>ML681963.1:522619-633803 GCA_007922195.1 Podocnemis expansa | reverse complement strand
AAGCCCCCCGTGCTGAGCAGAAGCTGCAGGGGGGTGGAGGAAGCCCCCTGCGCTGGGCAGGGGCCACGGGGGGGCACAGAAAGCCCGGGGGTGGGGTGCCCCAGGCTTGGGGGCAGCCCCAGCCAACTTCCCCCCTTCCCCTTGCTGAGGGTGGGGGGGGTGAAGGAGGCTGAGGTTCCCGTCCCCCCCGGCTTCCAGCAAGGGGAAGCGGGGGGAAGCCGGCTGGGGCACCCTCCGACCCCCTGCACTCCACTCAGCACCCTGGCCAGGGTGCTGATCCCTGGCCAAGGTGCTGAGGGGTGGCGTGGGACCTTCCCTCCAGGGTGCTATGCACAGAGGAAGGAAGGTCCTTGTTATTTTGAAACACTCTTTGTTTCGAAATAACCCTCCTTTCGAAAGCAAAGTGGGTTTAAGCTGTTTCGAAAGGAGGCTCTTCTTTTGAAATGAGGAGCTCCCTCCTTTCGAAACAAGAAAGCGTTGGACATAGGGACTTTTATTTCGAAACAACCAGTGTTGTTTCGAAATAAAAGCCCTGTGTGAACACACCCATAGACTCTAAGGTCAGAAGGGACCAATGTGATCATCTAGTCTGACCTCCTGCACAGTGCAGGCCACAAAACCTCACCAACCCACTCCTACAATGAACCTCAAACCCATAACTGAGCTATTAAAGTCCTCAAATCATGATTTAAAGACTTTAATACAGACAATCAACCAGCAAGTGAGCCATGCCCAATACTATAGAGGAAGGCAAAAAAAACCCAGCGCCCAAGCCAATCTGCCCTGGGGGAAAATTCCTTCCCAACCCCAAATATGGTAATCAGTTAAACCCTGAGCATGAGGGCAAGTCCACAACAGCCAGTCAAGAAGAACTTCTCTGTAATAACTCAGAACCCACTCCATCTAATGCCCCTTCCCAGGTCACTTTCATACCCATCATCAGTAGTAAAAGACAGACAATGGCCAAGCTACACTGTCCATCATATCATTCCCTCCATAAACTTACCAAGCTCAGTTTTGAAGGCACCTAAGGTTTCTGCTCCCACCACTTCCCTTGGTAGACTATTCCAAAACTTTACTCCTCTGATGGTTAGGAATCTGTGTTTAATTTCAAGCCTAAATTTTCTGAAAGACAGTTTGTATCCATTTGTTCTTGTGTCCACATTGGTGCTGTATTCAAATAATTCCTCTCCCTCCCTTGTATTTATCCCTCTAATGCATTTATAAAGAGCAATCATATCTCCTCTCAGCCTTCTTTTGAGAAGACTAAACAAACCAAGCTCGTTAAGTCATCTCTCATAGGGAAGATTTTCCATTCCACGAATCATCCTTGTAGCCCTTCTTTGCACTTGTTCCAGTTTGACTTCATCTTTCTTAAACATGGGTGACCAGAACTGTACACAATATTCCAAGTGAGGTCGCACCAGCGCCTTGTATAACGGTCCTAACACCTCCCTATCTCTACTGGAAATACTCCTTCTGATGCACCCCAGGACCACATTAGCTTTTTTCACTGCCACGTCTCATTGGCTACTCAGTGTCATTCTGTGATCAACCAGTATGCCCAGGTCCTTCTCCTTCCCCATCCCTTCCAGCTGATACATTCCCAACTTGTAAGAAAAATTCCTGTTATTTGTCCCTAAGTGCATGACCTTGCACTTCCCATTGTTGAATTTCATCCTATTTCTAATACTCCACTTTACAAGGTCATCCATATCATTCTGTATGCTATCCCAATTCTCCTCTGTATTGGTAATACCTCCCAGCTTGGTGTCATCTGCAAACTTAATTAGCACATTCCCACTTTTTGTGCCGAGGTCAGTAACGAAATGGTTGAATAAGAGGGGTCCCAGGACCGATCCTTGGGGAACTTCACTAGTAACCTCCTTCCAGCTAGACAGTTCACCTTTCATTATGACCCTCTGTAGTCTCCCCTGTAACCAGTTCTTTATCCACCTTTCTATTTTCATATTAATCCCCATCCTTTCCAATTTAACTAATAATTCCCTTTGTGGAACTGTATTAAATGGCTTGCTGAAATCTACGTAAATTAGGTCCACCGCATTCCCTTTATCCAAAATATCTGTTATCTTCTCAAAAAAGGAGATCAGGTTGGTCAGGCATGATCTACCTTTTGTAAAGCTGTGTTGTATTTTATCACAGTTACCACTTTCCTCAATATCCTTAAGTACTTTCGCCTTCAAAATTTTCTCCAAAACCTGGCATACTTCTGAGCTCAAACTAACAGGCCTGTAGTTACCTGGATCACTTTTACTCCCTTTCTTAAAAATTGGGACTACATTAGCAATTCTCCAGTCATAAGGTACAACCCGTGTGTTCACTGATACTTTAAAAATCCTTGCTAAAGGGCTGGCAATTTCATGTGCAAGTTCCTTCAATATTCTTGGATGAAGACTATCTGGAACCCCTGATTTAGTTCCATTAAGCAGCTGAAGCTTGGCTTCCACCTCAGATATGGTAATTTCCACTTCTACATTCTCATTCCCATTAGCTGTCCTACCTCTGTCCCCAGTCTCACCATCCCCTTCATTAAAGACAGAGGCGAAGTACTTATTCAGATATCCAGCCATGCCTAGATTATCCTTGATCTCTACCCCATCCTCAGTGTATAGTGGTCCAACCTCCTCCTTCTGTGTTTTCTTTCTATTTATATGGCTGAAGAACCTTTTACTATTGGTTTTGACCCCCTTTGTAAGGTCTAACTTTGCTTGGCTTTTGGCCTTCCTCACTTGATCCCTACATGCTCTGACCTCTAAAAGGCAGCCCTTCTTTCCTATCCCTCCCAACTTCCACTCCTTGTAGGCCTTGTGTTTCCTCCTAATCACCTGTTTAAGATGTACATTCATCCAGCTTGATTTAGAACCCATGCCTGAAAATTTTTTCCTCTTCTTTGGAATGCAGGCTTCAGATGGTTCCTGCAGCTTTGTCTTGAAGCAGTTCCAAGCATCCTTCATGTTCATATCCATGAATTCCAGTCCACTTCCCTAGCTAATTCTCTTAATTTTTTGAAGTTAGCCCTTTTGAAGTCAAAGACTCTGGTCACAGATTTTTTTTGTTTACCCTTCCATTCAATTTAAATTGGATTAGCTCATGATCACTAGAACCTAGGTTGTCCCCTACAACTAATTCCTCTATGAGGTCCTCACTACTGACTAATACCAAATCTAAGATCGTGTCTCCTCTCGTTGGTTTGGCAACCGCTTGATGGAGAAATTCATCTGCTATCACCTCCAAGAAAATCTGGGCCCTTTCATTGCTGCTAGCGCATATCCTCCAGTCTATATCTGGGAAGTTAAAATCTCCCATAATCACACAGTTCCCAGTAGTGTTTACTTCCTTAAAGGCTTTAAAGAGTTCTCTATCCATGTCCAAATCAGATCCCGGTGGTCTGTAACACACCCCAAGCCAGGGGTGTCGCTGGTGCTGGGCACCCCAGGGCATGTGCCCCGAACCACAGCGCCGGTGCCCTGGATCTCCAGCCCCCTCCCCGGCCGGGGATGCGGGGCCCAGCCGCCTGCCACGCTCCTTCTGTCCCTCCCTGCCCCAGCTGGGCCAGGCAGCACCAGAGCCGGAGCGGCGCAGGGCTGTCAGGGGTCTGGGGCTCCCTGCACGCAGCCCGCTGGGACTGGCCCAAACCCTCCATCTCCCCTGCAGCCCAGGGCCGGGGCCGGGGTGGAGGGAGCCAGTCGGTGGGGCCAGGCGGGCTGGTTCGGGGTCCCAGCGGTGCGCGGAGCCGGTTTCCCCCTGGGGGGTGGCGGGGTCGGTGGGGGGGGGGACGGGACACACAGAGCCTCCACCCCTGGCCCCTCAGGACAGACACTGCTGCCCGGCCAGGTACATGCCCCAGTCTTGGAGGCTCCCGGGGGCCTGGCCCAGAGGCGGCCAAGAACCGGTGCTTAGGAGCCACATGGCACGGTGGGGGGATCTGGGGACATGCCGCCAGGGTGCGGAGCCTGGCCTGGGGCAGTGGGGGGAGGCGGCCACTGGCGGGCAGGTTGGTTCGTGGCCCGGCGCCCCGGAGAGGAGTCACGCGGCAGTGCTGGGCCCTGTCCCTGGCCAGGGGGTGTGGCCTGGTGGCTGGGGGTGGGACGTGCAGGCCGGGGCAGGGCCTGGGCCTGTGCCCCGGGTTCCTCCCCCGGCCAGCGATGCCCCTGCCCCAAGCACTAATCCAGGAGAAACTCTAGTAGCTTTCTTCTCCAAGGTGATTTTGAACCAGATAGACTCTGTCCTGCTAATTTCATCACTCTGAATTTCTTTGCATTCTATTGCATCATTGATATACAATGCCACACCACCACCTTTGCCATTACATCTGTCTTTCCTAAAAAGCACATAGCCTTTAATGTCCATACACCAGTCGTGACTACTATTCCACCATGTTTCTGTTATCCCTATAATATTGGGTTTCAATTCCTCTACCAGTAGTTGCAGTTCCTCCATTTTATTACCTAGGCTTCTCGCATTGGTATATAAACATTTTAGCTTTTGCTGCTTGGCTTTGCTCACATTCTGTACCCGACATGGCCTTTTTTTACTACTGCCAACATGGCCCATCAGACCAGTATTTGTGCTTCCCTCCTTTCTAGCATCTATATTGCCTCCCACATCTTTGTCTTTTCTGAATTCAGTTTCCTGCCTCTCAATGCTAGTATCAGGCGTAGAGATTGTCCGAGCATCTCCCAACCATCTCCCCACACCCCTTAATTTAAAGCTCTCTGAATCAGTTGAACTAGCCTCCCTCCCAGAAGTCTGTTCCGCTCCCTACTCAGGTGAAGTCCATCCCTAGCAAACAACCTTCTGTCCATGAATGCCTCCCAGGGCCCATACATCCCAAAGCCCTCCTTGTAACACCACTGCCTGAGCCATCTGTTAACTGCCAGAATCTTCTCACAGCTGTGTTGTCCTCCTCTAGGGACAGGCAGAATCCCACTGAAGATCACCTGAGCCTCCAGCTCCTTGAGAGTCCTCCCCAGCCTGGCATAGTCTCCTTCGATACCTTCCAATGAGAATCTAGCTATATCATTTGTACCCACATGAAGGACAATCAGAGGATTCTTTCCTGCTCCCATTAGGATCCTCTTCAGCCTCAGATCCACATCATGTATCTTAACTCCAGGCAAGCAGCACACCCTCCTGTTCTCAGGGTCACTTCTAGTTATAAGCCTGTCTGTCCTCCTCAGCAGAGAATCCCCAATCACATACACTTGACTTTTCCTGGAAACAGTGTGCTTCTCCAGTCTATCCCCAGTTCTTTCTGACCAGGAGTCATGATGTCTACTGCTTCTGTTCCCAATCCTCTGCATCTGCTCCTGAATGCTCCCTGGGCTCTTATTAATCTCCAGTGGCTCAACTCCCCTTTGAATGGGACTAGCTGCTCTCCTCTTCTTCCTCACACTGCCACCTTCAGTGTTCCCCTGCTGGTCTCCTTCATTTGCTAATTCAGCAAACCTGTTACTGAGCTCTATTTCACCTTCACTAGCTGGTCTTTTTCTCTGCTGCCTTCTCACAGTCACGTGTTTCCACTGCTCACTTTCCTCACCTAGCAGTCTCTCCTCAGAAGTGGTTGCTCCTGTTTCCATCTGCAGGTCTGAGTTTTTGTCTCCAGCCTCTCCAGTCCTCTGCTCCATCAACTGTTCAAACCTCCTTCTAAACTCAGCCACAGTTGCCACCTGCATCTCCACTAGATGGATTAGCCCATGGGGTGGCTACGCTGCTGCTAGTCATGCGGAGCCCACTTTAGAGATAGAGCAGGGACTCCAAGGCCGACACAATCAGAACTACAGCAGCAATGCAGGAGGGTGACATCTATGCCTGAGATGATGCCATGAACTGAAAGGCTAGAAGGCCCAGTGGTGGACATGACTACACTGATGACACTGATCAGGATTTTCAGGGCCCAGCCCCCTTTTCCTTAGCATGTGGAGCCAGGACTTCTTTCCAGAAACAGACCCCCTCACACATCCCAAAATTTGATTGTCTGACTTTCAGTGCCAGCTGGGCGAGAGAGGAAGGATGCTTTGTCTCCTATTTATTAACTGCATGTTGGTTAGCTACCAGAAGCCCCAGGTTTGAGATGTGGCTAAGAACTGAAACAAAGAAGGAACTAATGGCCTCAGCACCATTTAAGAGGTCAACGGGTTCTTGCCTGTAAAGCAAAGAACCTTGAACTTCCCCTAGTTAGAGGCACTATGGCAAAGGCCTGTGGTCAGCATAGTAGCTCCATCAATCACATCAAAGGCAGATCTAGACAGGAGGATCCCTTGCCAAAAATATCTCTGCTGTGAGGGGCCTACCCTCTCACAAGTCAAGATCTGGACATGCCAGCTCAGTGGCTCTCTGTTGTTGGGATAGGACATGTGTAGTGAGGCAGACAAGAGGCCACCCCTCCCAATTTACCCCACAGTTAAATGCAAACTCCTTTGGGGAGCATGACAGCACAGCAGCATGGCATAGCACTTTAGGGTAAAGGGGGAACCCCATCAGCACCACCAACCCTCTCACAACAAGTGCCAGGGGATCTTTCACCATTGCCAGGGTCAACAATTTGGCTTTCTGTCTCAAATAGATCATGGCCCCCTTTCGCCATATGGCACCTTCAGCACCCCCACTGCTGAGGTGTTAGCCCCATTTCATCTCAGAGGAAGGAATGTTCTCTGACGTATATCTGGTGTTACTGCCTCACACATGCTAGGTATGTTCCTTGGGAGTCACCCAGCCAAAAGCTGATGAGGCCCAACTTGGCTTAGCTAATGAGAGTAATAGTATTACGGCCCAAGGTGCAGTGCATCATCATAGCACACAGTTCGCAGCTAATCCTTTCCATCAGTAGATCCCAAATTGCTTTCTGCAGGAAGGAAGGATCATTATCCCCATTTGACAGATGGGGAAACTGAGGCACCGAGCAGGTAGGTGTTTTGCTCCAGCTCACCCAGCAGTATAGCTTGGAACAGACCCAGTTCTTGAATCCTAGTCCAGTGCTTTATCCCCGAGGCCATGCTCCCTGCAGGGGGCACAGGGAAGGGGTGAACTGGCTTGCCCCAAGTTGGCCCTGAACCCACAAAACCCTCCCCCATAGAACCCAAAAAGCCAAACTAGACTTCCTAAGATTGAGAGTCCAGGTTCTAGCTAGAGCCCCAATGTCCACACTGCCATATTTGGCTCCCTGGCCCGAGCCCTGCTTACCTCGGCCTGTCTCCTCAGTCTAGACATAATTTACATGTCCTGACTGCCACCCTTCCCTTAACCACCACATGCACAACCCCCAAGTAGCTCTTCAACCCACAGTCACGAGGCCTCCTCCCACAGCCAGGCCTCCAGGCAGGAGTGGAAAGAAATGGAAAACAAGAAAAAGGATAGACAAGGTAGCAGTGGTAGAGCAGGAGTGATGAGTGGAAAAAGGATGAGTAAATGAGAGATAACCCAAGGTGTGGTAGGAAAGAAAAGGCGAGGAGGAGAAGAGCTGGAGGGCGTGGGATTGGAGCAGGAGAAGGGAGGGATAAAAGAGAGAGGAGAGTGGAGTGAATGGGGTCTTTATCCCAATCAACCTGAGAGACCAAAGCTGAAGGTCCAGCCAAATTACAAATGATGGTATGTCCCTTTAAACTCTGTAATGGGAGGCTAGCAAAGGAAGTGCACGTGCCTTACCTAACGTGACCTCAGACTGCATGGGCATGGAGAGGGCGGGGTGCTTGACTTCACAGCTGAAGAGCGCCTCATTGTCTATTTGCGGATTGAGTGTCCACATGAGCATGGCCCGCACCTCCACGGTGCCGTCGCTGATGGGGATGTGCGTGTGGTGGAAGTAGTATATGGGCTCCATGTTGTGGACCCACCTCGGGAACTCCCGGCTGACCACAGTCTCTGGAATGATCTCTGTGGCTGGGCTGAAGAGAAGTCCCTGGTCTGGGGTAAGGCTCCTGAGGGGGTCCTCTGTGTAGGGCCGCCCTCCACGGTCCTCCCCGTTGAGTAGGGACAGGGACTTCTGCATCTTGGTGTCATCCAGGTCACGGTTCAGCAGGTTCCGAGATGCTCGACTGTCCTTTAACCCAGCGGCACCGGCTGGAGGCTCTGTGAGGGGCACGACCTCTATCAGCTCCCCGTCTCTCTTAAAATACACCTGGGGTGGCAAAGATGGAGCAGTGTGAGTTATGGCTCGCCATCTGCCCCCCATCCCAAACGATCCTTCTTCACCTGTTGGGGAGCACACAGGATTCACAGGAGCCACTGGCATCCTGCAGAAAGTAGTCCTCTAGGGTACTGCATTGTTAGCCCACAATGGGCTCCTTTCTGTGCCAGGGGGCCTGCTGCACTTTGACCTCCAGGACAGAGCTGTCCATCCCTGGGACTGGAGGGTAGCTCTGCCTTCCAACCCACACAGCTCTTGACCTCTTGCCAATTGGGCAGACACTTGGCCTGTGAGGAATCACAGCAAACAAGCCCCAAACCCATCCCACCCAGGCCACAGAATGGCTGATAGACAGCAACAGCTTCCCTCTGCCACTTGCTCTGGCTACATTTCAATCAGCAACCTGGACACAAATGATGCTGAGTTGTCCTCAGTGGTGAAATAAGCTGGACTTTGGCTCCCTGGGACCCCAGGCACCCAATCTACCGGTGCATAAGGGATCCAAGCTGCTATCATGCATTGAGGAGCCAGGCAAATAAGCAAGTCACCATGGTGGAGGGCTTGAATTAGTTTCTGTCTTTATACCTACCCGTCTTGACACTTCACATGAGGCTGAAAATGAGCCCTGCCCTCCAGCAGAGCTGAGCAGAGATAAGAACCTGACCTTCTTGGCCTGCACCTAGCCACAGCTCTGCCAGGAGTAGACACTGTGCTATATTACCGTCCATCCTCCAGGGGTGCCACGGCCAGACAGCCTGAGGGGTGTGCTGCCAGCCTGAGGGGCGTGCTGCCAGCAGACAAGAATGAGTGGGCAGCATGATGCAGACAGATGGCTTGACAGTCAGCAGCGCGAGACACAATTTGGCTCCCTGAGGTTGCCTGCATGAGAGATTGGTCACCTAGCGCTGTTTTCTAAACCACTGCACCTCTGATACCAGCCTCCTCACTGACTCTGGGTGGGCAGAGAGGATGGGAAGGGTGAGTGCAGACAATGATCCATCTTGGTCATTGCAAAGATGAGCAGAAGTGTCTAGATTCATCTGTACTTAAAACATACAGTGGCACAGCTGGGGATCGGTACGGTGATGGGAGACAACTCTCCTGCTGACTAAACCACTTAAATAGGCGGTGGAGGCTGTGTCAGTGGCTAAGTGTCTCCCACCATGTGTCTGAAGTAGCGCTGTTCACACAAGTGCTTATGCTGACAAAATGTATGTCACTCAGGCAAGTGTTTTTTAACACACCCTTGAATGACAAACATGTTGCCGGCCTAAGTGCTAGTGTAGACAAGGGGGGGGTGCGGGTGCAGGTGTGTCTGTGTCTGTGAGAGAGAGAGAGAGAGAAACAGAGTGTGTGTCAGAGTAAGAATGCATGTGTGTGACAGCAAGAGGACGTAGACATGCTAGTGAGCAGATGAGTGTGAGGGGAAAAGCACAGAGGGGAAGCAAGATGTTGGAGAGTGAAATGTGTGTGGGGATGTTTAGAATTTAGTGTGTAAACAAGTAGACAAGTGTGTGTGCAGGTTAAAGGCAAAGCTGAGTGCAATAGCAAGCATGGGTGTGAGATATGTGTGTGTGAATGTGTAAGGATGGGATGTGCATGCACAGAGAGTGAAGGTGTGTGTGTGTCTGAGGAGGTTTGGGTATGTCTGTGTGAAGGGGAGTGTTAGATCCCTCTGGTTGGATGTTGCGTCCCTGCCTCCCCCTCTTTGTCTATCTTGTCTGCGTTTGTAAGCATGGCTCTCACTATAGGTTTGTATATGTTGTAGCACAACAGGGCCATGATCCTGGCTGGAGCTTCTAGGCACTATGCTACCCATAGTACTAATTAATAAAAGTGTGGGTAAAGGAGAGGCAGAGTGTGTGTGTGTGTGTGTGTGCGCGTGCGCGCGCAGGTGCAGGAGAGTGTCTGAGGTGAATGTGGGCACGAAAAGTAGAGTAAGTGTGCACGTGTGAGGGGTGTGTGTGTGCAGGTTTCTCTGAGAAGGTGAGTGCAGACATGAAAAGGGGAGTGTGTGCATGTATCTGGGGTGAGTGTGTGAGGAAATAAAGAGGTGTGAGCAGGGTGTGTGTGTTCATCAGAGTGCTCAGGAGGGCAGCAGCAGGGTGTGGGCATGTAGAGAGTTTAAGGTAAATATCCCATACAGATGCGACACCTGTTTGGGCTTTAGACAGCCTCTGCAGCAGAACTGAATTTCATTGCAAGGCCCTCTTCGACAGTCTCATCTAAAGCCTCCATGTAATGTAAAGGTTGCTTGACTCTTTGGAGCTCACTGTTTTGCCTTTCTCTGTAGCATGGGGTACGACTCAATTGTTAATAGATTCGCTGTACTTTGAAGTCTTTAAATTGTGATCGAGGACTTTAATAATTCAGTCATAGGTTAAAGGTTTATTAGAGGAGTGGGGGGTGAGGTTTTGTGGCCTGTGTTGTGCAGGAGGTCAGAAGAGATGATTATATCAGTCTCTTCTGACCTTAGAGTCTGAGTCTAAAAATAGCAAAATACTCGTACTTAAATGCCTTACACAACAAAATGAAGAAACAAAAACAATTTCTGATCCTTTGGGAGAGCAGAGATTCCTCATGTCCTCTGTGTTTTTATTTAAAAGAAGATCTTTCAGGAAATAAGTTCAAAGCCTTCCATAAAAGAAATCTAGACAACAAACCCTGCAATGAAACATGGCTCTTGCTGTGAGCCTGTATGTTCACAGGAATGAAGAGTGAACCAGGGCATCTAACAGCATTTTCCTGGGTAAATGGGCCTGGAGGCTGGAAAGGAGCAAAGAACCTTTCACTGGGAGGTGCTTGCCTGAGTTGACACTGAGTATAACACAGGTGAGATGAGTTTGGTGGCTCTCAGCCTTGTTCCCATTGAGCAGGTTTGAATATCAGTAAAACCTCCATCATGAGCCATCCTTGGCCTTTAGGGCACACTCATGGGGCTTATTCACCTTCTGCACATGGCCCTGGCTTTGGGAGATGCACACCCTGCTGCTGTCTAGCCTGCTTCTGCACTGGGCCGCTCATATGGTGCTAGTCTCCAGAGCTGTCAGACTGGCTCCTTTCCCCAGAGCTAGACTCAGCTGAAAGCAAGCCACGGTTTTACCGGTGGAACTCCTCTTGCATCCCAGGCCCCTCCTTCTACCATCTGTGCTTGTGCCCGCCTCACCCCACCTTTGCCTGCAACCACTACACAAAACCTCTGCCATCCCCACTCCCTCCTTCCACTCCACCCATCCCTCCCTCCTGTCCTTCATGGGACTGGCACCATGGTGCTGCCTTTTTCCTTCCCAAAGGCAAAGGCAGTTCTCCTAAGAGCCAGTGGTCACACCACATCCCACCTGAATCCCCTCCCTCCCTGCCACCCCCACCCATGTGTTGCCAAGGGCAGCAGCTCTAGATGAAACAGGGTATGGACATTTAACAACTCATCCCACAGCCAGCCATGGTTTGGGGTCTGCACACTATTGCTCCTATCCATAGCTTGCTGGGTGTAGAAAAGGAGGCAAGGGCAGGTATATACCAGAGTCTTCACCAGCCACCTGCAGGGGGCAGCAGTTCCACCTGTTCTCCACATCAGAAGCGTTCATCATTGCCTTGAAATTAGCAATGACATCAGCTTGGTTTGCTGGCCATTTGGGAGTAAATAGCAGTGTCTTTGATCTGCAAGGCAAGTAAGACTCCATCTCCAAGCTCTGCCAATGAACCTTGCACCTGCCCTTCGCCACTCACTACTTGTTATTCCAGTGCCAGGCATCTGTGTGATGAGTCTGTAACTTTGGACAATCAGGAACTAACAACATTTCCCTTGTGATTTAAAACTAGACTTGACTCCAGGCCTCAAAGGCCCCAAGTGAGGGCTGTATGGCTAGCCTGTGCTGAGGCCACTGTTGTTCTCGACTCCCTTGCCACTGGGGAGAGGGTCCCAATTCCAGTCATGCTGATGGGTGGATGGATTTCCTTGTAGACTGAAAGAGAGCGGAACCAGGTCCCAGTGGGGCAGACGGCAGACTGTGGAGCTGGCCGCTGCCTGGCATGCCAAGGGCAAAACCCATTCATCTCACAGTCTCCAGCATGTGCCCTGTTTTCCTTCATATAAGACCATTTGAATCCAGGTTCTCACCAACCCAGGAGGCTCAGAAGGCTGAAAAACATCCTGGGATGTGGCTGGCACATGGTTTGTATTTTTACTTGGTGAGGCACACCTCTGTGCCCAGCCATGTAAACTACAGGCCATTTATCTGGCCCCAGTAGATTGCACTGTGCTGCAGCAAGGCAGCTCCATGCACCTCTGGAGTGCCAGCACCCAGCATGCTTGGTACAACGGACAATGAGGCACCACCAGGAAGGCTTCAGAGTCCACATACCACCCCTAGGCATGTTGTGGAGTACAGCTGGCTGACTGAGCTGAAGATGGCAGGTAATGAGAGTACTAGGGGGCCGCTGGAGGTCCTGCAGGGGCAATCAGCCCTGGGAAGGACACAAGGGAGTGGATTTACTATCTGTGTTGGGGAGAAGTGACCCTGCAGTGGGAGTGGTGGTGCTAGGGGGCAGGATAGCATGTCTACTCTAGGATCTGCTCCAAGGAATGCATCAGACCCCTTTGCTAGTCGGTCCGCACGCTCTCAGCTTCGACTAGCCACGTGGACACATCGTGGACAGGAACATCCCTATGGCGTGTAGATAACGTCAGTGGCACTGATTTCAAACCATCCTGGCTGCAGGCTCTGCAGATGCCACAGTGCCATCCTGGCAGGGTGGGTTGGCACTAGGGCCCTGGCATTTGCTGTACCAGCAATGCAGTGCATGCCCGAGTGCCTGCATTGTGTAGCTGTGGCTTGGAGGGCTGGAGAGATGGACAGCAGGGCAGGCAGGTGGCCCCAGGTATGCAGGGTAAGGACCAAGTCACTGGCATCTACTTGCCATACTCACCATCGGGGCAGGCTTCCCTCCAGAGACTATGCAGACCAAGGTGAAGTTCTGCGCTTGGTAGCGGCTGAAGGGGGCAGGTGTGTCCGCAGCAATCACAGAGATGGAGGTGGGAGGCGCTGTTGGGGAGAAAGATTGGGTTATTATGAATGCAACTCCTTGTTGTTATTACGAATGCCCTGCAACCATCCCCAGAGCTGCACCAAACAAAGCTGGGACAAGGGCCAGGTCCTATGGGGCTCACCAGCTGGGACTGGGACAGAGCAGTGCAGCTGGATTGGAGAAGGAAAGTGGGTTAGGCCAGGGCTAACCTGCTAAGCGTATGTGAAGACTCCGTGCACTGCTTGCACCTGTCCTCTCCCAACACACACCATATACTCACCCCACCCTAGCATGCAGAACAAAGTCATGCAGCAAATAACACCCCACACAAGTCTGTGTACACAGACCCCCACACCTCTATACACAACACAGGTGCACAAAAATGGTGCTGCATACAAATATGGGTCATCAGTGTATTACCAGTATACCTGAACACACCATGCCATATGATCATATTGTACCCCTTAGGCACAGTGCACACGCATGTGCAAAATGCATGGCATGACCTCCCCAGACACACATGCCTTCTACAGCCAGCCTGAGCCTCAGGCTCTCCTAGCGAAGAGGCTGTGGGATGGATCCCACTGCTGAGAGGCCAGTTCCCGGGAGCAAGTCTTCCTCCTGGCACTGGTCAACAAGGCTGAAGGTGGGCAGGCATGCCAGGCAGCCTGCCTCTCTGTCACAAGGGGCACTTTCTGAGCATGCATCCCAGCAGAGATGGTGGTGGTCACCTACTCCTCCTCGGACCAGAGGGCTTAGGCTGGGGTTCTCCACTTGCAACTACCCTGGTTCCTAGTTTCTCAGCCTTTGACTTCACTCTTGTCCCTGCTTTCTTTGCCCAACCTATTAGCTGATTCTGTGGTCTTTGTCACTCCTCCCTATGCTGAAGGGTCCCATACCACAAGGATCAGATAGGCCAGTGTTATGTCGGGATGAGTGCAGCATGCTGGTTAACTCTGCTTTTGTTATTAATTCCTACTTCCCTTTGGATAGCACCAGAGTATGAGACAGTCCCTGACTTGGCAAAGGGTGGGAGAAAGGAAGTGCTGTTGTCCCCATACTGTACAGCCAGGGAACTCAGGCACAAGAGATTAAGTAACATGCCCATGGTCACACAGTTAGCTATGTCTGTGTAACTTCCAGGTTGGTAAGTTTTGTCATCCTTCTGGTACAGCAAGTATAGGGTATGGCAGTGACTGGCCCTAGATTCACCGATTGCGTGCAAAGAGATGATTTGCATTATTATTTGCTAAAGGGATACAGTCTGATTCTGCTTAGATCCCAATTTCCATCAGCCTTTGGCTTCAGAGCATGAGCTCTGCAGGGCAGAGACAATGAATCACAAGCTCTGTAGCTGTAAATGGACATTGTGCCCTGGAGACAGCCCAGTTTACATCAGCTGAGGAACCGGGCTTTCTTCTCCATATATACTGGGCTTCCCACAGGTGGAACATATAGATAAAAACGTGTTGCCCCACTGAAATCAGCAGCATTACAGGGCTGCAAAGCCTACAAACCACAGATGGGTCCAAGTGAGAACAAAGGATCTGAACCCTCCAGAAGGCAGTGAACTCTTCAGCCTTGCCCTGCCTTTGGAAGGACTGAACCAGATCCCAACACGACTGAACTTTGAAAAAGTCTGGCCTCCGGTCCAAGTACAGATCCAAACTCCTCTTGGACATAGGTGTAATGGTGACATTCTCGTGGCTTTTAGCTCCACAGAAACATCCCAAGTAAAGCATTGTCAATCCCACACCCATCCACCTGCTCATTCACTGTCCTGCACCTCCACTGTGCCATCCTCCCCCAAAATTCCCCCAATTAATCTATCTCCACAAGGGCACTTGCTGACAGCACCCTCCTTGCACACTGCAGCATCCTCTTGGTGCATGGTAAGCGTGATGGCTAGCACCAAAATGGAAGAGGAGGAGGAGGAGAAGTGGAATGATGCTGCAGTGAAAGGCAGTGGGATGGACTCTGATTTCTGGGGAAGCAAGGATCCCACCCTCTCCCCCCCCATACAGCAAGGTGCAAATCTGTAAAGCTTTTTAAAAAGATGCCAGATCAGAGGCTAGTGAGAATGAAGGAAGCCAAACAAAACAAAATGGGGTAAGACAAAAGAAAGCATCAACCCTCTGCTTTATGTGAAAATTAAATATTGAACTGAGCAATAACAGCAGTCGAGCCGGGGCCCCAAATGACGGGAGAGATAAACACCAACTGCCGCATCTGTAATCGGCAGCAATGGCTCCTTTTATGTGGCAGCTGCTCCATACCATGTGCAGCCCCTCTGCTGCAGGCTTCTACCTCCCCGTGTATGCAGCCCCTCCTGCCAGTTAATTACAGCAGTGAGGACAACTTTTTATGAGGGCTTGTAAATTTGTCATCTCTCTCCACCTCCACTGGTGGGTTGCCTCTCCCAAGCCATTACATTGCTCAGAGAGAGAGACATCTCTGAAAGGATTGTTTGCCCCATGGGAGCCAGCAGCCCCATGTCTCCTTCAGCTGTGCGCTTCATGCATCCCTTGAGCTCAAACCTTTTATGAGCCAGTATAATGGCAAACCACCATAAATCAACACACTCGTCTGCCCCGCCACCCCATGGGAGCCATCTTACATGCCACTGCCAGCCCCCCTGGGCAGCAGGAGGGGAAGTCTGACGATGGCTTAGATAAAAATGGGACCAAAAGCCAGAGGCCCAGAACTGTCTTCACTCATGAGCAATTGGTTCTTACAATGCAAACCCTATGGCCCTGATTCACAGGGTGCTGGGCTCAGGGACATGAGGGGGAGATACACAAAGTGGATGGCAGTACTGATTGGTAATTGGAAGAAGCTACTATTGAGCGCTCTCATTACTGGAGTGAGACCTGCTGGAAGGGAAATGGTGGAGATCTCTGATTACTGCCATGAGAGCCGTGCCCTCTGACTGGTGGAGAAGGACAGCCAGTGCCCCTTATGGGTTGTGCAGGATCACCTGAATTCTCTGATTGCCATGCAAGACCACTAGCATTTTTTGATTGGCCAAGCAGGACTGGCAGCATTTTCTGACAGGTTTCCATAGAACTGCTGCTGCTGCCACTCGCTCATTGGCCTGTAGCCCAGCCACCTCAGGCTGTGGTTTCACCAGATATCACACCTCTAAGCAGGGTGTTTCTTCAGCCATCAGATGTGGGATGTCTCAGGGAAATCCCCGCTGCAGGTGATGACTGAGTAGGGGGGGTGATCTTCCCTCTCTGCCTGGATGGACCCACTGCCCCTGCTGGGTCACATCCACAGACAGAAGTGGGGGAATGATCTCTTTTGCAGAGGACGTGAGTCACAAGCCTGCGCTGATTACTTCATCCTTACTTACAGAGAGCAAAATAGTGACATCCCTGGCTCAGACTTCTACAGGAGTTCTGCGTGTGGAAAACCTAACAACTAAAGCTTAGTTTGCATTTCATGCTAATGTGAACAGGATCAGTCCCTGAAAAATTTCTCTCAGCTTTTGCCCATAAGGCAGATTAGTGCCTTTTAATCATCATAGCGGGGGCGCTATAACCAGTGGGGTTGCCATGGGCCAGATTCCAGCTGCTGTAAATCAATGCAGCTCCAGTGATGGCCAAGAAGATATGCCAATCTACAGGAGCTGAGGATTTGGTCCTGTGTAATTTACCTACTATTAGGCTTGCTAGCTGGATTTCCTGCAACGGAACAGTTCTGTTTGACAAAGATTTTAAAGGTTTTCTTTCCTCCTAATAAAATAAATTAGCAACCACATAACAAGCAGATTGTTCCGCTCCGTGGTCTCCTGAAAGATGTCTCCTGGGCTTTCGTTTGGAGCATTCTGGTTTGAAAGAGCAGGCAGCATGACGTGTTGTCATCTTCAGAGCGCAAAGAGGATTCAGCTATTCGGATGTTGACTTCCCAGTGATTCAGTGTTCCTATTCCAGGCCAGGTGGTCACATTTTGGGAAGGCTCCTTGGTCCTTATGAAAAAGATTTCCTGTGCCACTTGTCTCCCAGCAAACATCTGACTTCTCAGAGTAGTGCCCCTCCCCTGGAGGTTAGCTGGGAACATTACAGGCTCATTCTGTTTTGCCTGGAACACTTTTCTCACTATAACAGGCAGACAAATGGCTCAGTTATTATTCACTGCAAAGCAGTAGAGCCTAGAGGCTCCACTGTGCTAGGTACTGTATGCACTTGTAGCTATACAGGCCCCACCCCACAGATCTCCAGCCTAAATAGGTAAAACAAAGGGCAGGAAGGGGGAATCACAGGAGGGAAACAGCTCATCCAGTGTCACTCAGCAGGCTAGTAGCATAGTCACAAGTAGAAGCCAGTGTCCCACCTGAGTGCCCTAGCCACTAGGTTTCACTGCCATTTTCTACACTCTGTTCTGCAACATTAACCCCTGTTCTGTTGCCTTGTGAGTGCTAGCTGTAGAGGCAGAGAGGACTCCTACCTCTTTTGGTTTGTCACCATTCACCTACACCATTTAGAACAAGGGTCCCTCCCACTATCTGACACTAGTGAAGAGTTGTTAGCGCTGTTGGGGGTCAGGTGACTTGCTCTTGCCTAGAGCAAGAACCTCTCTCAGCTCCTCCTGCAGGACTTCTGCTTTCACCTTAGTAAGTGCCATGTGCTCCCTTGTTGGTTGCCGAGTTATCTGTGTGAACATCCCCGGTGTGGCTGCTTTAGCATACTGGAGAAGCAGACCAGTCCAGCGATAGGGCATTGAGTAGGGGGTCAGGACACCTGGGTTCAGTGCATGTCACTTTCATCACCTGGTTTCTGTTTCCACTCTTGCATTTGGCCAGTTTAGAGTGTAGGCTCTTCGGGGCAAGCGCTGCCTCTCACAAAGCTCTTCATTCCCTGGATCATTCTATCTAAAGGCCAGTTTACACTGCTGGCAAAATTCGGCAGCAGTCAATGGGAGTTACACAAGTTACACAGAGTAGCTTGTGTAACTCCCATCGACCTCCTAACTCCCCAGTAGCTCTGCATCTTCACTGAGATATGCCAACAGGAAACGTGTTCCCATCGACACAGCATTATGCCACTTGAGGGGATGGTATTATTAAACTGATTTCCAGATCAACTGAGCATGTCTTAATTGACTGCTCAGTTGTTCCAGAAAAATTGACCCAATGACAGCAAAGTCAGTGCAGACATGGTCAGTGTGGATGTGGCCTCAGTGGAGGTGACTAAAATAGCATGGGTTGTCTAGCCTAGCTGAGGGGAGAGGATGAATTCCAGCTAGGGAGAAGCTAAAGGACAACACTGACACTAGAACAAATGGGGATAAACTGGCCAGGAATCAACTGAAGCTAAAATTAAAAGCAGGTTTTGATCCATTAGAGGAGAGAGGTTCTGTAAAAGCCTCCAGCTAGCACCTGCAGCAGGATGAGGAAATAACCTAACTAGTTTTAAGATGAAGCTCTATCAGTCAATGAATGGGATTAAATGATGAAGTTGCCTGCAAGAGCTGGGCCTGGATTTGTGAACCGAGGTAGTGCCTTTCACTCTTACGTTCCTACATGTTTGAACAACACCTTGCACAGCACAGAGGTGTTAAGGCGCTGCCATACCCCCTGGCTTGAAGTGGTTTCCACCCTATGTGGTGTTTACAGTTTGGTTCAGTGGTTCTCAGCCCTGCCAGCACAACTGTTGCATGAGGGGTTTCACAATCAAGACTGAAATCATGAGGTGATCCTATAATTAAAAAAAAATAATAATTGTATAACTGGAGGAAGGCCACGGTGACCTAGGTTTCCTGTGTCTGTGGGGCTGGAATGGAACCCTGCCACTGTCCGATACAGATAGGCTACAGAAGATTTGTGTATCCATTGCTAAAATGCCCCTGAGTTTGTATCTTCTACTTTCAGGTGTGAAGCTGAGCTTCGCTGGCCCTTCTCTCCCCCTTGCCTCTTTTCAGAGCAGAAAAATGACATTCACTTTCTAGTCTAGACTCTTTGACATAGCATCACATGTGGCTGCAATGGTCTCAGTTTGCCTATCTCCCCTCCATCTCCCAGGGTGATGTCTGGCAGGTTAATGGCATCTGCTGCTGCAAAGAAACAGATCAGAAGTGGGAGAGGGTCCCAAAGCAGGCCGTTCCTAGACACGGCAGCAGGCAGAATTTGCTTTTCCTTTGTGGATCATTATCAGTCTTGATCAGACTGGAGCTTGGAGACTTCCAGCAAATCATTCTCAGAGGAGGACCGGCAGTGAACATGCACTCATTAGGAATGTATGCAAATCGCCAAACATGTAAATATTCCATGTAGCTGTGTGATGAAGTAAGAAAACCTCTTGGGCTACTGTGTTTCTTCTTCTCTGTTCCTGTTCTTTGGTGATGGTATTCTGGTGATGGGACATTGGGGTGTGATAACTATAGGTACCACTAGGGGGGAAGAGGCTGTAGTATGACCTTACCTGGACCCCCTGGGGGTGACAGGTTGTGGCCAGTTTAGAGCAGGGGCAGGGCAGCTGGATGTAGAGGAGAACAAAGGAAGAAGAGGGTGGAGAAGGAAGAGGGAGGTTGGAGAAGCAGGATCTCTAGGGCTCATCCTGGGGGTTTACTGTCAGACCTCCTGGTTGATCTGAGAGCCAACTGTCCTAGCTGCTGTGCAAACTGGATTGCTAATAAACCCTCTGATTTCTACACTGGCTAAGTGTCACTGCTGATTGGGACTGTTGGGACCCTTGTGGAGGGAGGAACCCCCCTCCCCAAAGGGAGACCAGACAGAGCAAGGGTCAGACACTCTGAGCCTGGATTTGGGAGCTGGCTACAGGTAGCATGGAGACCCATGCTAGCTGGGGGAAGGCTCCACTGTAGCAGAGCCCTGGTTGGCTGTGAACAGAGGGGATCCAAGAGGCTTTTCTGGGTTAGAACAGAACAGAGTCATAGGGTTAGAAGGGACCTTGTGAGATCATCAAGTCCAACCCCCTGGGGCTTGAACCCAGGACCTTCTGCATATTAAGCAGAGGTGCTAGCTACTACACCATCTGCCTTGTTTTCTCCATGACAAGCTGAGATCAGACTAGCTAGGGCAGGTGTTGGATTCCACCATGGTATCTTCACAGGGAGCAGGATGGAAATAGACAAAGGGGAAACAGGCACAGCAATGGCAGCCTGGTTAGCAGGCATGAGACAGCCTCAGCAGCAGGAGATGCACAGGGCAGCAGAGGTGAAGCTGGGGGTGATGCAGCTCCTACCTGTCAGCTTTTTAGTTTGACGAGTGAAGAGAAGCACCTGCTGTAGTGACTCGCTTCAGCTGCGTCCCAGTGGAACCAGACACCTTGGTTTCTGGGCTAGGTCAGAGCTCTGTGGTGAAATGCTCAGTCCCTTTCCAGGACCCCAAGAGTGCAGAACGGGATCACCCAACACAGCATGTTCATACCCTCATAGACCTCCAGACCAGAAGGGACCATCCTGATCAGCTAGTGTGACCTGCACATTGCAGGACACTGATGGCTGCACTGGAATCTAGAGGGCAAATCCTGCAGAGGTGTCCTTGCACTAACTAGTAAGTCCCCCTGAACTCGGTGGGAGTGGACTGCAAGAAATACGCAGTACCTTGCTACGAGGGTGGACCCCTGGGGATTCAGTCCAGCAGGATTCCAGCTGCAGATAGTGTGTCTCTGAAACTCTCTGGCTGTTGGCAAGCTGCTGCCATGCTTGATTTGCCACAGGGCCAAGATTTAACGTTGAAGGCATGGTGCTCACTGTAACCATCGCAGTGTAACTCCTAATGCA
This sequence comes from Podocnemis expansa, assembly GCA_007922195.1. Classification (NCBI taxonomy): domain Eukaryota; kingdom Metazoa; phylum Chordata; order Testudines; family Podocnemididae; genus Podocnemis; species Podocnemis expansa. The sequence continues at coordinate 612,883 of ML681963.1, read as the reverse complement.
GGGAGTTGAGGGGAAGGTGTGCCTTGCAGCATCATTGGCTTGGAGAACAGCTCTTAGAGGTGGGACCCCAAACCCTGGAGGAGAAGCCAGGAGTGGTGGGTGCCAGCCTGGGCCTTCCATTATTCTCAGAGGATTGCAGTTAGTGCCTTCATATGCACGACCCTATTTGCTTTCTTTTGAAGCCGGGATCCTTGCATTTCTCCCTTTGCCACGAAAGCCCCACCTCAGAGATCCGCCCTGCCTCTGGAGGCCAGAAAGAACCCCAGGCATCACTCCAATCTTTCTTCATGGGGACACTGGCACTTCAGATCCTAACAGCGCCACTTGCCCCCCAACCAGAGGCATCTGCCTGCAACCAGTGGTATGGATGGAAGCTGGTGTAGACATACCCACACTAGCTGGATGCTAGCTAGCTCACTAAACTCAGAAGGGAGGTCACTGAGGTCTGCGCTTCAGGGAGGACTAACCCACAAGGAACTCACATGGACGATCCGTGCTGCTTTTGGCACTGCAGCATCCTCACAGCTATTTTTAGCAAGCTAGCTGGAGTACAGCTAGAGCAGGTAGGTCTGCATGAGCTGCTTCTATCCCCAGCTGCACTGTGGACCAGATACCACAGACATGGGTGCAGCCTGTGAACCTGAATAGGAAAGAATTCATTCTGGCAGCTGCGTATCTCATCCCTGCACTCATTAAGTGATGCACCATAGTGTGGGTCTGTGCTCCTAGGAGATAGTGTGTGTGTACAGAGGCACTTTCTCCTCCTGCCTTCAGCCATCCAGTGAAGTGTGTTATCTCCCTCTCACACAAACCTCCTGAGGAGTTTTGTTCACCTCCACACAAACAGCGTTAGGCACCTTCCCTCCCTTTTCCTGATGAGACTTCCCTCCAAACATGTCCCTCTAGGAGCACAAATCTGGTGGATATTACAGATGCTGCACCTGCACTTTGTGTCCCTAACTCTAATTCTGTGCAGCCAACAAAAGCTCACTCAGTCACTTCTGTCACTGCAGAGACAGGAAGGAAAGTTTCCTGGGATGTTCATTTCTGGCAGAGAGAGGAAGAATAGAAAAACGCAAGGGAAGCTGCTACGGGATTTTGGTTCCTTTGTCTCCACTGATGCTTGCAGTTTCATTCACCTCTGAAATGCCTCCCCAAAGTAGAGTTTGGCTTTGTTAGGGAGAAATGAGCAACTCCACTGCCAGAGACACTCCAAACACACTAGTGCCTTTGAGCATGGAATCGGGAGCAGAATCCCTCACCTAGAACCCACTGACCAGCTGAGGTGTGACACTACAGAGACCCCTACATGGTTTTCCTTGGGTGCAGAGGTGATCCACCTGAGCTTTTTTGGGAGCATGGACAGGAAGAGCCGGTGCTGGATGGGAGCTGGAGCCCAACACAACCTGCTCTCAGAAATGAACTGCACTAGAGATTCCTAAAGGTATTTGCTCTTTCCTCCCATCTGTTAGTGTTTGAACACCTGTGGGGGAGGAGAATCCACCCATGTTCCCAACAGCAGAGAAGAGACCTCATCTGTCTTGGGGTTCTGCTATGGGGGTTTGCTTTCCAGCAAAGCAGCTCTTGGAATAATAAGGGGTTAAACAATCTGCAGAAAAGAATCCCAGGGCAATTCTCACATGTTCTGCCTGTAGTAGAGACTTCACTCCTGTCAGTGCTAATGCAGGCAGGGGACTGACACCTGGCCCCTGTAGTTTCATGTGTTCTTGACAACTAGGACACGGATGTCAGGCACCAGTGCTAATGCAGTGCCCTGGTTCAGTGCAATTATATCTTCCCTCTTGTGGTCAGACAGAATCCAGGAGAAGAGTCTGCTACTTGCTCATACTTCAGGGCAATGTACTCTCTAGGGCGCAGGCAACAGGAGCTTCACAGTTTTGGTGTGAAAGACTGTCAGCTCTGTCCCCACTGGTGCGTAATTCTTTTTGCATCTACATGGCCACATAATAAGCAGGGAGTCCTGTGGCACTTTTAAAGACTAACAAATTTATTTTTTGCATGCGCTTTCCTCAGTGCAGTCCCACTCTGTCAGATGCTCAAATGACAAAAGCTAGATAATGAAAGCTCATGTGAAAAATACATTTCTTAAGTCTTTACAGGACTCCTTGCTTGTTTTGCTGAACTAGACTAACATGGCTACCAACTTTGGAACTTGGTCCAGGGTCTTTACGCTGTGGAACAGCTGTGTGGATTGCACAGACCAGAGTAAAAAAAGCAGAGTTTTTTCCCTGGGAGTTGCCCAGTCATATTTGGGATTGGAAGGCAGGGAAAGATGCATATTTATCTCCTACAGCTGATCTGGTGACCTGCACACTATAGACATCAGTGGAAGCATCTGAGCAGCAGGTTTTGCAAGGTACTGACCTCAATGTAATGTAATGTATGGTTTCTCATACCTTCCTTGAAAACATCTGGGATTAGCCATTCTTAGTGTGAGAATACCAGACTAGATGAGCAACTGGTAGTCTCATGCAGTACTTTTTATGTTCTTCTTTTTACGAGCCTGGAAATATCCTCTCCAGGTTCCAGAGGAGGACTTGGGAATAACCAAAGCAGAGACCACCCTGTAAGAATTCATTCCAAGATGGTGTGGAGCATAGATACTGCTACACAGATGTTGAGCTGCATACAGTAAGGCATCTGATTCCTTTGGGGAGTCATGACCTTTAGAGTATTCATTCCAGGCTCCTGGTGGTCAAAGAAACCAAACCTGGCAGTGACCAGGTAACATTTCTCCACCAGGGAAAATAAAGAGCTCTTCCTAGTGACAGTCACTGGGGGATGAGTGGGAGCCCTTGAGCGGAGAAGACATCCTTTCATCTCACATATATCTCAGGGACAACTGGACATGCTAACGTGGCAGTGGAGAGAACTGGCTGTGGAATAAAGGATGAAACCGCTCTTCTCTCTTATGACAGATGACAGAAATTTGCTGTTCAAGACGAGACATTCCGTCACGTCAAAACTGTCTCCGGAACCTTTGATAACAAATAACCTGCTCCCTCCTCCTTCAAATCTCGCATGGTGCAGGTTCCAGAATAAAATCCATTGATCAGTGTCATGGCAGCAGAAAGATGGACACAGTGAAGAGAGAAATTGCTCCAGATAGAGAGGGAGAAAGGTGGGAGATGGATATATGGAGAGCAAATTATGGCAACAAATGGGAAATATAGACATCAAGACAGTGGAGATGTGAGAGTTTTATTATCTAACTGTCTCAGACTAAGACTTACCCTGCCATGGAACATGACAGCTGCCAAGCAGCTGCCCCACGGAACCTTTGGGCTGGTGTAAGCAGTCAGCCCTTATTTTATTTGTCCAGTTTAAGGGAAAATAAAACAGAAGTGCTGCACCATCAGACAGCTGTTTTCAAGCCCCTGCACTCAAATGAACCCCCAAGATTATTGTTCAGATTCCTAAAGGACTTGAATGAGATCAGGGGCCCATCATGCTAGGTGCTGTGTGCACACATAATAAAAAAGCTCCTGCCTCAAAGACCTTATAGTTGAAATATAAGTGACAGTATATTATAGTGAAATATAAATGAACATGTGGAAGACAGGCAATATGCCCCACCCCTTTTTAATATCTGGGGTGACAAATCACAAACAGAAGATATGACTTGCCCAAGCTCTATTAGGAAAGCTGTGGCAGGCCCAGAAATGAACTCCCACTTCCCAAGCCTTAACCCTGCACTGGAACCACAAGAGCTATTTTTCCCAGACAGTCAGTAAGAAAAGCAAGTGCAGAGTCCAGTCTCCAGTGACTGGTTAAGGACCCGTTCCTGCCAGTTCTCACCAGTGATGGCGGAGTTCCAATTCCCACCAACATCAGCTCAGCCCATTGCAGGGGGAGGCACTGCTCACTGACCAGTAAGAGTGAAGGGAGTGCACTGAACCTTGTTAGGGTATCCCCAAGAGTCCAAAGGGCAAGCCAAATCCGCAGCCAATAAATACCAACCTGCTTTCATCTTGACCTGAAAGCCTCTTGTGGCAACCAGCTCCACAGGCTAATCACATGTTCCACTAGTTATTCCTAGATTCCCAGCCACTAATGCCAAAGTGGTGTCCACATGGAGCAACCCTTGCACCCATGTGAAAAGCAGCTCATTAACATGGTGAAATTTATGACCTCACAGCGAAAACCACCCACATCCAGGCAAAACAACCCTTAAGATGATGCAAAGGGAATCTCTGGTAAGTGGGAGGAGCTAACAAAACCTCATGCAGCCATGCTCTGTCATAGCTCAAATAAAGGAGATGGTGGGTAACTGGAGAGGAAGGGGTGACCTATGAGAACTTTGTGGCCTCTGGTTTTCAGGAACCCAACATAAAAATAAACTTTGGGCTAAGCTCCTCATCTGTTGTAAAATTGTCTCATAGCACTGAAGTCGATGGAGCTGCCTTCCTTTATATCGGATCAGCTGCTCCATGTGTGGTCAAAATTGGCATCTTTCCTGTAGCCAGTTAATTCCAGACAGGCTCGAATAAGAGAGATGCCAGGTTGCTTAGTTTCTCATCAGCAATTAAAACTGGTCAGATGGGAGTGGTGAAGCATGGCATCATCTGAAACTGGGCATGACGAATCCTTCAGTTCAGGCTTTGCTTTCTCATTGGCTCTGTCTGTGCATCTCCATCTCTTTGCTGCTGTGCTGCTTGCGGCCTTCTCCATCCATTTCTCTACCTTAAATCATCCTCCCCCCCAACCCCCCAGTCCTGGCCTGCAGACCACAGAGTCACTTATCACATGCAATTAAAGGTGCCATCCGGAGGAAGGAAACTTTACCTAATGCTGAAACCTCTAAATTTAGAACCGGCCAGCAGGGAGTTGTAAAGAATCTCTGCTGACCTAAGAACTGTCAGATTTTAATGATGTAGCCATTGGCTTTGCCCAGGATGAACTCAGATAGACTGGGGAAGAAAGTGAGTGGAGAACAAAGGCCAGTCCCACCGCTTGGGGAGGTTTTCCCTTTTGTCTCTCTGTGGGAGCAGTTCTGATCAGAGAAAAGAAATTTTGCCCTGAGTTTTCTTCTACCACCAAGAGATATCTGAAGGGAGGACTGAAGAAAAAAATGGGAATTTCTCTTGGAATCTGCAAAACTTGTGTCTTCCGACGCTGTTGACTCCAGCAAAAGAAGACTGATCTCATGGAAGAAAGATGTTTGAAACACAGGAGAGGTCAAGAGAACAGGATCTATTCCTGGTTCTGCCACAAAATGTTTCATCTTGGCACTCTGCAGAGGCTATTGGTCCATATTAGCAGATTCTCAGACAGGACCAAGGCCCTAAGTGGTATGATGGCCTCTAGGAAGGGCCAGCACCTGACACAGCAAAGGAAGGAAAACTGAAACCACAATGTACTTACTCAATGTTGCAGTATTATAGATGGAAGAAAAATCCCTCCCTTATCCTTGTGAGTGATCATTTTATGCCCTGAAGCATAAGATTTGATTGCCCTTATTATCCTAGTTTGCATAGCTTCCATAGCAGCAGATGTTATTAGCAGTCATAAAATTACCCAGGCCTTTTTAGAATCCAGCCACCGTATTTGTCTCAATGACCTTCCACGGCAGTGAATCCCACTGGTTCACCACACACAGCATTAAAGAAGTAGTTCCTTTTATTCATTCCAAATTTTTTTCTCTTTAATTTCATTTCAGCATCCGCCTGCTCTTAAAATTATGGGACAGGGTGAAAGGGAAAAGCAGGCATGGATCAGTTTTCACAGTGTGCTTTGGACCTTAAAAATCCTTACTCAGGTTCTTCTGCTTGAAGGTGCCCTAAAGTTAGGCACTCAAATCCAAGGGCTTACATAATCAGTTTTATATTCAGAAAGGCTGAAAACTATGAGTGCTCAGAAATCTCTGAAAAATTAGACCATGTCTTTAGGCCGAGATTTTCGAAAGCACTTACTTATCCTAGTTATATTTGTGGTCCCCATTGCTGTAGTATCTGAGCATCTCAAAAACTTTAATGTATTTATCCTCACAAGCAACCTGGTTCTCTCTCTGCATGTTACACAGGCCATATCCATACACTAGATGTACACTCTCTCTCTCTCTCTCTAATTACTTGTATGATCCTGAGGATGTCACATGGGCCACAACTTTGTGCTAATTGTGCTGCAAGTGGCCCACAGATTGAAAACCATTGTTGTGAGGAAAGGAGGTGCTATTATCTCTGTTGTTTAGATGGGAAACTGAGGCACATAGAGGCTAGGCTAAGTGACCCCCCCCCCCAAGGCGTTGGGGATGGAGTAGATAACTGAGTTCTCAGCTTTCAAGACCCAGGCTGGTTCTCAAACCACTGGGCCATAATTTCTCTCCAGACTAAGGCAGTGAGGTGCTTAATTCCCATGGAATTACTGATAAACTGGAGAGGGTTCAGGGAAGAACCAGGAAAATGATTAAATGATAGAAAGCATGCCTTTTAGTGAAAGACAAAAGCAGCTCAAGCTGCTGAGCATAACAAAGAGAAGGTGAAGGAGTGACTTGATCCCATTCAACAGGTACCTACATGGGGAACAGAAATCTCATAATTCTGGGCTCTGCAGCCTGACAGACAAAGGTAAAACAAGCTTCAATGACTGAAAATTGAAGCTAGATGAATTCAGATTAGAAACAAGTCACAGAATGTTAACAGTGACGATCATTAAACCTTGAAATAGTTTACCCAGGGTCATGATAGATTCTCTAACACTGGCCATTTTAAAAGCAAGATGGGGTGCTTTTCTAAAAGATCAGTTCCAGTTCCAACAGAAGTTAGTTCAGGAAAGTCCTATGGCCGTGTTATGCACGGATGATCAAAGTGGGCCCTTCTGGCTTTATAACCTATGCATTTCAATGGGACTTGGCAAGTTCCAAAGGGGCAGCCGTGTTAGTCTAGTAAAGCAAAAAAAGCACGAAGTCTTGTGGCACTTAAAGACTAACAGATTTATTTATTGCATGAGCTTTCATAGGAGAAAATCCCACTTTGTCAGACGCTTTGAAGAGGACTTGGCTATCCACTGCCTTATGTTTCTTTGGTAACACCAGAATGAAAAGCCTAACTAGCAATCCAGTCTTGAAAATGTTGGTCTGGGTCTTCACAGCTGTAAGCTCCACCATGCCTCCAGTTATCTCTATTCTCCCTCCCAGTCAAACTCTGTGGCATCCTCCTTAAAGAGAGGAAAGCAGACCTGGGCACAGTACTCCATGGGAATTTGCCTCCATGTTTGAGAACCATGTCCTCTTTTCTGTATTCCTTCCCCTCCTGTCCAATCTGCCTCATCTACTCGGGGGCAGCAGCAACTACAGAAACCAGCAGGGTGCTTGGACAGGATTTGCCACTGGGCATTTACTTCTCAGATGCACTGAACTGCATTTTTATATTGCCAAGATATCTAACTCCCCCTATCCCTATACTCACCTTTCATTTATTCTTGTGGCATAGTAAATAGGGCAGTGCTTTGGGACTCTAGAGGGATTGGTTCAATACCTGGCTCTGCTGCTGGGTGATCTCGAAAAGTCACTACCCACACTCTGTGGCTCAGTTTTCCCATCTGTAAAATGGGGATAGCCGTACTATGCCTCCTTTGTAAAACCCTTTGTCATCTGCCAATAGGAAGTGCTAGGTAAGGACTAGGTATTATTCTTGTTATATCAGTGGTTGGAGCAGAAGACATCTAGGGGCCCCACAGGCAGGAAACAGCACCCAGTGACTTCAGCGAGGATAATCTCATTTCTCTGTCACGGAATTTAGACCCTGGATACTATTCCCAGCTCCATCACTATTCTATTCCCAGCTCATCAGGTGCTTCCATGGCCAACTCCACCATCCTGACACAAAGGAGCATCTTGCCTAGTGATTTCAATGAGACTGTTCACCTGCAATAGTGCTCTGCAATGTAAGGATAGCAGAATCCTACCGTATGTCTCATTTTAGCCACCTGTAATCTGAGGCTTAATAACACCTTGTCAATTTACAAAGGGATAGCCATGTTTAGTCTAGTCCAGCAAAAAACAAAAAAAATCCTCAAGGAGTCATGTGGCACTTAAAGAATAACAGATTTATTTTTCACATGAGCTTTCGTGGGAGAAAATCCCATCTGACGAAGTGGGATTTTCTCCCATGAAAGCTCATGTGAAAAATAAATCTGTTAGTCTTTAAGTGCCACGTGACTCGTTTTTTTTTTTTTCTTTCCAGTAACACCTGCCTTGCATGGGGATTGCCTGGAGCCAAACCATTTAATTAGTCAAATGTGGTCTTCTACTCACTGGTATAAACCAGGTGTCACTCCATTATCATGCATTGACAGATTTACTTCAGAGTCACACCTGGATTAATGAAAGCTTCGTGCTGCTCTTAATGTTTGTAAAACTCTTTGAGATCCTTCAATAGATGGGACCAGTCCTGTCATTGCCATGAGTCTGATTTTCAGAGGTGCTCAGTACCAGATCCTCCTCCTTGGAGATCTGGCCCTGACCACCCACAGCTCTCATTGATAAAGTTAGGGAGGAGAGCACTCAGGACCTCTGAAACTCAGATCCCATGTTACTAATGTTGATGAGTTTGAGCCATCGGCATGCGCTCGCCAGATACCTCTCTGTGTGGTCTCTGTCTCCCCGGCACAGGCAGCTCCAGCAAGAGCCTGAAGCTAATGATACACATGAGGAAGCAACTTTTAAAATGTTGGCTGAAGTCTAAACACACACTGAAAAACCCGAGACGTTCCGTCCCAGCGCCTCGGCAGTGGAGCTGCTTCAGTGACCCCTTTTTCTCTCTGCTGCAGAGGATTATTTTCCCGGCAGGGCCTCTTAGTTCATTACAGAGAGGCTTGTATGTTTAAAGTTGCAAAAATGGAGCGCGAGGCAGGGTGGCTCTTTTAATTTAATAGGGGCTCCCTGAGTGGCTTTTCTACTGGTGATTTGCCGTGGCCCCCCCCAGGTTGAGCTGCGAGGTGGGGGAAGAACTAAGGAGGGAGGAAGATATAGGAAAAGAGAAAAAGAAAAGGAGAAAGATCAAGGTTGGGGGAAGAAAAAGGAAAAGGGTGGAGAGGGGGAGGAAGAGGGAGACTCAGATGTGCAGATACAAACACTTTACCAGCAAGTTGTAGGAAATGTTGATACTCTTCTCCAAGGGGGAGCTGAGCATGCCTGGGGCTAATGCGCTGTGCTATTCTGAGGCCTAGGTGTAATTACTTCAATGCAGAGCCTTGCTGCAGGCTGGAAAATCTGCCCATGTGTAAAACCAGGTGCAGTGGTGCAAAGGGCAGGTTAAATCTGGCCTCTGCATCATTGCAGCTTCAGGGGAGGCTAGAATCAGGGGGACTTTCTACCACCCCCCCCTCCAACCCCACAGCCTGAGTCTTTAGCAGAGCTCTGATGACAGAAGAGATACCTCAGAGGTTACAACCCACAGGGTGGTCCAGGCAACTCCCACTTGCACCCTTGTCCAGGATTCACTTTTGAAAGGCAAGCTGAGTTGGGTGCCCCAGCACTCCTGAGACCCTCAGAGCACTGCTTCCAGAGGAGTGTCGGCTGCGCTTGCAAAGAGAGAGGCCCTACAAAGGGTGCTCTGCAGGGTAGGGCCCAGCTGCCTTTTGCTGGGTGTTTGAACAGCACCTAACACCACTGGGCCCTGATCACTGAGGGGTGTCCCCATGTGCAACTGCAATGCAAATAACAGATGGCATCATTTAGCATAAACAATGGGAGCCCTGTGGCACCGTAAAGACTAGCAAATTTCTTTGGCCATAAAAGGCCTGGGGCACCCCCTGCCTCTCCTATTCCTATCCTCAACCCCAGCTGGGTATCTGGGGCTGGGCCGGCTGCGGTGGCGCCTGCCTCTCCTAGATGGGATCACTGAGGCAGCCAGGGCCTCGCCCATCCCCATCCCCATCCCCATCCCCAGCCAGGGATTGGGGGCCAGGCTGGCAGTGGCAGGAGCCTGGGGCCCCAAGTCCAGATTAGGCCCCAGGTCTTTCCCCAGGCCAATGATGCTCCTGGTATATATACACATACCAGGATGAAGGAAAAGCAATGCAGTGGGGAAGGCAAGTGCTAGCAAAGTCAATTCAGTTAGGGTTGATGAGATCCATTCATTACAGTTGATTAGAAGGTGAGAATGTGTGAACAGGAACAATTACTTTTTGTAATGAGATAACCATTCCGGGTTCCTATTCAGACCCAGTCTAATTGTGTCAAGTTTACAAATGAGTTCCAGCTCTGCAGTGTTGAAAAAGTTAGGAATAAGGGATGGACACATTAACACCACCCTATAATGAAAACCAACTGACTGCAATACATACCTAAATGCCTCCAGCTTCCACCCTGGATGCATTACACGATCCATCATCTACAGCCAAGCCTAAAGATACAACCAGATCTGCTCCGATCCTTCAAAGACAGGATCCCTACCAAACAAACCTGAAATAACAGTACCCACCTGGGGAAGTGGGGGGGGGGAACCAGAGTGACAGAGCCAGACTGGTACTCAGGAGTAAGCTACTACAGGACAGACCCAACAGAAAAACAACTGCACACACACCGCTGTCCATCACATATAGACCCCAGCTAAATCCCTCCAATGCATCATCAAAGACCTACAACACACTCTCTCAAGCCTTGGGAGCCAGGCCAATCCTTGCTTACAAACAGCACCCACCAACTTGAGGCAAATACTCACCAGCAACCCAACACCATACAATAAATACACTAACCCAGGAACCAATCCCTGCAACAAACCCCATTACCAACTCTCCCAGCACATCAACTCTAGTGATACCATCACAGGTCCCAACCATATCAGCCACACCATCAGGGACTCATTCACCTGCACATCCACTAATGTGATATATGCCATCATGTGCCAGCAATGCCCCTCTGCCATGTGCATCAGCCAAACCGGACTGTCCTTGCAAGAGAATAAATGGACACAAACTGGACATCAAAAATGGTAACATCCATAAACCAGTAGGAGAACACTTTAATCTCCCTGGACACTCAGTAGAAGACTTGTAAATTTCCATATGTCAGCAAAAAACATCCAAAACAGACTTCAGAGTGAAACTGCAGAGCTGGAACTGATTTGCAAGCATGACACAATGAGACCGGGTCTGAATAGGGATTTGGAATAGTTCTCTCATTACAAAAAGTAATTGTCCCTGTTTACACATTCTCACCTTTTAATCTACTGGTGTGAATGGGTCCCATCTGCCCTAACTAAAATGACTTTGCTAGCACTTGCCATTGTATTGCTTCTCCTTCATCCTGCCGTGCGTGTATAACTGTAGTTTCCACCACAAGCATCTGAGGAAGTGGGTTGGAAGCCCATGAAAGCTTATGCCTGAAGAAATCTGTTAGTCTTTAAGGTGCCACAGGCCTCTTGTTGTTTTTGCTGTATACAGACTAACATGGCTACCCCCCTGGAACTTATCATTTAACATATGAGCAGTTAGTTCTTCCCTGCACCCCACTCTGCCATTCTCTCCTTTGAAGCCAGCCCTGCCAGACTGTGCCCTTCATTCAGCCTTTTCCCCAACCATGATAGCTGCACACAGAAATCCTTCCACAGTGCTCCATTGGCACCTATGCCAACGGTGTGTGGAGCAGCTGCTGCAACTGTGAAAAGATGTGATGTGTGGCTGCGGAGATCAGCAGTTGTGCTCCATTTTGGAAGGTGGAAAGGAGGCAGGCCTGGCACAGGAAAAGGCTGCAGTTTACACCAAGATCTGGTTTCTGAGGCAGAGATGACTCAGACATACATGAACTCTCTTTGAAGTACCCCTCATGTGTTGGTTGGGCCAGCATGCTTGCCTTTCACTCTGCATCATGCTTTTTCTAACCTGAAGACAGGGCAAAGGATCTATTGGAAATACATAAATAGAACCCTGCCAAAGCAAGACACCATCCTGCACATGCTTTGGCCTCCAGAGAGAGAAGAGAACAAACATGGCAGGAGTTAGTCATCTTGCTTAATGCACAGCTGGGAAAGCTCCAGGATGATCACAGTATATGGACTATATAGAATAGAATCTCTCATGGCTCCAAGTTTTCCTTGTCGTCCACATCAAAATTGGAGTGGCTCGCACCTAGGATCTACAGGTGGGTGTTTTGTTTCCCAGTGCAGAATTATTAGCAGATGCAACTTAGTACAGCAAGTACTGCCGCAGAGGTGGTTCCACCAGCAATCCCCATTAATGTGAAAGGCGAAGGACTGGCCTAGTGATAAGGCAATTATTGATTATTCTGTGCATTGCAGTAGCATGTAGGGGGAGCAACTGATGAGAGACCAGCTGTGCTAGGCACGGTGCAAACATGCAGCAAAAAGACAGTCCCTGACCAGAAAAGCTCACAAACTATGTTCAGTCTGTGCAGACTGATCCTCCTGCTCTTGTGCTTGCTGCTAAAGATCAGGACTGATGTGATGTATTCTAAGGCTGGGCTGCCCATAGGAGTGGGCACAGGGTGGGATGGAGGGGCTTGCAAAACTGTCTGAGCGCTGAGGAGCCCCTGAAAGGCTCTGGCATGGCTGGAAGAATGGAGTAGGGATGGGGATAGGGCTGCAGCCAGTAGTGAGTGGCTTCAGCAGAGCAGCATGCAAGACACTTGTTTGCCCCATACTCAGAATGCTAATAAGTCCCCTGCCAGTTACAGGCAATGAAATCTGCCTGATCTCCCTTAAAGCCACACAAAGAAGCCAACAGCTGGTGTCCCATGCTCAACCAGGGAGCCTGCCTCAAAGCCAACAGACAACCAGAACTGCAGCTGGCTTTGGATCGCCGCATGTCCTTCGCCTCCAGAAATCTCTATACCTGGGAGTAAAGGGCAATCCCACATTGCAACCCCTGTGAAAGGCAGCTTGGCCTGTGGGAGGGAATGAAAGAAGGAAGGGTAGGGAATGAGGGACATACCCAGCAGCCTCGCTGGCCTCTCTAATAAACACAGCAGGCTATCCCATCTGTGGCTTCTGTGCCACTCCTCTGAATTCATACAGGTGGCACTGTGACAAAGGGGCAACAGTTCCACCAGTGCCCAGCTGGGAGCTGGGGGAGCCTTTCCAGCTAACATAAAGGCTCTCCCCTTCTTGGGGTCCCTCTTGGTGCCTTCTGGCCTGAAGGAAGAGGTCTCCTCTTTTCACAGGTAGAGAGGCTCAAACTTGCTTCTCTTTTGCTGCTGGGTCCAGGCGTCTGGTTCCCTTAATGTCACTGCAAGAGGGGACATTCCTGACAAGGCCCCTTATTGGAAAATGCATCACTTCTGGGGGCTGAAGTCAAGGACAGAGCATGGGGCATGGGTGTTAGCCTTTGCAATAATTCGTCAGCCCTTTAGTGGTGGTCATGCTGCAAAAGACACACCAGAACTAGAGCCCAAGGCATTGTGGGGCAGAGAGACCAGAACTCAGTATGCCATCATCCTGCAACCATGCTGAAAGAGACATCAACAGGATAAGGAGGAATTTATTCCCACTGAACCAGTGCACATCTGGGTGCATTTTGCTCCATCCCATGTTCCACCACTTGTGGCCAGACTTCTTTTGCATAAAGTTTAGGCCCTTCAGAACAGAATCTATTCCTCTTCACCTCTGTTTTACACCACTGAGCACAGCACTGGCACTCCTGAACATTAATTTAATGTTTCAGGTCTGAACAACATGAAACCAATCTCTTTTTGTTCAGCCTGCTGTCTGTGTGGCTGGCCTCTGGCTCTGTTTACTGACCCTGTCCAGCTGAATCCCATGGCCTGGCCATGCCTGATTCTGTTCTTTTGACACAAACCCAATAATGAGCCCCTTTCTGATTACAGGAATTTTATTGGCAATGATGAATGGGGCAGAAAGGCCCCAGCTTGACTCTCAGGTCCCAGGTGAGTTTGCAGCAAAAACAATTGTGAGGGGACAAATCACTTGCCTTTTAACATGAGTGAATTTGATTTGATCTGGAATCAGCTGGGGGCAATAAAGGTGGGAGTCAGACCCTGCTTTTTCTAAAGGTTGATGAAGTTGACTGCTGCTCAGTGGGAGCAAGCTAGGCCCAGTAACTGCAGTTTAATGCTAGATAGTGCTACAGTGGGTAACCCAGAGTACAAGCTTTATATGTGTAGTGAGGATGGGTCTGAATGAACCAAAATCTGAGACCCAAATGGCACTGAGGATCTGGAAACCTATGCAAGCTTTGGAACCTGGCTTAGCAGCTCAGCTGCTCTTAGCAGGGGGAGGTAGTTTTCTATCTGTCCAGGTTTCTAAGGTCGGTAGTATTATAGCAGGTAAGCAACTCATAATACCACTCTGAGTTAGGGAGGTACTAGCTCACCCATGAGGCACTAAGGCACAGAGACATTAGGGCCCACAGAAAGTCTGTGACAAGCAAACAATGGAGCCATCTGTCCATGTCCCAGGCTAGCCCCCTAACCAATGGACCATCATTTTTTATTTATTTGAACCGTCCCATGGAAACTCTGCTTCTGCTGCTGCTCGCCTTGGCTTCCCACTCTCCCCATTCTTCAGAAGACAGTGGCATCTTGGAGGGGGACAGAGCTAGTGCTGGGTGAGGGATGACAAAAGGTCTCTCTCCTACAAGGAAAGTTGCTGTTTAAAAGGATCTTTTAAAATGCAAAGGCCTGTCCCATGAGCTCCTCAGTTAAATACATCCTTTGGTATGGCCCTGTTATGCTATTCAGAAATGAATAATTTCTTATTCTACCACAGCTGCCAGCTTACCACAGCTACCAGCTAGATCCACACTGTAGGCCATTAGGCATTGTTGGAGACAGAGGATGGCAGAGGAGATGTACATTTTGAAGCAACTCACTTAGAGAGAGGTTAACAAGTGGTAACCGCATCGGTCACACTTCGCATCAAGTGTGTATAATGGGTTAATACATAGTTAATAGTTAGAGACAGTAGCAATGGATGCAAGAGAATAAATGCTTATTATGAGCACCTTAGTAAAAGATGCTACAGATGGTTATAATCGCCTTTTAATCTTGATAGCCATTGATTAACCATTTATTTAGACATCTATTAATCACTTATTAATTTTTCCTATAAAGAGGGACCACAAAATTTACAAGTCAAAATGATAAATCCTACAAAAATCATGGCACAGACAGGTCTGGATTAAGCAGCCCTGGAGCCGTGGGCTGCCCATCACTGCAGGTCTTTCCTCCTGGCCTGGGGACCCACTGCACCTCCCAGCTTGGGGCCCTAGCCCCCCACCATGGCAACTTGTGGGCAGGCCATTGCTGGGGGGGCTGCCTGTGGCCAGAGGGTGCTCCCACATCTGCCGGGTGTGGCCGGTCTGCCCCCAAGGAGTGCATGGCACTCTGAGCCCTCTTTTAGGTCTCTGCAGTAATTCAGCCCTGGGCACAGACAAGATACATGTTAAACATGATCTGTTCCCATCCTCCTTACTTCTCCTTTCTATGACAACCACATCCACATTTGTGGCAATATGAAATGGTTTAGAATGTTACTCAGTCAATCGAGGAGCAAAAGACAGCACTCAGGTTTGGCCCAGCAGCCTCCATAAAGAATTTCCCCCATTCATATTACACACACACACACACACATAAACACAAAGTACATTGAAGGGCATTATTAAGGTTGCAAAGTCAAGCTGAAAAGTCAGGAAATGCCAGAATTAAGGTTGCATGTATGCTGTATAGTACACCCTCTCATTACATCACCCTCACATGCTATTTTTTCCACAGGATCATGCGCCAGATGGATAGTGCTCACTGGCTCAGCACTTAAACATTTTGTTTTCTCCTCTTTATTCAGGGTATGATTCCCAGGCCATACTTATTGCACGCCATTTAAAGCCAGCTCAGTAATTTGCTCTTCTAATTTCCTCCTATGGCATGTGTCATTATATTATCTGAGTACTTCACAGACAGCTGGCCCCAGTCTCTTCCCCCTGGATCCATGTCCCAGTCTTTTTGCCCAGCTAGCCCCATTCTCCCACTGACTAACTCACAGACCCATTTTTCTTCTTCAACCACCTGCCAGCCTCAATTCTCAGTCTTCCCCCACACTCAGGTTCCTTACCCTAATATACTCCCAGCTGCTCAAGTCCAGCTTTTGTCCCTTGCACATTTGACTCAGAAAGCTTCTCATCACTGCTTGGATGCCAGCAAGAGGCAAAAGAGAGAGCAGAAAAGAGATCATCTCCCTCTCTAATTTTCAGCCCCACATCTGGCTCCATGATGCAGATGTTGAGAGCCAGAATTGCAGAAATAGTCCTTTTCAGCCCTCAAACATGCTCAGTGCAGATGGAATATTTAGGGAATTTAACTGTGAAGTTCTAGCAAGTCTACTGAGTATGTGCAAACTGGGGTTTTTCAAAGGCATATTTGGCCTGGCCAAATGTAGGTGGATTTTTGTGAGAACAGCAAGAGGCACGCTCCTGACACAAAGGCCAACCTGACAAATTTCCACCCCTTTCTCTAAGGCCTGGGAGCACTTTTCCTTTTCAACAGAAAGGCCACCAGAATTTTTCAGTGTTGACAAACATATTCATCCCTGCCCTTCTTCTCACAAACAGTTGAACCATTTTGGCTGAAGTCTTCCAAAACCATTCAGCCTGAGTCAGATGCTCAGTGCATAATGTTTCAGTCCAAACAGTTGAAAGTTGACAAAGTTACACAAGCAACTGAAAAGAGCCTCTTACCATGAGAAATGTCAGGCAACCTTGATAACAGACAGCACTACCAGCTAGCCCACTCTCCCATACAGCCCTTTTGGCAAGCATGGGTGACTTCACCCTGGGCTGGCTCTGTGACGGAACCAAGGTCCTGGTCACTCTGGGTATGTCTACACTTAGAAGTTATTTTGAAATAAGGAGGCTTATTTTGAAATAACTTTTTCCCTGTCCATGCAGTCATTTTTTTATTTTGGAATAAGTGTTTCGTTATTTCAAAATAACAAAGCACTATTTCGAAATAAACCATTCTAAGCCACAGAATAAGCTCATTTCCAAATAATTGCCTTATTCTTTTTCCTGTCTTGCCCTATTTCAAATTAGAGAGTCTAGTGAAGACTCTCTATTTCGAAATAACAACTCCTATGTTATTTTGAATTAGAGTCGTCACTGGACTCCTAATTTGAAACAATAAATTTGAAATAGCACTAATTTGAAATAGTTAGTTCAAAATAACTATCTCAAATTAATTTTGTCAGTGTAGACACAGCCCCAGTGTCCTGTAAAGGAGTTGGAGCAAGAATCTATCAATGGCTGCAGCTGGCTTGCAGAGCAGAATCCTTATTTTCCTTTCCTTCCCTTAGGAAGAGCATAGCAGGGGCCTTATCAAAGAGTCAGTGCACTAGGTGCTGATGCATTGCTGAGATTTAGCTGAACACACTCCATGGAGCTTGGCTTAAATTTGTAATGGTGAGACTTGGGATCAAGGCATCCCATACTACACAGCAGCTGCAAATATAATGAATCTGTGACTGCAGATACCATTGCTTTATGAATCCCATTCATGCTGAGAATGGAAACCAGGTCCTTCTGCTCCAGAAACACCAGCCTCTGGCATTTGAACTAATAGAATGTGCAGCCACCCACCAGTACCAATAGGTCCCTTACTGAAGTGATTCTCAGCCAGTGGTACACACATTCCTGTGGGTACAGAGAGGTCTTTCAGGGGGCTCATCTGGATATTTACTTCATTTTACAGCAGGCTCAAAAAAAAAAAACAACCCACTAGTGAAGCCAGTACAAACTAAACTTTTATACAGACAAAATGAGAACGTTAAGCATTTTTTCAGTAATAGCTTGTGTGACATTTTTATGTCTGATTCTGTTAGCAAGTCATTTTAAAATTAAGTTAAACATGGGGTACGCAAGACCAATCAGACCCCTGAAACAGGCGCTGTAGCCTGAAAAGGCTGAGAAGCACTGCCTTGTTGGCTCTGTGGGCCCAGCCACTAGAGGGCAGCATCACTCACTCATCTAGACAAGGCTATTAGCTTACACATAATGAATGGAAATACAATTAGAGGTGATAAGCCTTGGCTGGTACATCCAGAGTCTTCATCAGATAAATTGGCAGAGGTGGCCAGCAAGGCCAGGAGCTGCCATGTGACAAGTCTTGGGGCTCCAATTAATGGGTTTTGCTTTTTGAAAGCAAAAACGCAAGAGGCAGCCAGAGCAGGTGCGGCTGAGTCTGTGCTGGTTTCTCTCCCCTCTTTATGCAACTTTTTATGATTAACTGCAGCGCTCTAGGACACAGATGAACTTTCTTTGCTCCATAGTCATTAGTGCTCCATCCTCCTTCATAGAGGGACTGCAGGCATGCTGACAATAGCTTGGAAACATGTTGCTTGATTTGTTCAGAGCTAACTCCAGATCCCTGTGCCAGATACAGGAGCTTTCCTCTGGGCCCAGTGGGGAAGACACAGTCCATCCACCTGGAAGGGCTAGGCTACATTACAAGGGCAAACTGGATTCTGGTCTCAGTTAGTCTGCTTTCAATCCAGAGTCACACCACTGAAGCTATGCTTCCTGGTGTCCCAAGTGCAGAAGTTGGACCAAAGGATGGAGCTCTAATGCTAAATCCAGGCAGGCTGGGAACATGCTGCTGGGTTCGGGGGGCTGGGAATCTGATGCCTCAATGTCAAACTCAGGTGGTCTTAATACCTAAATCCTGGAGATGTGCTCCAGAGCCCTGGCAAGTCCAATATTAGTTCTCCAGTCACAAGGTTACCCCCTGGTGCTGGTGCTAATCTGCAGAGTGGATAACACATTGGTACAGAATCCTGCATCCATAGTGTGGATAATTGGAAGCAAGGAGTCCCGTGGCACTTAAAGATAAACAGATTTATTTATCTCATGAGCTTTCATGAAACTGAGTGGGATATTCTCCCACGAAAGCTCCTGTGATACATAAATCTGTTAGTCTTTAAGTGCTACAAGACTTGCTTCTTTTGCTGAACTAGACTAACATGGCTGCCCCTCTGGAAGTTGGATAATTGAAGATTCTCTTGGCACATCACAACTCTTCAGAGGAATTGGGACAGGGAAAAGCGAATACACCCGGTGTTTCATTTGCTGATGATTATATCACGTCATTGCATATACATCTCTCCACTGTAGATAAACAGACTGCCCACTGAAACGCATCAGATCAGCAGCTCTTTTTTCATCTGCTACCTCCTTTCTCCGCTGAGGTCAGTCACAGATCCTGAACCTCCACACACAGATATAATTAATAAAGAGCTTTTCCAGAGACAGGCCTTCTATTAATCACTAAGCACACTTCCCTGCAGACGACTCTGGCCCAGCTCCCCTGTGTTTCCAGCATGAGCTGTCTTTGTAATTTCACTAGGAAGGTTAACTAGCTGACTGCGTAGAGTTAATTTGTACATGCAAAGCAGCCTGGCTCTAAGCGCCCTGGGAGATAGCAATGAGAGAGGCACATGCTCTGAATAGGAGCACCTGGAGCAGGAGGGAGATGCAAAGCAGCTTTGTAGCTGGTTCAACAAAAAGCAGTTTTGATGGGGGTGAAATAGATTTGCTGAGCACTGAGTTCTGCAGACATGTTTGACTGGACCATCAGTTGGACACAGGTTGCAAAAAGCTCTTGATTAAGTTCTGTTTAGCCCAGTGTGGTGAGTTTGCTGGAAGAATCAGACACAGTAAGATTTGTCTAAAGCTGCAGGTATGCCTCCTGGGTGGCTGTGGAATAGAGCAGTAGTTTGGACTGTAGGAGACCTGGGTTCAAATATTATGAGAGAAGCATGGTGTTCTTAATCTCCTCCAGAGCAGTTGGTGCATTTGTAAGTAGGGTTGAGTGGGAAATGGGTGTCCCCAGCCAGCAAAAAGTTTTGAGATATTAAAAAATTTTCCCTTCCCAAAATGGAACAAAATTTCTAAATCTCAAACATTTTCACACACTGAAAATCAAGCCCAAATTTCAGTTCGGGGTAATCAAAATGTTTCATTTAGATTTCAACATTTCTTTTAACTACAATTAACAATTGAAACAAAATGTCCTTTCAAACCACAAACCTAGAATTATTTCCATTTAGAAAATTTCAAAATGAAACACTGATAATTTCAAAACTTTTTTCAAAAACATTTATTTAAAAACTGATCTCCTGGCCCTTTCCTGTGGAAAGCTTCCGTTTCTCTGAATCAGTCTTTCTGACAGAAAGAGTTTCGTTGAAAAATTCCTGACCAGCTATACTTGCTAACTATGACTGAGGCTGAAACAGAAAGGAATAACTACATCCCTGAACTAAGGTGAGTTGGCAGAAGTATGCAAGGTACCCAAGGGGAGACTAGCAGAATGTACTGCAAGCCAAGACTGCAGAGCAAAGTGGGAAAAGTTTGCATGTCCCTGCTTGTGTTACGTGTTTCTTTTAGCACTGCATTCCTTCAAATGTGGTATCATTTTTTGTAGTATTTTTGCCACTTTAATACCCATTTTAGTTTGTAAACTGAACACAGTGGAACTGCTGGGAGTAGGCACCTTTTAGTTAATGGCCCCTCTAAAAGAATCTCTGCCTGGACTCAGGTGGGCCTTTTGCATCAAAACTGAAACTTCAAAGTTTCTTTGCCTGCAGGAATCCGTATTGGCTTAACTTCTCCATTTCCAATGCAAGCTAGCCATCTGAACTAGCTGCAACCAATTGTGGCAGGGGAGGTTTTAGCAACTCTTATTGTCCCTCACCATAGCTTTTTTAGTAGGCCACTGGCATCTTTACTTCTGTGTGACTTCAGAACTGACTTTTATTCACCCCACCAACACGTTTCGTCTTGTGTGTATCATCTGTGTTCTTAGTCAATGGCTGGAATGGAACCGGCAACTCAAAAGCCAAAAGCACAAGTATTGTAATTTGAACTGAAAAGGTAGACACCACAGTACTAGCTGTAACAGATATGTATCTGCTGTAGATTGGGGATGAGGTATAACATACACAGGTACATAACCAGTGTTGATTCCACTGTAGCAGACAGGGGATGATGCATAACATACACTGACTGTGATTCACATGGGCTCTCTGTGCTACACTTGCAAAAAACGGGACAGCGTGAAGAAACATAAGTGCCAGTGCTCACAGGCTCCTCCCACAATCCAAGCTCCTCCCACTCAGGGCACTCCTTTGAGCTACCATTCAGTACATGGCATCTAGCAGGCTCAGCTCACAAGGGGAACTGAACAGTGCTGACACTTAGATCAGTGTTAGTAAGCTTCAGTGTCAGCACCACCTCGAGCTGAGCAAGGGGAGGCCTCGTTTCTCTCCTGGTTACTGTCTTGGGTTGCCTCCAGACTTGGGCAGACTATCCCTCCTGATGAAGCTTGCTTTTTCAATTCACCTGATGTCAGCACTGCACCCAGGGCTGGAGAAATGGAAGACAGGGATCCACTGTCTCAAGTCCCAGGGGGTTAGGTCCTACCCCAGCTACCAACAAGAGACATGCAGCAGAATGCAGCCATTTCTCAATAAAAGAATCCAACTCTTTTTCACCGCAGCTTGGCTTGCTGCAGCCTGATCCTGTCATTCACGGTGAGTGATTCCCCCCATACCTTGGGGGGGATTCTCCCTTGTGATATGAATCATTATCAGCAGTAATTCTCAATTACACCTCCTGGACGGGCTTTGAAAATGACAGAATGCTGCTGAGGCCACTGCCATGGTCTGGAAAGCCACTGCTTGGCACCTCACACATTGCTGAAGGTGCCAGCTTCAATCCGACGCTCCTGACACCTCTGCAGAAGTGGCAAAAGGAATCAGTCAATGGAGAGCGCAAGGAGGGGGCTGTGCTGAAGTGAGCCAAGGCAGAGGCTTGCAGCCATCACAGGCAGGAGCTAGAAACACTGCAGTCAAAAACCACAGTAGTGAGTCTCAAAGCCTGGATCAACTGATTCAGGCTTGCAGGGCTAATAAGAGCAACCTAGTCATTTGAGTTCAGATTGGAGCCTGGGCTCTGAAAACCAGCAATAGGGGAAGGTTCCAGCCTGAGCCAGAATGTCTACACTGCTGTTTTAGCACCCCCATCAGTTGAGATTTGCTGCCATGGGCCTTTTATTGCAGCACAGACACACCTGATGCTAGGCTTGGTCTCTATCATGGCAAGGGAGTCAGAAGATGTGGGTTCTTCCTAGAGCTGGTCAAAATTTTTTGGACTGACCTTTTTATTTTCCTATGGAAAAATGCCATTTCAGTATAACTGCAGTGTTCTAGAGCAGAGGTGGGCAAAGTACAGCCTGTGGGGTTGGAGCCTTTCTTCAGGCCCACTAACTGTGCCTGGTCGGAGTTACGGCAGCTGTTCCCCACTCTCAGCTTCACCTCGTCTACTCACTCCTCTCACATCTGGCAGAAATGGGTGCCAGAGCCTGAGGGCAGCGGCCACTCCTCCCTCCTCGCCCCCCCCCCCCCCCCGGCACATCTAGAGGCAGATGTGACCCTCAATAAAACATTTGCTCACCCCTGTTCTAGAGAAACCTATCTAGTCTGGGATGAAATGTGGATGGGAGATAGGAGCTCCATGACAGCTAATTGCCTGGTGGGTGGATCGATCACCTGGGATACAAGAGAGCCAGGTGCCAGTTCCAGCTCTCCCCAGCTTGGAACAAAAATGATTTTCAGAGCCTCTCGCAAATGAGAGCTGTCGTTTGCCAGCCAGCCCCAGCTCTGCATCCAACTTTACCTGAGCCAGCCACATCCTTTCTTCCTGGCTCAGTGTTCCTATTGCCAATGTGAGGAAAATAATACTCACCTAGGAGCACTTTGAGATTGCTGGCTGTGGTGAAGTATGCTAAGGACAGGCATGGTATTTCCTCACTCCTGAGCTTTTCCTGCTGCACTTTGGACTAAATCCCCATGCTGCCAGCAGTTTCCAGCTGAGTGGCTGAACTGCAGGGCACACTTTCTAGTGGGTGCCCCAGGCAGCCTCCAGTGATGAAGAAGTGAATTCCAGTCTCACCTGACAGTCCCTACCTGTTCTCTAACACAGGTCTCTTGCTGCAGCTGCTGCTGAAACCACTAGTTCCTAACAGGACGGCAAAGAAACTTCTGGAGCAGTGGTCTCAAGCACATGGCCTGCGGGCATCCCCTAAAGCTATTTCTTGCAGCCCACAATGACACTATTACCAATATTTGCAATATTGTTGTATGAAAAGGTTTCAGTGGTGCAGCCCTTGGGCTAATGTACTAGTCCTCATGAGGCCCTGTACTAGTCCTCATGCGGTCCTCGTGGTGATTTGAGTTTGGAACCCCTGCTCTGGAGCAAATCCCCCTCCAAATCAGGCCACATGGTAATTTCAAGAGTACTTTTGTTCTTGGCTTGCTGTGAAGATGGAGGCAGGGGTAGGGGAGGTTCACTAGAGAGATCATGACAAGGGCAGAGCTGTAGAAAACAGTGCATCTCCTGGGGGCCCTTGGGCTTGTCTATCTCAGACCCTGCAGCCACACAAAGGCTGTTAGTACAGTTCAGGTCCCTGCTTACCTAGCAGGATGACTGGGAGGAGAGAGAGGGGGCAGGAAAGCACAGCAGGGGCATATGTAAACCAGAGAAGGGGAACATGCAAATGACCCCAGTGCTGTCCCCATAGAAGCAATGGCAAGTCAGCAGGAGGAGGAACTTGGGGTTAAGATATGGAGCCGGGACTGGGGAGAGCCGCATTTTATTCCTGGCTCTGCTGTGGACTCCCAGGGGGTGAAAGACCAATGGTCGACCCAAAACAGCTGACTTGGGTTCATGGGGCTAAAAACAGCCTTGTAGGCACTGGAGCCTAGGCTGTGGACACCCACGTGAGGGAAAGTCTCATAGCCTGGGGGCTGAACATCTGCACTGCCATTTTAGGTCTTCAGCCTAAGCTCTCCAAGCCTGAACCAACTGATCCACACTCAGCAACTTGGTGCTGCAGGTGTATTATTGCAGTGTGGACGTACTCCACGTGCCCACAGTCAAGTCACGTCATCTCTCCTTAGGCATGAGTTCCCCACCTACCTAGGGACAGAATGCCTCCACAGCTGAACCCCAGAATACACATGCTACACTACTGTGTAGACAACCAAGCAGTGCCTCCCACACTCCTACACTGCTAGAGCCTTTCCCAGCTGCCTGCTGCTTGCCTGTACTCTACATGCCACTGCAACTGTCAGCATAGTCACAGTATGAGATTTACAACCCAGCCCGCCTCAAACTAAACATTCGTGTTGATAAGGCCGATGTGAGCAGAGGGCCCTGATCTCTGCTACAACCTCCTATGCTACCGCTAAGGAGATAGTAACATCACCTTAAGCAAGTCACATGCCCACTTCCTGCCTCAGTTTCCCCACCTATAACAAGGGGATAATAACTCAACCCAACCTCCCAGCAGAAGGTTATAAGCCTTAATTCCCTAAGAATGTTTGTGAAGTTGCTTTGAATGAGGGAAGTAGAGGATCATTATGAGTCTTGGAGCACACTGAGCTGTTAGCAAGGCCATGTCTGCTGGCACACTAGAATTTCCAAGCGATTAAAGGTTGGTGATCCATGTATTAACAGACTGAAGCAGAGCAGGGCACTCAATTCATTAGACTCCAGGGGCTCCAAGCACCCGAAACAGCCAGGAACAGAGAGACATGTTTTATGTGAGGCTATTCTCCATGGCTGCTCTGAAGGTTACAACTAGCTTGCACATCCTTGCTGCTTTTAAGGCCAATTTATGGGCCCGGCAGCCTCCAAGAAACAATGTATCCTGGAGAGCAGTCTGACCTCACTTACTGGCCATCTTCACTGTTATAAAACAGGCCAAATGTGGCAGGCTCTCAAGGAATGTGGCTCTTACTTCTCTCTGATGGCTTTTTGCACAATTTATTGTAAGTATCCAGCCCCTTCAGATTCCTCTTCCCTCACAGGGAGCCATTGCCTTTTCTCTTGGGCTCTCAGAGAGGCCTTCTTTATGGGAAGCTGTAAATGAGGGGAGTAACACTGGAGTACTAGTGTAACACACTAGTTCGTGTGTGCTAGATGTGTGCCTCTGTGTCCAATCCACAAAGTTTATGGGTATGTCAGAAACCCTGCCAGGGAAGGTCAGGCAGGAGCAATGCCAGCATTGCCTCCTGGAGTTCCCTTGTGCGGCAGTGAAAATGGGCAGCCATCACATGGCTACCATGCAGCAACAAGCAGCAGCTACCCTGCAAGAGCAATGCTCCTGACCAGACCTGGTTATGGTTTCATCCACATTTCTCTTGGGAAAAACACCTATTTCAACACTGGGTTTCCATTTGCCAAAGCAACCTTTTGACATTTTTCTTTTGGATGTTTGGAATCAACATTTTCAAAAACATTCTCTTCTCCCCCAAAGCATCACAGTTGTGACATTCAATTTCATATGGGAATGAAAACAAAGGAAGACATATTGAAATTTCACACACAAGGGAAATATCAACCAGCCCCATTTCTGACCTCCTGCACCTTCTCTCTCAGGAGCCACATTTCAAACCTGACTAGCAGCCCCCCTGCTGTCTTGATCCCCCAATAAATTTCAGTGCACTTTGGAGTGGACAGCTCCCCCCATCAGCTGTGTGACAAAACGTGTGGCTGGTTTTGTCCATTAGACAAACTTCTACCACGTGCAACATGTCAACCTCCAAACTTGTCCCATGTTAGAGTTGACAGCTAAGATGTTGGAAAGGCCTAGTGTTCAGGGCACAGATTGAGCCTTGCGAGATGGGGGTTCTGGTTTTAACTTTGCAGTTGGGTGACATCACACAATTCATCCCCCCCCCAATGCCCTAGTTCCCCAGCTGTAAAATGGGAACACTGATTCTGACTTGCTTGAAGAGATACTGATGAAAAGAACTAAGGGTATGTCTACACACATCTGAACTCAATGCTGCACTCTGGAAGTCGGCTCTGAAAGCCCTGCCCCTTAAAAGAAATAGCTGAAAGCTGACAGCAAGTGATTTGCAGTCGGCTTTCCTGAGTGTGTCCTAACAGCTTAGACAGTCACTGGCAGATATGCAAGGTATTTTACATGCCTTGCATATCTGCTGTTGATTGCCACTGAAAATACAGGTAAATGTAGACTAGGGCTAAGTGTTATGACTCATTCCCAACACTGGTGCATTTGAAGTGATCTTGAGTTTTTCAAGAGAACTTCTGATTCAGATCGAAGAGCAGTTTTACATTTGTCTGTTCACTAAGCATTCCTGGGACATGCTGAAAGATGATGCCCAAACAGAGTATACATGTGGAGTACATAGAGTCAAGTACCTGATGCAACACCACAAATATCTGAAACCTCTCCGCCCCAGTTTGGCTGTTCTTGATCCACCCAAGAGGCATGCCCAGCCCTTTTTATGGTGTAGTGGCATCTACTAGCATGAATCAGACAAAATCACTGCATTTTGATGCAAGGTGTTGCTAGTTCCTGAGTTTAGGATGACTCGGGAGAGAGAAGTCCTGCATTCAGGCTCAGGATCCTCAATCAGGGCCTGCCTGATGCAGAAGCAGACTCTAACCAATAGGCTCAGATTGAATTTGGTCCTTGGGTGCCCTGGAGTTGACTAGTTCCAAAGGGGCAGCCATGTTAGTCTAGTAAAGTAAAAAAAAAAGCAGGGAGTCTTGTGGCACTGAAAGATTAACAGATTTATTTATTGCATGAGCTTTCGTGGGAGAAAATCCTTCCTTTTTCTGGAGTTGACTACATCTCACCATTGGTCCATCCAGGCCCAACATCCTGACTCCAACATATGGTGCTTCAAAGGCAGCAAAAACCAACAGCTTAACTGTGCAGCAGCCTATTGGAGAGAGATTAAAGGGCAGGCACCAGTTCTAGCCTAGAAGTACTCATTGAAGGCGTGCTCATTGTTAACCCCTTACCTTCCCATTCTCTCTGGCTGTTAGAAATTCCCTGTGTGATCCTATTGTTCTTGGGCTGCATTGTTGCTGATATGAAGGATTACAGCACAAGCTTTCCGCATCTCAATTTTCTCTTGATCTGAACAAGCTGCCCTAGCTGGAGGGATTCAGTCAAGGGGAAATCAGTCAATACCAGCTAAACATTAGGCCCTTTGAAAAGCAAAGGTGCCCAGTCATTTTGTCATGCTTTTCTACAGCTGACCCTGTCTCAGGACTGCTTCTCTTCCTTGCAGGATACTGCCTGCCTTCCCCAAAGCCCTCTGCAGTATGCAAGGAGGTGGGGCAAGTGTCTTGAACACTTCTGTGGCCCAACAGCTGGGAGAACAAACCCTTAGTCAGGAGAGGAGAGGTGGCACCTGGCCTTGCTAGACAGATGATGGGAAGTGCATGTTTGGAGCAGGCAGATGGAAATAAGCCCTGTCCAAGAAGTAAGGCTCTGCATTTAAAGCCATAATAACAAAAGCCCTGAGGAGGATAAGTGACTTACTTGAGGGTATGCAGGTAGTCAGTGGCAGAGAGAGGGATAGACCAGCTGGGAGAGTCTCTACTGTGGGCAGTACAGGACGCTGTGTGAGGGCTGGACATGGAACAGTCTGACACGATGCACAGTGAGGAAGGGGACAGGGCAGGGCAGGAGACTGGGTAAATTGGGTGGGCAGACATGTTCCCACCTGAGGCAATGCTGCAGGTCAGGGCTGAAGTGCCCAGGCAGCATTCTGTGGGGCTTCAGGCTCAGACTAGCTGGTGGTGACCAGAACAACGTGGCACTGGGGGGTCCGAAGGCCAGTCTAGCAGGAGGTCCGGTGGCTCTGGTATGAGGTACATGGGGCACTGCTGCATAGGAGCTACAGACCGGAGAAGCAGGTGGTGTTGAAGGGCAGGTGTGGAGCACAGTGGAGGAGATCAAGACCAAAGCAGCATGGTGCTGAAGGCTGGCAGGGAGGCTCAGGCCTGATGTCACTGGCTAGGGTGAGGGGCACTGGCAGAGCTGTGTAATCGTGTCGATCTGGAGGGCCGTGTGAAGTCAGCACCTAACCAGGCTGTTATAGAGCTTGTTTTCATGTGTTTTCACTTCTGAAGAAACTTCTGTTTGCTTTGATGAGGGAAGAACAAAAGTCTCCTTCCACAGACCAGCCCTGATGGTAAATCTGCAGGATAATGTGATTTCTCCACCACTGGTGCAATGCTGTTTACTGCATCCTTAACCCTTGGAAAAGCTAACATCCACCTGTCCAGCCATGCAAGCAAGGCTCTGAATCCAGCTGAGAATGTGCAGGCAACTTCTTGTCCTCTGTGGGGTCCCAGTCAGGCCATACCACAGAGCCCAGAGGGAAATCGCATGACATAAAAGAAAGCAAGCACCAACTTCCAGCTTCAGGGAAGGATTCAGAAACAACAACATGTCTAAAGGAATGTGAGAACTGGAGCTGGGTTTGAGTAGAACAAATAGGTCCAAAAATCCCTGGTTTTTGGGAAAGATCCAACCAAGATCCCAGCTTTGTAAGTGGCCATGATCTCTAGAGTAGATAAAGTCCATCACCCCTGAGTGCTGAGAAAGCTCAGACTTAGATCCTAGCTTTTTAAGTAGCGTCTCCCTCTGTATCAGAGTGAGGCAAAAATCCTGACCCTTCTGATCTGGTTCTGAGGATGGCACAGTGGGGGGTGATCTCAGCTGATCACTACTTGCTGGTTAGTGATTGTGAAGAACAACCATTGTTATACATGGTGCATACAACCATATCCATGGCAATGTGCCAGTAAACTAATAACTTCTTAACACTAAAGGTAATTATTTCTTTTTTCTTCTTCTGTCATTGCATAATAGCAATCTGTGATCAGATTCCTCCACTTGCTCATTAATGGCCAAGAAATGTCTTTCCCCACTGGTCATTGTTCTGTTAGACACATGTATGTGCTTCAATTGTCTTAAGAGCTTATTTAAGATCCAGTCAGCTTTGGGTAACACACATGTACGTAATTAGAAACACATAACACCATGGGTAAAACTGTGCCTACTGATGTATATGAACTAAACCATGCCAAAAGGCTACCAACAAAAGCACCTTCTTGTCCACAGCCCACACCCATTCCAGGTAGGCATGGAAGTTCAGTCTGGTAACTGGAAGGGAACTTGCTTTCTCTTTGACACCACACTGATTTGCTAGCACCTTCCAGACAGGAGAGCTCTGGGGAGGCGGACTGATCCTTTGTGTCTGCTGGATCCCAAACATTCAGGGCGTGCGAACAACTAGGCCCAAGAACTATGGTCAGTGTCCTATACATGTTTTCCCAGATTCCCCACCAATAAGAACTACATACTTCTTCCCACAGGGCTGGGCCAGTAAGACCAGCTTAACTTACCTGCTGGGTGGGACCCATCATGGTCCAGTGACAGCCATTAGGCTTAGCCTGGGCAAGCCACCCTCAGTAAGATGCTGTGCCTCAGTTTCTCCTATCCTCCTTTCCCCATGTTGTCTATTTAGAATGCAAGTTCTCCAGGGCAGGGACTGTCTCTGTACAGCACCTGATACAATGGAGCCCTGGTTGTAACTGGGGCCTTTTGGGGCAAACTGTAATAGAAATAATGAGCTACAAGCCTCGCAAACACTATCGTCAAGGAGGGAAATGGCCACATCAGAGCCTGGAATCTGACTAAGATACAGATGGTGTCATGCAAACTCCGATACCCACAGGATTTACATTCCAGGAAAAAGGCAGCTCCTCCTACACAGTGCAGGAGCCCCTAAAACACCATTCAGGGGCCATATTCAGCAGTAGCTCAGAGGGAATAGTGTCACCTTCTAAACCAGCACCATTGTTAAGGTGTTCCTCCAAGGTCTGTCCTCCAAAGCAGTGACCCTGCTTAACTTGCAAGATCTACCAGGCTCACTGCAGCTTCTTCAAGAAGAGCAGAAAGGCTGCAGGCAGGGAGTAGCTGGACATGTCTGTGTCTGTGTGTCCACTACCTCACTCTTCCCTCCCTCCAATGGGACAGCCCATTGATCAGCTCCCTATTTCTCTGCAGTGTGCCTAGATACCAGTGCATTATCTGATCTCCATCTGACTGCCCCTAAAAGACTGGGACTTTTTCCACACTCCTTTAAAACAACATATCCAGAGAGGCCACCCTCTTGGCCACCAGGCCACATCAGCCAAGCAGGCCACATACCTGGCCACTTCAACCATCCCCCAGCCCAGCCCCTTTCTCCTTTGCTCTGTACCCAGTGACTGGCATGAATCTAGACTGCACCAGGCTACTTTACAGGAGACATGGACTTCATACCAGCGTGGGGGGTGTGCTGACACCAGCAGAGAGGAGTGTCTGCACACCTGGTGTTCTGACTGCATCAGTTCAGGAGTTTGCTTTCTCTCAGGATGGGAAGCACAATTTTGCATGGAATGCCACTTGTGCACGGACAGCCATGGGGCAAGTCACCCCCAGCTGGATTTTCTCATGCAGTTTGTTTCTTTACATCCCCAACCAAGCATTGGATTCTCTCTTGTTTTTGCCTTGGGATGCACACTGCACGCTAGGTGCAGGTTAATGGAAAACCTTCCTGGCCAGGGGTTACAGCAGAGCAATGCAGACACTGGCCTCATATCTGCTTTGTGGAGAGATTTCAGAGCAAGACCAATTCTTCTCCTGCCACTAGCCATAGTGCCCATCACTACCACCTCCAGCCAGAGAAGAGGAGCTGCACTTACACATCACGTTGAGGAATATGTTGCCAGATGCCAGGACCACTTTCTCCCGGGTAGCTCTGTCGTAAATGCCCACATGACACTCGTATGGGCCGTTGTCGGAGATCCGAACCTCTGGAAGACTGGGAGGTGGAGAAGGAAAAGGAAATGTTAGGGTAGCAGAACTGATTTCTGACACTCACATAACATCACTTGTCCTTTGCGACTCTGGTCTGCTTTACAAATCAAACACATGCTTTATATATACACAACAGTAACAACATTCACCACAAACTTACTCTCAGCCCAGGGACAGAAGCAGCTATTTAAGAGTGCACTACATGATTAGAATGAGTGCAAGTCAAAGAAAGTCTAGCTCAGAACCTCATCAAGGTCAGAGGTTCTGTTTGGATTCAGTGTCACTGGTTGTGGCCACCTCTATACACAATAGCTTGTCATAGAAGAGAGACGGTAGGGTTGGAAAACAGAATTTTTCATTCTGAATGAAAAGTTGAATTTCAAAAAAAATGCATCATGGAATAGAAATTAAAGAAAGAGAGAGATTTGGAAACAAGGAAACATTTCAATTTGATAGATAAAAGCTACTTCATTTCAACAATGCTGAAACGTTATAATATCAAACATACATCTATAAAATATTAAAAGTAAATATTTTACTATAATACCAAAGTCAAAATGAAATTCAACTTTCTTGTGCTGTTTAAATGAAACATTTTTACCTTGTCAAAAACAAAAGGTTACCAAAACGAGATGAGAAAGCTGCAATGATTCTTTATTACATTCTCCTGTTGAAAATGTTGACACGACACAGCCCTGCAAAATGTTTAGATTCTAATGAAGTTGTGTTTTCTGCTGGAAAAATGTTCAGCTGAAAATTTTTCAGCCAACTCTGCTTGTGACAATTATAGTCAGGAATGGAAGAGGATAGACAGTATTTTTTCTGCACAGTATCATGGCCAGGACATTTGAGCTACATCCTCTACTTTTCCTAACCGCGTCCAAGCTCAAGCCCTGCTAGTACGAGTCTACCTCGAAAGGCTGGAAGGCTCACTCCTAGCTGAAGTGTAGGCATACCTCCAAAGACCAAGTGTGCAAATCTCAAGAGCACTCAGCACTGGCCAAATGCTATTCCAGCTGGGATCAAAGGTAAAACACACATTATCTTCAATAGGTACAAAGTTAGGCCAGCTGTGAACCATACTGAACACCCATCATAATCACTAGCAATCAACCAGTCTTCCCCTGCTGATGAAAGAGGAAGCATTCTGCCTACTGATTCACTAGACCCACTTCTTGAAGCACCCCTCATAGGCAGCATGGCCCCTATCTCCGAAACATAGAGGGCCTCACAATCCTTAATGTATTTATTCTAATAGCAGACCTGTGAGGCAGGGAAGAGTCATTATCCCCATTTGACAGAGGGGAAACTCAGGCACAGAGACCTGCCCAGGGTCACAGATGATACCTCTAGTAGAACAAGGACTTGGGTCCCCTATATCCTAAGCTAGTGTCTGAACCACTGGATGATTGCCCTTCTCAGGCCTCAGGTGGTCGGTGGGTTACAGCAAGGTGGTACAGCTCACTGACAGTAACTCACAAAGCTACAGTAGAGAAACCATAGCAGCTGGTTACCCCTCCAAGGTACTGCAGCCACCACTGGCATGAGCAGAGAAGGCAGCAGCATAGGAAGGCATGCCTTCCAAAGAGATGCTAGCAGCAATCACCACTGTTCTAATTCACAGCGGGGTTATAGCCTGTTGCCTCTCATCACTGAGTCTTGTGCAACTAGTCCTGTGCATCAGTCCACGGGCATAGTAGAAAAACAACTGCATTGAGAACTTTGTTGAGCTGCGTGAACTGATGGGAAGCGTCTGGATCTTCCTAGAACCCTGCCCCCTAAGGCCTCCAGCAGGATTTGAGAAGAAGGCAGAGCAGTACTATAGGGCATGAGGACAACTGCACAGCACTGTACTATAGGGAGGTGGATGCTTCTTCCTGACCGGACAACAACAGGCATCAGGCCCTGAAACCCTAGTTCATAGGGTCAATAATTGTTACTGTAATAGCATGGAACCCACTTCTCATGAGTGCATCTTCTAATTCAGGGGTCTCAAACACACAGCCTGTGGGTCACGTGTGGCCCCTAAAGCCATTTCCTGCAGCCCACAATAACATGATCATTACTGATATTTGCAATATTGTTGTATGAAGAGATTTCAGTGGTGTGGCCCTCAGGCTTATGTACTGGTCCTCATGAGGCCCTCATGGTGATTTGAGTTTGAGACCCCTGTAGTCAGAAGACTGTGTCTGCAGTCTTTAAACCATCCCTGACATGGTATTGGGCAATACTCGGAGTGCTTCCTTCCTGGAGGCAATGGTTTCTCCTCTCTGAGCCACCCATTGCTTCTGGTCCCAGCCTACAGACACTAAAAATAGCAGCCATGTGCCACCATGTCTCTTTAATGAAACTGCATTCAGTTCTGGGTCCACCTCCTCACAGCCCCAGCCTTCACCAATGCTTCACCATTACCTCAGGGCTCTTTTATGTTCAGACCCAGTAGCCAGGAAGAAGCTTTCTCCATCTCCCAGTGCCTGCCAGCACTGAGTGGTCTGTGGTGCTGCTGTCATCTTTGACCAGCCACAAACACTACTCTGCACATCTCTGGCTCCAGCAAAGATCTGACTGCCTCAGGGGCTGCAGCGCCTTTTATATGGTCCTATTGAGTCCTGATTGGCTGCTCCCTGAGGCCACTCTAGGCCACTCAGAGGACTCAGTTCCACTGCTCCTTTCTTATGAAAGGTGTGCCAGGACCCTGAGACCCCCCAGCAGGGGTCCTTTGGGCCTTGTCCACCCTGTCACTGTTATTCTAACTACTATCACCCTGCTTAGATTAGTGTGCTCCTCTTCAGCCTTACATTGAGATATTTGCCTCAGTCTCATATCCAGTCGCAGGGAGTTCTATAGATTAACAAACTCTTGCTGCAAAGACCATGTGAGACCTTGTGATGGGCAAAGTCATTTCCAAACAACATGCATGAATAGCTTCACCTTTTCCTTCCAGTGCACCTACCTACCCTGAATATCCTAGGAACAGTTCAGAGGGATAAAGCGGGTACAGATATAAAGGGTCACTTCTTTTTTGATGCAGGCAGAGGATACAGTGTATTAATAGAGGAAAGAGACAGAAACTTCTGCATGACGTTCTGCCCAAGGTGCTATTGATTCCAGCAGCTCCTCCAAGGAAGCTCCTGACAGGTGTCTATCTAGGATTAAATTGATCCAATGACATGGCCTTATCCCAGGCCTGAGGGCAGTGGGCAAAAGGCCCTGAGAAGGTGAAACAGAAAATCAGTGTGCCTGACTTGTCTTAGCAGGCAGCAGAGAAAGAAAATAAAAGTGACTCTTATCTGAGAGCAAAGATTGAAGTTTATTGGTAAGACGGAGTGATTGAACTGGCATCCTAATGTACATGAAGACATGTTACTGTGAGTTAATAAAATAAATATCCTGGGGAGACTCAGTGGCAGGAGGGGCAAGGTGGAGCTATAGAACTAGGAACTTAGAACCAGAGACATAAGGGAATGGGAACTGAGTCCTGGTGAGGTCCTCACTGAGGTGAGTCCATCAGCATCACCCAAGTCTCCCGTGCTCTGTTTTGCCTTTTACACTCCCTCCTCACCATCCAAATGAGCAATTTGTCACAAAGGAAGCCTGCTGCAGTGACTTGATCTGCCTCCCATCATCCCTGCTTCTCAGGAATTTGGGTCTGCGCGATAGGCTCTCCCCAAGTCAGCATCAAGATGTTATTGTTACCTTGCACACCGCTGCATGCTTGCTGGTGGGATGGCGTGCAAAGGAAAAATGACATAATGGACATTTATAGGTGGCACTCCTATGACACCTTTGGACTGAGCATTACCACATGTCCTCTGAACATTCACCAAGACTTGGGATTCTTCAGTAAGCCACATTAACACAGTGCACCATTGTCCAGACTACCCAGAAACGTTGTGAGTTAGCTAGTGCCCCTGCTCTAATGTCCCTGCTGGATTAGCTTAGGCAGTGGAGGCCTGTCTTTTCCAACTCCAGAGAGTCCCAGGTTCATTCTTTAAAGGTGTTTTTAATGGGGTGTCATTGCACAATAGTTCTCAACCAGAGGCCTACGGTCCCCCTGGAAAGGGGGCTGTGAGCAGGTTTCAGGGGATCCACCTCCAAGCTGCCTGCCATGGTGGGGAGTGACCAAAAAGTGACCAGCCTGGGGCCCCAGGGCCCCTTAACTCAGGCCTGCATGTTGTGGGGTGGGGGAGAGAGGCTCAGAAAGAAAAAGTTTGCCCAACTCTGTTGTTGCACGTTACTGCCCATTGTACAGATGAGGAGACTGAGACTAAGAACTTTGTCTCAGTTCAGTGGCAGATCTGAGGACAGGCTCCGAGAGTCCTGGCTCTCACCTGAATACAACAAACTTACAGTGTGGTTATTAGACCAAGACAGGCAGCAAATCCTTGCAGAGAAGATCAGCATCTTCATTTTGCCTGTTGGCACTTTCTTTGTTCAAGCCCGTTACAACCAGGCCATGACTCTCTCTGACTTCATATATTCATCACCTAATCTAAACTCCCCCAGAGCTGCCTTCCTCCTAAAGTGGATTAAGCAAGCAGGAGAGCTTTCTCCCAGAGGATTGAATGGCATCGATCAGCCAGCTGGTTAGCAGTCAGTATTCAGATAACAGGGGCCTCAGATGGAGATTCTTTTCACCAGCAATGGGACCAGGATCAATAAACTATTAATAACTGCAAAGCTTTAAGGAGAGATCTGTGTAATGCAGTTTAGCAGCTGGAGTTTACCAATCCTGACAGCTCCTCAGAAGGGTAAGTAATTGTGTTATTGAAAAGAAAAGTACATGAAAAGCAAGGGCACTGTCAGAGCGGTGATGAGAGCAAACACACTTGATACTGGTTAAGTTAAACTCCAAGCAAAGCGCACTCTCTCTGACGCTGGTGTAACAGAATAGTAGTCTTTGAACATCCTCCCGAATACCAGCAATAGGTAGAGGAAATCACACAGGCTGATCAACCAGCACCTCCTCCCTCCACCCCACACCATACAGAGTGACTAGAGAGAGATGAGTCTAAGTAGTAAAGTTCAGATCTGAACTGACTCCTCCAAAAGCAACATTCATCCATGCCCCAAAATTGTCCACACTCACTCCTATTCTTGCCCCTTGCCTTTTTAAAATAACAATCAACACCTGAGTTTGGCTGTTCCTTGGGGCCTTTCCCTTTGTCCCTCATTAGCACATTAGCTAACACATTCTAACTAATAAGTCTGAAGTCTACTGTGGGCATGGCCTACTGGCTTTAATACATGATAAACTAGGGGTGAGCACAGGCTTTCACTTGATCGTCTCAGCCCTAGTTAAAGTCTGCACTGCCTTGTCTATACTAGAGCAGTGGTTTTCAAACCATGGGTTGGGTCCCAATACTGGGTCGCAGACGCTTAAGTACTGGGTCACGGCTACCCCTGCTGCCACCACTGGACGACTAGACTGTGAAAAATGTAATTGTTGGGTTCTGAGCCAAATGATTTGTTTTCAACGGGGTCCCAAGAAGAAAAGTTTGAAAACCACTGCACTAGAGGCTTCCAACTTGTTGGTTAGAATGTGTTGGCTACAGCCTTGTAACATCACACCTTTTCTCCTAGTCCGTGCAGGCCTTGGGGAGACTTGTCAGTTTCCAAGGATTTTCTCCCACAAAAGCTCATGCAAAAAATAAATCTGTTAGTCTTAAAGTGCCACACGAGTCCTTGTTTTTTTTCTTGGGGAGACTGTCAACCTGTTTATATAAATTGCAGCTAATGAGGCACATCTGATCTGACATTCTGAGTGAGTTAACTGCAGTCCCACACGTCTGCACAGAGTGGTATCACCCAGCAGCCAGTTGCACTGGGATCCTGAATGGGGCATATGCTCGAGAGGAGGGCTAGAGACAAAGTTCTGGACTCCATCTGAATTGTTCTCATGGGATTGTTCTATAGAACCAAACAGAGCTAAAACCAAGAGTATTTCACAGTAATAGGGGTTAGTAGAGAATGAGGCTTCTTTTTCACATTTTACAGCCTATCTCATCTTATAGACAACAGATTGTTCCCTGTGGAATTCTGTGGGACTTTTCTACAAAAACTGAATGTGAGTCCTAAGTGCTTTTGCGAATCCAGCTTTACAGGTCCACACCCCCCCCAGCCCCTCCTGACTCTGACATTACCTGACACAAAGAATGCCTCAAGTGGCATAATTCATCCTCCTAGCATCTTGC
This sequence comes from Podocnemis expansa, assembly GCA_007922195.1. Lineage (NCBI taxonomy): Eukaryota > Metazoa > Chordata > Testudines > Podocnemididae > Podocnemis > Podocnemis expansa. The sequence goes on along the minus strand of ML681963.1, from coordinate 576,010 downwards.
ACCTTGGGATGATTCTTTGACATCTTGCTAACGCATTGCACTACCTTATTACCTCTTCAATATTGTAAAATATACTAGGACCATATCCTTACAAAGTAAATCCAAAGGTAGCCCATCCTGATGTGGCTAAGAGCCCTAGGTGGCACCATAGTTTCATGTCACACTTGGGATTATACTACATGTTGGAGGGTCCTGCTACCAAATCTCATCCTTTGCATAGGACCCAAGGAATCACCAAATCCATCTGTTTCCCACTCTCTGTGCCTGGTTCAAGCTAAAAAAAAAAAAATGCTGTCTGCTTGGCAACTTCTCCCAGGTCCCTGGTGTGGGGGTGACTTAAATCTGTTTGGTTTATCTGAGTCTATTTAAGCAGCGCTGGTTAGCTGGTGAGGAGAACATAGAAAGGAGCAGTCACTGACACGGTAAGCCAGCTAGTGAGCATGAAGAAGCAAGAGAAATGGGATTGAGGACGTTGCAATCAGAGCATGGTGGAGTCAAGCATCTTTATTACGCCTGTCAGGGGTGTTGAACTCTTCTCTTAAGTCCTCTGAAACATTATTAGCATTTCCTCCACTGCCGCTCCCTTTCTTCGGGTTTGGAAAGTGTGACAGTAATAAAACCACCCAGTGGGTGAAACAGAAAGAGAGCATAGGATCAAACTAGGGGCTGTTAAAAAACCCCACAGCCCATCACTGAAGCCAGAGAGGGAAAGAGCGAGCGAGAGGGTGAACATGTGTGGTTGGTGACAGACATGGAAATGCGGCAGTGTTCCTAGAGATTGAAACACTAATGCACCTTGTAAATGGAGCTGTGCCTCTGTAATAGTGTCCAGCTTCCAGAAACGATGGCATTTTCGATTGGCAATTACAGCACTTCAGAGCTAATGTCGTTACAATTAGCTACACTATTGCTGCCGTTCCATTACCGACACCTCATTATGCTGATAGCAGAGCGCCAATGACCCATTGGAAGCAGATTCAGGCTCCAGCCGGCTTGCACCAAAGGGTTTGTTTCACTATATCTCTCTCTCAGGAGCTTGCTTGCATGCTCATGTGCTCGCTTGTTTGCTCGCTTACTTCCTTTCTTTACTTCCCTCGATCCAGGTAGGTGTTTTGGGATGAAGCTGTGAGTTTTTAACCAAACTCTGCCACTTCATTCTGGCTCTCCTACTCCAACAGCTCCTTCTTCCATATCATTCTTCCCTGCGCTTTATCTTCCCTCCCTCTCTAGGGTCCAAATCCTCAGCTGGCATAAATCAGGACAACTCTACTGAATTCAATGGGCCAGATCGTCAGCTGATAGAAACTAGTAGAGATCCATGATGTCATAGAATCATAGAATATAAAGGCTAGAAGGGACCTTATGAGTCCACCTAGTTCAACCCCCTGCTAAAAGCAGGACTACAAATCATCCCAGCCAGGCTTTTGTCCAACCAGCTCTCAAAAGTTTCGAAAGATGGAGATTTCACCACCTCCCTGGCTAATCCATTCCAGTGCTTCACCACCCTCCTAGTGAGAAAGTTTCTCCTAATATCCAACTTCGATCTCCCCAGCAGCAACTTGAAACTATTGCTCCTTGTTCTGTCCTATGTCACCACTGAGTACAGCCTAGCTCCCTCCTCTTTGGAGCACCCCTTCAAGTAATTGAAGGTTGCTATCAAATCCCCCCTCAGTCTTCTCTTCTGCAGACTAAATAAGCCTAGTTCCTTCAGTCTCTCCTTTCAAGTCATGTGCCCCAACCCCTAATCATTTTCATTGCCCTGCACTGGACTTCTAATTTGTCCACATCCTTTCTGTAGTGGGGAGCTCAAAACTGGACACAGTATTCCAGGTTTGGCCTCACCAGCACCAAATAGAGGGGAATAATCACATCTCTCTGTCTCCTGTAAATGCTCCTCCTGATGCAGCTTAACATGCTGTTGACCTTTTTGGCAATGAAGGGTACACTGTCGACTCATATCCAGCTTCCCATCCACCATAACCCCAAGGTCTTTTTGTACAGTGCTGTTACTTAGCTGGTCGGTCTCCAGCCTGTAGCAGTGCATGGGATTTTTCTGTCCTAAGTGTACTTTTCATTGTTCAGCCTCATGAGATTTTGTTTGGACAAATGCTTCAATTTGACTAAGTCTCCCTGAATCCCATACCTACCCTCCAGACCACCTGCCGTTCCTCCCAGCTTGGTGTCATCCACAAACTTACTAAGCATGCAATCTAGCCCATCATTAATGAAGATGTCCATAAAGCTTCAGTTCTGGTGTAAAACACTGGTGCTCCCCACTGATCGCAGTGGAGCTCCATGATTTACACCATTTGACGACTGACCATTTGTGCCTCCCTCTCTATCTGTACCCACAGACCTTCCTGCTTCTCTCTTCCTGCCTCTTCTCCCTTTTTTCAGGGGTCACTTCAGGCCTCTGTGTGTGCATGTGGCTGTCAATGTGTGTATCTGCCTGTGCATTTGTGTATCTGGCTCTAGATCCATGCACTGTGGATGCATGATATTTGCATGTTGTGTTTCTCTCCTTGTGATGTTTGTGAACATGGGTGTGCATTTATACACAAGATCAGTGTGTGCATATGTGTTTAGATTATAACATAGAATTCTCCCTACCCCTCCATAAGAGTTCAGAGAGCTTTAAAGACAAATATAATCATACAAGGTCCCAGCCAGAAAGAACATATGATCTTCAGTTGTATGTATTGGTGATTGGATATACGTGAGGGTGACTCTTTGGTGCATGTGTGTTGTGTATGGATGTGAGATGTGTGCATTTCAGAGGACAATGAAGTCCCTGTGCATATACTCTTGTGTAGGTGCATCCATTGTGTATACAGAGTTGTGTGTGTTATGTGTTATGTAACTGAAGAATACATACTTCTATGTATGTATATGCTATATAGGTATAGATTACTGTGCATGCATGTTTGTGTGGATGTGATGTCTGTGTTTATACAAAGGCGTGTGCATGTATTGTTATGTATGTGTGTGCTGTGTGTATAATACAGAATCTGTGTATGTTTATTCGTGTATTCCAGGTGTATTCCTGGTCTATATTAGTTTTGTGTATGCTTATTCATGTTTATACAGCTATGTGCAAGCATGTGCACTTTGTATATCTAGTGGAATGTATATGCCTATGTAATTTCATGTATGTGTATTCACTGTATATCAAGTTGTGTGCTGCTGTATGTGTTGCATATGTGTGTAGATGTCCATTGTGTTTGTGTACATTTAGCAGGGGTGTATGCATATGTGTGCGCGCGCACATGCAGATTTGTCCCACTCTGCTACTCAATTCTCAAGTAGGGAAAGAGCCACTGTTACAAGAAGAAAACAGGCAGTCCTAGAGGTGGATTGGGTCGACGATCACCCTTTATTGCCTGCTCATTCCTCCTTGATGCCCCAAGTGAGCAAGGAAGCAGGGACGTTACAATCCTTTTATTCAGAAAAATATGTAAAAACTTACATTCATGACAGCTCCCCAGAGATCCTTCTTTTGGTTACATTAACACTCAAGCAATGAATATTAATAACTATGTGGTGAATATAATTATACATGCTTTGTTCATTGTTTACAGGGTTAGTCAATAGTGTGCAGGTGTTTAACTTTACATCATGTTGCTTCTTGTAACAGCAGTGCCTACAAATTACTGATCCAGCAGTTAGCAAGGGAGAAGAAGGGGGAGAAAGATGATAAGCATGTTCTCTCCAAGGATCTTGTGCAGGACAGGGAAGACTGAATAGTTACCTTAAAGACCAGTTGTGAGAAGTGAAGAGAGGAAGGGGAAGATAACACATTTTAACTAGTTCCAAAGGGGCAGCCGTGTTAGTCTAGTTCAGTAAAACAAACAAGGAGTCCTGTGGCACTTAAAAACTAACAAATTTATTTATTACAGGAGCTTTTGTGGAAGAAAATCCCACTCGGTCAGATGGTTTGAACATGGGGAAAGTGAGATTTTCTCCCAAGAACACACATGCAATAAATGTTAGTCTTTAAGTGCTACAGAACTCCTTGTTTGTTTTACATTTTAACTAGAATTTCATTTAGAGAGAAGCAAGGCCTGCCCTTAATAACCCCATCACCATAGTAACTTGTGGCTCAAGCCAGGCTGTTTGTCCAGCACTAATTTGACTGTCCTACAGCCACAACACAAGAAGATGGAAATGGCTGGGTTTTTCTCCCACAATGCCCCAAACAAGAGAGCAAGAGTGAAGTCCAAGGCAAAGTTTCCTCAGAGGAAGCTTGTCCCTGCAGGAGAGGCATGAAATGAGCAGACAATAAAGCAGCCACTGTGGAAATGTGACTGACAGGATCTGCCTGTGCCTAAATGTGCCTGATCCGCTAGTGTCAGTTTGACAGACCATATCCAGGGGGAGGGGGTCAGAGCATTGCCACTGCTGACAGGAGAATTCGTTAATGTCTCTGCAATTAATGTGGGGTGGACTGGTGGATGGTGTGTGGGCTGAGTACAGAGCCCAACACCTGATCCGCCTCTCGCACCAGGCCAGCGGCTCAACACAAATGTTAGGACCCTGCTCACTGCCTGCAACAGGGGAACTGACAAGTCAGTGGTGGTGGTGAGGGGTGATTCTAATTTTGGGGGAGAAAGCTGGTGTCATAGAGTCACTGGAACTGGTGCTACTGTACCCGCTGGCTTGAAGTGGCTTCCATTATATGCAGGGGTACAATTTGGTTCAATGGCTTCACCCCCCCCCAGGCTATAAAACGTGTTCCAGTGCCCCTGCCTATACATATCTCCAATGAGTCTGCAACTTTGCTGCTAAACTTCCTTTGTTTAATTACACCATCTCCCCCAGCTTGATTTCTTCAGCTCTCCTGTCACATTCTAGTCAGCAGACTCTCTGGGGAAGGGGTAGCCTTCTTTGCTACGTGTCTCCCACTGCTGAACTCAATGGGGTCCTAATTTTGGGTTGCTAGGTCGCTGGTGGTTTAACCTGCACTCTGCAGCTCCACTGTTATTACTGACATTCGTTCACTGTCTCTGTGTGCAGCTGTAGCAAAAGGCAGTCCCTGCCCTGAGGAACTTACAATCAAAGCAGCATGAGAACCAGTCCTTCCTTCCCTTTGCTGACTCGGAATTTGCTGAATCTGTGAAAATGGCTCTTGCCCATTGAGAATTGCGGAGATCATATGGATCCCCCATGTCCATCACAGTAGGAAAGGCCTGATTCTCATTACTCCATCCCTGCATTTAGAACAAGGATTGGCAGGATGGGGCACCTATGTATGGGGTCTCTGTTAAGACTCACCATTTGGGTGTGCCCTCTCATGGCAAGACCTGGTGTTACTGTGCTCTGCCTCCGTTTTCCCACTGTCAGTCTTCAACCTGTTTCCATCACAAGGCTGACTTGGCTCTCTGGACAAGACACTTCAGAGAGTTTCACCCCTTCTGGGAGAATCCAAGCCCAGCTGTAACTCATCAGGCCCCAAGCTGGCTTCTCCCAGCTGGTTTCTACAGAGTCCTTAGCCCAGTTCCGCTGGGGTAGCAGCAAAGTCCTCTTGCATCACCCCAAACTCACCAAAATCATGTTTCCTTCCAGAGCATTAGGTGCCAGATCTCCCTGGACCATTGAGTAGCACTCTGAAGTGCAAGCCAAATCAAGCACTGCTGACAGCCCTTCCAACCCGTTTTTGGGCTGAAGCTGTTCATCTGAAGAGCCCCCCATTGCACTTCCAGAACTGCCTCCCTGCAGCCTGGCCCTCAGCCCAGGGCCCACCCTGGGAGCTTGCTCCACTCTTGGGGCACAGCTCTCTCACCATCGTTTGGCTCAGCTGCTCTCCGCTTCAGCCAGCCTGGAGCTACTGGGCTTCCTCCCTCCTTCCAGCACAAGTGCAGCAGTGCGGGGCTTAGTGAAAGGGCTGACTCACACAAGGCCCCTTGGGCTACCAAGAGGGAGGCTACCCCATCAGTCTCCCTCCTTCTTTCAGGGCAGCACAGGGGTCTGCCTTTCTGTTGGTGTGACTTAGAGCAGCCTCCGTTTCTGGTCACCGCAGTAGCAAAGTGTACATCAGCACTATCCAACTCTGCCCCCTCCATTGGGGGCTGGGCTGGTGTAAAGACCTCACATCAGCTCTGCCTGGGCTGTGGTGGGTCTGTGTGCAAAGCTGTTGTCAGGGGGCCTGGTATGTGTTCATTTTACACTACCCCAGTGTCCTGAACATCATCAAGAATGAGGTCCAGGAACTCTAGCATATCACATTGTACCTGTTTCTTGCGAGCAATTCCAGTGTCTCTTTGCCTATGGCCTCTTCCTGCGCTGCTGATGGGTTGAGAGTGACAGCTGTTGGCCATGTCCCAGGGCAGGCTGGTGCACTACACCCCAGCCACTGACAGCTGGGGCGGCCTCATGCATCACAGCAGCGAGTGACACCTCTCAGTATGCATCATAGTCAGCTGGTGTGACACATTACTGTGGGGGACAGCAGATGTAATATTACTGTGGGGGACAGCAGATATAATAATAGCCATGAGTGAGGTTGCTGGACAGATCTCACAACTTTGTGTTGTAGGTCTTCTTTTTAAAAATCACCCCATGGAAGCAGTGGGCATCTCATGACTGTATGAAACCAGTTCGGTGAATGTTGAGGGATTATTTCAAATAAAGCACTTGACTAATTTTGTTTGAATAGCTCACTATCTGCTGGTGCTACATCACAGTATCCACATGGGTGACATTGTCACTGGGTCACCCGTCTCTGCCAGTGCAGCATAACATTCTTATGGTGTGACTTCATCAAAGCAACATCTCATTCATGGCGCAGTGGAGTATTTGCAGATGTGATGTCATTATTAGATGTTGCTCCAAAATGCAAAACAATATCCTCATGGGCTATGCAACTATTTGTGGACTCCTCTCCATTAGTACAGAATAACATCCTTGTCCCTGACATCATCACAAGGTGCCCTGTCTCTGACAGTACATTATATAGCGTCTTTGTCCATGACCGGTGTGCCAAGGTGCTACCACAATCCAATAATAAAAAACTGCAGAGAATCCTTGTGTGTGACCTCATCAGATGCTGACACTTCTCAGACCACACATCACAGCCACCTTGTGTGTGACCTCGTGAGATGCTAATGCCTCTTGGATTACCCATCCCAGCATCCTTGTTTATGATCTCATCAGAAGCTGACATCTCTCTGATAGAGTTCTAGCTGTCTTTAAGATCTATATCATCATGGGGTGATACTTCTCCAATATTGTACTTTACCTCATCAGTGTCCTTTCTCTGACTGTGCCTGATCTCATGGATCATCAACACCAGGTGACATCCCAATCTGACTGCACTGTCATCAGTGTGGGTGACTCTCCTCTGACAGTCCATTCCAACACACTATGTCTCCAAGCCTTTCCAAGGACTAGAACGAACTGAGAAAGCCTGGCTCACATGGCTGATAGGTCTTCAAAGTTTTTCCTTTCCTGGCCTGATTTGTTAGGAATATCCCAGAGAAAAAGCTTCAGAAAGCAACATTTTCATGCAGTCATTTCATTAGAGAAAAGCCAGGGGCAGTTTATCTCAATGGCACCAAGGGAGATATTGTCAGCACAGGATGCGGGGGGATTTGCAGATAACTGGAGCTCTGGTGTGTGTATAATGAGAGCTGCGCACATAACTATCACACAGCATGCTGAAGAAAGAGCTGCGTGGTGCATATAAATCCAGAAACAACTTCCTCTTTAAAACCTCCCCGGATGGCTGAGCTACGCTTTTGCCTGGTAACAGAAGGCTAGCCATTTAGACAGCATTGTTACCGCTTGTGTGACATTGTGTTTGTGATTAAATTTTCCCCAAAAGAGGGGCTGTATACCTTTCCCTTCCCTGCAAACAGAAGGCTGGTTGTTTCTGCAGCAAGTTTTCAGTGCTTAGGGGATCTCATGTTCATGCTGCAATGAAAAGCAGCCCTGGCTGAGGGAAAAGAGCACGTGGCATATGGGAAGACTTAGACCAGGGAAAACAACAGATGAAGAGCTGGATTGTGCAGTCAGTGACTGAATGCAACTTCTGAAACGGCAACAAGTGTCCTGGGTCATCATGGGTTTAGAACTGGGGTCAGCTGATGATGCTACTGTGTACCTCCATCCTGGTGTATGTCAGGGTCACACCTGAAACCATTCAGGCTGAAAGTGGGAGGCTTACTGTCAGGACCCCTGGGTTCTGTTCCTAGTTCTCAGAAGCACTGCAGTCTGAGAGCTACAGGTGATTAAGGGCCAGGACCTCTGGAGTCTGCTCTCAGTTTTGGAAAGGCTGTCCAGCCTTGTAGGGAGACCAAGGGATTAGAGTGGGACCTGTGAGTTAAACTCTGAGTTTTGGGAGTGTAGTGTGATCTACTATTTAGAACAGGAGACTCCAGGTTCGGAGTGTGTTTTAAATCCTGAGCTAGTGGGCAGGTAGCTAGTTTCTCTGTGTCCCAGTGAACTTAACTTCATCTCTGCTGGGGAAAAGGTGGGAACTGTGCCCTAGGGCAGTGGTTCCCAACCTTTTCTCTGCCGTGGCACACCTTGAGACCTTCAGATTTTTTGAGGCACACCACTATTAAAAATATGAATATTCAAATTAAATTACTTATGAATATTCATAACCATGGCACGGTGTTTCGGAAATGCTGCTATGTGCGGTAGTAGGGGTAGCAGAGCAAGCATGGCAAAACAGGGGAGGTCAGGAGTTGTGTGCAGTGGCAGGAGAGAGTCTGGAGAGTGGAGCAGGGCAGGGGTGGCAAAAGAGGACAAGGGCAGCCATGTGGGGAACAGCACAAGGGTGGCAAGAGAGGAGAGGGGACGGGAGAACAAGAGTGGCTTTGTGGCGGGGCATGGGGGAAACTGGGGAGTGGGAAGGTAGGGCAGGGGAGCATGGCGCAGCACCCACTTCCCCCTTCTCCACAGTGGCTCCCTGCCACCCAGGGCAAATCCTCACCCCACTGCTGCTCCCTCTCCTCCCAGTGGGTCCCGTCTCCCAGCCTCCTGCTGCCCGTGATGGGTCCTCCAGCCCCTAGCTACACCCCCCCCACAGCCACCCCACCCCCCAGTCAACCAGCCACCCCACAACCCCAGCCACATTCCCTCTGCTACACATCCACTCCCACCCATCTCTGCTACACACACACACCTGCCCCACACAACCCCCAGCAGGCCCCCCCCTGGGCTTTTTGCAGGCTGGCTGACACAAGGTGCTCCTCCTTGCAGGGGGAGATTCACCCACTCCCTGCCTCCCTCAGCTCTCTGCTGGCTGGTCTTAAGGTGGAGCCAGGTTTAAGGTAGAGCCACCTGAATGGTGCATTTGGGCTGCTCCTGCTATTTTTAGGGGGACCCCTGGAGCTCCGTGTTCTGGTGCCTTCCTCTATTTTTAGGGGGCCAGAATGCTGCCTGCCTAAAAATAGGGGGCCCCAGAATTGTGTTCTGGTGCCTTCCCCCTCACTTTAACCCCTGCCTTTTCCCAGCCCTGCACAGCCTAGGTGGCTGGGCTGAGTAGGGAGGAAACTTTAACTCCAGCTCTTGGGCATGCTCGTGGCGCACTTTGGGTGTTCCCATGGCACACCAGTGTGCCCCAGCACACTGGTTGGGAAGGGAATAAGAGGTCATATTTTGGATTGTTGCTCTCTGCCATAGGCTAGCAGCTTTACAAGGCATCAGATTTAACTGGCTCTAAATCAGCTGGGATTCTTTCTGGCCAGCACCGCCCCACTGTAGGACTGTGCTGCCTGGCTTTGCTGCCTGGCTTTGCTGCCTAGCTCTGGGTCACACTGTGCTACTGCTGTTGACTATCCATACACTTCTGGTGGGACACCAGTGCTCTGCACTCTTGGTTATGCTGGCAGGAGCGAGTGAGACCTGGCTGTGAGTCTGTTAACTAGGTGTTGGGAGACTAAATGATTTGTTTATAAAGTTACAAAGGGGCAGCCGTGTTAGTGTAGTCCAGCAAAACAAAACAAAACAAAACAAAAAACAAAACAAAACAAAACAAAACAGACACCAAGGGGTTGTGTGGCACTTAAAGACTAACAGATTTTATTTATTTATTTATTTATTCATTCATGAGAAAAAATAAATCTGTTAGTCTTTATGTGCCACATATCTCCTTGTTTTGTTTGTTTGTTTGTTTGTAAAGCTCTTTGAGATCCATAGATGAAAGCTGCTCCCATGAATAACTACTGGAGTGCAATCAGCAGGCTTGGCCGCTGGAGACTAAAGCTCCAAGTTCAAATTGTGTTCGAGATTCTTCTGTCTAGCTCTGTAAATATGGCTGTTTGCCAGCCCTGGTACAGAACAGGGAAACCTACTCCAGATGTACTCACAAGCACTGCTCAAAACAAAACTGCTGCAAAACACAGCAGATGCATGAATATGTGTGTGTTTCTGGTAGGATCCAAAAGCAGTCATTCATAAAACTCCCTCCAAACTCTATTTTTCTCAAACTAAGACAGGAGTAGTTTTTTTGTGTTGCACTGAACAACACATGGTCGGACAGGAGGAAAAGGTCAGGGGGATCAGCTACTGCCTTGAGCAAGGTGTGTGAAGAGTGGTATACAGTGTGACGCGCTTGAGCAGTGTTCAGAGCTGGCCTTGAGATGCAGTGGTAGTAACGCTAGTCAGAAAATGAAGTTTTTCTGAAGAAAACTTGGCTGTATTGGCAAATAAAAGTCAAATAATTCTGGATGAAAAAATTTCAATTTAGAAATTCTGCCATGGTGCCCCATGGGAACCATAATTCAGTTACCTCATGCTCCTCCCATTCTCCGCCATAGCCCGGGCTCCCTGGTCAGATGACACCCCTCATGATGCACCACCCTCTTGGTGAGGGAGGCAGTGAATCATGGGAGATGAAGTCCAGATGTGAAATTCAGTCTATATAGAGGAGAATGATGTGAGTCAACTGAACTACAGCTTCCATGAGGCACTACAGTCACATTTCTGAACTGAAATATTTCAGTTTTGGGGCATTCATTATTTTGATGAAAAGCTAGGGAGCAGATATTTTACATGAAAAATGTTTAGTCAAAACCCCAATATTCCTATTAAAAAAAAAGGTTATATGGAAATTTTTTTGAGCAGCCCTAAGTGGAACCTCCATTATCAGATCCTCTCCCAAAGTCTCTGGATTGTTCATTGTGGATTTTAACAGAGCCAAAAGCCTGTTAGACTAAACAAGCCCCTTGTTAAAGTGAACAGTCACTTGGCAGCTTATTTTAATGGACACATCACTTTAAACTAAGCCTTAGCCATCTGTTCCACCTTCTAATTACCCATGCACAAAAAGGAAAACATTTCACAACTGCCTCATTCAAAAAAATAGTAAAGGGAGATGCAGTATAAGTGCCTGAAAGGTCTGTGCTCTGCAAATGAGGATTTCTTTGGATTTTCTTATGGCCTAGAGAAATTCTCTGTAGGATTTACCTGGGACAGTGCTAAATATGATAGCCCAGTTCTCTCATGGTAGCAATTTCTTCCAGCAGATCTACCAGCACATCCTGACTCCCAGCATAATTTAGAGCAGTGGCTCCCAACTTTTTCCTTTATGTGGACCACTACATCATCACTGAAAGCTTTTGTGGACTACCACATAAGCAAGTTGTTTTAAATTTTTTTAACATAGCCTAGGGCTGACGGGAATCAAACTTATATACAAAGGGATAATAAAAACACAGCTATTTTTTATAACTTATTATACACACTCACAAACATATTGCACTCATCACAGTACATTTACCTGCAGTAATTATCTCTCCCACACACCCACAGACCACCTGCAGTACCCTCACAGACCACAGGCTGGGAATCACTGCTCAAGGCTGCTGTAAACTATGCCTCCTGCCACTAGCCCCAAGAGTTGTCCCAGCAGTCAGGCATCATGTCCACTTCCCCCAGGAATGTTCCCTACCCACCCGCCCCCCACAGGGGGGGCAGGTTATACTGGAGCACAAAGCAGCCATGATGAAGCCAGTGGCATTGCTGGCACCGGGTACACAGGCCACGATTCCCAGTGCCTGTGCCCTGAGTCCAGCTGGGGACCTGGGATCTGACGTCAGCCCCAAACCCAGCTGGGGATTCAGGGCCAGGCTGCTGTCAGCAGGGGCCCAATCTGGCCCCGAGTGGGAACTGGCCCAGTGCTGGATTAGGCCCAGGAGGGAGGCGTCGTGTGGCAAGGGGTGAGGCCTGGGTCTCAACCCTTTTTGGGAGGCAGCGACACCCCTGGATGGAGCTAAGGATCTGGTGCTGGGCTGTGCTCATTGAAAGCTGTCACTAGGTCAGGGCTGTCTGACCAACTCTGTGAAAGGAGTTGATGGCTTCCGTCCAGTTAAAAACTCCTCCATCCGGGGCTGGTAATCCATCCCACTTCTCCCAAGCACAAACGTGAGACCAGGCCAGCACCTTGCTAAGAAGGCAGAAGGACAGTGCTGCTTTGCACTGCATAATGCCGCCAGCCTAAGGATCTTCAAGCAGAGACAAGTCCTCGTTTTATGAGTGGATCTCAACATACTTCTGTATTGGATCACAGTCTATTTGGGGTCCAATGTTGCCAGATGTGGCAGTGCCTTTGGTAACTTCAGGAGGATCTGAGGGTGCTTAGCTCATTGGCAGGACATGCTCAACACACGAGCCAGCTGAGAATTTTTAGAGAAACTGTTTTTTGTTAAAACATGCTGATTCTTAATAGCAAAATCTGGTCAAGAAATGGTTGGTGTGGCTGAATCACCCAACTTGAAAATTGTTGGGGAAAAAGTTTCAGAACAGTCACAATGTCCCCTTTTGGTATTTTTGAAGAAAGTTTTAGTTTTTCAAGTCAAAATTACTTGGTTTTGAAATTTTAGTACATTTACATTTAAGAAAGAGAAAAGGTCAAAAATGAAATAAAATACTTCAAAATTCTCACGCAGAAAATGCTTCCATTAATCCAAAGCAAGATTGTTTTTACAAGATCCGAAGGGGCAGCCTGTGTTAGTCTAGTTCAGTAAAACAAACAAACAAGGAGTCTTATGGCACTTAAAGTCTAACAAATATATTTACTGCATTAGCTTTCATGGGAGAAAATCCTTCTTCTTCAGATGCTTTGAAGATGGGGAAATTTACAGAATGAGAGAAAATAAATGCAGGGAAGTGGAAGTCATGGCAACAGGTCACATTGTAACAGCAAACGGAAACAGTTGTAAAGATTCAAACACTGGGGAACAGCATACAGAGGGAGATGATGTCCAATCACCTGTTGTAATGAGAGAAAAATCCAATGTCCCCATTAAGTCCTGCAGCAATGCAACCAAATTTGCAAATAAATTCAATTTTTGTAGCTTCTCTTTGAAGCCTTGATTTAGTATTCATCAGTCTGAGCACACCAATTAGCAAATCATTAATGGAGTGATCCGGAAGATTGAAATGCTGACCCACTAGTTTTAGACTGTTGAGATTTCTAATGTCAGTTTTGTGCCCATTTATTCTTTTGTGCAGAGACTGTCCTATTTGTCCAATGTATAAGGCAGAGGGGCATTTCTTGCATATGATGGCATAAATCACATTGGTGGATGAGCAGGTGAACGAGCCTTTGATGGAGCAGCTGGTATTATCAGATACTGTAATAGGGTGTTTTGTGCAGATATATGGGCAAAGTTGGCAGCATGGTTTGTTGCAGGGATATGTGCCTGGTTTAATGTTTCTGTTGTTAGGTCTGTAGTTGCTGGTATCTGTTTAAGACTGGGGGACTGTCTGTGAGTGAGGAGTGGTCTGTCTCCCAAGGCTTGAGAGAGTGAGGGATCATCTTATGGAATAGGCTGTAGATCCCCAAGGTTGCGTTGTAGAGGTCTGACTTGGGGGTTGCATATGACGACCAGTGGCATTCTCTTGTTTTCTTTCTTGGGCTTCTCCTGTAGTTGGTAACTTTGGAGTACCCACCTGGCTCATTTTTTCAATATTTTGAAAATATTTGCGGCACAGAGAAACTATTTCCTACCCAGCACTCCTCAGCATATGGCTCATATATTTTAAATACAATGATGGCCCTAATTGGGTTATTTGTGGACAGTGAATCCAGGATCTCTGAGCATGGGTTGCTACAGTCTGAAGCATCTGACGAAGCGGGATTTTCTCCCATGAAACCTCCTGTGAAAAATAAATCTGTTAGTCTTAAAGTGCCACACGACTCCTTGGGTTTTTTTGCTGAACTACAGAAGCAGGTCTGCCATCTTAGAGATACTACAAACTCAAGTTTTCGTGCCTGTTCGTACCACCAGGAGGGGACACACTGTTAGCATGAAGGCCTATATTTCCCTTTATGTCCTAGAGCCAGACTTGTAATAATAAAATCCAGACCGGAATATCTTCTAACTTCTTTTGCTTCTTATTTAACATCTGATCCTATACATTTCAAAGTCTATGAGAAAAAACCTCTCACAGCCCTCTGTACAGTTCACATAACAACCTTGATGAGTCTTCCCGGATACGCATGATAACACTTCATTAAAATACAGTTAAAGTTGTGTAAACGGATATCAGTTAAATTACAATGTCATTAAAAAAAAGTTTGAAAGCTTGGAAGGTCAAAGTTAGAGATAAAATAAAATAAAAAAGCATGAAAGTTGGGAAATTAACATTCCATATATAATGATAACCCTGACCCAGGATTAATAGTCACCCGTCATGTGTCCATTTACAGATGCAAATGTGGCTTTTAGTCGTTTTGCCCACAATAGAGTCAGTTTGTGGCTAGTGCACTGCCCTGGATTTAGAAGACCTGGATTCTAGTCTGAATCTGCCACTGGCTTACTGGCTGATTTTGGGCCAGTTACTTGCCGTCTCTGTGCCTCAGTGTCCCCCTCTGTAACATGGGGCTCAGGACAGTGATCTTTGTAAAGTACTTTGAAATCTACTGATGAAAAGCATGATAATAGAGTTAGACATTATTTTATGAGGTGGGGAGCTTCTTTGCACTATTTCTCCTCTTGGGCTATTCAAGTTCTTACAGAGAAAATCCTGCTTTATCCAGCAGGCCCCACAAATTCTGCTGTGACCCATGATCACTCAATTTTGGGTATTTTCCAAACATATTAAAGGATTGTACAAATTAATGAGCCAGCTCCTCAGCTGGCATAAATCAACACTGACTTCAGTGGAGCTATGCCAGTTTTCAGTAGCTGGTGATCTGGGCCTGACTTTATAATCATAGAAAATGGAAGGGATCATGAGAAGTCATCACGTCCAGTCCCCTGCACTCATAGCGGGACCAAGTACCATCTAAACCATTCCTGATGGGTGCGTATTTAACCTGCTCTTAAAAACTTCCAACGATGGAGATTTCAAAACCTCCCTAGGCAACTTATTCCAGTGGTTAATAACTCTGACAGGAATTATTTCCTAATGTGCAACCTAAACCTCCCTTGCTGTAGTTTAAGCCCATTGCTTCTTGTCCTATCATCAGTGGTTAAGGAAAACAATTTTTCTCTCCTCCTTGTAACAAACTCTTAGGTACTTGCAAACTGTTATCGTGTCCCCTCTCCTTTTTTCTAGACTAAACAAACCATCGCTTTCAGTCTTCCTTCATAAGTCAAGTTTTTCAGACCTTTAATCATTTGTGTTGCTCTTCTCTGGACTTTCTCCAATTTGTCCACATCTTTCCTGAAACAAGACACCCAGAACTGGACACAATACTCCAGCTGAGGCCTAATCAACACAGAGTAGAGTGGAAGAATTACTTCTTGTGTCTTATTCACAATACTCCTGTTAATACATCCCAGAATGGTGCTTGTTTTTGTTTTTTTTTTGCAAGTGTTACACTGTTGACTCATGTTTAGCTTGTAAGTCCACTGTGGAAAGCAAAGTGATGACAATATTAGCTGAGGCATCAACATTGTGCCTGCATAATACTGGAATTTGCAGACAATGCGCTACAGAGCTCAGTGACTGGCACTACACTTGTAGAGGGTGGTTTGAGGCAGGCACCATTTGCATCCCATAGCAACTGTTTATGGTTTTGTTCTCAAGTCTGGAAGCCAGAACAAGCTGGCGCATTTTTGAGAACACCTATTAAAAAAAATCTACTCTCAGTTTTCCACTCTTCCACGTTATTGATTCATGTCCACCATTTTCACTCCAGTGAACACTGGCTTGAGCTGAGGATTCGGGGACTGATTAACAGGACAGGTCCTTGGGATTTGCCTCAAACTTAACTGCCTAATTTGAAATAAAGCATGGATTGGCAG
The DNA here is from genome assembly GCA_007922195.1 of Podocnemis expansa. Lineage (NCBI taxonomy): Eukaryota > Metazoa > Chordata > Testudines > Podocnemididae > Podocnemis > Podocnemis expansa. Next base: position 559,808 of record ML681963.1, on the reverse strand, counting down.
GAAATATTGTTAGGCTTTTCCCCCATTTTCCAGTCTCTTGCTGCAGATACAAAGTGCAGCAGGTTTGTTGCTTTCAGCTCATGCACTTGATTTACACCAATTTAAATTTTCCAGTCTGTCTTTGCAAAGAAACAACTTACGGCCCAACTCCTCCTCATGCTGCACCCTGTTTCCACCTGCTCTTTTCCTGCAGACTTCTGTGGGCAGGGCTGGTGCAACGTGGTAAGCCCAGTAAGTGTTGCAGGAGGTCCCTGATGTTTGAGGGGTGCCAAAATGGGGAGTGTGCTGTTGCGCCGTGCTCTGACGTCACTTGTCTGCGCCGGCATCTGCTGCGCTTGTCGGGGGGCACCAGAAACGTTAGCGGCGTACCTGTCTGTGAGGCTTCTTTCCATCACCACCCATACAACTCATGGTAGCTAGGAAGCTGGAAAATACCGATACTTCAAAGCTTGAGAAGCGACTCGACAGTCAGCTTCAGGCTGCATAAAGTCTCTGCTCTGGCAGGGGCCTTCTACATGCGGCAGCCTCTGCTTTGCTCATCTGCAATGAACAATAGATGTTTCTTCCCCCTGTTGATCCACCAGTGTCAAATGCTGGCTCTGGAGTGAGTAAGGGAGGAACTGCAACTCTGATCAGGGCAACTGCAAGTAGCTCAGCTGCCGAAGATGAGCTGAAAATCCATCTCGGCATGAAGCTATGGTCATAACACAGCAGCAAACCCCTCCAGCCTAGATGACACCTACCAACACCACCGTGGCTTTTGCTGTTGCTGGTCAGTTCTTGACAATGGCCCATTGGACTCCGTTTGCCTATATGGTCCATCATTTAGTTATCAGATGTGAATAGCCCACAGAGGACCTGGTAAATGGATGGCCCTGGTCACATGGAAGCAACAGCATCTCCACAGCACCCATGGGCATGAATGAATCCCATTTTAAATGTCCTGTTTGTAATACAAGCATACCTCTTGCTTTCATCCACAAGCTGAGAGATGTTGCAAGAGCAGCTTGCTGGGGAGGAGAGTGGGCAGCAGTTCAGCAGACAGAACAGATGCTCATGCTGGCTCAACAGTCCTTGCCCAAGGGCCTTCGGCACTGATCATAACCAAGGTCCCTCCTCAGAAAGCATGGAAGGATCCCCTTCCCTTCTGAGCTGGAGAACCTCTTTGCTGCACTCAAAGAGGCCAGAAAATCCTCCTGGGGAGTGTAATGAATTGGGGACACCCCTCCGCATTCCTGCCCAGCATTGGGATTCTGTGTTGGGCAGACCTTGTGCATTGCAGATGTGACTGGTAAAGTTCACCGTTCAGGAACCTTGTGACTGAGTCTCACATCTGAATTAGAGGAGACCCCAGAAAACAGGGACATGGCAAAGCACTCATCTTTCACATCCACATGCTGAGGGGAGGAGAGAGTGTAAGCAATAAATGTTTTCCTTCTAAATATAAGATGCTGGTGATGCCCTAGGACTTGATTACCGATTTGAAACTCAGCTGGTGTCCATGGAGTGCATCTAACACAATGAAGCCCTGTGAATTTCAGTCAGATGCATGAGGATAACTTGCAGCTGAGACAAGTGTCACCTAGCTAGGAAAGAAAAAGGGCTCAGCTCACTCAATAGGGCTGTTGGCTAAAGGCCCATCCGAGTTAAAATTCCACTTACAGACAGTGAATCCAGGCACACATGCTGTTCAGTTTGGTGTCTGGGAACTAGAAGGCTTTCCCAGGAGGGATTCTTTGAAAAGAGCAACAATTCTCCTGTACCAGGATGAGAAGTCTACATAAGGGAGTCAGTCACAGTGCAAAGGGTGCATAAGGAAGTGCAGCACAGAGATGCTGTTGTTGGTTGTTTGGACCAAAGAGCCAGCATGTGACTCAGGTGAACAACTAAAGGCCCTGGCTACCAACTTATATGCAGGTTCTGTTATTCAGTTTAGTGCTAGTGACCTGGAACATGCTAGGTGAAGTTGCAAACGTTAACTTCTGCTTTCTCACTGAACTCTGCACAGCATCCACATCAACCTCCCCATTGGATGAGCAGGTTGATCAGCCTCTGTGATCCTGTCATCTCTGGCTACCACCGCCATTGCCAACGAGATACCACTAAAGGAGGATGTTTTGACACTTGCTCTTTGCAATAGAATCAAGGCTCATTACACACAGCCAGGAGTGAGAAACCAGTCATGTGTCAATCACTGTCAGCCAGGGCTGGATTTGAATAAGTGATCCAGCAGCTGAAGGCGCTGTGTTCTGTTCCACAGCCCCTGAGCCATCCAGCCTGCAGGTGACAGATACTGTCAGTCCAGAGAGAAGGCAGAACAGAGACCCAGATATCAGTCTTTGGCCACGTCCACCTCATCTGCTTCCTTCAGATCTGTGAGAGACACTTCTTCTATATCCTAGACCTAGGCCAAATCCTGCAGTTGCCTCTGATATTTACTCACTTAAATCTCCCCAAGGGCACCCAGGCCCTCTGCTTACAAACTGACTCTCAAAAGCACCTTGCTGCTAGCAAAGGGAGCCCTGGATTGTGCCCCTAAAGAGCAGAGGATGGGCCAAGCTACAGAGGATTCCTCTCCCTTGTGTCAAGGAGGAGCCACTTTCCAACAGCCCCCAGAGAGACGTGTTTACCCAGCAGAAGACTGGGATAGTTTAGGGTCAATGTGGAAAGAATCCTTCTTCCCTCACCAGAGTGTAACTATGGTGGGGCGAATGGGGCAAGGCCCCAGATGCAAATTTGAGGGGGTGCTAGACCCTTCCTGGCCCCAAAGAAGAATGTGCTGGAGCCGGGGAAGGCATTCCCTGCCTGGCTCTAGCTGTGCTGAGCCGGACGGTGGGGGTGCTTTCCCTGCTGCCCAGCTCAGGGCTGCTAGAGCTGGGCGGGGGGCTGCCTAACCCCACCACTCAGCTCAGAGAGGCCAGGACACTCCCTCGCCCAGCCCTGGCTGCAGTTGGCCACCGGCAGGAAGGGACCCCTCACCCGGCTCTGGCTGCAGCGGAGTTGGGACACCTTGCCTGGCTCTGGCCACTGGGATGGGGGGGAGAGACCCCCTGCCACTGGGACAAATGGGCCCTTCATCAGGGCCCAGGTTGGGTGGGTGCCTTTGGCACTGCTTGCCCCAGGCACCCAAATCCATAGTTATGGCCCTGCCCTCCACATCTGACTGGAGCACAGTGAAGAAGGGAAGAAAAAAAATCTCTCGTTGGCGGCATTGAAACCAACCTGATTCCCCGTGAGCAAATTGGGCCGTGCAGATCTCTCTCTCTCACCCCCTTCTCCCCCACCCCCCACCCCTGAGAGGATGGAGCAGAGCAGATGGCCAGGCTGGATAGCCCAGGATTTTGAGGAACTGGGAATTTGCAGGCAGCTTTAGGACACAGATCTTTTTTGATGGTTGACATTCACATCTTGCCCAGCTGACACTATTGGCTTCACCCACTAGTGCTGGAAGTGATCAGGGGAATATAACCTAGGAAGGAAGCTATTTCATTTTACCAATAGGTCAGCCCAGCTGTCCAGAGCAAGCAACCTCCCCAGCAGCAAGCAGCAACCTCTCCTTGCCTCCCCTGTCTGGGAGGGCAGCCATTTCCTGGTCTCCCCATGTTAACAGGGAGCTCAGGGCTTATCCTTATGGTGGGTCTCAGTCTCACACCTGTCTGCATCTTTGCCTCCCACTCTGTGCATGAATGAATACAACTCCTCTCTGGCCACCAGAATCCCAGAGCCTATAGATCTCATTCATTGCTGGGTCTAGAGACTCTCTATTCATGGGGCTGTGCCTTTCCCACTTCCTCCCACCCCTTGCATAGGGGGCTGTATCCAGAGTGGCATGAAGGTGCCAAAATATGTGACTGAGAAACAGGCTCAATGGGTGTCACCATACTGTTCACCCCCCATGCCGGATAGGGCCCTTGGGCCACGAAGCAGCTTTGTTACTCCTGCACCAAAAAAGGGCCCTTATCCGAACACTGAATTTAACAAACAAAAGTCTGTAAACTCCCGGCAAGCCTTAAGTCACCAAGTGCAGAAGCCCCAGGGCTTTTACTCCGCTGGCCAGCCCAGTGCAGAGATTTACCAATCACACTTGTCTTCCATCACAAAATCATTTCCTGCAGCATCATCTCCTATTTACTCACGAGCCTTCCCCTCCTTGGCCTGGGCTGCAGCGGCCCAGAGAGCACATGCCCCTGGGCAGATGAACAGGCCTTTCAGGAAGGCTTGGGGGAAGCAGAAGGGCCTCAGTGCAATGTAGGAGCTGGATGCAGAGAGTTCCCAGTCCTCCTCTGGGAGAACTGAGGAGAATATGATGGCATGTGCATTGGTTCTGGGTGATCTCGGAGAGGACGAGTGCCTCGCTTGCTACTGCCACAAAGGAGGCAGCATCCAGAGGAGAGTATCAGCTATAGGTGGATCTGACTGATCCATGAACCAACCCTGATCAATGTTCTCTTCTCTACATCATCCTCAGACATCCACTCCACAACCCAGGCCTGCGCTCAGTCCCCTTGATCTGCCCGCCGCCGTACAATGCTCCCATTAGCCTGCTCCCTTCATCTCTCCATGATTAATCTCCTTGGTCCAGATCATTAGAAATACGTAAACTCAAGGATTTAAACAGGAGTGAAGTCTAGATGCCTTTGAGGATTTGTATGCCATGATGGTGAAGCTGTGTTGGTCCCAGAGTATTAGAGAGACAAGGTGGGTGAGGGAATACCTTTTATTGGATTGACTTCTGTGGGTGAGAAAGACAAGTTTTCTAGTTACTCAGATCTCTTCTTCGGGTAAGGGAAAGACAAATTGGAACAGATTGTTTAGCATAAGCAGTTAATACACTTCAAGGAACTGTTCAAGGTGAAGTTTTTGACCTTTCTGCGTAGAACTGAGAGAAATTTTTTGACCAAAACTTTTTCAGTGAAAAATAGAAACTTGAATTGACTTACACGTGGCGTGAATTTGTGTTGCGATTTAAAAACAGATATCAGACAAAATCAAAGTGTCTCACAATTTTCAATTTAAAATGACCTTTTGTTAGAAATCTCCTTCAATTCGTTTTTAAACACTGCCAACCCCCCAAAAGCTGCCTTTCTGCTTGCAATCCAAATGAAATGTTTAATTTGACCCAACATCCTTTTTTTCTTTTTTATTTAAAAATGTTTGAAATATTTAATTGCCAGGTCAACCCAATATTATTTTTTAAAAAAAGGTTTGCAATTACCAGCAAATCAAAAAATTAGTGATCAGCTCTGCTCTATGTGTTGTCCCCATCTACCAGGCATTTTTTTATGTCCCCCTTCCTTGATGTAATGAAAAACACTCACTTTCTCTGCTGTAACCATGCTCCATATTTCTTGAGCATAAAGGCAGCTTTCTCCTTGGGTTCCCCTCTGTGCAACACAATGTGCTGTTCTCTGAACCCAACCACATAAAACAATCTCTAGTCTCAACCTTTGTCCCGTACTCATTTAGAATCTTCCCTAAGGCAGCTTCATTCACCCACTTCCTCACTCTGCACAGAGCTGTTCTTGTCCTTACTTCCCCATCCCAGCTGGGACATCATGTGCTATCACAAAAAGGCCAGTTCTCTCAGCATTAACATCCCAACCAGTGGCTGAGATGCCACAGTGCAGTAGGGCACCTTAAGCTCATGAGCTTTCCAGCCAGATTTTGCTCCTCAAGAAGATTGTAAAAACTTTGGAGGTGTGATGAGACCACTAGTGACATCAGTTAAACACCTAGTCAGCCAATCTTAAGGACCTAACTATAGATCAGTCCAGGTAGCTTCCAATCTACAGGATGCCACCTTCTTTAGAGATTTGCATTACGGCTGATGATGACAGTGAAAAGGTTCAGATAGAGAAACAGCTGCATTTTTAGGAGCAGCCTGAAACTGCAGTCTGTCGACTCTCACAATTTTACTGAAAGTCTTGTAATATTGGGTTTTTTTTCTGGAAGCCCCAGCTGCTGGAGTCTAGTAACTCTGAGACTGCAGCTTTCAATCAAATGGCAGCCCTCCTAGCTGCAGGAAAATGTGGCTTGAGTGTGGCCCCAGAAAGCCGATGGCAACGGGAAAGTACTCAACACTTTTTATCAGTTTCAAAATTTCATGATCTTGAGGCCAATTTCAAGAATTTTGGGGGCCTAACTCAATATTTTTGAATTCTTGGGGTCAGCAGTACTGAATAGTACCTCTTTACATAGTGCCCGTCCCTGCTGTGCCTTGGCACAGCACCCTCAGGCCATCTCTGCTTCTTTGAGCTCTTCTCCCAGGGCACTCCAGGTGCATGGCTACCTTGGGCTAGGACACACAGTTGTTGCGTCCGAGCACTTTTGCAGCCAGCACTCCATGCTTTTCCTGTTTGCATGACAGGGCACCTTGGGGACCAGCTGGACACCAATGCACAGGTGGTTCTAAACCTGCAACTTCCCCTGTGCTTTCCTGCACACCCTATGGGCGATGTGTTTAGGGTAAAGCAATGCCCAACATTTCAGCTGCCTTTTAGAGGTAAGAGCCTTGGCATGGGACTCAGGAGACCTGGGTTCTATTCTTTGCTATGCCACGGGCCTGTTGGGTGCCCTTCAGCAAGGCACGTCTCTTCCCCATGCCTCAGTTTTCCTATATGTGAGATGGGACTCATGATTCTGCTTGTCTTTGTAATCCACTCCAAGATCTGATGAAAAATGCTGTATAAGAACTAGGATTGTTATTCACAGTAACACAGCTCCTTCTTGTTCCTCCCCCTCCACTGGGCAAACAGTGGAACAAGCTGCTGTCATTGAGTCTGGTCCATCACAAGCAGCTCCGTCCCCCAGTGATACAGTGAGCAGCATGGAACTAGTCATGGCCGAGCATTCAGATGGCCTTGCTAGTAATGAGAACTGATAGACAAACCCTTTCGCTTCTCTTACACAACATTGGCCATAGCCAGAGTCTTCAGAAGCTCTCTCTGCAGGAAGCTTTGGCTCCCGCAGAGATCCGCAAGGGACATCTTTATGGCAAGGCACTTTTGTCTCCCCACCTGCACCATGGCATGAAGGGTTGAAGATGCCCCAGACTTATGCTCCATGCTAACAGCAGGTGGCAGACTCCTGCATTGCATCCAATTCACCCTTTTCAAAATAGCATTGATTTCTAACCCACATTCAGCATTTATTAACCAATTCCTCTCTGGAAAGTCGCCCTCTGCTGCTTTCATCCATGGTACTGGATGTGATTGATACTGTAACATGAAGTAATGCAAACCGGTAAGTCAGAAACAATCATCCCAGGGAAAGCCCTTCTTCTGCTACAATACCCTGCTGTTAATTTCATTCTCTCACTATCACACCTGACGTTTCTTTCTCTCAGACAGCAACAGCGCAAAAGGAAAAACTATTCCTGGGGTTTTTTTTTTTCTGCTTTCCTGTTGGCCTGCTTTGCACAAAGAGAGACTGATGCGAAGTAAAGGGGGGAGGTGAAGGAGGAAGGAGCCACTGTCTGAAGAAAGGAAAGAAATATAAAATAGATGAGAGGGACACAAGAATTCCGAAAGCTGACTTGCCAAAAGAAAGGAGTTTGTTCTCTTTTTGTTGAAGTTAAAGCAAAGGTATTTGTGGCAATGAATCAAGGATAGCTCTGGTTTGAACAAGAAACAGTACAATTTCAGCAAAACAAGCAAGGAGTCCTGTGGCACTTAAAGACTAACAAATTTACTGATTGCATGAGCTTTTGTGGGAGAAACTCCTGCTTCATCAGACGCTTTGAAGACGGGAGACCTTACAGAATGGGAGGAAAATTTTAAAAATTAAATAAATAAATAATATTATTTTCCTCCCATTCGGTTAGTTCCCCCATCTTCCAAGCATCTGATGAAGTGGGATTATCTCCCACAAAAGCTCATGCGATCAATAAATTTGTTAATCTTTAAGTGCCACAGGACTCCTTGCTTATCTTGCTGAACCAGCATAACATGACTGCCCCTTTGGAACAGTACAATTTCAGTTACAGGTCTGCCAAAGCATTTCAATCCCAATCCACAGCAACCCCTGCTTTTCCAGTCTGGGGTCCTCACACAGTTCTGCCAAGACCATTCAAGCCTGATCCACTGCACATGACCTTTTCATTCTTTTACCAGCCCTACAGACAATCAAACGCTATTCGGCCAACAGTTTACTTTGCATACTTTTCTCTTCATTGTTTATCCAATAAATAACGAAAAACATTTCCACTAATAATGTATACAGCCTGAAAGCACTCTGGGTAAAATGTATTCCTGTGCACAGGGCCAGCACAAGAGTTATGACAGAGATCAAATTGAGAGGTAGTGATATTCTTCCACTAATTTCCCACAAAATAAGCTCCACTTACATAGCCCAAAGCTATTGGTCAGAGAGCTTACACATCTCACTGCAACTGTTCCATGCTTTCTGCAGACTCAGGCAGACGTCAGCATCTTGCCGCCATCACAGTTTGAACTCAGTTCAAGTTTTCAAGGCTTACTATGTAACCATAACAGATAGAGACAGATTTGGTTTTGCTTTTCAGTGAAAGCTGAGGTGCTGGAGAACAAGAGGCAGCTTGGGAAAAGTGTCAGTCTAGCTCAGCCCAAGTTCACTTAAGCATTATATAAGCATGGTTTTTGACGATTTAAGTGGAACTGAACTTGTAAACAAGCATTTAGCCCACAGTGAATTATGTGTAGAGCTGGCTTGAAATTTTCAGACAAAATGTTTTTCCATGGGAAAATGATGATTTGCCAAAGGTGAAACATGTCACGGAATATGTCAATTTAAACAACGATATTTGAAAAAAACTGGAAAAAAGGATTTTGATAAGGTTAAAACTGCCCAGTTCAATGGTTACCAGAACTGAACATTTCAATTTTTTATTTCAAAACAACATTTTCATTTCAAAATGTATTTTACATGATACATTTTAATGTTTTTAAAAGTGTTAAAATCAAAATAAAACGTTTCAATCTACCCCAAATCATTTTTTTAATTTAATTTTCTAGGAAATTTCAATTATTTTTTGTTTTCATCCCATTCTGGAACAGAAAAATATTCAAAATTCTGTAACTTTCCAGAAGACAGAAAATCTTGTTCCTGACCAGCTCTACCTATTTGCTCAGCCCTATTACTGATCCAGATGGCAGAGCACCCCTTTGTACAGAACCTAGCACAATGGGGCACTGGGCCACAATTTGGTCTCCTAGACTAATAATACTACTTCTAACAGTTCTGCCTCATTTATCAACAAGTCTCCCCATTAAGCAAGTGGCATTGCTAGAATATTAGAGCTGTGGCTTGGTACCCAGATATCACCTAAAGGACCACAAGTAAAATCTTTATGGATCCTGCATTCTGGAAATAGATGCTCCTTGTTTCCATGAGAAAGCTGCTCGAGAGTTTGTAAACATTCTGATCCTCCTCTGCCTCCCAATTTGTGCACTGTGTGTATAAAAGGTGACCAGATCAGACTGGCAACCTCCTATAGCCACTTTGCACTGGTGCAAATGAGTCCGGCACGAGGCTCTCTCCTATACCGACAAAGCACATCATGTTGGAAAATCACTCTTCTAGCTCACTCTTTTTAACCAGTTTGCTGTTAAACATGCATGTGTACTGTGTTTAAAATCACCAGCAGATTGTGGCTAGCCCCTGCACCTTCTACAGACCAGGTCACAACACAAGGCTGTGAAGAATCCAGTCTTTTATGGGTCCTTGATGCCTTCCTCCATTTGTAAAGCCAGCCCTCCTCATCCAGTACTAATGGTACAGAGATGTTGGACTTAGCAGAACATTATTTACAGAATAGAATCATAGGGTTGGAAGAGACCTCATGAGATCATCAAGGCCAACCCTCTGAGGCTTAAACCCCAGACGGGCTGCATAGTAAGCAGAAGTGCTAGCCACTACACTATTTGCAGGACTATAGTTAGAGCAGCCCCTCAAAATTACTTAAAATAGTTTTTTTTAACAATAAAACTCTCAGAGTTTTACAATGCAGTATCTCTAGACCATCCAGGGTCAGAGCTGCAAAGGCTGCGGACCCCACTGGAAAAATAGGAATTTCCCCTTTCCTGTCTAGCACAAGATATCAGGTTTCAGACTGATTAGTGGTTCCAAAAATAACTAGGGTCCAATCTGAGCCTCTGGCCAGTGTAATTTTGGGAAGAATTCCTCACTTGGAGGAGAAGGGAGAACATTTTTGGGGGGAAAAAAAGAAAAGGGAGACTGTGTGAAACTGGTCAGAGGAGAAGCACATTACAAGCCATCCCCAATCGAGTCAATAGCTTTGATATCACCTCAGCCTCAGCTTCTAGCTCTAGCTAGGTCTTGTATTCTGTCCTCCCGCCTCTCCCACCCATCTTTTTCCAGCCCCTGACTGAGAGTAAAAAAACTCAGGGTAATCCTAAGAAGCCAGCCAGCCCCCAAGTCTTGCCAAGGCTCAGATCCTCAACCCTTTAGTTTCACTCTTCCCATTTTCAGAAGTCACCTGCTGCTGCTGGCCCCCATAGATGGTTTCAATCACTTTAGAATTTGAGAAAATGGAGCAGGAAAATGAAGGAACACAGAGTCAGCACAGATGCCCCAGGCTACACCCCCCCCCCCCCGCCTGTTGTTTTTATCTTTAACCGCCAGTGCAAGGAGTTTAGAAACCTCACTTCAGAGCCCTGGCAGTCTCCGCTGGCTAAGCCGCCTGCGTGTATCCATATGAATGCTTTGACGTTTCCTCACCAGCCTTATGCAGCTCCTGTGTCAACAGACTGCTCTGGGGTACAGAAAGCATGGTGACATTGCACAGCAGGGCTAAAGCCACAGAACCTTTCATGTCCATCCAGGGCATACGTGGCTCAGTTTCTAAGGCCTTGTCTAAAGGTGCATATGGCTGTTGGGAACAATGATGCTCTGTTGCAGCTGTTAGGTGTTAGAAATCACTACCTCCAAACCAGTGCTCTTGTGGCTACCATGAAAATGTTTTTGTTCCAGCTTTTTGCCTGATAGACATCATGGCCATATTGGCAGCATTCTTCGTACTTGGCACAGGGAGAACTGCTCAATAACATGATTGTTGCTGGATTCCTGATTTGTGTATGTGGTGTTAGCGCCTTCCAGGTCTTGTTCAGGATAGGGCCCCATTGTTTCTAAGTGCCTAACAGACACATTGGAAGCCATAGGGCCAGGTCATTAATGCTGGTGGTGCAAAGAGGCTGTAATCTGGCAGCAGGCAGCCATCAGAGGATCCCAGTATCAGAGAGCAAGTCCTGCTGGCATAAGTTTGCTGCAGGTCCTGTGCTTGCTCTTTTGTGCCCTCCCAGCCTGGGGGGGTACATTGCAGGAGCAAGTACATCATGGAAGGAATTGTTGGAAAGGGAGCTACACTTGCAGAAATTGCTCTGGAGCGTTACAAGGTGCTTGGTTTCCAATCAATCCAGTCTAAAAGGGTATCTAGTAGTGTCTGGTCATACGTCCTGACCGGACACCAAAAGTCCAGTAACATGGAGCATTGGGAGGCCCCAGGTTGTTAACCCGCACCAGCCTCTGCTTAGTCAGAGCTACATCCCACCTGCAGGCGGACTCCTTAGAAGGGTAAAGCAGCTCCCGGCCCTGCCCTGGAGCAAATGAAGTCCAACTGTGGGGTGGGAGGTGGAGACAATCCAGTGGGTGACAGGGGGAAGGGAGTGAATGACAGGGCAAAGCCTTAGGGGAAGAGAAGGGACACATGGTAGGGCCTCAAGGGTTCGGTTACCAGCAATTTGAAAGCTGGCACCCCAGAACCTGTAAGTCATGGTGGAGTTACTGCTTCACCTGTCCTACCTAACTCACCCTGGAGCCTGCCCCAAAGAGCTCAGTCAGAATCCAAGATAGCAACATCAGTCAGCACCAAATTTGCAAAGACCCACTGTCTCATCGTTAACCAGTAAGCATGTCCCATTGTACAGTGACTGCAAATGGTTTGAGATAGCATCATCTTATTACAGGGAATAAGAGGCAGGGGAGAGGGAGTAGGGCAGATAGAGCAACCTGATTGGTGGACATACATTTCAAACCAGCTCATTCACATATTAACTGCAGCATGCATTTGGAAGTACAACATGGAGCCGCTGCTCCCTTCTGACTATCAGCACAGGCAGGGAGAATGTGAACCAAAATGTGATTAGCTTTTCTCATTTTAGAAGTATATTTCTTTCTTTAGAACAGCTGTAAACAGAATGCGGTCTTCACAAACTCACAGGGGTTCAGGACCCTGCAAAACAACCCGCTTGCAAAAACTCTACATCAGTCAGGCAGACACCCATGGAACTAACAAAGCCCGGGCTGAGCGCCACCACTTAGTTATTTGCATTTTGTTGTCTCCACAGGCCTGTGCGGAATGCGATTAACGGCTGTTTAATTTACCTTTTTTTGTGAGACTGCGGCATAAATCTCAGCTTTTGCCAAAGGAATCCAAACAAACGGCCATTTCTCCTGCTACCATAGCTTGCCCCCCTGCCACCTGGGGGGCTCTGGAGGGGATGGAAGCAGTATGGCTGGAGGTGTGTGGATTGAAATGTGCAGACTTCTGCAGGAGTAGGAAAAGGGGCTAAAAAATTCTCTGCATGGAGGGAGTCAGGGGGAGATGAAAGCTCCTAAAGTGTGCAACAGTCATACCATAATGGTAAGGGGCTTCACTGGTCCATACAACATCACAAGTGTGTCCTCTGCCACACAGCACCTACGCATTAAAGGGGTTTAAGAACACTGCAGGGCAGGCACCTTTGTCGGCTTCACAGTCCCAAGAGGTTCTCCCCCTAAGCAGTTCTCAACTGCTGTGTCATGACACAAAAGTGTGTCACTGCAACTCACCCCGCTGCTGAAATAAACCCAGCCCTCCTGGTGGGGTCTTCTTTCAGCAGTGTGGAGTGTTTTCCTGCAGCGAGATGAATAGCGTTGGCAGAGGCTGTGTGTTTAGTCCACTGATGAAACCAGCTTCTTTTTTTTGGCGACTGGAGATGTCCTCAGTTGGAGTGCCACTGAAAGGGCTGTCAGAAGTGGCTTCTTATGGCGGCACCTGGATGGGGCGGGCGGCCCGTGGTCTTTGCCACTGCCGAAAATGCTCACAGCAGCTTTCTTTTGGCAGAGGATGGCCTCTGTGTCAGGCACAGCTGGCCGCACTGTGTCACAGCACAGAAAAATGTTGGAAATCCCTTCAGTAAAGCACAGAACCACTAATGCAAGGCTTCTGAGCTCTACCTGGCAGACCTCTTCCCCAGCAGCCCAGTGCTTGTGCGATGCAGAATTCCTCTCTCTCCGTCAGTTGTCATTGCTGCAAAACTAAACTGACTGCAGAATTCAGCGCAGCTGTATCACATAAATCAAAGGACCCCACTGCATCATTTAGATGGATTGCACCATGCGCCCCCCCCCCGGTTTTGGATATATTCTATGCTCCATCCTTCTTCTACACCTCATCTGTTTACTGGCATGCTCCTCAGTGCAGGGACCTTGCCTCTGAAGCACCTAGCACACTGCAGGCCCCATATAAATAACAATCATACAGGAACCTTGCACTTTCTGTGCTCAGTTTGAGCTGGGACCAACGAATGACCCTGCCATAGCTGTCACACATCAGAAGGATCTCGGGTTTTATGTGGGTGGGGGTGTGGGGGGGTGGGAATCTGAAAATGGGCCCTTTTTATTTCCTACGAAAGCTGGTGATGTTTCACTATGAAGACGGAATGTTGCTGTTTTTCCTCTGAAAAAGACAAATGCATGAAAATACTTTTACCACAAACAACCTCAGTTCCACGGTAATTCAGACAATTTACACAAGCCATGCTGACAATTACAGATGCTTTTAAGTGCTTAGTATTGAGCCAGTGAAATTTTCTGGCTGCAAATTCTATTAGTTCTACAACAGAGAGAGAAAGTGGGAGAAAGTGTTCCAAGAGAAGGTGCTTCTGGTGGAAGGGGAATTGCTGTGTTGACAGCTTTGGGACCAAGGGAATCGGTATGTCTATGTAATAAGGGCTGAGGACCTGAACTCACTTCTTGGTTCGCAGACAGTGGGGAGCAGCCAGGAAAGGGATTCTGTGGGGGAAATGGAAAAGGAACCCAGTACTGCAGTGATTCCTGTTCTGGAAGGGAGAGGATCCTGGATGGACCAGAAGGAGTCACTTGAGATTTGTGAAACATACAAGGAGTTCTGTGGCACTTTTAAAAACTAACAAATTTATGTATCGCACGAGCTTCTGTGGAAGAAAATCCCACTTCATCAGACGCTTGTAGATAGGTATTTTCTCCCACAAAAGCTCATCCGATAAATAAATGTATTACTTTTTAAAAGTGCCACAGGACTCCTTGTTTGTTTTGCTGAACTAGACTAACATGGCTATCCCTTTGGAACTTAAGATTGGTGGACAGCCTGTCACTAGAGGAAAGACAGGTTCATGAAGAGAGATTCATAAGAGAACCCCTACTATGAAAACTGCATATCCTAGGTGCCTTCTGTCCCTGTTCTTGATCATTGATTCCAGGTGAGGACTGGTACAGTCCTCCGATACTGTAAGCTTCCTGGCCTGCTTGACAAACGGCCTGAACCTCAGCAACGTGAGGGACCCTGTTTCATAGCATGAGGAACCTGTCCATGTTCAGTGGATATAGCTAGCCCAGGCTGCCCCCCCCCCCCAGGCTAAACCTTTAAATACCATTTTTGTAACTAGCAACTTTGGGAACAACCAGACTCTCTCTGTACCTGAAAGACTATGACAGAAGGAGAAGTCATGCCTGCAGGCATGAGCTGAAAGCACCCACTCGGAAGCGCAGGAATCTGCGTCCTGCAGCACCCATGATAAAGCTTTACTTCACTAGCTAAGTAGCTCTGGGGGCTGGAATCACAGTCATTAGCTGAAGCTGCTCCTGCCTGGCATCTCCAACCTAGTCTATATATAAGAAGGGAGAGATGGCAGGTTGCTAAAGGTGCGGATCTGTGTGTTCATCCTTAGCAAATAGTCCTACAAGGGATATGAAGAATTAGCAATGCAATTTATAAAGCTCTGCTGGCCCAGCACAGCCCTCTGCCATTTCCCTTCCTCCTCGCAACTCCAGGCACTGGCCAGCATCACAGGCTGGGGGCAACTTTACTAAGCACCCAATTTGTCTCTGAGCTGTCATCTGCCCTAGACTTGAACATCAAATGGCCTGTTTTGCACAGGATAATTTACTGCACTTCTACATCTCCTTAGCTATGTCTGTATCTCCAGTTTTAGTTTAGTTTGGAATTGCCAAAGTTTGAGATTAGTCCAAACTAACCATGGACTTTTTTGTTTGAACTAACTGTGCATTCTAGTTCAAACTAACATTTAGTTCAAACTACAATGCACAGTTAGTTCAAACTAACGGCTTAGTTCAAACTGAGGAAGTTTAAACTTGCCCGTGCTTAGTTCGAACTGAAGTTTGAACTCAGCACAGAGGTCCAAACTAACATTAGTACTAACTAGTTCGGACTAAGCTTTGCCTAGTTTGAACTAAGAAATTTCTTAGCTTGAACTAGGCAAACCTACTGCAGTGGCTCCCTACCTTTTATCTTGCCGCAACACACCATACGTACCACGTTGTCACTTGTGGCCTCCGGACCCTGCCGCTGTGGGCAGACCCCCGCCAGGGCCGAATCCTGCTGCTGCTGGCAGTCCCTGCTGCTGCTGGTGGCAAGCTTAAGGGGTTGCTGCGGCACACTGGTGTGCCACGGTACAGTGTTTGGGAACCATTGGCCTAGTATAGCCATGGGCTAAATTAGTCCGGACTAAGCTTCCTTAGTCCTGACTAATTTGCCAGTGCAGACATAGCCCTTCAGTTCTCCCCAGAGTACCATACGGGGACCAGTTCACCATTCCAAGGTAACTTCCACATTGCTGAGGCTCCTACTGTACCATGCAGCATCAATTTCATGTCTCTTTCCTAGGTTGCCAGATATAGATTTGTGCCTATGTAGAGCTGCTCTGATTTCATGGATTAAAAAGCCAGAAGGAACTCCTGAGATCATCTTAGTCTGACCTATATAATAAAGACCATAGGACTTCCCCAAATAAATTAGTTCTGTTTGAACTAGAGCAGATCTTTCGTAAAAACATCTGATCTTGATTTAAACACTAGCAGTCATGGAGAAACCACCACAGTTCTCCGTAAACTATTCCAATGATTAATTACCTTCTCCATTAAAAATACATGCCTCGTTTTCAGTCTGAATTTGTCTGAAAGTTTTGGCCTTAGTCATTTGTCTCAGTCAATACAGCAAGTCAGGACAAGAACCCAGGACTTCTGTTTTAACTGCTAACTCCCACTGGCTCTTTCTACACTGTATCATTGTAAAAAAGATGGACTAAATATAGAGCAAAGCAGAAAGACAATGGTTTTGTAGTCAAAAACCATTTTGCATTCAGGGAAAAAAAAATCTGTCAAGTCAGAGAATGTGTAATCAATTAGTAAAGCCTGAAAAAACGCTCTCAAAACAATAATTAGTCATGTCAGAAAATTCTACAGCAATCAAACGAGCAGATGAGCAGAACACACTCTACCCAGGAAACCAAAATTCTACAATATGAGAGAAAAAAAAACCAACAGATTTTTTGGTGTATTTCTCTTAAGGTTCCAGCTTCCACATTAACTAGGGAGAGGCTGGAATTGTCAACGTATATCAATCACTTCACTGCTGCCTCATAGACTGGGCACAACCCATAGGGTGAAATGTATCGCCAGTGCTCGCCCATGTGCTCTACTGAAGTTCCTACCTGGCTGGCTAGTCAGTGAAGCTGAAAGTACGACTGGGAAGTTCATTTAAGTGGGAGAAGGAGATCCAGATGGGTGAGTGTTTGCATCTGAAGCTCTGCATTTTAGGATGTGGGAATACAGACCAAGGCACAGACCTGGCTAATGTGGCCTCATTGATCGTGTTTTTTGATCTTTAACATAGATCCCCACCCATCCATTGCAGACCCCCAGCCAGCCTTCTTCTCAGTGCAGCTGTAACCTAAAAACATAGCCCCCTCCTGGACAGCTTCCTCCAGTCTCCTCTACAGGGAAGACTCCTTCACTGACCTTTTCACCAGCCAGGCAAACCAGGCATCCTGGGCTGTTCTTCTCCACCAGTGTGTGCTGATCAATGCAGTACAGTCCTGTGTTGAGTACTGGAGAAATTTTCAGGTCCCACTTAAAGCCCAAGTAATGGGGTAGGAGGAACAAACCCTAAGCTGCTCCAACCCTCATGTATCACTCAATGACATAGCTACAGGTGGGCCTCGGTGGGCCATGGCCCATCCACTTTGAAAGCAGGCCCATCCAGTAGATTTTGAGCAATTCATCCCAGGTTTTTATCAGCTTCTGTTTTGCTTCTGACACAAGGCTTGTGCCTACCCATGTCAACTACAGACTCTTCCAAAAAAATCAGTTCTGGCTATGCCTATGGCACTGCTGCATTTTCACAACAGCTGCCAATCTGTTCTGCGGGTTGAAATAGTGGCTACTGTCTCTCTGTGGCTATTCTGCAGATGTTCCCATGATCCAGGGCTGAGGCTATGGGCCATCTGCAGGGGTCATGAACAGGGCTAAGCTGCTCTGTGGTGAAGGAGAGCAGCTAAAGTGGCAGGGTTTCTCTCCTAGTGCCCCAGGAGCTAGAGACAGTGTGCATGCTCCATCCTCCTGCTCAGAAGAAGCAACCCAAGGGGCAGTCTGGTCCCAGGCAGGTTCCTTACAATTAACAAGCACCTGATGCCAATCTCAGAGGGAGCTCCTCCAGTGCCTCTGGCTCTGCCTGCTCCTTTCTTCACATTCAGGTCTAGTCACCATGCAAACACTCTTCCTACACACATGTTCCCAGCTATTAATCAGCCAGGGCCCCATGCACCTAACTGAAAACACAGCAGATGTGTACGGACAAGTGTGCTCACACCAATACATGCACAAACACACATGCCTGTCTTTGCAACATTTGCACACGAATGCACCATGAAAACATGCCCACTGGAGGTGCACACACAAAAATGCCCACACAAGTCCAGCTGCTGCTTACTGTTCACATACCCACAAGCAGAGCACCTTTAAGAAGGAGAGCCAGATGGTGGCAGGGCAGTGGAATTCAAACAGATGCCAGGGAAGTCACGATGGGGATTGTGGGACACTTACTGGAAGCCATTTACTATGACAGAACCAAGTGTGGTGTCCACATGATACTCTGTTGCTAAAAGTTTGATGCCTTTTGTTGGGGTGGTTTTAATTTGTCCCAAAATCAGGGGAGTTGGGGGGGGGGCAGACTGCAGTATATACACCATCACTGTTTTGGTGCAAAAAGCTGAATTTGGTTGACAAAAGTGTCCAGTGTAGTCCAGGTCCTTAAATCATGGTCTTTATAAGGACCCTGGATTTATGGTTTATTACAATAATCTGTAACCCACTAACCCCCATCTTTGTCCCGTGAGTGCAGGCATGTTAATGAGCCACTTCACTTTGTATGGTTCCTTGAAATATGTATTAACTACTTATGCTAAACAATCTGTTCCACCTTGTCTTTAGCTGTGACACTCTGAGGAGTATGTTTCCCGAACCAGAAGAAGAGCTCCTCTGCGTAACTCATCCCTCTTACCATCAGAGGTTGGTCCAATAAAAAGATATTCTTCCACCCACCTTGTCTACGTTCCATTACTCCCCACATATAAAATTACATGTTTAAGTAACTATCAAATAGGGAAAGTAACAATACATTGCCAAGAATTCAGGAGGGTTTTATTAGCCAATGCTGAGAAAATAAGAGGTGAAATATGTTTAATAAATTCTAATGTTAAGAAATACTGCAAGAATAAATACTTTATCTTGGCCTTTTTCCTTAAGTTAAGTCTCCCCCTGCCATTTTTCAAGAGCCAGTTTTGTTTGTGTGACACTGGCCATAAAACAAGCATGTAATTAGTAATAAACATGACAAGCCTGAAAGTGATTTCTTCCTCGGAAGAGAGGTAAAGATGAGCTTTCCTTTGTTTCTTTATTTTGGCCTCATTTCCTCAGTCTACTTTTGAGGGTATTTATGTAAATTCATCTCCCGCAGTTCCATCTCCAAATTATGGGATGGACATGGCCTCCAAGGAAAGAACTGAACCCTTTGTTGTTAAGGATTAGGCAATTAGGTCTAGGGATTATTACAGCTAAGCACGTGGAGACTACCTGGAGCCAGCATATTTTAGCAGGGCTCACATCTCCCCTTGCCACTCTCTGATCACCACCACCATCGTGTAAGGTTCACACCCATCACCCAGCCCATCTCTGTTCAGTTTATGACATTTGATGGGGACACGGATCCCTGCTCCAGGGGAGCTAGATTCAATTTTTGACTAAAAGTCCAGACATGTCCCTTTTTTCCCCTTCCACATCTAGCAGCCAAATGTTCTTGTCTACCCAGAAGCCTTTGCTCCTGGCAGCTCCTGCATGACTGGGAAGGAGAACAGTGACTAGTATAACATCCCCTCCAGCCTGTAAAGAAGAAGGCCAGCCAGAGAATCCATTCCAGGTTTCACACAGAGCCCAGCACATGTTGGGACAGGACTTTGGGAGTGTAGTGTAATCAGAGGGGTGCAGTGCAGTGCCCACAGACACATCCACTAGTGAGTCTGAGGGCCTTGCTTTGGGCATGCAAAGCATTACTGAGGCAATAACAGACAACTCAGTCCCAACTCTGCTTTACTAGGTGACTCATGTGCAGATGGGGCAGCGCAAGAATGGGGCTGCTCACTACAGGACCCTATGTAACATATGTAACCCACCGGTCAGTGCGTGTCATGTGTCCCCATCTGCAGCTGAAGCACCCAGGATGTGCACCTATTTCAGCTCCGGGAATAAGGTTGGGATCTTTAGGTCATGTGGCAGAGATTCCTGCATGCTTCTAGCTCTGGAGGTCCTTGGGTCCATCTACAGCTGTGACATTTATATTGGAGAGGCTTCTGCAGGAGTCAAATGCTGTCAGCCTCCGCTGGGCAGGGCAAGCTTCCTCTGCCCAGAGAACATTTGTAAGCAGGGGTTAAAGTACTGGGGAATGCACTGGAACACAGTTTCGGGGCAGGCTGTGTTCCAGGGACCCTAAAAATGGAGGAAGGCACTGGAATACAGAGTTCCAGGGCCCCCTTAAAAATAGCATGAGCAACCAGAACACAGCATTCCCATGGCTCCACCTTAAACACTGATCCTCCTTAAGCCCAACTGGCAGAGAGCTGCAGCAGGCTGGGAGTTTGTGAATCTCCCCCATTCAGGATGGAGCAGCTTGTGGCTGGAAGCAGCTTCCAGCCAGTCAGCCAGTTTGCAAACAGCCCAGGTAAGGGCTTGGGGGGCGGGGGGCTGCTGGGGATTGCCTGTGTGTGTGTGGGGGGGTTGACTGTGTGTGTGGCTGTGGCTGCGTCTGGGGGTGGATGCACGTGTGTGTGGCTGTGTGTGTGGCTGGGGGTGCGTATGGGGGCAGGGGGTGGGTTCTGGGTATGGATATTGGGGGGCCCACCTGTGCCAGATGGTTCTGGGGCTCACCAAAATTATACTTTAATCCCTGTTTGTAAGTCATGTGTCCTAATCCATGCCGATGTCTGTTCCAGGCCTGCTACAGAAGCTCAAGCTACACAAACTCCCATGTTTAGCTCTACAGATGCCGGGCGCTGGCCAACATGCTGGTTGTCACATATGGAGCCTTGGACAGAACAATACTCCAAATGACAAGACTGCAGACCTGCAACGGAGCCAGGGGTCCATGGAGGGAGGTGGAGGCAGAAGATATCCTGATGCCTCCTACCTGCCAAGCTGGAGCTTGGAAGGGTGCTCTGCCAGCCTGTCCCACTAAAACAGCTTAGCTAAGGTGGTCTTAGGCTGCAGAGGATGGTCACTAATGGCATGGACAGGCCAAGATCCTAGCTCTCAGGTGAAGGCAGAGTGGAACGAGTAGGTTCAGGGCCCCAGGATTTTGTAGTTACTATCCACACCCCCCTGGAAGAGAACACAATACAGAAGATAAAACAGAGCTGAAAAGCACAATAATGTTTGATTAGGTGTCCAAGACTGGGCTTTAAAAACAGGAAAACAAGAGAGATGTAATTAATTCTCAGTTTCTTTAAGGGAGGCAGGAGAAAGAAACAAGGAAAGATGCAGAGGAGAGAGAAAGAAGTGGAAAAGATGGCTGCTAAGGGAAAGTATGACGAGTGGAAGACGTAGAGAGTAAAATGGTGTGGCGGAAGAAACAGAGCAGGGAGGAAAGAAGGCCAAACGAAAGAGAAAGAATGCCAACAAGAAAAAGGTGCATTAGGAAGAGATCATTTCTTTACAGTACTTGTGGAATTGAAATGAAATTGATGTTATCAAAGAAGGCAAATTTAGGTGATTTTATTTCCATTCAGCAGCTGACAGGCAATTAGGTGGCCTGACATGCCCTCCCTCCACTTTCCTTTCATGCTGGGAAAAAAACACTTCAACTCTCCAGCAAGAAGCAGTAAAAATATAAAAGCAAAGCTCCTATTTTTAAATGGTGAGACCTGTGCAGGTGCCTTTCTCTCTTGGGAACGACTAAATGGCTACAAGTGTCCTAAGAAAAAAGGGAGAAGGAGGTTTTATTTGTCAACACTCTGTTGTGTGGTACCTTACCTTGTAGACTGTACAGTAAGATTAGCTGAAACACAGTAACTACTGAGTGTGTGCGCATTTGTGTGTGTGTGCACTTGCGTAAGTGAGAGAGAGAGGAAACAAGGGGTGGAGTGGGTGAGGTGGGTACCAGGAGGTGGGAAGGGAGGGCAGTAGGTGAGGAATCTAATAGCCACATGGCCACAGCCTCTCGGGCTCTACATAGAGGCCTAATGAGATCACATTGAAAATAAAGGACTGTAAGCAATTCTGCAGTCACCTTATCATTAGAAGAACGTTTGTGAGAATCAAAGGGACAGGTCAGGCCAAACAAATGATTTAGGTCTATGTGGAGTAAGTTATGAACAGGATTCAGGTACATCGCAACTCCTCTGGCTTAGGGAAAAAGACACCAGTGCATTTTAAGGTGAGAACAGAACAGGGTATTTCATCCTGGAATGAGGAATTAGAATAATTATCTATGACTAATTTAAGAACAGACTGATGAGGTAATGTGATCTAACAGGTAGGACACTGGACTCAGAACGCTTGAGTTCTGTTTCTGGTCTGCCACTGATCTGCTGTGTGCTCTTGAGAGGTCACTTGCTGCCTCAGTATCCCCCACACTATCTTCTGTCTAGCATGTCTACTTTGACCGTATGCTTTTCTGAGCAGGGGCTGTGTCTCCAGCACCTAGCACAACACAGCACTGATGACAGGGATGACCTTCTAGGCATTGACAAAGGTTCTAAGTAACATTTTCCGAAGCACAGAAGAGGCTTAGAAGCCTGAGTCCCACTGCCTTTTAGGTTCCTAAGCGCCTTTGTCACTATTTTCAAATGTGCCTTAGGTCTTGTCTACAGCATAAATGCCTTGCTGTACGAGTAGAGGCCCCTAGGGTAGACACAGCTTATGCCAATAGGAGCTTTTCTGCTGGTACAATGACCCCACCTCCCCAAACAACATTAGCTATGCCAACGGAAGCCTTCTTCTACTGGTGTAGCTGTGTCAGCTAGGGTTTGTGGACCAACACAGCTGTGCCAACAAAACTGTGTTGTGTAACCCTAACATGACTCTTAAATCACCTAGGTGCTTTTTGAGAATGTTACCCTATTTAACCAAGTGTCCATGGACATCTATGGAGCTATGCCAGTTCACAACACCTGAGACTCTAGCTCAGTGGTTCCCAACATTTTCTCTGCTGTGGCACACCTTGCTACCTTTAATTAATTTGAGGCACACCACCATATAGTTTCCAAATGAACTCATGAATATTCATGAGCTACTGAGCCAATCTAGAGCTCTTCAAGTAGTTTTTCAAAAAATGTTGTGGCACACCTGCTCAGACCTGACGGCACACCTGTGTGCCATGGCACACTGGTTGGGAAACACTGCTCTAGCCTATGTTATCATAACTTAGACAAGAAAAATTTCTGTACACAAAAGACTGGCATTAAATACAAGACAAATTGGCAGAGCTCTCAGACAATTTAATGTAGGAAGGATGGGGCGCTTTCATCTACACTACCTGTGGTTAGAGTACCAAGCTCCTAAATCCATTTCTAATTTCCAGCAAGATGTTCAGATCATACTGGATCGATGGATGCTCTTCTCACCTTTAAATGGGCCTGTCTTTTCTGCACCAAAGGCCTAAGGTCAGGGAGAAGCAATCAGAGTAAAGACAGTTCTTCCCCATCTTGCTTCTGAAAATTGCACCAGTTCTGCTGTCATGCATTTTGGTAATCTTCCTCGCCTCATTCTCCCGCTCTCCCACAGCACGAGAGGATGGAGCCTTGACAGCTGTGATGCTGGGATTTTCTCTTGCTTGAAATGCATTAATTTGTAAATATCTTCATTTATATGTAAATTTGAAGTTCTTATCCCTGAAGTCCTGTCGCCAGTGTAGCAAAAGCACCAGCAGCGGTTTCCTACAACTTGATTCCTCTTTATGCAATGTTTGGGTTGTTGGTTTCTTTTCCCCCTCCTTTAATTTCATTTTAAAAGCTTTCTCCCTCTCTAATGCCTCCCTTCCCCTGCTTTAAGTGAGGACAGGTATGAAATAACCATTGCACCAAGATTTAAAGTCTTGACATGGCCATCAAAAGCAGCTGCTCTGATTTCACTATAAAGCAAAGCATTGCAGACTTTCAGCTGTCATTAGATAGAGGGAAAAGGAGGGAGGAAGGGAAGAAAGAATGGGAGCCCTGCCCAGAAGCACTAGCACCCAAGTTTCCAATCAGCGTTTGCAAAGATCGGCAGATATGCAGAATTGAGTCAGGAGAGACAATGAAGAGAAAGAGATGAAGGCAGAAGGTTCGACAACAGACCTCCTTGCATGCTCTCATCACATGCTTTGTCATGAGAATGAACATCATGAATTACAATGCATGGTTGGCTTGGCGTCCCACATGCCACTGGCTGATGTTCTTCAGGTGATGGAAGTGGAATGGGGCATGGGTGGCTGACCAAAAGCACAGAAAAGGTCATCGTGACTGAATGTCCTGATCTGAGTCACAGTCCTTTGAGAGATTAACATGCATGACCTGGGCTCCAGAGAGGACAGCCCTTGGGCACAAGCCTCCGACTCGCTACACCAGTACCACATGAGTGCACATTGCTGCTGTTCAGACCTGGGAACTTTCTGGACCCACTGTGCCCTATTGTTAGTGACTATGCAAGGTGCTGGGCAGTGGTGAATTAGCCCCCAGGATGGCAACACCAACTCCTACGATCCCATCACAGGCCTCAGTGAGTGGGGTTTGCCTTGCAATTATGGTCTTTTGCAGGGCCTGGGAGGTAAGCAACAAACAGAGCCAAACTTTGCTGGAGAATGAAATGTCTCATCTCAGGCTTCACATAGACACAGTAATGCTTTTCATAACATTCATCCCTGCCTCCGATGCCTCTTAGGTGCTGAACTAAGGCCACATCTACAGTGACAACTGCAAAGTCAATGCTGTCAGATCTATCCTTCTGGATTGACTTAGTGGTCACTTAAGACACACTAAGTCGATCTAGAAATTGACATAGTAAAACCATCCCTTCAAATGGCACAGCGCAGTGAAGATGTCACACTGAAGGGGAATTAGGAAGTTAACAGGAGTTATGCAAGTTCTGTGTAATTCCATGTGTAACTCCTGTCAACTGCTGCTGAATTTTCCCAGCAATGTAGACTGCGTCTTCAGCACCTATACCTGGACATAGGTGCCCCAGACTGGGGTTTCAGCATTTAAATACTTTTGTGACTCTAGGTCAGAGTTATATAGTTGAAGACCAGGGGGTACCACCAGATCCTCTGGTCTGACCTATGTATCAGAGGCCCCCTACCCCCGTCAGTTACCGAGCATCGCAGCCTTTGGGAAACAAAACCCATTTTGCACCAGTGGTGGAGAACAGGAGAGGCCGAGGTGCACTACTGCCTGAGGCTGCAGAGTGATGGAGCATAAAGTGAGATATACCCAGATGACCCTAGCAAGTGACAGGCATCTCACACTGCAAAGCAAAGCAAGAAAACCGCATGGTTCTGCCAGTCTGAACAATTCCTTCCTGACCCATGTCTGACAATCAACCAGTTAAACCTAAGTCTTGCGTATCTGGGATGATGCCCACATCTGCTACCTCTACTGAACATGAGTCAGGATTTGGGGAGTGCTGGGCCTCTCTTAGGTTGGATGGGTTGGAATTACACTTCCTAACCACCATAGACATTTCTACACAGATCTTTGTCTAGTAACAGTAGCTCAAGCCTATCTTTGGCAATGACTCAGGTATTCTCTATTCCACACTTCTGGGTTAGACCCTACATTCATTGGATGTTCACTGTCTGTGTCTGTACTGGACCTGGACAAAGAGAGTAAAAACATCACAGAGTATAGCATCTGAGTCAGACCTGTTCTAAAAATGAGTCCACAGCGCATGCTTAAATGTCTCATGATATGTTGGCTTGCACGCACGCACGCACACAAGCGAAGTAATCTCCTCTGAAACTAATATATCCTATAACTTGTTAAAGTCTTGAGAAACTTCTTTATCAGAGGCAATGTGTCTTACCGCACTGTTGACTGATACACCAAGTCCTCTCTCCTGCGATAATTCTCCATGTGCGAGTAGTTGGTGGAGAACATGGCATCAAAGGTGAAGATCTTCTGTTTTATGGTACCACCATCTGTTACCTGCCAAGGACACACAAATGTGCATAAGAATTTGGTAGCTGAGATTGTCCTAGTCAAATAAACAGATAGCATTGGACAGCTTACTAGACCAGCATTGGATTCAGAGATGGGTCCGTCCAAGTTACTAAATTCATAGCCAAACCCCCTCAGAGTCTATGACATGTTTCATTTGGCTCCATCTCTAGGTTTGATGCACAAACTTTCAGATTAAAGCAGGGCTGGCTTTTTTATTTGTCAGCCATGATCTCTGCAGCAACCAAGACCAGTATAGCTCAAAACCCCCTGCATCAAAACAGATGTTTCCTCAGCAAAAGACCCTCTATGGGGCACCTATGGGCTTCCCCTACCCTGTCTGTACTTCATGATGAAGAAAGACTTGGAGCCTCCTCCTTTGCAATGAATGAAAATGATCTCTGATGGTAGTGAAAGTTACACAGAAAATATACAACTGTGAGGTTTGCTGAGCTAGTTCCCCATTATCTGCCCCAGGTTGTCTCTGTGTCCCCATCAGTGTTAGCACAGCAGCCAGCAAACTAACAATTTCCTAACTCAGATCTCCTTCCAAAGTCTATGACTGGGTTAGGGGGGCAGATATTACTACCTGTAGTGATCAGACACTGGCCCAAACCACCAAGTTAAGAGAGGTTGTAATTCAGATTTGTTGACCAACCTAATACAGTGACAGAAACCCAGACTGTAAGGTTGTTTAGATCCAAGAGTTTGATATCAGCCCTAACTCCAGTAACTACTTATCCATATGTTTATAAAACACAACACAGCAGCAGCCATCTTATGCTCCAGGTGCTCTCAACAGTCTCAGATGTGTGCACTAACAGACTGGCAGACATGCCAGTTACCCTGAGATCAAATGGCAAGAACAAAAACAACAACTAAACCACTTCTTTGCACAATCTTCAATCTAGACTCCAGACCACCATTACCCCCAGATAAGGAAGGACGGTCCAGTGGTTAGAGCAATAGGCTGTTCCCAATTGTCAGCACAGCCCCTGAGTTCCTGGGTCACCATGGCCAAGTCTCTCTGGGCCTCAGCTCCTCATCATAACATGGAAATAACAGCACTTCTGTGCCAGCCAGGGGTCTTGCCAGCCTGAGTAGCCAAAAGACTGTGAGATGCCCGGATACTATAACAAAAGGGGTTAGATAAGTAGCTGGGATAGAAGACAGAAAAGATGCAAATCTTGATAGCTAGCACACTCGAATTGTTACAGAGAGGGGGAGGGAATAGGGTGTGTAGTGAGACATATCCTCCCCTTTCATCTCTTCTGTCTGCTTTTAGATGTTTATTTCCTTTTCCCACAAATGATTTAAAAAAATCACCCCACTCTCATCTGCGAGGCTGTTATCTCCGCAAGTTCCCAGCTATTCCATCACAAGAGCAGAGGCCATTTCTCTGGCTTCATTTTCTCTAACTCCTATCTCCAGCCAGCTGGCCCGATTTTCTCGTTAAAGGAATCTTATTGTAAAAGGCTCTGTCTGGTGGGGATTAAGTTCCCTTGCACCCCACCCGCTCCCTTCCACTCTCTGTAACGCTTTCTGATTATTACCTCTCCCCCAACACACACATTTTTTGTGATTAGGGCCGTTCCAAAAGAAATTAATATAAAGTTTATAAAAAGTCAGTGGGAGACAGAGCGAGAACAAAAGATAATCCAGAATGGAGGATAAAAAAAAAGGAAGAAACTTTGATCCACTATTCACACAGCTGGCTTCTGAGGTCTGGCAGTAGGGCTATGATTCACGCAGACTGCCAGAGGGGCTGGGAGCTTGCCTGTGCTGCGTCTGTGTGGTAAGAAACAGGACAGAGCTTTCACAGCTTCCCCACGCTGCAGAGCTGTGTATGCACCAACCTTAGATCTATTTAAATTACCTATCCCTCCACATAGCTGCATTTTCCTGCCTGTCTCAGCATTCTGCTGACAAAAATCTAACCCTGAACACTCTGCATGGGTCCTCACTGCACAGGGATGGTGATGCCTCTTGGGGAATCACTCTTTCTGTTGTCAAAATGCTACCTTGAGGGGGAACACTGCAAAGGAACTCCCGGATCGTGGGCCCACATACGTCACCACACTGTGGTTCCACTGGCTACAATAAGATAGAAGAGGCAAGGACAAAATGTAGGGAAGAAAAAGTCCATGTGTTCCAAGGCTCAGAAAGCAATGGGACCCTCCACGGAAAAGGAGCAATTCAATCATCGCAGGCTGTGCTGTGAGAACCGAATGCTGCTGCGAATAAAAGGTGGATCTACACCCTTTCAATAAGAAGGGGCTCCTCTGCATATCTATCTCCTTTCTGTACATCTCAGCCAGTCAGCCAAAATGTACTATAGCATTTTAACAGTGAAGTGCCCACTACAGGGCTTTAAAATTCCACTAATACTTTAACCAACTCTTCCATTGTCACCCAACATCTTGTGTTTCTGAGTCACTCCTTTAAAAATCAGAGAAGGGCCCAACCAGAACCTGAGACCCAAACGCTCTGAGAACATCAGGAACCCAGGTTCTGGTCTGATCCATTTGGAATCCATGTCCTCAATATGCATTTCACAGCAGGCGTTCATCTCTAATATGAGCCAAATCACAAGCCAGCTCTTTGAAGCTAAGCTGTTCAGTGCCTAGACCTGGATCCAAATTGTGCATCTCAAGCTCATATCTATTTAAAACAAAACAGTAAACCTGATAAGGGAATAATGGGCTCCTGGCACCTTGAAGCTATTTCAGAGTCATTCAGTGGCTTGCGGTCGAACTGCTTGCACGAATGGAGCCAATAAAATCCAGGAGCAGCACTTTGCAAATACACAGGAGAGGGTATCAGCCATGAACCTCGCAAAGAATGACATAATAAATACAAAGCTTCTGCCACAGAGAGGTGCTGGGAGTCTGGTTATGGTGCCACAAAACATTCTGAAGCAAGGGCTTTGCCTACATGGCAAATGTATTTTGCTCTTAATTGTGCAAAGGCTGGATAGCAAACAGTGGCCGGTCTAGGCTTTGTAACTGAGCTCAGCCGATGAGCACTGTTTGCCATACAGTGAGTTTATTACCTCCAGAGTTGAATGACAGGGGCTCTGATTGATTTAGAACCCAGTGCTGCAGGGGGGCTACATACTTCGGCTGAAACATTTTCCACCAAAAATGCAGATTTGATTTGACCAAAATATTTTGCAAATGTATGTGAAATTGTTTCAGTCAAGGAAAATAAAATTCAACGAAAATCAGAATATTTCAATTTTTTTATGTGAAATATTTCTTTTTCAAAATGTACTTTAAAGCCACTAAAAAGACTGAAAATGAAATGAAACATTCCTTTCAAAGGAAAAATTTCTTTTGACATGAATTCTTCCCCCCGCCCCAGCTTTTTGCTTCAATGATGATTTCAAAGAAATTTTGTCTGGGGTCCACCCAAAACTAACATTTATTTTTGATGTTTCAAAACATCTGCTGAACAAACAAAGCAATCGGTTATCCACATTGATCTACGCAACACCACTTTGGCTCCCAGACCTTTGGTCTTACTATTCTCCTAGTCCACAGCTCCTACAGTAGAATGAAAATAATCAGGGTCAAAAGTAATGCTGTCGATAATGGCAGGGGGGATTACTAGAATTCGAGATAAGGGGTTTACAGACAAAATAGTGAAGGGATGAGTACATCCTATGGCAGCAACAAAATAGAACCACACAGAGCAGCTCATTGGGAACTGGAGGAAAGGGCTGAGAGGTTATCAGGGAGCCACTGCAGGTCAATAAATGCAGTGATGATGGGTATGTTTGATACACTGATGAAGAGCACAGTAATATTCCCTTTCAAAATCAGGCCAAGCACACGCCTGGGTGCTTCAGATCTATTTCCCATAATACAGCTTGCCCAACTCCGATGGAGGGCGGGAAACTTCCTTCCAGTCCCTACAGGCAATAAACATAAGCCCTGAAGCCTGAGATTTGATTATCCCTATCTTAGCACCCAATTGTACAAATGCTCATAAAATGTTCATCCTAAAATTATCCATCCTTTGGGTTTTTTTGTTGTAACTCTAGCTGTAGCATGCCGAGTTGGTGTCCTGTGGAGATGAAGTCCATCCACCAATCATGTAGCCTCTCTTCATTTTATGCTGGGAGTCACATTTGGGCAGGGAAGAGGATTAAAAGAGGAGAAAATGAAGCAAGAAAGCACTTACATGTTGGGCTTTCTGCTTGCATCTGCCTTTCTCCTCCCGCCAGGTATGGCTCCGTTATTTTGCTTTTAAAATGCAGCCTGCGCTACCTTTTCTATCTCAGATTTCACTCTATTTTTTTTTTATTACGCAGAGGAGGAAAAAAGCTGTCAGTAAAACTGTCTGTTCAAATTTATTTGCCTAGGCTGAGGCTTTTATTACAAAGAAAATACATACTCACACATACACAAGATAAAGAACTGCAAAAAGAATTATCCAAATCGTAAATCTCCAGCTCTTTGAGGGAAGAAGGGAAGTTTTCAAGGACATGTCCAACTTCCCCTCACCTTAATTTGCATCTTTTTGCTTGTTTTTTTGACCTAGCAAATGAACCCGTTATGGGTCAGCGGAAGAGTAAGTTTTACGGTCGCTAATAGAGCCAGGACATTAGTCATAGCTCTTTCGCTGAGTACCACAGTGGGTTTTCAAGTCACTGGGACTATTTCAGAGATAAAGCAATGTCTGCATGTGCTGGTATTTCAGGCATAAATCCACTCACCTCTTTTAGACTTGACTTGTTAGGATGTGCATGTCTCAGAGACCTCAACCTGTGGCATCATGAAGGACTGATCCAAAGACTTAAAATTAATGGGGGTTGACTTTCCACTGATTTTAGTGAACTTTGGATCAGGGCTATGGTCAGGGCTTCAATGTGCCGATTCAGCACACATACACCAATAGCTCCATTGACTTCAAGTGAGTCTTAGGAGGAGGCTGCATTGACTGCAATGGTCCAACCTAAGTGTTTAAAATTAACCAGGTACTGCAATATATCTGCCAGCTCTACTGCCAGAGACCTGGCCTACACCCAGGGTCCAGATCTAGATTGGTAGCAGAGGGCACAGCATTACCCAACTCCACAGGCAGCCACTAGTGGGCTCCACCATGCCTATGCACAGGGCCCTGCCTGGATACAAATATGTGAATCTGCATCTGATCTGCGTCCACAAGAAGTGGTCCATGGATATCTGTGTTGTATCCATGGATGTGGAGGTCCATAGATATCTGTGTTGTATCCATGGATGTGGATATCTGCATATTTGCAGGGCTCCAGTTCTGCACAGATAAAAATATGTGGACCTGTATCTGATCTGCATCCACAGAAATGGTCTGCAGATATCTGCATTGTATCCACGGATGCGGATACCCATGGATATAATGCAAATATCTGTGGATTTCCAGGCCTCTATCTGTGCAACTGAGGTTGGGATTAACTTCTGTAAAGATACTCACAATTCAAGTCCAGAATGCTTAAGTGACTAAAAATAGCAGCAAAAACATTCCTGCTCAGGCTTTCTTGTGGGTGGGCTTCGAACACCTAGCCAAGGTGAGGGCTCAGAGCATACACCAGAAGAAGCACCTTGGGAGAATTGGGAAGCACTGGGTACAACCCTGCAGGGACATCCCTGGTGACCGCACCAGGCACACACAGTGTACAGAGCAGGACTTGAGAGCTAATTACAGTCTCTACCCAAATGTAGAAATGCACAGAGGGCCTCTTGCACTCTGCATGAAATCGCCCTAGCATTTTATGCACTGGACAGCGACTCAGCAGATCTGGATTCAAGTCCCAGCTCTTCCACAGACTCTCTAGGTGACCCTGGGCAAGTCACTTAGGTCCCAAACCACAAAGTTATTTGGCTTCTGAAATTCTACTGATCCTACTAGCAAGCATCTCTCTGGGCATCATTCCCCATCTGTTCACTGGGGATAATCTGCCTCCCGTCTCGCACCTCTTGTCTGTGTAGCAAGCTCTTTGGGGCAGTGGCTGTCTCACTCTGGGTTAGTGCAGTGCCTAGCACAGTGGCTGACGCCTCACCACAGCTAAAGCCTCTAGGTGCCATTGAGCAATCTGTAGCCAGAACAAAGCATGAAACTCTCTGACAACACACAGAGTCCCCTCCAGCATCCTGTTAAGATACAGCCAAGGCTGTGAATGCCTCCTACACCACCAGCTGTGAACTCTCCTCTTGTTTATTCTCCCCTAATAAAGTTATATTTGCCGAGATGGGAGCTGGCAGTGTTCCTATAATAGCTTTAGCTGTCCATTGTTGTGCCATTAAACAGTGGAACATTGGATTTCCCAGCGTGTCGCATGCTGCTCCGCAGCAGCAGTGCTGCCATGGGGATGAAGGGGAGGGGTTTGGGATGCCAGCTCCGATTCCTGGGTCCCTTAACTTGAGCCTTGATGCCCTGTTTCTCTCATTAAACAGCAGAGCAGCCATTGGTCCATGTTCAGCTGAGCAGCCTAGCCCAGCCAGCTCACCCTACTGAGCATGCTCAGTTTGGAAAGGCCTGGCTGTAACAGTCGTGAAGCTGGCTTTGCAGGAGGAGAAGTAGCATCTGTTGCTCTTAAGACACTCACTTGGTCCTCACGCACAGCCACAAACAGAACGCGGGTCTCCTGATTCCTCCAGCAGTGTCCTTCTCGCTAGGCACTGCTGCTGCATCCTTTGGGGCTCAGGTGAATGCCAACTTCAGCAAAGCCCATGGAGGGAAGGAGGGTGGACCTGCACCCAATCCAATGAGGCCTGCTGGAGCCCCCCACCTCTGAAACTGCAGGACTCAGTGCAGCACCAATCATGACCCCACGCACATCTGTCTTCTCTGGTAGCCCCCATGGTTCGGTACAGCACAAGTGTTCTTACCCTCTTCTGCTGCTGCATTGGATATCTAGTAAGGCTGGAGGGGTGCAGCAGGGGAGCTAAATCTCCTGTTGCCTCCTCTAAGTATGCTACTTAGCGGAGAAGAAAAGGCCATGTGCCAAAACCACTCTGGATACATGAACTGCGTTTGTCCATACCGAATGCAATCCAGGGCAGGGTGGGGGGTTGTTTTGCAGGGCTGGGAAGAATGTGTCTTACAGCGTTTCCCACTGCCCTGGTTCCAGAATGCTGCTTGCTGAGCTGAATCTGATTCCGCAGCTCATCACTCTTTGGAGACCCCTCCAAGCAGAACGGTTTCATGCAGAATAGGACCACAAAAGCAAACACCATTCTAAGAGTGGGAGCTGCTCCCTGACTCCTGCGCTGATTTGCACAACAGGCCAATCAATATATTCCTCATCCTCTATCCTGGCCACCATTTCCTGGCTACATGATGCAGCAGGAGGCATCATTTTGTGGTGAGTCACCATCTGAACCCCCTACACAGGAGCTCCACAGTGTACAGCAGAATGCAGTGGTCACTTGCAGCCATTTGGTATCATCACATGCTCAATACACAACATCCCTTAAACAGACTGCAGCAGCCAAAACTATGCTGCAACAAATCAATATAATCAATACATTGCTAATCCACTATCTGCCTACAGTAAACTGCTCACCAGTATAAACTTGCATCCTCCAACTGCACTGCCTCCCTGCAGTATATTGTAGCATGCACCGCTGTGCTGCTGCTGATCAATGTAATTTGCATCCTCCAACAGCACTGTCTCCCTGCAGTAAACTGCCACATATGCACTGGGCCGTCAAAAACCAGTAAAACCTACATCTTTGCTGCCCACCAGCAGCAGTCTGCTGCACTGGACTTTTCCTCCCCACCCATTGCCACTGTACCACACCCAGAATCCCAGCTTGACTCTACTTAAGCATCTCTTCTTTGTTGCATTCATACTTTCCCCCTCTGTTGCTCATTTCCATGAAGGCTGGGCTTTGTCCAAATCGTCTTATTGATTCTTTCCAGGCTCCTGACACTGCGTTTGAAGGTGGAGATCTGAAGCACAGTAAAATGTACTTAGGTCTGTCGATGCAACAAGCTAACGGGACGGTTATTTTCACTTGGCTTGTGCAAACAAATAGAACAAAACACCACTAGCCTAATGTTCGCCCAGCAGCTGCCTTCCAAAACCACTCACCTCTCTTTCTTTTTCTCTTTGTGTTCCACAAAACCAATTACAGGTTGGAAATTGCTGTAATAAACTTGATATCCCACTTATGGCCCAATCCCGCGGCTGCTACAAAGTGTAATAGTGGCAGGGAGCAAAAACAGCTTGTGTGTTTTGCTCGAGCTGTTTAAATTAAATTCCCCTATTATACACCATTCCTTTCCATCTCAGAATGTTTTCACTATCCCACTACAAAGGCCAGGCGTGCACATCAGAGCTCATTGCTGGAGGTATTTCTTTCTAGGGAGGATTTCAATGAATTGATTAGAATCTCTTCTTAATTTCACATTAAAACAGAGTGGCATTGCCATTCGCTCTGGGTATGGGGTGGGTAATGGATTGAGGTGGTTCCCCCCCACCTCCTCACTTCACATAAATAACTGACTTTGCCAGTGCTTTCCTCAAAGACATATTCAAACAGTGACAGCAACATTTTGCTCTTACGCAATCCTTTGGAATCCCAGATCTCAAAAAATGGACTGTATGTTATGCTAATAGGCACTAGTACAGCGGGAGAATCTCAAGCTGTACCCCCATTGCGCACATGCAAAATGGTCCCTGCCCGGAAGAGTTTACAAGCTACTCCTTTTATATACATGAGGAAACTGAGGCACAGCAGTGAAAGGACTTGCCAGTAACATTCAGTAGGCCAACCGCCAAGCTGAGAACAGAGCCGAGATCTCCTGAATCTCCATCCAGTAGCCTATTTTCTAAGCCAGGGGTCTCAAACACGCGGCCTGGTGGCCTCATACAACCCCTAAAGCTATTTCCTATGGCCCATGACAACACCACTGTTACTGATATTTGCAATATTGTTGTATGGAAAGGTTTCAGTGGTGCAGCCCTCGGGCTAACTTACCAGTTCTCATGCGGCCCTCTACTAGTCCTCATGCAGCCCTCGTGGTGATTTGAGTTTGAGCCCCTGTTCTAAGCCATGCTGCCTCCTAGACTGCAGGTCCCAAGGGGAGACTTGCCAAGATGGAAAGGGCAGGCTGGTTATGTGGGAAACAGGTTTGGATATATCACATCTGGACAGCACATGAGACTGCAGGGAGAGAACTGCAGATCAGGACAAATACTCATTGACAAGACTTAAGTCTGCCATTTACCTGCCCAGTCCCTGGGCTCAGTAGGTCCTATTTACTTAGCGATTAAAGTAAGGGGGAACGTCCCAGAATGCCATTCCGGGGCCCCCTATTTTTAGGGAGCCAGCATTCCAGGCCCCCTAAAAATAAGGGAACACCCTGGAACGCTGCATTCTGGGGCCCCCCAAAATAGGGGGACACACCAGAACATTGAGTTCCAGGGCCCTCTAAAACTAGCAGGGCATGCCAGAACACAGCGTACCGGCGCCTTCGCCCTAGGCTGATGGAAAGGAGATGCTGCAGGCTGGGGCCAGCCCAGCCACCCCTCCCTCCCTTCCCCGGAGCCTGTGGTGGCTCTGCCCCTTTCAACCGGGGCCCAGCTGTGCGCTCGGACCCCAGCTCCCTTCTGCTGGCTGACTGGCTGGCCAGCGCCACAGCCTCCTTCCCCCCCCGCCCAGCTCTTTGGCCACCTCAGCCAGGTAAGGGAGCTGGGGAGGTGGGGGGTGGTTGGGCAGCTGGTGGGGAAACTGTGGAGGCAGAGAGGTTGCATGGGGAGAAGGGGTCAGGATGGTGGGCTGGGGAGGGCTTGGAGGGCTGGAATAGGGGCATGGAGCTTAGGGAGTGGGGATTGGGGCTGAGAAGGACATGGGGAAAGGGGGCTGATGGGAGTAGGTGTTTTGGGGGCAGTAGCTGGGGTTGGGGGCCAGTAGCTGGGATTGGGGGCAGGTGTTGGGGCAGTAAGCTGGGGGGGGTCAGGCGTTTGGAGAACAGTAGCTGAGGTGGGGGCCAGGCATTTGGGGGGACAGTAGCTGGGGTGCATGAAGGTGGCCTGGAGCTGCATGAGGGGGGCCCTGGAAATTTAGGAGGGTTCCAGGTCCCCCCCCACATTATACTTTAACCCCTGGATATTGGGGAAGTAACTGGAGTGAGTGAAGGGGGCCCACATCAGCATCAGGGGGCCCACCAATTTAGGAGGGTTTTGAGGCCCCCCCAAATTGTACTTTAACCCCTGTATTTATCCACAGAGTAGAAATGGCCACGGCAAGGACAGGATCACTTCAGCCAAATGTGTCTCAATCCTGATCCAGCCTCCTCTCATGGCCAGGGGCGGAGTTCAGCCTCTGTAGCCTGGTGAATCCTCCACCCCAATACTGAGATTCCCACGAGAGTGCTGATTAGAAAGGGGCATGAGGCAGAGCTAGTAGAGGGTGATGTCTGGTAGGACAGGGGTGCTGCCCCTCTGGACTGAGGGACATTCAGGAGATGTGGGACTGGAGCAGCAACTGATGCCGTTGCTAAAGATCACGGCACCCTGGAAGACATGTGGGGAGGGGGGAGAGCTGGAATAACAAAAGTGCTGCTAGATGGGATTGAGCAGAGGCGCCCAGGTGGAAGAGGATGAGACTGGCAGAGCAGGGGAGGGCTGCATGTGGGGAGGTTGTAGATCTGGATGGAGGTGGATACACCATACTGTGCCCCATACCAGCATCTATTAACATTCTTTCACCCTCCAAAGCCAGCTCCCCAAAGCCACCAAGAGCAGGGAGCTAGAGAAAGATGGTGGCTGAACCCCAACTTTGAGTGGCCTATTCTTCAGGGGATTACAGCCAGCTAATAGGTTCCTATGAAAAAATGTATACAAAATAGTCTATCTCCAGGGATTAGACCAATTTATACGCCTTTCTCTGAGCCCTGGGGCTAGCTTCTGAGTGAAATTACATATATTTAAAGTGGCTCATGAATTAACTGCTGGCTCAGGAACCCCCACATCCTGTGCTGCCGGCCCCAACACTTCTTGCTCACTTTGGGAGGGGAGATAATTTGGGGACTCCAACATCTCCTGTGGGGCTGAGCACTGCAGGCCAAGATGGACCTATTTCATTAAGGAGGAAAACTGATTAGCCTCTTTCTAACTTGGGGTCAAATCACAGATCCCTCCCTCCCCTCGGTGCACACATCTGCCAACACAGAGCCGTCTACAACCCCAATACACACACACGCACGCTCCCTGCTCCCCTGCTATGATGTAACTCATGCACATCTCTCAGTAAATCCACACCACGTAGTGCACACATTTCCTCACACACACACAGCTCAGATGCCACTCAGCAACCCCCTCACACACAAAGATGATCCACCTCACAATCATCCTTCAACATCCCAACACACACACACACACACACACACACACACACACACACACACACACACACACACACACACAC
>ML681963.1:412936-522609 GCA_007922195.1 Podocnemis expansa | reverse complement strand
CACACACACACACACACACACACACACACACACACACACACACACACCACCTTGCTACAGGCCTCAGCAATTCCAAAGCAAACAAACAACTTCCATGGGGCACAGTTCACAACAGAAAAAAGACAAACACTGCCTCTGTAAACCAACCTTGATAACCCCAGCATATACTACAAGGTGTGTCCAACCAGCACAATCAGAACCACAAAAGATATAGCCATGCCTCAAAAATACACATACCCACCAAGATACACATACATGTGCCCAAAGACTCACCTAACACCATCATATTCACAAACCTAACACATACACCCAACCCACCTGCCCCTCCATAATATCCCTCAAAAACCCATGACACACCCACCCTCCCACTCCATAACATACCTCAACACCCCCCCCAATATTATTCAACACAGTGACATGCACATCCACAACACGCATGCACCCCTCCCACAATATCCGTCAACAACCTGAAACACACAGGCACCCCCACACCCCACAATAGCAACCTGCAACACACATGCAGCCCTCAAGTCAACAAAACACAAACCCAACCTTCCAAACACACATCCCCCCTTAATGCACACCCTCGGTGGGGCAAATCACACATACAAGGAGCCGACACACAGATGAAATAATACCAATAAAAAGAGACACAGAGTGAAAGCAGCATTTAAGGAATCAGGACTGAGCAAAGGACTGCCTGGGGCTGGAGCCTATGCCATGCATTATTTATAAACCGGAGTGAAAATTGTATTTCTGGCAAAAAACAATTATTTCCACTGTGCCAAGATGTCATTAACCTCTTGCCCTACCATGTTGCCAGAAGCAAGATCCCCTCCTGACTCCCCTCCAGTTACTATCATTTCTCCATTGACCAAGCATTTTGCTTTCACTCTGCCCAAAGTCACGTTGGGAGGCGGATAAATAGCCCTCTGAGAGTCAACTGGGGAGACAGGCTTGGGCAGGGACAGCTGGTATCATAAATTGCCTTGTCTCATCTGCGTCCCCTGCAAGGCAGTGGATTGGGATCTCAGGATCCCAGTGGAGATGGTTTCCAGCAGGACACTGAGGCTATGTCTACATACACATTGTTATTTTGAAATAAGGATTTCAAAATGAGTTATTTCAAAATAAAGTCCTTATTTCGAACTAGGTTAATTCGAATTAACAAAATGTTAATTCGAATTAAGGGAAAGCCTGCTATTGAAACAGCTGTTATTTCAAAATGGTTATTTGGAAATAAAGTCGTTTGGACGTGTTGTTTTGAAACAAGATGTCCAAACGGCCTTATTTTGAAATAACCATTTCAAAATAACAGCAGTTTCGAAACAATTGGGGTTCAACCTGTTTCAAAACAGCAGTTCTTATTTTGAAAGGATGGGATCTGTCCTTTCGAAATAAGAAAGCATCATGTAGACCAAATATCTTTTATTTCGAAATAACCAGTGTTAGAGGCTGAGAGGCTAGCAAGCCATGCCCCAAACACCACAGTGATGGGGAATGTCACAGGGTGCTATGCGAAACCCCCTTTCTGGGGTCCCCATAGTGTGCTGCTTTCTTGACAGCTCACAGTATAGGTGGTTTGGTGGAAAAACTCCAGTAGTCCAAAGGCACTCTGGCTTGCTCTTACAAATCCTTTGCTTAACGTGCCGGTCAGAGACAAACAAGGAGGGACTCCAATGGGCCACTGAATTCTCAGCTGCAGGGGGAACATGGTGCTTTACAGAGCATGCTGTGACAGTCTGGACCAGCCAGAAGTGTATCAGTGCACATGAGCGCATGAAGCGTAGGTGTATGGTGATTACTGTGCCTATGGTAGAGGAATGGAGCACACCACTTTTACATGGAATACCCGGACAGAGTGGGAGGTAGCCAGACAGAGCAAAGAGCGGTATAAAAATAACAGACCCCATGTGGGTCATCAGCTGGTGCATTACTTTCTGCACTAAAAGTGTGAGCCTCTGTCTCTTTTGCTATAGGAGTAATAACACTCGCTGGTAGCAGTAGTAGGTGCCTATCCTTGACCAGTCGCTAGAGGTGGAGACTGACTCCGTGTGTTTTATATGCACATCACAAAGCAGCTGTGCAGGCCACAGGGTCATGTGACAGGCACACATGACAAAGAGTCACCATAGACAATACACAGTCACTATTGGAACTGCTCAGGAGCCATTGATAAGGCTGTTTTATTTTTTTTTTTCATGGAAATGTGCCAGAGAGAAAAATGGCAAATTATCTATGGCTGGAGGAAGGGGACCATGACATTTTACAGATATGGGGGGAAATTCTGACTCAATGCACCCCAGTTTGTTGCTTAAGCACACAACGGTAACAGGACAATCACCCAACACATACACTCTGGAGCAACACATCAAGACCAGTCTTAGATGGTGCCTTTTGGCACAAGCTTGAACAAGAAACAATGAATATACTACTCTGTCCATGGAGTAATCCCAGAATGCTCTGCTTCAGAGACATCCTTCTTCTGGAAACGGTACAACTTAATTCACTCCCTGGCCCTGTCTCTTCATCCCTGCCCACTGGCCTACAGGTGGGAGCCTCTACTGCATTTCATGCGACAGGATGAGGACAGAGCTTTACTCAGCTCATGCGAGTCATGCGGGTTGTGTGCAGAGGGTGGATGGTTGGGGACTTATTTCCTCGTTGAGCAAAGTGTGAGAAATCTAGCCCTGCAATGTTTTTCAGACCCGGGAAGTATTCCTTGTTAGGCTCCCCATGCTGAATGGCACTGTTTTGTACACTCAGGTCAGCTGAACTGGTTACCCGCCTTTTGCAGAATGAGATTAAGCTGGGTTTTCGCTGGAAGGCTGGAATGGCTCAGATTCTCTATAAGCCCCAGGGGAGGGTTAAAAAAAAAACAAACTCACATTGCTTTGAGGAACTTTGATAAAACAAACTGTTCTGCTCCACCGAGTTACCCCGCTTTTGGGCACAACCTCGTGGCGGCATTTCTTGTCGTTCCAAGCTTTGATGCATCCCCTGTGACTTCTGCTTAAGTGGCCAAATCCACCAACCTGTCACACACCAGATGAGCTGCTATTGGCTCTGAATGGTTCTTTTTTCAGTCTTTGCACTCATGCCGTTGCCTGCTGGGCTAGGGGTGAGGAAGTAGGATGACATAGCTACTATATTGTGAGCTTTCTCTTCAGTGCAAAAAGAGATCCAGTCACAGAAGGGATCTGCATATCCAGAAAGAGAGAGAGACTATATATTCCACCTGGGAAATCAGGGCTGAGGCTCAGTCTTGTGGCTGCAAGAATTCTTTGTGTGGGAGGTCACTGGACTAGTCACATCCTCTTTCTTCCATGCCCTGTGCTTCCTTTTCCCATATGCCTGTGCTTCCTAAAGTGGTCTGATCTGCAGGTGTTGAATAGTTCTAAAGGGGCAGCAATGTTAGTCTAGTAAAGCAAAAAAAGCAAGGAATCTTGTGGCACTTAAAGACTAACAGATTTATTTATCGCATGAGCTTTCATGGGAGAAAATCGTGTGTAACCCGTATGCCTAAAGGAGCTCTCTCTTTTAGGGACCTCTTGAGGTTGGGTTACACTGCTGGGCAAATTTGGATGCTCAGGTCCAAAAGCTTTCAGAAATTAAGTAGGTGGTTGCATTGAGCATGCTCCACTAGATTTCTGCTGCTGCTGCTGCGGTCAGATGTCCTGAGAGCAGCACACTGAGAGCAACAGCCACAGAGTTTGCAGTGAGAAGAGCCCATGTGTGTGACTGGGAAAAGCTGAGTCAGGAGTGGACAGCAAGATGTTTTCTCCCTGCTGTGGAGTATTTTGCAGCAGAATTTTCTCATATACATATGTGACTGATTGCTGGTTAACCACTAAACTGACAGGATGGTGCTGGCTCCAGAAGAGAAAGAAAAGCCTGCATGGATTTTTACCTAAGATCCCTGCAACCAAAGAAGAGGACTGCTGCTTCTTGCAACTCAAGCCTTTGGTCTGAGACTGTAACTAAGATACAAGTGAACTCCACCTTTGGGACTCTTGGGTTTCTTTCCCCACAATTTTTCAGTGGGGACTGCTCTGTTTAAGTTCATTTTGTTTTCTTATGATAAGATGTATTAAGGTAGTAGTTAATAAAGTTCACTATGTTTGTTCTTACATCGCATTTTAATGTGGGGAGGATAACTGAACGGTCTTTGCCATGAGTTCCATACAAACTGAATCCTGGGTCTTCAGTTGCTTCTGTATGGGATTTATTTATTGAGGCATTGCAGAAGAACAATTAAATGAATTCTAGCCCCCACAAAGTTTACACCAGCAGCAAGGATGGAGTCCCAAGACCTCAGTGAATGAGCCTGTACTGCTGGTGCTAAAAGAGCCAGCTCCATTAGCAAAGCCCATGGCAGGCTCAGCCTGAAGGAGCCCAAGTTTGAGCTTCACAGCAAACTCCCCATATCGTGGTTCCCATGGCAACAACACAGGCTTAGCCAAGCAGAGCCTTCCATCACTCAACACTCTGCCCTCGGGTACTCCCGTGCTGTGCCACCAAAGCACCTGTCTGAAGCCAGGGGTGATGCATGGGCACGAATGAGGGCAGATGCCCCGCAGAACATGCATCACACCACCACAAAAGGAACGAAGAAAGCTTTCTGCCTTCTGTCGCTGCGCCTACTGCAGTGTGCATGAGCAAAAGTGCCACTCAGCCAATGGGTAGTGCCCTACAGGCAGAACCCACCAGGGCAGCACTCAGCTAGAGCTAAGCTAAGATTGGAAGCACTCATCCAGATCTCTCCTAGGCCTGGGAACTCTGGGATGGGAAGGGTCTAGAGAAAATGCAACCCATGAGATTTTACAGAAATCTGGCACACCTTCATTTTCATCATATCTAATTTCATCCTCCCTCACCTTCCTCTCTCTTAAATATCAGGGGCTCAATTCATCTCCATTTGCACAATTAACTGGGGAGAGGGTGACAGAGGAGCAGTTGTTTTCTTATGAAGTACCAAGCACTGGCCACTCCTGGACATGAGATACTGCAATGAATCTGCTAGAAGAAACTCTGTGGACCAGATCCCCGCTAGTATAAATCAGTGTAAGCTCCACTGAAGTCAACAGACCTATGAACAATGCCCATTTACACCAGCTGAGGAGCAAGCCCATGTTCCTAGGGGTACGTTCTATAGCAGAGAATCAGGCATACTGGGGCAGGTGTGACTCAGTCCCATTACTCCAGCCACTCGAAATACAATGCTCCAGATTCTGTGCTGAAGAGTCTTGGATAAGGTGAGGCTGATCTCTCTGCCGTGACATTTATCTCCCTGAGCAAGGAGAGCGCTTGAGTGACATAGCCATGGCTGAGTTATCCCATCGACACTTGTGTGAAGATAAGTGTCACAACAGAGATCAGCTGTCATGTCTCCTGTAGACTCTCCTTGCAACGAGGCACGGCTGAAATTGCCTTCGATGACAGCTAGAACACCACACAACGGGTTCCAGCAACTCTGAGCTATAAACAGCTAGAAAGGAAGGAGCAGTCTGCAGGTACTCTGGTACAGTCAGGCCTGTGTGTGCCTGGACGCTGAACAGCAGGGGGAAATCATGTCCACTTGCACTTGGCCCACTTGCCAGCCAAGGAAACTCAGCCATATGCTGTAATCAGACCAGGATGCATTTGCAGTGACCAAAATGTCCTCTGCCCGTCTCTCCATTGGCTGTGATCAGAAGACGCTGCCAGAGCAAGCTGCCTGGACGGTCCATAGGCAATATCAGTGAGCTACACTCACATGCCCACTAGATGCCATCAGTCAGTGTCCACCAGCTTCTGGCAACAGATCTGGCATCAGCTTAAGGAGCACATGCCAGGGACTCCAAGGAAAAGACCATCCTAAAACACCACATTAAACCACCAAACACTTTACTCTGCCGTCCTTACCTCTGCCAGCAGGGCCAATTACTGAGATGCGGGGAGCCGCACATCACCCCCAGTGCCCTCCTCCTCCACTCTGATACATGTCCTCCTACTCCCCGATATCCACCATGACACCCTCTCTGTTCTAGGTGTCCTCGCTGCAGGGGACCAGGCTGGGAGATCCTGCATGCACATGGACTTGTTCCACAATGGTTGTGAAGGCTGGGGCAAGCTATTGGCCTAGCAGGGGCTGAACTGAATAATGAAGTCGGGTTGTTTTGAATGGAGCAGATTCCTCAGCTGGCATAAATCAGTGTGGCTCAATGGAGCTATGGTGATTTACATCAGTGTAGGATCTAACCCAATAACAACAGCACCATGCACTCAGGTAGGGTCAGATTCCAAAGCCATAGGGAGGGTGGTGCCTGGGCCATACATCTCTGTCTGGCACTCCAGAAATGAGGTTGTCCCAGCACAGCCCCAAACAGCAAACATCTTGGACAATGGGAGAGCAGACTCCAACAGTGGTAAGCGCCAGACCCATCCATACCATTACCACCCAACCCCATCTACTAGCATCACCACAGTCTCTTCTACAGTGAGCCTCATTCAATCACTCCCAGCCAAGCTCCAACTGGGCCTAGCTCCAGGGAAGCTCATCCTGTCACACACTCTAGTCAATGACAAGCAAGCTGCAAGTTGATTGTGTAGGAACAGCACCGCAGTACAAGCAACTTGGCCATCTCTCCCAGAAGCCATGTGCATACACCAAATGTGAACAGATGACAAAGCGTGGCTTTGTGGAAGTCCTCATAAAGGATTCCTTGGAGAAGAGTATCTGTGTCTGTCCAGCCACTCAGCCTCATGTGGCTCTCCACACAACAGTACCTGAGATCCCTTTGACCCATTTCAGGAACAGCAAAGAGCTGCCCTAAACTAAAATCACAAAGGCCAAATTTTCCACTTAGTAGCACTGGTGTCATCCAGAGCAAAGCCATTGCCTTCAGTGGAGCTGCCTTGTATTTACACCATGCCACTGAGTAGTACCCAGTCCCTGTTCTGAACTCCCCTGCTCCCTTTCACGCCAGTTTGTTCTGCTGAAACCTGCTCTTTAGGTCTCCAGCCTTGTAGGCAATACCGCGTTAAACATGTTGCTCTCACTGAGACCAATAGGAAATACACTGCTCCGCGCCCCATGACAGCATGGCTGGGCTGCTGCAGGTAACATCTGCGCTATTCTGGGACAGCTGCCAAAGTAGGTGCATTTGGAGGTCTAACTAACTACCTTGACAGCGACTCTTTAGAATAAAGC
Source organism: Podocnemis expansa (assembly GCA_007922195.1). NCBI lineage: Eukaryota > Metazoa > Chordata > Testudines > Podocnemididae > Podocnemis > Podocnemis expansa. The sequence continues at coordinate 515,417 of ML681963.1, read as the reverse complement.
AGATTGGGTATAACGAGGCCGTGAGCAGAAACTCATTCGCCTGCTGCTGCTGATGCTACAGAAAAAAAGAAAACCCTTTCACCTCCCACTGGCAGCAGCAACACAGATCGCAAAGAAATGGAGCATTTGATTTGTTTGTCCAAGACCAGACAGTTTGATCCTGCAGTTAAAAATCATTATCAGTGTGCTTGCCCCTCCCACCACATCCCCTTCCTCCCCACCTTCTCTTCTCCAAATTAAATGGAGATATCAATAAATATAAACGAGCAACAACTGATTATTTCATCTCCCCCTCCCATCATCTCATCTCATCACTGTGCTGCTGTGTAGATTGGGTCCTTCTTCTGGAGTTCAAGCTTTGCTTGCATATTAAGTGATGCCTGAGAAATATTTGCATGGTCAAATAGATATTACAGCAGTCAAAGGTGCGAGCTTTGTTAGAAGAATGATGTGTAATTTTCAGAAATGTTACCAGTCCATCAAATCAGCCATCCATCAGTCCTTCAGAAAAAAATGATTGATAACCTTTATTGCACAAGTCACCTCTTTTTTTAAAATCCTTGATAGATAGTTACAGCAATGAAAATGGTTGACGCAACTTTAAGTTTGGGTAGAAGGGGAAGGGAATCGCTGGGTCATTGCACTACTGTAGTGCTATTATGTAGCAATCCTGAATTTGTTCTTTCCACCAGCTCTCCTGTTTTCTAGCATGCCAGGTCCTGCCATCATCCCAAGAGCAAGGCTGGCAAAATGGGGAGCACCGTTATGAGGTGCTGATCTAGAAGATCCCTTGATGGGTTCTGACATGAGTTTCTATACAAACTTCCTTGGATGGAGAAAGAAGATGCCACTGCCAAATGTGGCTGGAGAAGGTCCCTGAAAGAGGAATTTCTGACTCAGAAAAGAAAAGTGTAGGTGGCATGTGCTATGTTCACAAAGGAGATAATTTGTTAAGTCTCCTGCCTCCATGAGCATCTAGCAACCAACATCTGGTTCCCCTGGGCAGGATCTGAACAGTCATTCAGATCAACCAGGGATGGCCTCAGCTTCATCCCAGACTTTGGAACAGTTTGGTTCAAAATGTGAACTTTTCAGTGTGGTCCCATCACTGATGCTAAAGAGGGCCTGATCCTTTGCTGGTGAACATTGGCAGATAGACACAGAGGAAGAGGCCTGAATCAGCTTTCCTCCTTGCATAGCTTGTGCAGCAGCAGTTTAGCTGAGCTGAGTTAAATCTCTCATGGTCACTTGTTAGTTTTGCAGCCTGCCTCTAGGTTCTTACTCCAGTCCAAAAGGGAAGAGGAAAGACTGGTAGAATACAAGAGCGAGGGACAGATCACTTCTAAGCCCCACCCAAAAGATAAGGTCTGCCCATACCAGTCACAAGAATGAGACACCACACTCAGTCAATTGGTGTCCCTTTTGGGGACTGACTATGCTTGAGGGCTTTACTGGCTCATTCCTGGACTCCCTAATGTCACTTACTACTGATATCAGTAGGAGACACTGTTCCCAATAGATGTGCAGATTGTCTGTTCCTCGCCATTCTTACATGAAAAATTAAGTAGTTAATGCTGGTGCCATTAAATTTAGCATCACTGGGCACTGAAGCCAACCAACCCCTCCAGGAGCTCAATAGCACACTTCACACCTCTATGGGCAACTGTGCCAGGCTCTCTGCAAACACCACCCTGTATCAGTTATGCTTCATTCAGATTTTTTGTGGTTTTACAACCAGAGCAGCTAGAGATGTCATTTGTTTTTAAATGGAAGCTGAGAGTCTGGTGAAAAAAGCAACAGCTTGAGAGAGCAGGGTTGGGAGAGCCTATGGCATGGACAGGGTGTTTCTGAGCCATGCCCCAGACTAGAGACAGATGTGACAGATGAGTGATTTTGTAGCCTGTCTGATGCTGCTGGCGGGTGGCGCTTTGCAAATAGCCCTTTTTTATTCTCAGGCAGCAACAGTTTAGAAAGAAATTGGTTTGGGATGACACGAAATTAATTTTTTGGGGCCAACTAAATAGTAAAAGAAAAAAATCAATTTCAATTTCAAATAAATGTTCTGTTTCAATTTCAGAGGTTTTCCCTCACCTTTTCTACATACATAATTGAAGTAAAGTTTGAAACAAACTTATTTCAAATGAAAAAAAAATTAAAACACTGTTTCATAAAGTCAAACAAAACAATTTGAATTTTTTTAAAGTTTCTTTTTTATTGGATTTCTTTTTGTCTTTTGACTGAAACAGTTCAGCAAAATGAACACATATTTGCACATTGTTTCATTTGACCTTAATGTGCATTTTTTTGGTTAAAGTTTTGGATGAAAAATTCTGCTGAACTCAATGGCAGTTCTATGTTCCCTGGGACCACCTGATTCTCTCACTTTTCTGGGGGACATTTGTACTACTCCTTGGTCTGCAAGAGACACAGGAGTGAATTTCCAGTTGCACACTTTGGCAGTGGGTGGGATGTGGAGTGTTTATGTGGGGCAGGGATGTGGGTTGCTCTCCCTGTTCATAAAAATAATGGATGAAATAAGAGTAGTATCCAAAGGAACAACGTGATACCTCTCCATGTAACTCTGAACAATATCACTGAGCTTTTATGAGTCAAAAAAACTCCCTCATGTCCAATGAAGTCAGAGGGGTGGCACTGGTATGATACAGTGAGTCTTTGCTGTGAGGTTTACATAAATCTCACCAAACAGGGCCAGCCCCAATCTTTCCAGCAGGAACCTAGGAAGATCCACTACAATTACAGGAATAGCCTCATCTTGAAACATAGTGGAGGCCCCCAAAATGAGTGGGTGAAAGAGAGAGAGCAAGGACCTGAGGATGAACCTTCAACTCTGCTGTAAGTGGGGAGAATTCAGATGAGTCACTGGAGCAGCACAGTGGGATGGATGAGTTGGACTCAGATCCAGCCAGCGAGAGAGAACTGGGATAGCAAGTACCACAAGGAAAGATGCATGTCAAAAACATCCACTGTCAAAAACTTCAGAGCACCAATCAGTCTTCACCAATTATATCTTCAGTATGTTACCCATATAGACACATGACGGGTGAAGTAACAAGGTCAATTCAAAAACAGTCTAGATGGGGATGAGAAGGTGAAATTGTTTAAAGAGGGAAAATTACCTTTTGTAGTGAGCTAGCCACTCCCAGTTTCTATTCACACCAGTCTGAGAATGTCAAATTTGTATATGAATTCCAGCTCTGCAGTTTCATTCTGAAGTCGGTTTTTTTTCCCCCCTGAAGTATAACTGTCATGTCTGTTATAGAGTGGCCAGGGAAACTGAAATGTTCCCCTATGTTACAATTCTTGACATCTAATTTGTATCCACTTATTCTTTTGCGCAGAGACAGTCCAGTTTGGCCAATGTATATGGCAGAGGGGCATTGTTGGCACATGACGGCATATATCACAGTGGTAGATGTGCAGGTGAATGAGCCCCTGATGGAGCAGCTGGTTTGGCTAAGTGCTGTGATGGTGTCACTTAAGTAGATATGTGGGCAGAGTTAGCAATGGGGTTTGTTGCACGGACAGGTACCTGTATGGTGTGTGCCTCCAGCTTTCATCCAGGACCTATCACACAATCCATTGTCTATAGCCTATTCCTAAGATACAATCACATTTGATCCAATCCTCAAAGAGACACAAACAGCTTCAGGACCTCTATCAAGCATTCTTAAAACTACAATACCATCAGCAGAAGTGAACAGACAGAGACAGATAAATACCCAGAAGTTACCTACTGCAGGACAGGCCCAACAAGGAAAGCAACAGAATGCCATTAGTCATTACCTACAGCCCCCAAGTAAAACCTCTCAAACACATCATTAAGGATCAATAACCTATCCTGGAAGATGATCCCTCAGTCTCTTGGGAGACAGGCCAGTCGTCTCTTACAGACAGCGTCCCCAACCTGAAGCAAATACTCACATGCAACCGCACACCATACACAGCAACACTGACCCAGATACCTCTGTCCTTGCCAGAAACTCTGTTGCCAACTCTGCATGCAGATGAGGTGGAGGGACTGCTGGGCCAGTACAAGGCTAGGATAGCTGGAATGCAGGCTGAGACTCTTCTCACAGCCAGCTGCTCCTGGGTGTCAGTGCACTACTCTGTGCTCTCAATCCCAATTGCACTCTCTTCTGGGACTGAAGGAGAGGGAAATGACAGTGCTCAAAACAGGCTGGAGATGGCCCCGTGTCACCCTTGGCATGACCCTCCCCAACATCCCTTCTCGCCTTGAGACATCTGTGAAGGAGCTGGGCAGGATTTTAACGTCTAATTCTCTTAATGGGCTGTGGCAGACACCCCCCTGCAGGCACTCAGTTTGTCACAGTCTATCAGGCTGCTGGGAAGAGTGCAGATGGCATCTGTGATGCATCAGCCCTCTCGTCCTGTCCGATGGCTTCTTTTCACTCGCTGGAGCAGGGCTGCCTTCCCCTGACACGGACCAGTCTGACAAGCACAGTGTCAGAGGCAGTTAAGGAGCAGCACGGTTGCTAGTAATGCCTTTTAATTAATCCATAAACTCTTTGCTTCAATCCCCACTGCTCTCTTCCTATGCGTAGGATGTGCGGCGAAAAGAGGACTCTTCCAGAAGTTTGGGAGAGAGCGGGCAGTACTGCCACAGACCCCCAGGCTTTTAAGGAAAGCTGCCACATAGTATACTGGGGGTTATGTTGAAACAGAGGGGATCACACCTTGATAAAAATATACAAAACATGTTTCCTGTTTTACAATATTCTGAGGGGTAGTTTAAAAACATGTGTAGTGTTTTACTGAGTGTGTGGAAAATCACCATACCACAGGCAGAGTAATGTATGTGCAATACATTCACATGCACTCACAATTCCTTCACACACAGTGCAGTATATTCACACATGCATACAGAGTGTAGTACAATCACACAGAGCAAAATACATTTACATACAGAGTACATATTCACACACACTGTACAAGCAAACAAAAATATATTCATACATGCAGAGCACCTATGCACACGCAAAGAAAAATACACAGAGCACAGAACATTCACCCATCTCTTCAGATAACATCTCGGCAGAGCACAATCCATGCATGTATACACATCCATAGGTCAGGTATACAAAACTCAGCACATTCATAACCACACCTGAAGCACAACTATGAAGAGAATGGCACATATATGCCACAGACACCATCCAAAACATGGTGTGCTTGCACACATTCAGTACGCACAGAATGAGTACTGATTTATGTATGCACCTCCACACACACAGAATACATGTGCACATACTCAACACAAAGAGCTAGCCTCCTTAGAAAACACTACAGGATTCACTAGAGACAGAGCTAAGTCCTAGAGTGTTCTATTGAAATGGTAATGTTTTGCACCATTCTTGATGAATACCATAATATTTTTACAAGGGCATTCACACTACCCACATCTAGATCCCACACACAAACACACAGCCCAGATATATATGGATACAGGCCCCTGTAATACACATAGAGTGGATGCACAGATGCACACAATAGTCATATACAGAGTACACACCTGAGCACAAAATGCATGGAGGTACCAAGAAAGAATATGGAGTATGCACCCCAGGGAGAAATTCAGACTTGTGCAGAAAGGCGTGGGTGTCACTTCACACACAATACTGAGGAATGAAGTAGAGTTGCTCAGGAATTTTCTGCCAGAAAAAATTTGTTGACAGTAAATGCAGGTACACAAAAGACATTAAAAGCAGATTAAGCATGATGGAATGATGGGGGGGGGCGAGGGGGGGCTCTTCTTCAGTACACAGAGCATGTGCTATGGCCATGCTCTTGACCAATCCACTGGGGATTGAACCAGAAATCTCCCAAACATGGGGAGTTATTGCTTGAACCAAAGCACTTGGTCTGTATAGGTGGCAGCTGGAATGCCTCCTATCCCCTCTGGTCAGCACAGAAGAGGAGCCGCTACCACACTCACCAGTGGGTTACACATACACAGTCCCAATCAGTTGCAGTAGGCCACCTTATACAGGTGGCCTCCAGACTCTGTTTTTGCACATGAATTCCTGCATGCCTGTGCAAACAACAAGCAAATGTGCCTGATATCTGTGGGCTCTTTTGTGCAGTCAAAGCTAGTTGGTGCCACATGGTTACACAGTGACTTCATTTTGTAGTAGCCAAGGCGAAAAGGAAAGCGGGGGGAGAGTGAATTCTGCTCTCAGTGGGAAGCTTTCATGGGCCTAGAGTGATGAGAAAATGTTTCCTCCAGTTCTTAGAAATAACATTCAGTACAAAACAGGCATTCCTGTTACTGGATTCAACGAGCACACAGCAGCTCTGAAATAGAACAACCAAGTTTTGTGATAAGTTCACAAAATGGATTATCGAATGGGGTTGCCTGTGGAAAGGATCTCCTGGTTTACTCCAGTCCTATACTCCTATGATTGTTAACTGAGCCCTGCTTCCTCCAAGACACCTAAATAGGAGCTGGCTCACAAGGGGAATGCAGGGTCTAGTGGATATGGCACTAGAGTCATAAATGGTGAATCTGGGTTTTCATCCCAGCTCTCCGACAGGGCAAGTTACCGTTTCCGTTAGCTGTTGCATGAGCTTTTTGAATGCAGCACCTAGCACAATAGGCTGTTGTCATTAAATGGATTAACATGCAGCACCTAGCACAATAGGCTGTTGTCATGAAATGATAATTACCTACCTGTATCAAGGATGTTCAGCACCTAGTCTCTCCCACTGGGACCAGACGTCAAAGTTCCTGAAGATGCTGAACAGCAGGTAGGGCACCCCCACTTCAGCCTGTGTCATGCCTGCATCCAGCCATTTCCACCCCAGCATGCTTTAGTCCAGTGATTTGGTAGGTCTTTCCCCCCCATCTTGACATTTATTTATTTATTATTATTAATATCATCAATTTGTATCATGGTATTCCCAGGAGCGCTAGTCATGGACCTGGACCTCACTGCATCAGGCACCATACAAACACAGAACACAAAGACAATATTCCTTTAAAGGCAAAAAAATAAAGGCTGGTTTATAAATACAGCCCACAGCAAAGAATTCATGGCCAAGGAACTGTGCCTGCGACATGACCGCAGCTGAACTGTGCAGCATGCTCTTGATTATTAGATTGCCATCAGAACTCCGTCTGTGGGTACAGACTCACCGCTCCCAGCTGCCTGGCTTCCTCTCTATTAATACACCGTGTGTCTCTATAGAGTTGGTTGGGCTATCTTCCCCCCCCCCCGGTTTTCCAGTACTGTGAAAAGTAATTTCTCCATCCCCATAACTTGCTGTGGCATGCCAGTGACCACACTAATAAGGTCTCCAGCACAACTCCTGAGCCAGTCAGGATCCTGAGCCAGCTAACAGCTTGATGGCTTTGTGTCTTTCAAAACTCATTACAGGCTAGCTTCCACGGCCGCCAGTAAGCTAGCTCATGCTCAGATCTTCATGCTGCATGCAGCACTTGGATGAAGTTGCAAAGGGTTCCCGAATGAAGAATTGCCTAAGGGTTAGGATTCAAGAAGTCCGTGTTCCATTTCCGGGTCAAACACCAATTGTGTGTGTGCCCTGGGGCAAATCAGTAGAGTCTGTCTACACACAGACACTCAGGAAAGCTAATCTGAACCAGCTAAAGTTGTGAATTTAAAGAGGATTAGTTCAAGCACATTAAACCCATGTGTGGATGCTCGCATTCAGAATTTAAATGCTCTTAATTTGGTTCAGTCTAGTTCACCAAAGTGAATTCAGGGATTTAATGCAGTTTAGCTAATCTACTTTTGAAATTAATTTGGATTAACACTTCTGAGTGTGCCCATGTAGATAAGCACTTACACTACCTTGTGCTTCCGTTAGCTACTTTCTTAGCTCACCACCCACAGCTAAAAAGCACGTATGATTGTGAGATGCTCAAATATTCTGATACCGAATTGTGGCCATTAAAATAGATGGAGAGATGAACTCTTGCCCACCAAAACCTGGAGTGGGTCGGATGCAACAGGCAAAAAAGGAATCAGAATGAAGGAGAAGGGGCTTAATAAATTTGGGTAGCTGGCATTTCTAGGCGCACACACACACAAAAAAAACCCCTCCTCACTCGTTTATCTCAGTGAGAGACCAGATATCCCAATTTCATAGGGACAGCCCCAATATTCAAGGATTTGTCCTGTATAGCACATATTATCTCCTACCCCTCCATCCCTATTTTTCAGGCTTGCTCTCTGGTTGCCCATTTGCACATTACACCCTGGAATGAGAATGATTCTTTAGGTCCAAAGTCAGCTCAAGCCCTACATTTATTTGCTCAAAAAATACAGAGGAAGAAGGATATATACACTTTCAGGGGCCAGAGGCCTTAGCTGGAAGCACAGCTCCAATTGGCTGGAGGCAGGAACTGCAGAGGGAGCTGCAGGTCAGCATAAGACACAGAGGCAGAAAGATAAGTGATCTTAGGGGCAGAGCCAGAATAGCTCCAGTGCTGTAGATCAGAGGCAGTGGCAGTTACAGGGGGCTTGGATACTGATGAGGTGTATTTGTGGGTTCAGATTGCATTACCTGGGCACAGAGATTCAGGGAAGCTTGCTCCATGTCTGCTATCCCCTGTGCTTGGATTTAGCAGCATCCTCTCTCGCTTTCACTTAGGTGAGAAGCCAGTTACACGGAGATTGGAAGATCACAGGAAGAAAAATCACCCCCTGCCGCCCCAGCAGTGGTTGGAAGATGAGCCAGTCCTTGGGATCCCAAGAGAAAGCAAGATGCCTCCTGCCACTCAGCTGTGGCCAGGCAAACACTGCACCAACAGACTACAAGCCCTGGGAGTTTGTCTTGCGACTGCAGCTCTGTTTCTCATCTCTACGTGCCTAGCAAAGACAAACTGCTTGCCTCACCCCTCTCCTCCTCCTTTCCATGCCCCCAGAGAGAACAGGAACAAAGAGGATATGGGGGTGACTTTGTGCAAGGCTGACAGTGAGATGGAGAGTGGGTATCCAGCACAGTCACTCTTCCCCAGGTCACAGGGAGCTGTCACTGCCAGTGGGGCACAGTAGTTTCACCAGGGTTGCTAGGAAAGGGGAGAGCAGCCAAATGTGTAAATTTCCCCTAGCCATCCATTCTGAGTATCTCTAGGCCCCCATTAGCAGGGCTACATCCCCTCATTTTGGGGGCACACATAGCCACTTTACAGGCCACTCCCCGTTATTAAATATGCGGCTAGATTTCTAAAAGAGCTGAGGTGTTACACCCCAGATTGAGTAGGGCCAGGGCATTGGAGCTATTGTCCCTGTCTAAGCCCTGCCCGCACTGGTGCACTCAGCGGAAATGGGTGAAGGTTTGCTGAAGTTGAGGTAGGTTCGCCCAGGTGCATCTGGTCTGCAGAGTGACTGGCATTCGCCTTACTCCCTGCCCAATGCTACTGTTCTGTGTGCTGGGAGAAAGCTGCCAGGGTTCAGTGGCTGCACTTCTGGGTTAGGTGAAATTAGGGGTCAAAACAGGAACGAAAAGTGGTGGGCCTCTTCTCTCAGATTTCCCACGTCCCATCCACATTCCCAGCATTTCTTGCCAGCTATGCCCAAAGTTCCAGGACCTTGCCTCCGACTCCCCCAATTTCTTTTCCTCATTCTCCTCCTTTTTGGCTATTCCTGTCTGCCCATCACCACCCTCTCCTCCAGTGGCTTTTCCCCCTCACCATTATTATAGTAGCACATACAGGCCTCAGATGAGATTGATGGGCAACAATGTACATACACAGAGAGGAAGTCCCTGCCCCAAAGAGAATACAGTGCAAAGGAAAAGGAGGAACAAAACAGTGTTATAGCCAATGGGAATAGCTGAGGCACTGAAAGTTTAAGTGACTCACCCAATAGGGATGCAGCAAGGGTGGGGCGGAGCTGGGATTAGAACTGGCCAGCAGGTCTGCTGCTCCAAGCCTACCTCCCAACATGCTCCCACTCCCCTTCTTTTCCTGCTCCTGTGGCTCTGTCCCTCTACAGTGCATGGGAGGGGCCAGCTGTCCAGCCCTTGGGAAGGAAGCGAGGAGAAGGGAGGAATGTCTATAATGCAGGATGAGTCTACACTGCAAGTGGAGGTGTGATGGGACACAGGTAAGGCACCTGAGGGAGCTTTAAATCGAGCAGGTGACAATTGCAGCAATAGTAAGGTGACATGGGCTAGTGGCCACTGGGGAGCCTGGTTATTCTCTGTCTTCAGGCTGCTAGCCCATAGAGAAGCCCATGGCAAAGCTATTGTTACCCATGCTAGCCAGCATACCTGTGCTCCAGTTGCACCCTTCCCTCGCATTACACATGTATCCTGATCGTGTCCCCAAAGCACCAACACCCCATGCTCCAGCAGCTGCACCAACTGTCCACCCCTTCCCTCCCACTCTTAGCCTCCCCCTGACTTTCCTGGAAGCAGAGCAGGTGGGCAGCCTGTTGACACACAGCCCGTCCTGCCAGTGTGATTGTGCCTTACTGCTGTGTGTTGTTGCTGAACAGCAGTGCTGGCTGAAGGGAAAACAGACCAAGTCCCCTACCACTTTGTGGGCTTGTCTATACTTAGAGGTGTGCACACAGGAGGCAAGCAGGGCCAAGGTACCCTCCAATAATCATTGGGGGTACAGAACTCTCCAGGCCTTGGGGCTGTAGTAGCTGGAGGTGGAAAGCAAGTTCCTCCCAGGTTGGGGTAGGCACAGGTTGTAAGCCACAAAAGGTGTCAGATAAAATTTCTGCTCACACCCCTGTCTGCATTCATGACACTGCCCCACACATAGGCCTTAGCTGCCACTGGGTGAGTTAATCCACCTTTCCTCACGGAAAGCCCTCCCTGGACACAGTGCCACCTACACTGGGAGTGATGGTGATACAACCGCATTGCTCCAGGGAAGGGGATTGTCTATAGCCCCCAAGTGACATACCGATGTCGATCTCAGGTTGTATTGGAAACAAGGGCTGCGTTCACACACAGGGGGTTATTTCGATATAAGTTGTTTCGAAATAACTTATATCGAAATAACACTTTATTTTGAAATAACAAGCCAAATTAGCAAAAAGTTACTTCGAAATAAGGAAAAAGGCGGGAAACGAAATAGCAAGTTCACAGTGTGAACATGCTATTTCGCTTGGGGAGGGGGCTGCAGGCATCCCTGGGGTTCAGCGCAGCCCAGCGCTGATCCCCGCAGCCCCTGCAGAGGGGCGCTGCAGGCACCCACAGGGTTCAGCGCTGGGCTGCACTGAACCCCACCGGTGCCTGCAGCCCTGCTCTGCTGGCCAGGGGACACCCCTCAGCACCCTGGTCAGGGTGCTGGGGGTTGCCTGGCCAGGGTGCTGAGGGGGCAGCCCTTCAAATGTTGTTTCAGAACACCTTGTTCCAAAACAACATGTTCACACACGTTGTTTCAAAACAACGGATTTCAAAACAAGGTTGTTTCACCCCCAAATGGGGTTTAACTTGTTTCGAAACAACACAGTTGTTTAGAAAACAACGGGTTCCTGTTGTATCAAAACAACTGCATCGTGTGAACATGCTTTTTTTTGTTTTGAAACAACCTCGTTGTTTTGAAACAAAAATGCTGTGTGAACACAGCCAAGGGCTTAGTGACACAGGCATAAACCAGGAGTAACTCAAAGAAGAGTAGGATCAGCCCTAGCCAGGTAAGAGATGACTGTGTCAGAAAGCTCCACTTCTATCTCCTGCTGTATTTCTTACCACAGCCCTGGAGACAGCCCATCCATTACTGCCCACACTACAGGGCTGCAGGGGAAGAGTACTCTAGCCATCCAGTGATCACCTGAACATATGAAAGCTGTTTTGTACATGCAGAGAGAGGAGGGGAATTTAAAAGCAATGTACGGCCCTTACCAGTCAGTTCCTGCCACTAACAACCTCGCTGCAGATGGAGAGGCAAAAGACAGGATGGCACCAGGATCCCAGAGTGACTTGGTGCAACACAGCCAGTTGTACCATGTCACTCTGGGATCCTGGTGCCATCCCAAAGCTACACCAGCAGTTTTTCCTGAGGTCCAGCAGGTCCCGCACGCTCTCCCACTTTGTGTGCTAGCAATGGTGGAGGTCATGTGCAACAATGGAGTTACAGGGATTCTGGTTTGTACATTATCCATGCCCTGGACTCTATCAAATTTGGTCCTGTACGAAAGAAGATAGACAGACCTCTCTCAGGAGGGGTGGGGTGAGGAATCAGTAATGGCAGGTCTCAGAGTTCATGCATGCACTAGGGATCAAGAGACTATGATGGCAAAGGCTCCCTTCCCCATCTGCAAGAGAAGCATTGGTTTATAACCAGCACTTCCCATATGCTGTCCCCATTGCACTGATCCTCACAGCTTCACAAAGGCCAGGCCAAGCCAGGCCACAATAGAACTCTCTTTGCTTCAGATGAAGGGTGCAGATGCTAAGATATCCAACACTAGCAAATTAGCCACACCCAGCATGAATATTGTCAGAGCTGGATGAAGCAACCACAGCCACAGTCATGAAGTTCACTTCTCCACTACGTCTGTTGCACCAGGGCTGGTAACTCTGCTGCAACCCTCTATGGCCAGTTTACATGCTCCATACTGCTCCCATGTTTCTGAGGCAGCAGGCAAGGAGGGGGAAATGGGCTCATCCCAGCTGTCAAAAGCTGCAGGCCCCTCCAAGAAACAAAAACCCTTGAGAACATCCACTGCACTGGAGGAACCTGGCAACCAAACACTGCCAGCAATAGCCAGTGTGCTAGGTGAGCTCAGAAACAGGCACTGCTCCATGCACAGGAGAGGCCCAAAAACTGGCACAAACGCCAGCTCACTCAGAGAAGCAGCACCTTTGAGTATGCCCAGTGCAACTTGCGTGCTCAGAAACATGTGCTACACAACAGCTGTTGCTTGCTCGCATACAGCTGTACTTATGTGTGCGCTCTTTCTCACACACACACACATCCTCGTAATTACTTAGACATATTTTGCCATTGGCTTCTAAATCAAACTCCCCTCTCAAAAGCAGCAGGGGAAGGGGCTTAGTCTTAAATGGCTCCTTTGTGCCAGGCAAGTGTTTTGAAGACACAACATGCTCTTCTCTTGTATTATTCTTAGACAAATTCCTGCATATGCAAACCCGTCTTTGGAACTCTGTGTGCTCTCCTTCACACTGCAGCAGTTTGTGTTAGTCACACACTTTGCTGGATTGAAAATGGTTTTAGTTTTAAGAAGAGAGTTTGCTTTACATTTGCCTCATTTAAAAGTATGGTTAATGACTGACAAGCCCAAAGGCAAGTGGGGATGAGAAGTCTTGTGCATCCCTGTCCGATCAGCCCGGCAACAGACTGTCCCACAGCACAAAAGATGAATAATTTGCAGGACCCAACCAAAAAGACAGCCTCAGAAAATCCAGCAGAGGAGGGATTTTCTGCTGACACAATGCACCAGAAGCATCACTCAAGGGATGCAGATGCAGCATTCAAGCAGAGCTGCTCAGTCAGACACGTTGTCTCCACTTGTGCAATGTTACTGAAGGGAGATGCATGTTACAGGCACAGAACCAGCACCCAGGGGCTGAGTGCGAGGCAAAGAGGTGCAAGGTGGAAAAGTTAAAGGCAAGCTGATGCCAGAGGATTATGCTCTGTGAAACAAACAAGGAGTCTGGTGACACTTAAAAACTAACAACTAACAACTTTATTTAAAGTTGTTAGTCTTTAAGTGCCATCAGACTCCTTGTTTGTTTTGCTGAACTAGACAAACACAGCTACCCCTGTGGAACTTCATTATTCTTTATGTCACCCAGAAGCATGCTACAGAGCACAGGCAACATTAGCCAGGAAGAGTGGAAACTCACATAGGTCTGAAAGGCTATGCTAGTGGTTCCCACCCTTTTCTCTGCCGTGGCACACCTTGATACCTTCAATTTTTTTGAGGCACACTGCTATTTTAAAAAACTCATGAATATTCAAATTAACTTAAATTACTTATGAATACTCATGAACCATGGCACAGTGTTTCGGAAATGCTCCTATGTGGGGTAGTAGGGATAGCAGAGCAGAGGTGGCAAAACAGGGGAAGTCAGGAGTTGTGTGCAGGGGCAGGAGTGAGTGTGGGGAGCAGAGCAGGGCAGTGGTGGCAAAAGAGGACAAGGGCAGCCATGTGGGGAACAGCACAAGGGTGGCAAGAGAGGAGAGGGGAAGGGAGAACAAGAGTGGCTTTGTGGGGGGGGGCAGGGGGAACCTGGGGAGCAGGAAGGTAAGACAGGGGAGCATGGCGCAGCACCCACTTCCCCCTTCTCCACAGTGGCTCCCTGCCACCCAGGGCAAATCCTCACCCCATTGCTGCTCCCTCCTGCCCCAGTGGGTCCCATCCTCCCCTCCCCCAACCCCCTTCTGCCTCTGATGGACCCTCCAGCCCCCAACTACACCCCCCCCCACACACCCCAGCCACACATCCTCTGCTACACACACACACACACACACACACACACACTCCAGCAGCCCTCCCTCCCAAAGACCTTACCTGAGCTGTTTGCGGGCTGGCTGACACAAGCTGCTCCACCCCGCAGGGGGAGATTCACACATTCCTTGCCTCCTGCAGCAATCTGCTGGCTAGGCTTAAGGTGAAGCCACCGAAACGCTGCTTTCTGGCTGCTCATGCTATTTTTAGGGGGACCCCTGCAACTCCACATTCCAGTGCCTTCCTCTATTTTTAGGGGGGGCAGAATGCTGCCTGCCTAAAATTAGGGGGTCCCAGAACTGTGTTCCAGTGCCTTCCCCCTTTCTTTAACCCCTGCCTTTTCCCAGCCCTGCACAGCCCACATGGCTGGGCTGAGTAGTGAGGGAACATTAACTCCAGCTCTCAGGGATGTTCGCGGCACACCAGTGTGCCCCAGCACACTGGTTGGGAACCACTGGGCTATGCAACCAGGGGATTTTAGGTTTATACAATGCTCCAGTCCAACTTTGCTAAGGATAAAGTTCACCCCAATTCAGCAACCCCCACATGAGGCCCATGCATGACTTTACATCCAAAGTTTGTGCACCATTAAAGTCTCATGTAAACTTCTGAGGCTCTCCAAAAAGAGGTGGATTTCAGCCTGGCTGCAAGTCTATGTCACTGCTCTGAGAAAGTTGCATGGCCCTCATTGTGACCAATCCACAGAAGTCTGGAGTCTGTTACAGCTCACAACTGCTCACACCAGTTCTTTCACTGAAGCTGTAGAGATTCATGCTCATTGTTTTGGAAATGATGGGTTACTTACTTCTTCAAGATGGGCTACTCACATACATTCAGTTACAGGTGTCTACGCGCTGCAGCGCACAGTAGCTCGGAAAGTCTTTAGCCTTAGCCGTCAGGTCAGGGCGCATGGCCAACGCTCTCTCTGTGCCCCAACTGCAGCTATATAGGTGACCGCAACCCTGACCCTCCCAGTCCCCTAATACCTTTGCCAACTCTGTTAGTGGGGGCAGTGGGAGGGGCCTGATGGTATGTGAGCAGCCCGTCTCGAAGGACAGTTACTGGTAAGTAACCCACCGTTCTTCTTTGAGCGCTGCTCACATCATTCAGTTACAAGTGACTGCTAGCCATACCCAAGGATGGTGCGAGGAATTATTGTCTGCCCACCCTGAGTACAGCTCTGCCCAACACGGCATCCTCTCTAGCCTTTTGGGTGATAGCATAGTGCATCGTGAAAGTGTGCGCGGACGACCACGTAGCTGCCCTGCAGATCTCTTGCATTGGGACCTTGGCGAGGAAGGCTGCTGACAATGCTTGAGCCCTGGTAGAACGGGCTTTAACTGTCTCAGGAAGGAGTGTCTTGGACCTTCCGCAGCAGTCCTTGATGCAGTTCACTATCCATTTGGAGATACACTGAGAGGTCACTAGAAGACCTCTTTTGCACTCTTCGACCATCACAAAGAGCTGGGAGGTCTTGCAAAACAATCGCATGCGCTCCAAGTATTTTAGGAGCACTCTCCTTACACCCAGGGTATGCCACCTCCCGTGGTTCTCCATGACACAAGGATCAGGATAAAATATTGGCAAGCAAATTTCCTGGTTAAAGTGGAAGGGAGTAGCCACCTTAGGGGGAAAGGAAGGGTGGTGATGCAGAACCGCCTTGTTAGGGAAGAACCTCATCTATGGGGTTCTGAGGAGACGGCCTTCAACTCTGAGACCTGTCTGGCAGAGGTGATTGCTACCAAGAAGGCAACCTTCCAAGAAAGGACCAGTATGGTGCATGAGTCTAATAGATCGTAGGGCAGCTCTGTTAACTGCTGGAGTACCACATTTAGGTCCCAGGGAGGGGTGCAGTGACAGGTTGTGGAAAGAGTCTTTCGAACCCTTTCAGGAATCCTGTGGAGAGAGGGTGAGCAAAGACAGAGATACCATCCACTTTCTCGTGGAGGACTGAGATCGCTGCTAGGTGGACTCTCAGTGAGGAAAGCAAGAGGCCTGTGTCTCTGAGGTCTAGCAGATAGTTAAGGATTTGGTGAAGTGGGGCTAGAGCAGGGTCTACATCCCTGTCCTGAGCCCAGATGGAGAATCGCTTCCATTTGGCTGTGTAGAGGGACCTAGTGGATGGTCTCCTACTACTAACAAGGACCTTCCTAACCCTGTCAGAGCAGAGCTTTTCCTGCAAATTGAGCCAGAGAGTTTCCAGGCTGTCAGGTGCAGGTGGCCTGGGTATGGGTGCCAGAGGTGCCTCAAGTCCTGTGTCAGCAGGTCCACCCACTGGGGAAGGCAGAGTGGGGTCTCTACACAAGCAGGTCCTGTAGAAGTGGGAACTAGTGTCACCTGGGCCAGGCCAGAGCTATTAGTATTATGTTTGCTCCATCCACTCTGATCTTCAGAAGAACCCTGTGTAGCAGAGGGGCTGGTGGGAAGGCATACATCAGGGGCCCTGACCAGCTGATGAGGAAGGTGTCATTTAGGGACCCTTACTCCCAACCTCTGAGGGAGCAAAATTGCTGACACTTGTGGGTCTGTTGTGTCACAAACAAGTCTATTGGGGGTGTACCCCCTTTGTGTATCAGGCGGGAGAACAGCAGGTTGTGGAGTGACCACTCGTGGTTCACTAGGGCTTTTCTGCTGAGGGAGTCTGCCCACTTGTTGTCCAGCCCCGGTAGGTATGCTGCCACCAGGGTGAAGCCCTGTTTTAGGGCTAGCTCCCAGAGTTTGCAAGCTTTTTGCAGAGCACAGGAAAGCAGACACCCCCCCCACACACACACACTGGTTCATGTAGAACATGGCTGCCATATTCTCCATTAGAATCTGAACGAACCTGCCCTGTATTTTGTCCAGGAAGGTCATGCAAGCCCGTCTGATAGCCTGCAGTTCCTTCATGTTTATGTAGAGGAGACTGTTTGTGTGGGACCAGAGCCCCTGTGTGGAGAGTCCCCCGGATATCTGGTCCCCCACCCCTAGTCCATGGCGTGAGTTATCGGAGTCACTGAAGGTGTAATGTCCCCAGAATATCTTGGGGAATTGACAGTACCTTGGTTGGGGCGTGCCTCCATGGGTAGAACACCGCGGAGAACCAGACCTGGAGTGGCCTCATTCTCAGGCGTACCATCCGGATCACGGAGGTGGAGGCTGCTATGGGTCTGTGGAGCTGTAGGCAGCAATGTGCTGTGGTTATCTGAGAGTTTTGCAGCTGTGTAATGATGGTGCAGATGGACCAAAATCTTGAAGGGGGCAGGGAGGCCCTCCCTTTGCAAGCATCTTAAAGGGTTCCTATGAACTCTATATTCTGAGAAGGGCAAAGTTTTGACTTTTCAGGATTTATGCAAAGACCCAGGTACCTGCAAAGTTTGGTTACTGCTCTGATGTGGAGCCTTACCCAGGCCCTTGATTCCCCGAGTATTAGCCAATCATCTAAGTAGGGGAAGATTTTTAGGCCCCGCCGGCGCAGGAATGCCACTACCGGCGCCACGCATTTCATGGACACCCTGGGGGCTAGAGAGAGCCTGAAAGGGAGCGATGTAAGTTGGAAGTGATTTCCCCCCACCATGAACCTTAGGTACTGGCTGTGGTAGGGGCATATTGTAATATGAAAGTAAGCGTCTTTGAGATCTAGGGCTGCAAACCAATCCCCAGGAGACAGAGGTAGGAAAATCTGCGACAGGGAAACCATGCAGTACTTTATTTTCTTTCTGTGCTTGTTTAAGGCTCTGAGATCTACAATAGGTCTCAGGTCCCCATTGGGTTTGGGGACCAGAAAGTATCAGGAATAATACCCTTTTCCCTATTCCCGCTTTGGAACCTTCTCTATGGCCCCAATAGACAAGAGCTTCTCACACTCTATCCTGAGGAGGCCATCCAGTTCCCAGTTTCCAAGGCTTGGGGCAGAAAACCACCCCCTCGACCAAGGAGTTGAACAAAACTGAATGTGGTACCCCTTTTTTACCAGCTTGAGGACCCACTGGTCAGTTGTGATATTGGCCCAGTGGCATGCAAAGCGCTGTAGATGGTTGGTGAAAGGTGGGGTTGAGGCTACGGGTTCACTGCCCTCGTGGTAACCATCAAAAGCGCTGCTTCCTTCCCGATGAGCGGTTGGAACCTTGTCTGTACCTGGTAAACTGGGAGGCATAGGGCTTCCCATTCTTGCTCGAGCAGGTCTTGTCCTTGTCTGCATCTCTGAGTTGATGTTGACGGTTTTGGTAGGAACAGGGAAAGGAAGCTTGCAGCTGAATCTGTTTCAGCTGTTGCACCTGCTGTTGCAGGAGTTGATGTGGTTTCAGGGAGCACCTGGAGGGTTGTGAGGTATACATACCCAGCGACAGAAGGGTGTCTCTTGAGTCCTTCATACTGTGCACGTTGGCATCTGTGGACTCAGCGAATAGGTCAGGGCCTTCAAAATGGGAGGTCCTGGATGATGAGCTGCACTTGTGAGAACAAGCTCAGGCCCTGAAGCCAAGTGGAGTGACACATGACCACAGTGGAGGCCATGGGGCGTGAGGCTGTGTTGGACGCATCCCAAGTGGCCATAAGAGTATCCTTGGAAACCAACACCCCTTCTTCAATCATCACCTCAAAGTCCTGTAGGCGATCCTTGGGGATGAAGTCATGGAAGCCTTCCATGGCTTGCCAGAGGTTGAAGGTATATGTAGTCATAAGGGCTTGATGATTAGAGATGCGAAGCTGTAGAGCTGCTGTAAAATAGAACTTCCTCCCTAACAAGTCGAGCTTTCTAGCCTCCTTGTTTTTAGGAGTGGAGCTCGGGTGGCCCCGTCTCTCTTTTTGATTGACTGCATTGACTACCAGGGACCATGGCGTAGGGTGCTGGAAGAGGAAGCTGAACTTGTCTTGGGGAACCTGATATTTACGATCTACCACTCTTGCCAGTGGTGGAATTGAGGAAAGGGTCTGCCATCGCGCCCTTGCAATTCTGTACACCCCTTCATGTAGGGGAACAGATACCTTGGTGGGTGGGAGATTGTCTCCCACATCAAAGAGGGGGTCAGTTTCCTCCTGGACTACCCCCAGTTCTACATTCAAGTTCGCCACCATGTGGTGGATCAAGTGCTGCTGAGCGTGGGAATCCTCCTTACAGGCTGGAGGCCTTTCAAAGGTGTGTTTGTTCAGGGAAGAGGCCAAAGGGGCCTGAGATCTACTACACTGAGTCGAATCAGGACTGGGTTCATTATCAGAAAGGTCCGAAGAGTCTGGAGTCCAAAGTGGAGAGGGACCCGAATAGTGCCGTGAGGTTGGGCTGTCGTAGCTGTCATGGCTACCCAGTCATGCGACCAGTCATTGAAGGGAATTCTGAGTGCAATCTGGTGCAGGGGAGAGCGGCCCCTGCCTGGCTGAAGGATCTTGGCGGTACCAGAGAAGCTGGGCCTCGGTGAGTGTCACGGGGCCGATGAAGATGTCTTGCTCTGTGGTCTGGACATCAGGGACCATTTACAGCACCATTTGCCAGGCCATTCCCCATCTCCCGAGGTCAGTTTGTGGGAGACAGAGGAGCGGATGGAGGCCAGCGATGATGAGGACGAGGTGCTGGAGTTCTGTCCTGGGGAGCCCTGGGAGCACGGTACCAAAAGTTCACGAGATGAGCGGCAAGAGGAAGGCGCCTCGGAGCAGTCATCAGCCCTGGTCTGCAGTGCTGGAGAAGGGCTGGACAGTACCGGACTCGAAGGCGGTGCCGATTGCTGTGTGGAGTGCTTCATGGGGACCAAGGGCTGCGCCCTTTTGGACTCGCCTTTTTTGCTGGTAGCGCAGTGGGGTCTCAGGGCCAAGTCCCAGACTTTGTAGGGGCCCGTGGTGTCAACGGTACCAAACATAGTCCCAATCTCAACTGACCGGGGGAGAGGCCCGGCAAGCGAGCCGAGTGGTGCCGTGGCTGTACTGCAGAGGAGGCCGACCTGGTCTTTACGGGGGCCCATGGCATTGACGGTACTGGAGGTGGCTCCGATACCAGTTTGGCAGAGGAAAGGCTCGATGGCTGAGGTAAGCAGTGCCGTGGCGGTACTGAGGAGGAAGCTGACCAGGGCTTTGGATTCTGCAAGTTCACAAAGTCAGTAAATCCTCTACTCTGTGAGAAGCCTCCCCTACTACAATCCACCACCTCAGTCAGTGGTGAAAAGGGACTAGAAAACAGGGAATCCCCTGCATAGGAGAGATCTCCCACCACTGTACAATTGTTGGAGCAGGCTCGGATAGCATCCCAGGATGGAAGGGACGTGTGTGGGGTCATGCCAAAGGCAGGAATGAAATGTGGCTGGAACAGATTAGTGTGACGTTTTTTCCCTGCTATCCACAGCCTTCAGAGGTGCCATGAGAAACAGAACATAAAAGTAGAGCACCCCTGAAGCTGCTTTAACTTGTACTTCACGAGCTCAAGCATACAGGAAGTCAGGGCCATAACTACAGTGGGGCAAAAAGGACTTTGCCCAGGTGCCAATTTAAAAGGGCGCCACAGGGAAGCCATTGCCCCTGCCACCTCTGGCCGTGGCAGGGAAGCAATCCCCCTGGCAGGTCCCACCATGGCAGGGGGAAGCAATCACCGCTGCAGGCTCCGGCTGCCACAGGGAAGCAATCCCCCCCGCTGGCTCTGGCCACAGCAGGGAAGCGATCGCCCCTGCCAGTTTTGGCTGCAGCAGGAGGAAGTGATCCCCCACCACAACCGGAGCTGGCAGGGGGGTGTTGCTTCCCTCCCGTGGCCAGACCAGCACTGAGGAGCCCCTTCCCCCTGTCATGACAGGGTAGAGACCTCCATTGCCACCTCTCGCCACGGCAGGGAAGTGATCCCCCCTGCTTGCTCTGGCCACAGTGAGGGAATCGCTTCCCCCGCCCACAGCCAGAGGCAGCAAGGGGGAATCGCTTCCCTGCCATGGCCAGAGGAGGCAGGGGGGATTGCTTCCCCCTGCTGCAGTGGGACCCATGGCAGGGGGGTAGGGACCCCATTGCTGGCTCTGGCCATGGGGGGGTGGAAGGGTCACTACCCCCCTCCCTGCTGATGGGCCCTGGATCAGGGCCAGGGGGCAGTGCCTTTGGGGCTGCTTGCCCCGGGCTCCGGAACCCCTTCTTACGGCCCTGCAGAAAGTGTAAACCCCAGGTAGCTTTGCACCCCATATTGGATTTGGTGCAGGGAAGAACTAAGAATCCGGGCTGCCTGCACAGGGGCTTTAAGCAGGGCCCACTCAAGATGGAGGGAAGAGGCTGAAGCACAGGCCTGGTCTGTCCTTCACTGTGTGACTGTGGTTACTGCACATGGAAAGGCCCTCTAAGAAGTGTGGCCAGAGGCCACAAGCTCCCTTTGTTCTTTCTGATGCTGACACAAAGGGAGCTCACCCAGCTCTTCCAGCCCCCCTTTCCATCTCTGGACACCACTGATAAGGGGAGCCAAAATGCAAATCATATATCAATGGGGGTTTTATTGTATGAACACAGCTTCCACACATTGGGGCAGTGTCAGTGTCAGTGTCTGGAAGAGGTCTCCATGGCAACATGCAGCCACCTTCACCTCCAGGGCCTGTCTTTCTTTTTCTTAAATGGTATGAATTGTGTCCTTTTCCCCATCCTATTGTCCTAGAGGTGCATACCATTGAGCTACAGTGCATGTAGTGAGTAGAGCTGAAAAAATGACTGTCATGTCTTGGAAACCTGGCTGCTGAAGAGATAGAAAGTGCCCACCAACTACCTTCCTTCCATTTCTTATATTGGTAACAAGTTACAGGCCCAGGGAAATAGTTAGAGGCCTGATACATCCTCTTGGTGCCCCACCAATGGCACAAAGGGGACACATTACTGGCTCAGACAGCTTCCTGAGAACCTCCAGGTGGCCACCTCTTTCTGGTCCCTGTGTTGGGTACATAACCAAGGGAAGGCAGCAAGGGGTGTTGTAAAGGCAGAAGAAAGTTAGAGCATCCCTTCGGCTACTCCAAACTGTGCTGAGGACCAAATCAGGATCTGGATGGGTGGAAAAAGAGTGGCAGTCCTTCTCCCTACAGTCCTATACTAAACAGATCTCAGCTGATCCTGGGTCTGAGCTTTGAGCATAATCTCGGCATTCATTTGTAAACAGTAGCAGTTTAAAGACAGAAAAGACAATGGAGAAGAGCATCTCTGAGAAGACCAGCTTGGCTCCCTATGGAGTTAAGTGCTAGCTTCAGCCTGGTCCAGTGAGCTGAACATAGCATGAGAAGTACATAACCCTGAATGCTAATCCCCACTCTGCCATGTGGCGAGGGCAAGTTAGCCTGGCTCATGGTCCAAAGCTGTCAAATGGAGACAGTAATGCACAACTCACTTGAGGGCTTCGAGGCTTAAGGAGCGCAGGAATTTAGCTAAGTAAAGGGCTTGATATTAACTTTGCCACAAACAAGGAGAAAGCACCCCATGCACTTATCATCAATGTCTCAGGTCTAGTGGGAAATTAAGTGGAGCCATGATGTTTTCAAGAAGAGCACCTGAACCTTGATTTTCAGATCATCTTGTGATAGAAGAATACACCAACTCTGGACCCAAATCTGAGAACAAAACTTCTCTGAAAGGTGTGTGGCCCCCTCACTGGTTTTAGACATGCCCACGTGCCTTCTTCCAATAATCTGCTTGAGGATGCAGAGTTTCAGCTCCTGTCTCCCCCAGGACCATCACTGTCTGTCCAGTCACATTAGTTCCTCCACTGCAGAGTAAACAGGGGCCGTTTGCCCCACATGGCAGGAGCCACTCACAATTCAGTTGCTGGTTTTGGTTGACTACCTTGCTTCAGAAAATGAGTAGTTCTTGAGCCAGCACTTCTGCAAGCTGTTGACTGTCCCAGGGGCACCAAAAGTGGGTGATGGATGCACAGCTTAGAGAATCTGGCTGACTCAGTTTCTTTAGGACTTGATTGAGATGTTGGAAGCATGTGGATTCAGCAACGGGAGCAGAACACTGTCTAACCACAACTCCACACCTGCTCTTTTTACCACCCTTTGTGTACTTCTACAGCACCCAAATCGCAGTGCGGAAACACTTCAGAAATACCATGGAGTAGACAGACATCTCCCACTCTGAATCCCAGGTGAGCTGAGTTGCGGTCCAGTCCCCCCCCCCCCCCTCTGCTGGTTTGAATGTCAAGTCATCGGGCCAGGAATCTGCTTTATGCTTGACTCCCAATAGCCCCATACCTCCAAATACATACTGTTCCCTGCAAGCTGCAACCACACTTCCTTCGAGTACTTAAGTTGCCTGGCTTTCACAGAAAGCACATAGAGGAGAGAGGAAGGGTTGTTCTGGCTTCTGTAGACCTCATATTATAGACCAGCAGATTGAGGAGCTTTTGGTTGATCCCTGAGCAGGCAGAGAAACAAGCCAAAGCAGAGGAGGGAAAGGAGCCTTCAGGTTTGCCTTGCGCTGGCACCTCTTGCTGATCACATCCTTTAGGCAACAGAAGGGATGTGTTTGTTTGTTTATATGGTCAGCAAAATGTTGCAAAATCTGGGCCAAAGGATCCCATTTGCCTGTGCACAAGGCACACATGGGGTAACTGAAAAATGGGGGACAAGAGCTAGAAGGATGCTAGGGTGCAGAATTATGGTGCTGAGTAGCACAAAAGGACGGATTAGCAGCCATGTAATTCAGCAGCTTTTGGGACAGAGAGTCCAGCACAGAGAAGAGGCAGCAGCAACATAGGATTACTACTGGGCATGTAGTGGAGGAGATTGGGATTACTGGGAAATCAAGATTTTACATGTTTCCATGGGGGGAGGGGTGTCACTTGATCTAAATGACAAAAACTAAATCTAGTTTAAATTTTTATTTTCATTTGAGCCTGTCCTTAAAGAAATACTGCGTAAAGCTGGTTGTGTTGCCAGGAGCAGCTACTATAGTGGTTCACTGTGCATCACAGGAACTAAATGTATGTGGCCAGCATTTGTTTCTCCCTCCCTTATCCTCCACCCCAAAAAGACTCAAGTCCTTTTTGCACACTCACTCACTGATGTGTTCTCTGCCATGTCAGCACAGTCCAGATGGGAACACCAGGCCCTGATCTCGCAATCAGTCCATAAGGAGTCCTGCTGAAATCAATGTGTTGTTGTCCTATGAAAATTGACACAAGCAATTCTGCTTGGGAGTCTTCATCTTTGGGATCCTAGTTAATGGCTACAGATCCTGGTGGGAAAGCATCAGAATGGGAATATTCTGTTCTGTAATTCAGATGCGAGAAAACTGGATTTTCTTTTACTGTATCAAGAAGCCTTACTGCTCATGTCCTGGGCTACTCCTGAGTGCAGCTTGTTAGTCATGCCAAGCCATTTGCTGGTTCTGGTGATTTGGACAAGCACAGAGCTATGCAAGACAAAGAGACATTATGGCTTGTTCTGCAAGTTATGATTTCAATTTAGCTGAGGACAGACAGCAGAGGAGTGCACTAACCTCTGTGCTCCAGTCACACAAAGATCCTAAAACTCAGAAGAGCCACAGACAGGTTTGCCAGCTGCAAAATGTTAGGACCTTGTTCCTGTGATCCAGAGATCTCTTGGAGCCAAAAGCCAGAGGGCACAGCAAACTCCTGGGTCTGATGTCTTCCTACTAGCTTGCTGAAGAGAGTCAGGTTAGGTCTTGAAATCTGTATTGCACTGGACAGCATCATAATTGCAAGTGTTGCCAATATGTTTATATTAACATTTTTTAGTATTAAAACTATGAATTGGGGCCAGACCCCAGAAGGCTCCTAAACAAGTTTCTTTCAGGCAAGAGATGTTTCTGTCTGGTGTTACATAAATTGTATGGTTCACAGTGGATGACCATTTATAGTCTGAGCCAAATGTTAATGTGAAATCATCAAAGAGAGGGCATTTACAGGAAGAAATAAACCACTGGGTGTGGAGAGAGGGCAGCTGGTTTTGTGGGATTTTTGGGCTCTTCCTGTAAGGACAAAAACTAATTTAGCACCTTTCACCTCAAAAGCAAGCTGGTGGTCAGTGCACATAATGAAAAAGGGACCACCGCCAAGCATGGCTGGAAAGACTGGGGTGATCTAACCTTTATTAGGTGGGTGGGGGGCCATATCTGTTTAAGTAAATCTAGAGTATGTAATGCCTTGATTTCATAATCCAAGGATGCCAAATTAATTTGCTATGGTAGGCCAAATTTGACTTATTCACTTCAAGTGGACTGTACATACCATAAATCGAAATACTAGAGCACTCTTGGGGCATCATCAAGCATTGTGTATGTGAGACTGTGTTCCACAAGAACCCCTCTCTTAGGGATAGAGTGTGGTCTCAGAGTACAGTCTTGTATATCCAGTGCTCATCTCAGTTAGGGAGAAAGTGTCGTTCCATGGAACATAGTCATGGGCTGAATGGAAGAGGTTCATGGGCCACATGCGGCCCACATTTTTGACACACTTAATCCTTAGTTTCCAATTCATCTGCTTGCTATTACTGGACTCCCTGTTCCTTGTTAAATAATTAGGTGCTTGTTTTCATTCTATCCATCTCTAAGCACTGTATCTTAAGCCAGTGGTTCCCAATATTTTTCTCTGCCGCAGCACTCCGTGCTACCTCTAATTAATTTCAGGCACACCATTATATAGTTTCCAAATGAACTTATGAATATTCATGAGCCAATCCAGAGTCCTCCAAGTAGTTTTTAAAAAAATTTCGTGGCACATTTGCTTAGACCTGATGGCACACCTGTATACCATGGCACACTGGTTGGGAAACACTGTCTTAAGCAGAGCAGTGAGAGATTCTATGGAGTACCTGGTTAGACAGGGTGTGCTCTGTTCCTCTGAGACCAGGGCATCTGGGTATTCTGTGAGTGGCCACTGAATTGGGGTGGCCATTCCCGGAGGACACTCGGATGACTTAGGGTTGGGTACGTGCACTTATTGCTTACCTGCAAAGAGAAAATGGCACCTGCACAGGCCTGGAAGGCAACACTTCTGTTGTCAGAGGCTGGTAGAACTTGGAACTGACCCAAAGCAGGCACAGATAAGTCTTCCTAATGCTAAGGGCACGCGGTCAGAGGGTGCCTCACGACCCTGGAAGTATCACAGTTTTAGGGCTCAGGGAGCTCCAGACAGCCAATAATTGAGAGGAAAACAGTCTCCAAGATGCCAGTGAAAACAACACCCAAGAGCTTCATCTGCTATTAAGTAAAGGGGCAGTTGCCAGAACCCCTGCCACAGAAGTCCAGAGGGACACTGAATCATGTGCCCCAGTCACCACCGACCAAAGATGAAATCTGGGTCATCCATCTACTCTTGGAAGTCAGCAAAGATGCTGAGACAAGACATTAATCGGTTCCTCAGTCAAAAGTGAGCCAGGACAGTCACCGAGGGCCCCACTGATCAATTGCAGGAAGGAGGAAAGCTAGCAGAACATCCACCAAACTGGGAAACATCCAAAAAGAGGCATCAGAGGTTTCATCAGCCACTTTAAAATCAGTCACGTAGCCACCATGGGGCCCAGCTCATGGAGGTACACAAGCATTCAGCATATACATATTTGCTCATACAAGTGTCAGAGTGCAGCATGAAACATATACAAGATTGAGAAAGGAATGAGGGTTCATTCATCAGGAATGTACCCAAAAGATCTGGGCTGGCAGAAGTCACAGGAAACACCAGCACCCAAGAGCTGCTCCCATTTAGGAAGACCCAAGACACCCACTGATCTGGCAAAAACTGTTTGATGGTGGGAAGCTCTGAGCGTATGAAAAAGAGATCAGAATGCTTTCTGCAGCATCCCACAAGCCATGGAAGAGAACAGAGAGCTCCATTCTGTCACTTTCACTGCAGTAAAACAAGAGTTCATGTCGCTGAACAGGGCTGGATTAATGCATGGACTATATGGGCTGAAGCCCTGAGCCCCAGCCTGAAGGGGGCCACCAGACGCAAGCCCCTATGGCTCCTGCAAGATCTTTCCCCTGTCTCCTACCCTGCACTGGAGTGCTGCACCAGAGGCGACACCACGCACTAGCCAGCCCTGCCCCTCGGGGCAGACCAGGGCAGGAGCGTGGCCTTTGCTCCCCTCCCCTCCAGAAGTGGGGGTCTAGAGTCCCGGGGACCCAATGGTAGGGCAGCCCAAGGCCCTGAGGCCCCTTAATCTGGGCCAGCTGCTGAAATGAGTGGGGTTTCTCTGATGCAAAACTGGGAGGACAGAATTGGACTCATCTGAAAGGCAAAGTCTAGTGGCTCTAACTGAAAGCTGAGCAAAGATCTGAACCAAAGAACAGGATCTCAGCACGAGTTCTAGAGCAGCATGCATTACACTCAATCTTTACAGGCCTCACCCCTCCTTTCTAAACAGCAAGACTCTGGCTTAGCTGATGGTTTTCCTTCCAACTCTAAAAAATTATTGAATGGCTGGCATGTTTTCTCTGTGTAATAAAAGTCTGTGATTTGTGAAATCATTCCAGTGCCTCTTGTGACTTCTCAAACACATCATGCCCTTTCTAATCACCACTCATCTTTGGCTCTACTCCCAGACCTGAGTGGGTTGCCATCAGGTGTGGGAGAGTCATGTTACTTGCCATCCACCATGAACTATACATCCTGTCCCCTGGTTCTGCCATGGCTTAGCTTGGCCACCGTATTTCTCAATCCCATCCTTTGCATCTGCCATCTAAATGGTCAGCTTGCATCCATATGGCCCTGACTTTTCATTTTGATGCCAAAACTCTGATTTATTTACGGTCAGTCTGCAGCATGGCAGATCACTGCATGTTTACCCTTTGCAGCCAGTACAGTGGCAAGCATTGGGCCAAGTTCTCAGCTGAAATAGCTCTGTTGACATCAGTAGAACTACACCGGTTCATACCAGCAAGGGATCTAACCAGCTATATTTTGAGTTTTGCTGCCCATGGATGCAAGAAGGAGCCAACGGGCCAGGCCAAGTTAGTTTATCCCCTTTCAAAAGATGGAGACGTGCTGTGATGAATTCGCCCCAGCATACCTACAGTGATTTTCTTTTCTTTAACTTTTGATTTATCAAAATGCTCTGGATACAGGCTCATTTTCTTTGCTCAATATTTATTAGCATTTCCTCCTGCCTTGAAATGCGAACTGCAGGCGCTCAGATGAAAGGAATGAGATGTCTGTTTTTGCAGCAGTTACTGTGAGCAGCTGCTTTCTACAAACAGTGGTGCACGACAGGAGGCTGACGAAGAAGGACGGTGCAGGGAAGGTGGGGCACAATACAGGAGTGTGCTAATAAAGTCTGCAGATGACACAAAGTTGGGAGGTGCTGCAAATACAGAGAAGGATCAGGATATCATACAGGAAGATCTGGATGACCCTGTAAACTTGAGTAATTAGGATGAAATTTAATAGTGAAAAGTGCAAGGTCATGCATTTAAGGACCAATAAGAATTTTGCTATAACTTAAGGATGCATCAGATGGAAGTGATGAAGGAGGAGAGGGACCTGGGTGTATTGGATCACAGGATGACTATGAGCAACAATGTGATGTGGCCATGAAAAACTCTAATGCAGTCCTAGGATGCAGCAGACAGGTTATTTCCAGCAGATATAGGGAGGTGTTAGTACTGTTATACAAGGTGCTACTGAGACCTCAGCTAGAATACTGTCTGCAGTTCTGGTTCCCACGTATAAGAAAGATGAATTCAAACTGGAACAGGCACAGAGAAAGGCTACAAGGATGATCCATGAAATGGAAAACCTGCTTTATGAGAGGAGACTCAGAGCTTGGCTTGTTTAAGCTAACCAAAAGAAGGCTGAGAGGAAATAATGATTGCTCTCTATAAACACACCAGAAGGATAAACAACAGTGAGGATGAAGGTTTATTTAAGTTCAGCACCAATGTGGACACAAGAACAAATGGATCTCAACTGGCCATCAGGAACTTTAGACTTGAAATTAGATGCAGATTTCTCACCATCACAGGAGTGATGTTCTGGAATAGCCTTCCCAGGGAGCTATGAGGGCAAAAAGCCTTCAAAACTAATCTTGATAAGTTTACAGAGGGAATAATGTGATGGAACAGTCTAATTTGGCAACTGACTGATCTTTCTTTGACTACTGGTGGTGGATATGCCAATGGCCTGAGATAGGACGATTGATGGGGCGGGATATGAATTATTACAGAGAACTCTTTCTTGGGTGAGCAGCTGGTGAGTCTTGCCCACATGCCATATTTGGGGTTGGGAAGGAGTTTTTCCCCAGGGCAGATTGGCAAAGGTGCTGAGGGGGTTTCATCTTCTTCTGTAGCATGATCACTTGCTGGTGGATTCTCTGTACCTTAAAGACCTCATACCATGATTTAAGAACTGTAACTCAGTCCTAGGTAAGAAGTTTGTTGCAGGAGTGGGCGGGTGAGATTCTGTGACTTGTATGGTGCTGGAGGTCACACTAGAGGATCATATTGGCCCCTTCTTACTATCTGTGAGGGAAAGATGACCATTTACTTTCCTTTCTCAAAACCACACTGTTGCTGCAGAAAGAGCTCAGCTTTTTCTACAGATATCAGTTAAGTCATGGCCAAATCTTGGTCTCCAATATATGCATTTATCTCCCACCAAACACAGTCTGCTCCTCTAAAACCTAGAATTAAGGTCCTATAGGACAGAACTAAACAGTGCTCACCTGTTAAATCAATCTGAGCTGAAGCATCTGGCACCAAACCAGGGATCTCTAACTAAAAGCATCAGATGCTATAGCTTGAAATAAAGAGCCAGGACTTCCTAAGTTTGCATAGAGGGTGCCCTGTAACTCACACTCACATAGGCCTATAGACACTCCCCCCAAGCCAAATGAGCATCTCTCCTTTTGCCTTAGCACTTTAATGCTGCAAGTTGATGAAGCACCAGCACCTGAAGCAAGCCCACAGGCTTCTTGCTACCCAAGGGAATGGCTAATAGTTGCCCTGAGGAAGGAACCCTCTCACCTCTTTAGAGCAAAGCAAACAAGTGACAAAGCTGTCCTGCACCACTGGGACCAGCATCTTTCAGAAACGCACTGTCAAAATGATCTACAAGTTGTATAAAGATAACAGCACCCTGCATCTCTGCACCATCTCACTGAAGAGCATCATTCATTTTTAAGTGAGTAGGAGGCTCTGAGTGAAGCTTCTAGCATCTGCCTTACAAAGGTCAATGAAGAAAGAAGGGAGCAAGAGGAAAAGCAAAAGGTGTGTGGGGAGAGGGAAGGCCACTGCTACTTTGTTGGGTGTCTGGAAAGCAATAAACAGACCATCACAGATTGAACTGGAGACTAGGACCAGATTCTCAGCTGATATAAAGTGGTCTAACTCCAGAGACTCTTCAGTTCACACATGCTAGCCCAGGATTGCATCTGCTGCTGTGTACATCTCCAGTCAAACCACAGATTCACTTTGCTTTCACCAGACCAGAGTGGCCCAGAAACTAAATGATTGTTCTAGTGAAGAACTTCACACTGGTGGATGATACCAGGATGAGTTTCTTCTCCCTGCTATGGAGGCCACATAACAGCATGTTTTGAGATTAGAACTCAGCTCCCCCACCTCTTGTTCACAGTACTATACAGAGCTGCCCTTCATAATCCATAAGAAAAGGTTTGATTTTCAGCATGCCAGAGTCCCATTGGTCAGCACAACAAACATGTTCCTAGGTCTCTTCTAGGATTGCCCCTTGCATATTGCTGTGGCACAGTCCAAGGTTCCAAGAGGAGCAGTTAGATCCTTAGCCAATTCACTGCATAGTGTAGTGGCTAGCACCTCTGCTTAACATGCAGAAGGTCTTGGGCTCAATTCCCAGAGGGTTGGACTCGATGATCTCACGAGGTCCCTTCCAGCCATTTGATTGATCCTATCAGAGTATGTCTATGCTGCACCCTAAGTAGACTCAGTAGGACCCAGGCTTGTGGAGTGGGTGCTTCCAAACTCTCTGTTTACACAGTCACTGCCTTATAATTTTGTGTTTACAGGTGCTAGAGTAGGGTCTCACAGCCATTCTAACAGGTACCTACTGCACTATGCAGGCCTCGAGTCAGATCTGTGGCTCTGAGTTGCATTCATGCTGCAAAATGACCGGGTTTGGACTAGGGCTCTGACCCACTCCCCAAACAAGGTCATATACGCCAGGTTCAGAGCACTTGCTGACCCAAGTCAGGCTGATTTGCTTGTGGACGGAAGTGGGCCTTGGGCTCAAAGCTGAGTTAGAGTTCAGGCTTAGCATGCAGCAAAGACATGCTCTGAGAACCACTACACAGGGGACAAAAGAGGGCTTGGCTTTCATTGGCCTTTTTTCTGAGGTAGGACAAGCATAACAAGGGAACCATAGTGCTTTGGCTGCCTGGGGATGCTCTTTACTCCCTGTATTTAAAACAACTGTCTCAAGATGCATGAAAAGCAGCCTCCATCCTCACATGCCCAGAAAAAGGGGAACATTCAGAGATAAAAATAAAAACTAGGTTATTTTCTTGCACCTTCTCTCCCCTCTCTTGATGGCTGTTCAGAAGAGTGTAATTTGCTTGGATGCCCCAGCACATCATCTTATCACCAAAGGCTGGAACGTAGCTCCAAATGGGAAGGATTATGCAAATAGAAAATCAGCTTTGGAGAAAGTGGGCTAATCCAATATTACAGAGCAGGGCTGTGATTGAGTGGAAAAAGGAACCAAAATGAGAACAGAGTGGGGGCTAGAACTCACCCAGGACTAAAAGCACCCGATACGGGACTTGGCTGATGCAGCACTAAAGCCCTCAAGCAATGCACAGGTCTTGTGGTGCACCCAAGTGGGGTGGATGGGATGGCATACTGGGTAAGAGACACACTTGCTTGACCAGCTGGACTTCTAACACTCTAATTCTGAGCCATGTCTGTGCCTCATGCTGTGCTGCAGCTCCTGTCGTGGGGCTGCTCCATAGTAATACCATAGGGGAAAGAACTGCCATCCCCAGTGCAGATTGCAGATCTTATTTCCCGATTGGGATGATTCGGTACTGGGAGAAGAAGGTTGTGGGGAGTGCTCACTGGGGACTCAGCTCTCCGTGTTCAAGTTTTCTCCTGCAGATGTCTCTATGTTTATAGGATAGGCTATGCAGACAGATGTTCCTTTTTATGGCTATAACTGAGCTGAAAATAGGCGTATGCACTGGTTTTAACTACTTCTGTTGCTGAAGCGATAATAGCAGCGCAAAAATCAGAGCATAGACAAGTGCATGGCAATCCAATGGGCTGTTAAATAAATGCAACCTTCGTCCCCAAAAGAGGTTGCATTCCAGGGGCTGATACAGTTTCAATATAGCTTTCAGCATGGCATGAAAAGTGCTTCACTAGTGGAAGACACAGTGCTGTTAAGATTGAATATTTCATGTACTTTGTAATCACTATAAGAATTTTAGAAACCCCTTTCACACCATGTATCAAGGAAAATGGTCACACACACTTACACAAAAGCCAGTGAATTTATATATATATGTGAAAAAAGGATGGAAAATATCTTTGTTACAAACAAAACTATATATGGTGTTCATAACAGCTTATGGGTACAGACTCCAGTACTAATGGAGCCTGAAACAACAAGGAGTAATAAGTACAACAATCCTACAGGAAGAATACCTATTTCATCATATGTCACCAGCCCAATTTGTAACTTCTGCCCCTCCTCCCCTTTCCTGGCAAAATGTACAACTAAATTGCTTGGTTTACAAAACCAGGGAAACTTTTAGCTGGCCAGCTTCCCCAAGGAAGCCACTTCTCTTCCCACTGTGTTTTTCATGTTCAGTCATGGAAACTCTGCCAAGCACTGGCTGCAGGAGTTGGGAGGATTTAAAGATTAAGCAATGCCCGCCAAGTTTCTCAAAAGTGGGTCAGGAGATGAATTGCCTCCAGAACCCACCTCCCTTATTGTGTCGTTGCTTTAATCATTTCAATTTGCCCTGAGCCAGTTTTCCAGTAGGTGGCACCAAGGCTTAAAGAGAGGGAGTTACCTCAAATCTAAGCCACAGTCACTACTGTCAATTCCCAGATGCCAATGGGATAACAGGCAATTGTTAGGGTAATCCCAGGGGTTAGATTTTCTTTTGAAGTTCTAGATGTGCAGAGGATTTATTTCACAAGCATACACTTGTGAAATCATTTTCTACAAGCATTGAACATCACGGTGGGCAACATTTTAGCAATTCTACTGTGGCGGTTAGTGGCAAAAGTGGCAGGAAAAGCTGCATTCTAAGGG
This sequence comes from Podocnemis expansa, assembly GCA_007922195.1. NCBI lineage: Eukaryota > Metazoa > Chordata > Testudines > Podocnemididae > Podocnemis > Podocnemis expansa. Next base: position 481,823 of record ML681963.1, on the reverse strand, counting down.
GAAAAAAGCAAGGAATATTTTACAAAGTGTACCTGGGTGGAAGTTATTTTCTTATCAAAATGGTGTCTTTTTCACATTAAGGAAAGGAAGGTATGTATTTGCATATACATGTGTGCACTTCGGCTTTACCAAAAACTCAATGTGGGATTTTATTTACAGACAGCAAGAACAGCTTTTGGCTCCTAGTCCAGGATGAAGCACATTCAGTTAGCTACATTACTTCTGACTAGATCCTTCTGGGAATCCCAGAAGACACAGCTCCCTTCCTTCTCCTGCCTACAAGAATTTTCTAATGCCCTCTTTGAAGAACTCTATTGGTTTTGTCCCCAGCATATTTTCTATGGGCCTTTTCCCATAAGGGTCAGGTATGTGGCAATTCCTTGATGCATTTTCACCTAGTGAACACTGTCCTGGTGAGTAGTAATTTGACTCATATGTATAAGTATTTGTGGAGCTGAGGCTTTTAACAAGAGTGTAGTCCTTAAAAAGTTATGAGATTACACCCCAGAGCTGGTTGAACCTGAGCAATAAATTAAGCAGCATTTCCGAATCACTGTGGGATGTGAGTTGCTAAAGAAACGCAGCAAAATCAACAGCCAACATCGAGGCCAGCAGCAACCATTACGTCAGTTTCTGCCTTTTGAAGCCAGAGTCCCTGCTTGCAAATCTCATGGTAAAGTCCATATAAATTTCTGAACTCAGAGGGAACACAGGAATGTGCTAGCGATAGAGGCTGAGATCAGAAGAGATCATTATGACATGGTACCAAAAGACTGGGGAGGCTGCAGCTGGGATATTTGAGAATAGTACTACAGAGAGGATAATGAAGAAATCGGAAGAGGTGCAGAAGAGGGTAATTGGGATGATAACAAATCTAAGGGGTTAGCATTGTGACGAGAGGGAGGGTAATTAAATTTGTTTTCATTAAAGAGAGAAGATTAAGATGGGACAATTCAGTTATAAAAAAAAATCCTGAGGACAATGAAGAAGGATGCTGGCATGGATCTACAGTGTCGCAGACAGAAAAACAGGATAAGAGACAAGAGGGAGCAGGAACGGAGATGGAATCAGGATGGAGCATGGAGAAGCCTGGGGCAGCATTCTGACACACTGCACAATTATATCATAAAACAGACTTCTTCCCAAAGGTTGCAACTGCAAACATGCAAGCACTGAAGATGGCAGAGGCTAACGCTGAGTACATATGGTAGATGCCGGTGCCTAGATGAGCAGATGGAACTCACTAGAAACATTTCAGTCTGAAAGGATGAAACATTAGGTGATTAGAGGATGGGACTCAGAACAATGGACTCAAAGTTATTATTCCTTTAAAAAAGAATTATTCTTGGGGCTCAGGTCTCATGGCAGCCCTGCACAACAAGCCAGAATGATTACAGCCCAACATTCATTGGCAGTCCTACAACCACCACCACACAAAAGCCTAGCACCTGTGAAAGACCCTACAGCAGTGTTTCCCCAGCATTTTCTCTGCTGTGGCACACCTTGCTACCTTTAATTAATTTGAGGCACACCACCATATAGTTTCCAAATGAACTCATGAATATTCATGAGCCAATCCAGAGCTCAGAGTAGTTTTTCAAAAAATTTGTGGCACACTTCCTCAGACCTGATGGCACATCTGTGTACCATGGCACACTGGTTGGGAAACACTGCCCTACGGCACTACACCAGTGGGATGTAGCTCAGAATTAACAGGCAGCCCTACAATAATAGGTCATTGGGAGTAGCCTAGTCTTCATAAACAACCCTACAATAAAAAAAAATAATATACTATAGCCCCCAAGAATAACCCTGTAGTAATAAACTAGCATGTGCATTCTTGTGCAGCCCTACAATGACACATCAAAATGTAGCTGAGCCCCTACAATAACAAAACTAAGGACATAGCCCAATATTTACGCAATGTGCTGATAAACAGAGCATGTGCAAAATTCTATAGCAAGGGAGCAAGTGCAACCCATTGCTCAGAAGAGACACTACAATAACAAACCTATGGGCATGTGCAACAAAAAAAGAGCGAAAAATATTCTGTAATGAACAGATGTCAATTTCAAGCATCCAAAGGGATTTCAGATAAATGATACTGTGATTGGGGTGAGGGGGTGGAGAATCTTTTTAGTCTCCCTTTAATACTCAACATCAAGATTCCCTCAGTTAAGCAGACCAGGTCAGCAGCAACCTAGACTGACCCCAGAGGAGATGACGGGATTATACGGAAGACTGCATTCTCAGAGTTGTCCAAGGGCTGTGGTCTCTGATTTTCTATGGCAATACCCTAGACTGGACCTTTGGGGATTTTTGTATAAGCCCAGGTGGCTGTGATGGGGACACATGATACCTGTGGGCTGCTCCAGATCAGAACTGAACTGTGCAGTGTGCTAAGCTCTTGCCTTTAAGATACTCTGATGCCCAATCCTGTGCTTAAGCCACTAGGTCCTCTACCTTTAAACTGAGAGTATCCAGCATTTGAACTCAAGACCTCTTGCTCTCTCAGTAACATCCCCACAGGGAACAAGCCAGGCGGCTCCAGGCAATTTAACTGTATCTAGGAGTTTTTCCTCTTTCCACCACCTTATCACTTACCCCATAAATTTTTCAAGCTAAAACAGCAATAGGACAGGGAGCATTTTACCACCATGTTGTTGGTTTGAATCCAGATCAAGAAGGGAACAACAAGAAAACCATGAGGAATCAGTTTTTTGGGGGGCCCTAGGCATAATAGTTTGGTGACCTCAGCTTAGTTGCTAGCAGACTACAGCTTCTGCCTTTATCATCCAGGGCAAACTTGAGTACCTGGATTGCAAAGTCCAGGCCTCCAAAATTATTTAAAGACCCTGTATTCTCCTGCAATTTGGAACAGCCATGCTTAGTTTTGCCTCATCAACAATCAGATACAAAAGGCCAGTGGGCATCCTACCACAAGAACCATCACTGTGAGTACTAATAGGCCTTCCTTGCTAGGAGTGTCAGAGAGGCCTGGAGCTGAGTAGCCCAGGCAGCCTGAAAAACCATCTCTGGCGTTTTCAAGTGGTCCCTGCACCTCAGGCTCCAAGCACATTGGCATGGAGCTAGTACATTCCTACTGCTCACACTCCCCCTGGTCTGTGAATAAATGAAGGTTGTGGCTTCTCGGGGCTCTCCAGCCACAAGCCTTTCATCCACACTAAAACCACTAATAAGAAACCTGATCCCCCTGGCTCACTTCTGCACCCCAAGGACTAGATCCAAAGCCCTTCGAAATTATTGGAAAGATTCCCCTCATATCACTGTGTGTCAGGTCAGCTACATTGCATGGCTGAACAGAGCACAGGCCATAGTGCAAAAAACCAGGGAGAAGCCAGGAACAAGAAAAATCTGAGTTTTGATGTAGCTTCAGAATGAGGTTTGCATTGCATTCCCCTTACAGTGGAGTGCACATTCACCTTTAATATTTCTACAATGAGTAAAACACAGCACTCATCAGTTAAACACAGCAGGGCTTAAGTCATTCAGACTGCTGTAAATCTCACTTACAGGGCTAAATTTAGCAATCTGTGACTGGCTGGCACTGACAGAAATTGAAGACAATCTGTGTGTCCTATTGCTTCACAGTGAACTAAGCTGTGGCTCTGTTACTCAGGAACTTCCTCCGACACAGTCAAACCCTGGTCACTGATTCTGTCTGATCTTCTTGCATGTCCTGAGGACAGGAGATTACACAGCACCAGGCAGCCAAGAGTCAGAACCAACTAGGGCTGGTGCCAAGGGGAAGGATTTCTTTAAAACAATGAAGAAGGGGACTCAGACTGAGATGGTCCAAGTCAGTCCATGCATGAATGGGCCTTTGTGGGGATGGGCTGCAAAAAGCAAACACATCAGCCAAGCAAAAGAAATGCAGGAGACCAGAGTGATCGGGTATTATCAGCAGGGGCCTTTGTGGATACTCTGTCTGCCCAAGGCCACAATATTAGACCATGTTGTTTTAAGGGACAGTGACTGTTGAGACTGTCAGGCTTTCCTGTCCTAAGAGATATGAGTTGACGGTAGCATTCAGCAAGGCATGAGTACATACAGTACCTGCTGGCACAGTGGGGCCCCAATTCTGGCTCTGTATCTAAGGGCAAACATCACACAAATCAAAAATAATAATAAAGCATAGTAACAATCAGTCCCTGAACTCTCTCCTTCTACAGTGGAAGAGAGATAGATGTTCATAGCAGAGTTCATTTGAGAAGATGACATTATTGGTCACGTCCATGGGGATAGGGTACTAATGGCAGAGTCCCAAAAGGCTGAAGGAAGCCTTAGCCTTTCCATGCTCAGGTGGGTTTAGGATGGACGTAGAACTCACTGCTCCAAGTCTGTATCATGCAAGGCCAAGGTGAAAGAAAATGAGAGCCACAATGAAAGAGAGAAATAAACACTCTTCAGCTTCATTTCCCCCTCAGTTTGGAGGTTGGTGAGACATTCCCTTCAATTGGGATGGAGTTCCAGTAACTCCCATAGCTACAGGAAAGCAAACCTCAAGTAATCCATGCCATCAACTCTGGCTTTGTGCAATGCACAGAGCCATCAAGCACAGAGAGCGCAACAGACAATTTCTCCACTGGCTCTTCACTGTGCCAGTCACGTGGTCTGCGACAGACAGAGCCCCATGGGGCTGGAGCACTAAGGAGTGGGGGATGCTGGGAAATGAGAGGGTTTCATCACATCACAGAGACCTCTCTGCATTCCTGAGGCAGCTGGCTTGCTGTGACCCCAGGGCAACAGCCACTAGAACATCCAGGACAATTTGTGAGGTGCCGGAAAAGACAGACAAAATTGCCAGGTGGAGATAAATCCCCATGATCCTCTGAAGAGGCTTAATACATTTCTGCAATATAAGCAGACCTCTTGGCTTTGCTGCTGTCCAAGTGACCTGGAGCTAAATGAGCTCACACAGAGTTTGCTAATAACTGATGGTCTTTATCTGAGCCCTCCCCCACACGTTCACTTCCCCTTCCCCTTCCTGCTCCCCCAAAGCAATTGCACTAATGCTCCTACACATGTCACACATAATTGCAGATCTCACACATGCATGTAAAATAGAGCTCATACCCATTAATTTCTCACAAACATACACAGCCACAGATCCCACATGCACACATAACAAAAGACATCCTCATGCACACACAGACCTCTGACCCATGGTCCTACACCCGCAGATGGATTTCTCTCTCTCTCTCTCACACACACACACACACACACACACACACCCCCAGAAGGAACACTCTAGGTCACTACCAAGGTGCACTGGCAGAGCTCTGGGAAAGAAGCTGGCCCAGCACTGCCCTGCAATTTGCCCCAGTACAGTTAGTGCCTCACTTCCATGGGAACTAGTTTGATCCATCAATCAAGAGGAGGCTGCTTGACATTTATTGTCTGATCTGTGCAAATGAGAGCCTCTGACCCCAGGTTTCAAATACATCTCCCTCTGTCCATTTAGCCCATGCTGTGCAACGCAGCACCTTGAAGGCATCATTACAATGCAATGATTTCATGCATTAAACAGATCCAACAGATAGAGCTTCCCCTGCTTAGAGGAGCCATGCATTTCATTCCCAGTGGGAGCTGCTCTTCACCAGCACCCTACCCATTTGCAAGGGACAAAAAAAAAAAAAAAAAGCCAGGTAAACATTCAGTTGGATTTCCATTCAAATGCAGCCAAAGGGAAATAGATGAAGTTATCGAAAATATAAACACCCAGATCTGACTGGTGCTCACCTGCATAAATTTACAGGAACGGGATTTGCTCCTGCTCTGATTTAGATGCATAGCACTGCCCTTGCCCTGAAGGGCCTCTTCTGCCCGCTTATGTGGAGAGTTCACTTTGGCCCAACAAGAAAACGTAGTTATGTTCCCTGAACATGGTGCAGACCTCATTCTCCCACTTTGTTACCTCTGAGTCCGCTGGTACTGTACCTTGGTGTGGCATTGTGACAGGGGTACAGAGATAAAATACTTTGCCACCCAACCACCCCCCAGTAGGAAAATGTGCAAATGGTCAACTTAAGGTTCTTTCGGTGCATAGGGCACACTTGTGAACGTCAGGAACTATGGAATGGCTAGAAGGTAACTCCCAGAGCCAAATGCTGGGAAGTTCACACCCAAACTCGGAATTTTGAAGCTGGCCCCTAGCTGTAAAGTGTCAGATCCAGATCCCCTAGACTTTGGGAGTCAGATCTGTGCTTTGCAATGAAGTCCTGCCACTCCAGTGGGGTAATCAGAGTCCCAGCTCCAAACAGCCCTGCTACCCCACAGAGCCCGTCCCTCATAATAATCTTCCAGGCACCATCATGATCAAGAGACATAAAATGCCATTGTGTTTTCTGTTTCTTTGCAAGCTCAGTTGCCAAAACCCACCAAGGGCCCACCACAAAACTACTGTACCAAGTGTCAGAAGGACCCTAGGGATGATCTCACAAATACTTCTTTGCCATTCATTTAAAAAAGAAACACAAGCCTTTCTATTCCATTCCTGTCTTGCTTTTTAGATCCGATGAGGCAGCCACAGTTGTGTAATCAATACATCGATCACTAAGAGATCTAGACAGCTTCCTCTGATATTCCTCAATTGCATGGCTCTGACCTCATCAAGTGCTGGAAGCACAGCTTGCCTGACCTGTCCCAGGAGGGCACAGAGAGGGGAGTTAACAGGCTGTAACTTACCCTGTACCAGACTATCTCACGCATCCTGCCATCCGTCTTGAAGTTACATTTCAATGTCACAGCATCCCCAACCACCACAGGCGGGAGCGGCTCAATACTGACAGTCAGGTAGCCTGTGAAATAACAGAGGGAGAGAAAGAGAACATGAGCCAAGACAGGACTGGGAAGGGGCACAGGCCTAAGTGAAATGGAAAAAACAGGTCAAGTGGAGCTAGAAATGCAAGATAGCTTCCACTTGCCCATCCTCTACTCCCCTCTACCTCCTCCAAGCAAAAAAAGACTGATTCCCCTGTCCTGCACCTATGGGGCTGGAGGTGTCAACTTCATCAGTGCGGTGAATATGAAACACCACTTGTGCTGTGCAGAGACCACAGTCTACTATGCTGGCCAATAGTGTCTCACTGTTTTCTTGTATTACCCCACTGTCTCTCCATCTCTTCATCTCTTGCCTCTTTAGATGGCTGTTACTGAAGAGACTGGCAATCTTTTTATTCTGTGTTTGTAGAGCGCTGGGTGGGATGGGGGCATGGTAATGCAAATCTTACTAATAAATAATTCACCCTTCACCTATAGCACAGGGATTAACATTTGCAGCATCACCATCTCCAAATGTTTGAAGATCACAGGTCAGGCCCCCGAAATCCTGAGATTTGCTTATACTCAGGTCCCATTTCAAACCTTCTCTCCACAAATAGGAGCGCTAGAAAGTTATTGTTTTAATTGAAAGCTGAAAGGCTCATGTAATTATATGAATCCCAGAGCTGGGACTAAAAGTAAAACACCAGCTGTCATAAGATGCACAATCAAATCCTGAGAATCAACGATGCTGTGTTTTATACCTCTTTGTGCTGCTTTAAATGGCTACACAAGTTGGAAGCATAAGCTCCTGGTCAGCATGTGGTGCCTGCTCCTGACTGGGCCTCATTCAGAGGCTGTGGATCTGATGCTGCTTTCATATTTAGAGCCAGGCTCTGTAGCTCAAATTGTGTCAGACAGGTTGGGGTTCAATTTTTAAATCAGGAAATTGAAGTAAATGGCAATAGCAATCATCCACATCCAAACTGGGAAAAAATATATATTACCATCAATAATAATTTAAGTTACAGATGGAAAAGTAAGAAAATGCAAACTTTAGTAAGCTCTCAAGCAGCATTTAAGGATATTGACGTTATAGATTCTGACACGTGCTGTCAAATATTTGTGTTTTAGCAGTTAGAAAGCTTTAACATTTTTAATTTCAGCACCTACAGTCATTAAATAATTACTGTCTGATCCCACCCCCATTATCTGACCCACTCAATTTCCTGCAACTGTGAACACTGAAATTGATTTTTAAAAAATAGACACTGGTACTAACCACCAGAATTATTAAAGAGTTAAAATGCCTTTCTGCCAAGCTTACTTACTGAGCATGAGTTATCTAGTTTAATCCCTGGTGCATCAATCAACACACTAAGGATTGGGACCATTGGGTCTTATTTTCATCTTGCGTCTTTACACTACTGACTTCAATAGATTTACTGCAGGGCAAGCAGATTGAGACCTACTCCTGTTACCTTTATGGCTTTGCAAGAGTGTGGCTCATCAATGTTTATCTTTCATGTTTCCGGCTTCCCATGATTCCTCTCCCCCACCTTACAACCATCTCAGTCCTCACCTCCCACATTTCTCCTCGCTCTTTGCTCGTGCTGTTTGGGGCACGCAGCAGGAGTTAAAGTAAGGAGGAATGCACCAGAACGCAGTTCAGGGCCCCCTATTTTTAGGCAGGCAGCTCTTCAGGCCCCCTAAAAATAGAGGAACACACTGGAACACAGAGTTCCGGAGCCCCTAGAAATAGATACAGCAGCCAGAATGCAGCATTCCGGTGGCTCCACCTTAAGCCCTGTTTCTCCTTAAGCCCAGACAGCAGAGAGCTGAGGCAGGCTGGGAGTCTGTGAATCCCCTCCTGCAGGGCCGAGCAGCTTGTGGCTGTAAGCAGCTTCCAGCCGGTCAGCCAGCCTGCAAACAGCCGAGATAGCCCCGCGGTGGGGCTGGGGGTTGTGTGGGACAGGGTGTGTGTTAGTATAGCTGGGGTTTTGTCGTGGAGCAACCCAGACAAGCACTCTTGGATCCCCTCTGTTCACAGCCAAATCAGGACTTCGCTATGGTGGAGCCTTCTCCCATCCAGCACTCCAAATCAGCTCAGAGGGTCCGACCCTTGCTCTGTCTGGTCTCCCTGGAGAGCCTCCTTCCTCCAGGAGGGTCCCAGCCATCCCAATCAGAAGTGACACTCAGCCAGTGTAGAAATCAGAGGGTTTATTAGCAATCCAGTTTGCACAGCAGCTAGAACAGTTGGCTTTCAGATTAACCAGGAGGCATAGCAATAAACCCCTGGCTGAGCCCCCAGAGATCCTGCCTGTCTGAGCCCCACTTCACTACTACCCTCCTCCTCTCTCAGCCCTTTGTTCTTCTCCCCAGCCAGCCAGCCTGCCCCTGGTCTAAACCAGCCACAACCTGTGTCACCCACAGGGGGTTTAGGTAAGGTCTGTCTAAAGCCCCTTCCCCCTAGTGGTTCCTATAGTTATCACACTCCTGTGTCCTATCACCAAAAGTACAGGAGCAGAAAAGAACATCATTTGGGTATCGCCCCTGGCATACCACAGTAGCCCAAGAGGTTTCTTACCTCATCACAGATGTGTAGCAGTGAGTGTGTGTACTTGAGTGTGTGTTAGTGTAGCTGCAGGTGTGTAGCAGGGCGTGTGCATACATGTAGCAGGGGGTGGGTGGAGTGCAGTGATAACTGATGCATGTGGTACTCAGAAGTGGTCGCTAGGGGCGTCACTGGCACCTGGCACACAGGGCCTGTGCCCTGAATGCCAGCACCAGTGCCTGGGTCCTTGGTGTGGGCCCGCCTCTCCCGGTCACCGGCCAGGGATCAGGAGCCCAGCCACCCGTGGCCACGGCTGCCACTCCCAGCCGCTTCAAAGGCAGGCTACCCCACAGCTATGGCTGCCACTCCACACCCCACCCTATCCCCAGCTGGGGGCGTGGCCTGCAGGCAGGGGACAGGGCCTGGACCTGGGCCCCAGGTCATTCCCCGGGGCAGCGACATCCCCTGGTGGTCTCAAATGCCTCCCTGGACTGGGGGGGGCGGCAGCAGCTGGGGTGGGGGAAGGCATTTGTGGGCCCAGACCTGCTTGAGGGTGGGCCTAGACCTGTGTGACCAGATGGAGTGACTCTGAGGGTATTGCTCTCCAAATGCAAGTAAGCTGACGGGCCCGTGTCTTGGCCCTCCCTCTCCATAAAAGTCAGCCTGCACCGTTTTGCCCATGGTTGTGCAAGACATTGCACCAATACAGGCTCTGTCCATCACTGGGACAGGCTTTGCTGACAAAGCTCCATGCCAACTCTGGATCCCTTGGGCAGTAGCAATGGAGAGTAAGCAGAGGCATTTCTTGAGCAGGATTCTAAAATCAGCTGTTCAGAGTCTGCCAAGTCCCTTCAACATTCCCACCTGGCTTTTCTCACTGTAACGGCCATCAGGAATGTTTACTCCTGAGCAGACCCATCATCCACTTAATCCCACCACCAGATAAATCAGAACATGCTATTAGTTTATCTAGCTTGGCATCCTGCCTCTAGCAATGATCAATTCTTGTCTGCTGCAGAGAAAAGTATTAATTGCACATACCACAATGCTAGACAATGCCCGGGGGGGGGGGAATTCTTCCTGACCCCCTTTGTCAGTCTGCACCATGAAAGCATAAAGAATGAAAGCATTGATGGGATTACAGATTTAGTTTCACTTGGTCTTGAATCTGAGCTATTCACATCATACAGCAGTTGGTTCCACAGGTTGCATATTCCACCATTACAAAATGAAACTGACAGCTAACAAATGAATAATGTCCAGGCACTCTCAGAAAGGAATACCTTTACCAGAGTGCAATCAGGAAAGATTGCTCTAATCAATAGCAGAGCCACACACACCTGCAGATACCCCATCATGAGTCATGGATTGAAATGCACTGCCAAAGAAACAAAACCAAGTAAGAGAATATGGAAGCAGAATGGAAAAGGCGACAGGAGTCAATCTGCATAGGCTTCCAGCAATGGAGATGCCAAGAGGGGTTAACAAAAACACCAATGAAACCAACAAAAGCTCTTCTTCAAAATTAATCAGTACTTGCAGACAGCCAAGAACTCCTTCTGAATGCTGCAACTGGCCATGCCTGTTACCTTCACACCAGCCAGGGAAGATGAGTGGTGAAGCTGGGCGTAGAGGAGCCAAGTGGGTTGTGTTCAACAGCTGTTTCACTGGCCTTGACAGTGAAGCCTTGCAGATCAGACAAGCAATCTGATAGGGGATGAGGAAAAAAAAAAATCCATAGGCTTCCAAGACTCCTATCGCAGCATGTTGCCAGGGAACATGTGGAACGGTTACATGGGCTCTCCTTTCTTCCCCAAACATGCTAGAGCCCCTGGGATTTTTGAGGACCATTTAATAGTGGCAGAGAAGCCTAAGGCCACTAAAAACCACTGCACGGTACCAGAACTTCCAAGTGTTGCTTACGCTAATCTGATTTGGATTTCCTCAGCATTCAAAGGGGCAGTGGGAATAAAGCAGAGAAGCTTCAGCTAGGTGTTGGGGGGGCCAGTACATTTTGAGTTGCCTTCAGACCTTCTGCTCCCCTGAAACTGCTGCTACCACCAGGGGTGATCAGTGTTTTTTTGAGGCCCTGAGCAAAAGTCAAGGATGGGGTCCCCATCCTTGACTTTTGCCCCCAGACTTGCCATACCCTGCCACCACCCCCAAGGCCCTGCTGCTCCCCCCACATCACCACCACCACCCTCTGCTGGACTTTGCCATTGGCCCCTGCTTCCTCCCCATATACCACCATCACTTGCCCATGACATTTGCTCTCCCCCTATGCACTTCCCCAACCCTCTCTCTCCTGCCCTTGCCCCTTCACCTTACCTGGCTGGTGCACTGCAACAAGCCAGCTGCTGGAATCTGCCCTGCCCTGACCCAGGAGCCCTCCCCTGCACAAGGCCTGGAGCAGTTGCCCACCCTGTCCCCTAGCTAAGACCCCCTATGCTGCAATCATCACCACATGCTGGACACACTCAGGTCCTGGTATCAAGAATCACATTGTTTCCCAGATCTGTGGGTGTCCAGGAGCTAAGAAGCTGCAAAGGAAGCACAGTTCACCTCCATCCCCTTGTATCAGTGTTTTTAATGTGCAATGTGATTAAATGGATGCTTTGCTTTGATTCAGTAACACATTGCAGTGAGTGCCCTGGGAGTCAGCCGATTTTGGTTCTCATCTCTCCAACTCTGCTATTGACAAACGGTAGTCTCCTTGGCCAAGTTTATCAAAAGCCATCACTGATTGCAGATGCCTCTGGGTTTAGTTGCCTGGTCTGTAACTCCAAGTATGGGGGTCCTATAAGTACTTATACAAGCAGAATCACTTGTGTCAAGGCTGTTTCCCCACTCTGGAACTTTGAGTGCAGAAGTTGGGGACCTGAAAAAGGCCTTAAAACCCACTGGCCCACAAGCCTTGTCAAACTGTTGAAGGTTACTAATTCCCTGGCCTTAGAATGGTATTGCTGCCACCACCCAAATGCAAAAACATCTTGAAAACCCAGGAAGGTGCACTTGGGAATTCCTTCCTGTGAAGTACTCAATTGCTTTTCTTCCTCCCTCAGGACTGAACCCTAGCTGTGATATCAGCTGAAAATGGTACTGAATCCTCTTTAGTAGTTGACTGCACAATCTGAGGCACATTTACACAAAACTTCTTGCCTTTTAGGACATAGAGGCAGAGTTTATTTTAGAAGGGTGAATTCTTCAGTTAAGAAGAACAGCTAAAACACACAGAGTTGATTCTCTTGTATTTAACTTAGGTACTTAAAGGATAGTGGGAGGGGATATATGCGCTCAGCACAGAGGAATCCAAAAATGAACCAAAACCAAAGAAATAACTTGACTGCATCTAAACATTCTCTGTTCTACTCATGCATTGTCAGGTGCAGATCTGAGTCGATCTTGGCCACAGATGTTGCTGGATCCACCAGGCCTTTCTCCTTGGCCTCATCCTGATCCTTCTGTGAGCTCTGCTGCCACCAAACAGGAACCAGGCAGGGCTATTTCTCCAGTTCAAACCCTTCACTTTCCAATCATGCTCCTGGGACTCACCGACCAGGGTGTTAACCCCTTCCTCCCCAAGGCTACTACAACTTATGCCTCAGTTCTCTGTTTTACAAATGGGAAAACAGCAGCGACAGGGCTGAGGGAAGTGCTTTGAGATCATATCTAACAGCTGTTTCCTGCTACAGTATTAAGAGCTGCCCAGTGTGTTTAAAAGCCCCAGCCTATGCATTGACTGAAGCCAAAACTCCCTTGCAAACCTTTGACAACACATGCAAACATTTGTGTGGCAGACATCACCATTATCTCTCAAAAGGGACAAAGCTACATCTTCCCTGCTCATAGTCTGTGCTCAGCTGAACAAGCCCCACAGTGCTCTCAGCCTTTCATTCCTGCTTTCGCCCCACTGACTGCAAAAGGCTTTGAGTCAGGCTCTTATTGCACCAGTAGATTAGCCGTGGTATTAGTCTGGCCCCTAGCAATGTCATATTGGAGGACCTAGGAGTTTAAGACATTTTCCTTCACAGTCCCTGCCACCCCCACAGGTCAGGGGGAAGTAGCAATATATCTAAGCCCAGCTGGGAAATTGCAAGCATGGCTACACTGCCAAGCAGGGGTCAATTCACTCAGCTTGCAGGGCTCAGGCTATGAAGCTAAAAATAGGAGTATGGCTGCAGCCCAGGCTCTGAGATAACCCCCCAATGCTGGGTTTCAGATCCCAGACTCCAGCCTGTACCCAAAAGGTCTGTGCAGCTATTTTTTGCCCTGCCACCCAAAGCCAAGTGACCTGGGCTCCAAGATTCAGCACTGTGGGTTTCTCTTTGAAGTGCAGACATACCCAGAGGCCCAGGATGATTCAGGATTTCTTTTCATGACTCAAACCTGACATTGTTTACTTTAGGGCACTGGTTCATGGCATGTCACAACCCTGCAAGAAACACCAGCCCACTTCCTCCAGGCTGAATCCAGCCCTCTCCTCAGCTCTTTGCAACATACTAACCACTGTGTGACCAGATAGTAATGTGTCCTGTCACAGTGGTTGAGAACTGCTACCTTAGGGGAATGATCACACATGAGCTATCCAGAGGTTAAAAATGCAATGAGGACAAACCACTTGAGTTTTACAGGGGAATGAACTCATTCAGCTCAGCTCCACACCCGCACCTGGGGCTGCCGCCAAAGTGGCTGGTAGTCACTGTATTCTTCCCACAGGCTGGCTTCAAGGGGCTATTGACGCCAAGGTGAGAAACAGAGGACTTAGTAATGAGACCAGGCCTAAGTGATGCAGCTGAGATCCCCAGGATTGGGGAAGTCTGTGTCACAGCAAGAACTCACCTCCCAAACCACAGGTCAGCACCACACCATGCTGCTCTGCCTCCCTTCCAGCTGCTGTGATGAGAACTAAGCCGCCCCCACTGCCCTACAGGGATACCATCTCACCCAAAATGTTTTTACATTTGATCTTAAATCAGGAGAAATAAGGAATGCCCACCCCTCGAGTCATGTAGGCATTAAACCCAAGTCCCAAAGTACAAAGCTAGCATCTGTCCCCTCCGCCTGCTTTTTCACCAGTAAATAACCTTCTCTGAGCAAAGCTACTGAATGGTACAGCTGATCCTTGTTTCCATCACTCCAGATTTGCTTCAAAGCCCTCTAAATTGCTCAACTCAGTTTCCTGTAGGAGTGAATCCTGCAATTACTTAGAGAGCGTGTAAAAGGGTAACCCCTATTTTACTGGCTCTGCCTGTGCTGCCAGTGTGTGTAGTTGCTCTCCCAGTGAACTGGCAGCATGAGGCGGTGTGAACAGATGAGTGAGTGATCCTTCTTACCGCCACGCTTCATTATTCTGAATGCCTCCATCACTCTCCCTCCTGTATCTGTGACAACATTTATGGCACTCCTATTAAGAGACATTTAGTAAAATAACCAGTGATATTTAAGGATTAGACACAGATGTACAGGGAAACGATCAGAGATAAATGTCTGCTTGGGTGTTAAACATTCCTACAATGTTACATGGAGTGACACTGCAGATCAGCTAGTGGCACTCTTTTTCTGTTCTCATGCACCTCATCGTCTATAAAAGGTGCTTTTCCAGTCCCATCCTCTCTTCTCCTCTTTGGGAGCCATTATCAGGAAGGAATGAGGAATCAAGATTCCTTGGATCTATTCCCAGCTTTGCCCTGGATTCCCAACTCATCACTTAAGAGGTCTGGGCTATGATTTGAAAAGTGACTAGAGAGAGAGATTGTGGGAGCCAGACTTGGAACTCCTTAAAGAGTCAGATTTTTAGAAGGCAAATGCTTTCTGATATTCAGGATCCTGTAAGACACTACCACAGCAGGACTAGGAAGAGATTTTATTGGGGGGGGGGGGGGCGGAGCATTGATTTCAGTGAAAATTAGGTGCAGAAGTCCTGCTGAAAAATCCCCCTCTGTTCCTGTCTGCTTCTTTAGGCTCTTAACTACCTTTAAAAACGTGGTCCTTCACTCAGGCTGTGAAAGCACAGGTCTTGCATAAAACCATGAGATTAGCCCACAGTTGAGGTCAAATGAGATGCTCCCGTAGCCCCTTCTGATTTTAGAAATCTGTGTATTCATGTGAAGAACACAGTCACAGCTGACATTTTAATCCAAGCAAACACTCATAAGCAATGTGTCAGGTGGCTCAGTTCTCCTCAAAGCAACCCTGAACAGTTTGAACTGTCAGTGAGGGTGGAAATGAGGGAAGGCTGGGATTATGAAAGAAAGTGATGCTGTTAAAATGCAGAGACCAGCCTGGGAGATCGGGTGCTGTCTAACTCAGATGAGCCGCCTGGGTGGGATATATAGAGCCAAAAGGCTTCAGCTGGATAGTGCAAGGGCCAGCACATTTTGAGTTGTCTTCACACCTTCCGCTCCCTCAGAACTTGCCCATAACCACCCTTTGAGATGGGCTGCTCACATACGTTCAGTTCTAGGTGGCTATGTGCCGCAGCGCAGAATTGGTCAGAAACATTTTAGCCTTAGCCTGTCAGAGCAGGGTCCGTGGTCAATGCCCCCTCTGGTCACTCCCATGGCTATACATACAGCCCCAACCCTGATCCTCCTCAGTCCCTTCCATTAGCCAACTCTGAGTAGCGGGGACGGAGGGAAGGACCTGATTGTATGCAAGCAGCCCATCTTGAAGAAGGATGGTTACTGGCCAGTAATCCACCATTCTTCAAGCACTGCTCACATCATTCAGTTCTAGGTGACTACTAGCCATACTCTGGGTGGTGGGCGGAGTTGGTGCTTCCCCCTACCCCATCAGCACGGCTACTGTCGGAAGGGCAAACCCAAGCCATGGTTGGGTGCCAGAGTAGGAGGTCTTTAGCCTATATAGAGAAATGTTTGTTAACCATGAGTTCTGTGAGAAGACTGCACAAAGGGCACCAAGAAGTTATGTGCCACCCTATGTGGGGGTTTGGAGCAGTAGCAGAGGGCTGTTTTAACCCATTCTTGGCACCCTCATTGCTAAACAGGCTAATCGAGTAAGACGCAATAGGTCCACAGTTCAACAACTCAGAAGTAACTGATAATTGGCACAATTTAAGGAAAGGAACAAAGGGAAGGTAAACCTGCCCTTTCCATGTTTATGGGATTAGAGACCTCTACATGAGGGGGCCTGGGCCAATTCCAAAGGCCAGGCCCTCATAGAAGTCGAGGACAGTAAATATCATTCCAAATTGGCAATACAATGCCCTGGAGGGGGGCATGACCCCACCTGATAAAAGCCATTGTGAAGGCTATTGCCTGAGCTGGTGGGGGAAAATTCCCCACCACACAGTAGTGGCATATCCCAACCCTCAGAGGGTGCATGGTATCTGCCCTTTAGACAGGAGGGGAAGGAGGGAGATGCTGACTTGCCAGCATCAGCAAACCCAAACTAGCAAACACTGTATGTGAAAAGCCTTGTTTAGTCCTGATAAGGGAGGACTAGGTATGGGTCCCCCTGGTGAAAAAGGCGAAAATCCATTTGAGGGAGGGAGTCATGGGGAACCAACCCTGAGTTTAGAGGGAAGGAGAGGTTCTGAGCTGCAAGTCCATACCTATGACTCACAGTCCTTCCATGAAAAATCTTGTTTCCAATTTTCTCTTGTGAGAGGCCCAACCCAAAGGTATCCACCCCTTATATGGTGAGGTGTCCCCTTAGGGATTAGGACAGGGATGAAGGGACATTACACATTAAAGGATAGTAATGTTTATCCTGGGCCCAAACAAACTTGCTGCATATTGAGGTATGCATACAGCCAGCCTCTCAATTTTTCCCTGCTCTAATCTAGAGGTAAGAGCAATCTAAGGGAGGCATTGGGCACAAGGGCACCCAGCATGATTTTTCCTGACTAGTATGGATAACACATTCATGGACAAATCCCCCTTCCATCTCTGCCATAGTTGTCCTGAGCATGCAGTTCTGAGGTGGTCTTTCCATGTATTCCAGACCACCTATGGGTTATCGTGGAAACTTGACACCAGCCTTGTAGGGTCGTTCTGTACGCGGCTATAGCCCAGTAGTTGAGCGAACCTAGAACAGCATATTGCCACCCTTCTTGTTCCTTTCAGGTGCTAGGGGTACTCCTGGGGATGTATGAACGGGGTATGTACTCCTACCTCCCTAGGGAGGAGGAGATTAGCCTGATGACACTGTCACCTAGCTTGGTAAGGGGGGGAGGGGGGAGAGGGGTCCTGAGCAAGATTGAACTGACAAGGAGAGGGGGGCGCTGATAAGCGCCAAGTGGGACCACATGGAAGTACCCAAGTGAAGACAAACAGTAAGAAAAAGGTACCTGTGAGGCACGGGGCCTAACTTTTCTCAGCCAGGCTTGATAGTTGTCTTCAGAGTGTGTGAAAAAATGAACGTTACCCTAGTCGCTTGAGGCAACCAGGTAAAGCACTTTGGAGGGGACCGAACAAAGGGCCCATTGCCATAAACAGGCCTGTCCCTTCTGCCTGCTAGGAGGCCTTAAACTGCTGATCAAGGTTTGGAAGACGTGTCATGAGAAAGGGGAGTCATGGATTACCCATAGTAGAAGGGCTGGAAGGTGGTACTGAGCCACATCTCAGAGGGGAAAACCTGGGACTGGAATAAAACCTCCTGATACCTTCCTACAGTTTGCTGCTAGTGGTATGAAAAAAGCTGAAGCCGCTTTCTTTAGTTGAGGGAGTGGGTCACGAGCACTGGTAAGTGGGCTCTGCAAAGAGGGTTGCTAGGCCTCATCCCAGGAGTTAGCGGATAGAGGGAATGGAGCACATGGAGCTCTTGTAAAATACACCCCCTCCAGTGCCAAGGGAGGGGTACCCTACCCCCCCATGCCTCTTAAATTGTCAATGGCCTTCTGTCCATGGGGAAGTCTCATGTTGAGGTCCTGGGTGGGGTTAGATACCTGACCAGGAACTGAAGGGAGCGGACATTGCCAATGGAGCGTTAACAAGCAGTCCCCCATGGAGATTGGGGATGCTACCCCAAGGGAGGTCACTAATGGGAAGTATTTGTCATGGGGAGACTAGACAATCCCTTATGTGAGATGAAGGGAGAGACAAGAAGGGCCAAAATTTGTTGACCTCTTGCCCTGTCAGCCCTGCAATGGTCCCCTTGGACATCAGGCAAAGGTAAAAGCAGACATCTGGACAAGTCTAGTTTTGGCAGGAGTCCCGAAAAATTCTCTTCTCTGGGTGAGAGTGGGGGAGGTAGTAGTGAGGTCAGTATCCTGCTGCACTACTCCTCCAATCAGTTCTGAACAGGAGAGAGGTGGAGCCAGTGGGCCCCCTTCCATCACTAAGGGACCAGGCCAAACTCGTCAGGCCCAGTACCCAGCAGGCAGTTAGCATTCCATGGATGCTTGGTTTAACATCTAAGGGAAAAGCCCTCTTTCCAAAATGGTTTGGATCCTAGAGAGAGGGGGTATTCCCATTGTGAAGTCGCCCTATGTACTGCTTTCTGAACACAGAACCTCTAGGGTAAAGCTGAAAGAGAGGTTTAGAAGTTGGCCCCACAACCCAACTTGTCTGAAAATTGTGTTAAGGCCTGTAGTCTGAGAGTGCATGGGGGTTCCCACTTAGTAGGGAGCCCTCATTGTTTTACCCTTCATGACAGTCTGGCTGCTCTCAGACCATCTGGCCAAGGTTTACACTGGCCTGGGTGGAAGAGGAGACCCCTAAATGAAATGAGGGGGCAATCTGAGTGGCACCAGCCCAGGTACTGGTGTCAAGGAACAATGCACCCAGTGAGAGTCATGTCTTGAAGCGCATGGGGCATATGCCCATGAGGTGGTATGGGTTTCATGCCCTGCAAAGGGGCTTATTGTTTGATGGGGCCCCCTTTTTTTATCCTGACCAAGGGAGAGAGACTATGGATCCCCTCCCCCAGGTGCTTGGCAGGTTGCTAGGAGTTATTGGTGCCTAGGTTGCTGTGGCAGGGTTGTGCCTTGGGGCCTGGTTGTGGATCCAGGGTCCCTTACACTGCAGAGCATGGCATCAGTGGGTCCCACAAATATATACCACCCTTCAAAGGGGAGCTCCCAGATGGCCTGCTGGCAGTCTTGGGGAAGGCCAGCAGCCTGTAGCCATGCTGTGCGGTGCAATACCATGACTGAGGCAATGCCCTGGCTAGCTGTGTCTGAGGCAGCCCATGCTGCAGTAAGGGTATCACAGGATGCCTGCATGCCCTCCTCAATAAGTGAATTATAGTTGTCAAGGTGCTCCCTGGGAAGAAAAGCCCAGAAGTGCCTCATGGACTCCCATAGGTCCAGTATGTATCTGCCAACCAGCACCTGGTGATTGGCTATGCAGAGTTGAATGGAGGAGGTTGAATAGCTCTTCCTTCCCATGGACTCCAGTTTACATTCAGGGGAAGGGCCAGCTGTCTCATACCCCATTCAACTCAGAGGTTTCCACCACCTGGGAGCCCAGGACTGGATAGGCCACCAGAAAGGGAAAACCATCGAGAGAAGCCTGATATTTGTAACCAGCCCCTTGAGAGACTGGCAAACTGGACTTGGGGTTATACCAGTGGGCCCCCGTGGTCTTCTGCATGCTGTCATGCAATGGCACCAAGATTGCTTCTGGTGCAGCTGCAAATCCCAAAATCAAAAGGGGGTCTCCATCATCCCTGAGGGGCTCAACCTCCATCCCCAAGTGAGCTGTAACCCTGCAGAGGGGGTCATAATGTGTGCTGGGATCCTCTCTTTAGGATTCAGGTCAAGGGTTTAGAGTAGGGGTCTCAAAGATGCAGCTCCTAATGCTATTCCTGCAGCCCACACCACCACTATTGTTACCAACATTTGCAATGAAAAGGTTTCAGTCATGTGGCAATTGTGCAGCCCTCATGGTGATTTCAGTTTGAGACCCCCAGTTTACAGCCTCTATGAGAGAGGAAGGCAGACAAGCTCTCAGAGCATCCTGTTCTATACTGCACGGCTCTGCAGGGGGATTCTTCCCCTGTGGTACTGAGTGAGGGGATCAGCTGGGTGAGCAATACCAAGAAGGGCCCGGTACTAGGGATTTTCTGTGGGAAGCTTTGACTACCCGATAGCTGGGGCTGACAGCTGTGTGCGGTGCCAGCTCCTGAAGACTTAAGGAGCATGATCTTCAGCACTGCATAGGGCTTCGGTGCCAGGTGGGTAACGTCCTGATCGGGACCTGTGGCATAGAGGTCTGCGCCAGTGAGGTACTTGGGCACTGAGATGGAGTGCATGGATGTGGCCACTTAGCCCTTTTCCCGGGCTCGGTACCAGTCAGGGCTGGAGTCTGTGCCAGTACCCTTCCTGCTCTGGTGCCACCTGACCCAGAAAAGCATGCAGGGCCAGGGCTGTTGGTGACCAGCACTGCTTTGTAGTGGCCCACTTTTTGGAGAGGTACAGTGGTTTACCTCTCAGCTTTTGTCTCTGTTCCATAGGCAGCATCAGGAGACCCCTTGCAGCCTCAAAGGCCTCCAGTATGGTGGGCACCTGAAGGGTGCCCAGCCTTGTTCCCTGAGGGAATCATGGGGGAGACAGAGTGGTGCCACTGTTTTGGCACCGAGGTCCGCTTTGAGCGTCTCCTCTGGAAAATGGTGCCGAGGGGGCTCTGGAGCCAATTTGGCTTTTGGCACCGGTTTCCCAGCAGAGACCCAGATGTTCCAGGGGTAGGCTGGAGCACCTGCTCTAAGGGCAAGATGTGGAGCCTTTGCTCCCTGTCCTTTAGGGTCCATAGGTTAAAGGACTGACAGAGCATTTTAATGCCAAATGGGATTCAACCAGACATTTGAGGCACTTGTCATGGGGGTTGTCTCGCAGGAAGGCCTTGCCACAGCTTGCACAGGGCCTGAACCCTGGCATGGTGGGCAGTTGTTGGGAGCAGTGTTCAGCTCCAGTGAGGATGACTTGGCAGGCATGTTGGGACATGGTGGGACGATGTCCATGAATAAAGTCTTCTAGGCTGAACAGGTAGTTCATATAGAAGCGAGTAGAGGCACCTTGCTATTGCAAGTGATGGGCTGTTCCAAAACCGTTACTGAGGGTGGAAGAAGGAACTGAGTAGGATCAGGCCCAGGGCCACGTATATAGCCACAGGAGTGGCCAGAGGGGGCACTGGCCACCGACACTGCTCTGACAGATTAGGGCTAAACAGTTTCCAACCAATTGTGTGCTGTTGCATGGAGACACAGAACTGAATGATGCAAGCAGCATTTGAAGAAGTACTGCTGCTACTACCAGGGTAGTGAGTGTTTTGGGGGCCTTGGGTAAAAGTCAAGGACGGGAGACCGCCACCCTTGACTTTTGCCCCTGGCCTTGCCCCCCCCCCCCCAGTGGATGGCTCCATGCTACGCATCTGAATGACAGGCTTGTGGCAAGCTCAGGAAGATCCATTCCAGCACAGTGACAACACCACTCCCTCGATGGAGCAAGAGATACACAATTACTATTGTAATACAGGTATTACAACCAAGCAATCACTATGCTGATGTGAGGAGGAAAAAAGTTGATCCTTCACTCACTGTCAGAGCTTTCCTTGAACTCCTTCATGGAAATCTGAGTCAGTCACAGGAACAGACTGGGATAACCTTTCACTTTGCTCTCACTTCATCCTCCAGCCCCCTGTTAGATTCTCTGAACGTACCAGGTAAGCAGATGGGGGATGGGGAACACCTCCCCTGGCAGAAGAGCACATTTCAAATAGAGGGAAGAAGGAAGATGGAGATTTCAACTTCAATCAAACCCCTTTAGTAGAGAGAAGTAGCACAGTCCAGTGGCTGATGGAAATCTCTTCATCTGTCTGTGTGTATGGTGAAATCAGTGTTTACCAACCTTCAAGCCTAGCTCTGAACACTAGAAATGTGGGCCATCCATTCACCCATGGGCTCCCCCATCATCAGTCTCTTTCCTGAAACACACAAGAAGTGACAGGGAAGTTATCCATCTCCTCATTGCTGATTGCACATGCCTCCAGACAAGTAAGTTTTCCAGACCCCAGAAGGCTGTGGGGTGGGGAAAAGTAGAGGACAAGAAGAGAGATTTTAAAAATGAAAGCTGCCTGCCAAAGCAGTGCATGGAAAGCAAATCACTGGAGAGGAAGGGAGTAGATCTAACAGCTGTGCAAGTGCACCTTGGAGGAAATTAGCTGTAGGTATCCATAATATATCAGCTCATCCTTTCCAATCTCATTTCCCTGGGTCTGCTCTTGCAGCAGAAGTTGGGGTGACGTGCTGGCAATGCAAGAAGTGTCTGCATGAGATGAAGAAGACTTTGCCTCATCCATGCAAGTAGGTCAAGAATTTCTGTGAATGGGTCCCTGTGAGGCAGCAGTGGAAACGCATCGACTTTTGGAAGAGACTTCCATAGACAAGAGGGGTTCTCCTTTTGACATGTTCCTCCTGGGCATCTGACACTAGCTACCTCATGAGACAGGATGGCCCATGGGTCTGATTGCATAGCCAGGCCAATTTCTAGAGCCTTGTGTTCCTTGCAGACATGAAACCACCATGAAATAAGAATACTCACCCCACATCAGCCACTCCTGGCCTGTGGGGGTTGGCCCAGTTTTCTGCTCTTCATAGCAGACATGGGATTCCAACACCATGTGCTCAGGTTTGACCCAGCAGCCCCTCCATCAGGAATGATGGGGAGGGTTCCCAGGCAAAACCTAAATGGTGCTATGCCCCCTTCTCAGTAAGCCATGACCACCCTGACAGGACTGGAGCTGTAGGAGCCACCCAGTGATGTTGCCAATTGCTGCTTAATGCTAAGCTGTGCTGGGACTTCACAATCCATCATTCTGGCCAGCCATTGCTATCTGCAAAGGAAGATGGGCAGCAGGCTGCTAAACCCATGTCTTCAAATACAACAAGACAATGAGCCATGTTTGTCCCACACATCCCCCAAGCAGCATTTGAGTGGGAGCCCAAGCCCCCCCACTTGCTGGATGGGCCATTCAGCACTTAGTTCCTGTTAATGCTTTATTAAATGAACACATGCCAGACAGAGGAATCAGAGCACTGCATTCTAGCACCAATAAAATGCTTGCTTGTCACTGGCTGACTGTTTTGTTTTCCCCCATCTAACGTCCTACCATCAATTGCTGCAAACAGATTGCAGGAACATTGCTGAGAAAGGGTCATAGGGTCTCCTGATTTCATTTCTTTCTTTTGTATTTCCTAGAGCTGGTGAAAGGGGTTAGATTGACAGCCCTGAAAACCAGAGCCTTTATTTAGCTAAAGAACAAGCAGCTTTCCTCTGTTGCTTATGACAAGGCCCCGCAGCTCCAGCTATCTCTATTAGGTACCTATCTGGCTCCCATCATGAACCATATCCTCCCAACATCCTGTGAGGCAAGGCCAGGCTATTATCTTGTTTCATAGGTGGGAAATTGAGGCAGAGAGGTTAAGTGACATGCTCTAGTCACTTGGTTGCACAGAAGTCTAGCAGAGCAGGGAAATGAATGTAGGTGCTCAGACCAGTGCCCCACTCACCTCACCCAACCCCCCCCCCACTTGCCTTTGACCTGGAAGCAAGCCTTCTTCATGGTCGTGTCAACCCTTGGCCTCTCCACAGGCAGCATGGGTTTCCAGTCGCAGGAAAGATGACTTTGTAGTTAATATTCTCTTCACCCATGACCATCTTTGGCAAATGCTTCTGAGGTCCAGTATGCTTCCCACTATTTTATAGGTGGGGAAACTGAGGCACGGGACAGTGACATGATTTGCCAGAGGTCACCCTGAAGGTCAGTGGCAGAGCTAGGATGGAGACCAGGATAAAATGCCCATTCCAGTGAAGTCAAAAAGGAGTTTTGCTATGGATTGTAATGGGGCCAGGATTTCACCCATGGATTCCTGACATCCATTCCAGTGTCCGACTCTTTGGGCTTTGCTGAGGGCCATGGGTTGAGACTGAAGGCTTGGCTCCAGTTCCTGGCTATGTGGGGTCTTGGGCAAGTCAGTGAAATCCAGATTCACACCTGTAGACATTGAGGCTCTCAGCCTTACAGTGCCTAGGGGGGGAAAAAAGTCACAGGAACACACCAGGATTCACACAGCCTGAGGCAAGTATCCAGGCTTCCAAGGCAATGAGAAAAGATGCTGCCTGTGCCAGTTGCACCAGCACACAAGGCAAGTTGCTGGCTGAACAAGCCAATGGGATGTCCTGGCCAGACAGGTGTGAGCTAAATCCTGTCCCTCTCTGAAACAAAACTCCTAAATCTGGGCAGAACCTCACCCCTGGAGGCAGGAAGATCAGGTAGGTAGAGCACTTTTGTAAGAGGGTGGGAGATCCCTTTTCAAATTTTTGTCTCCTGTTGGTGGGGGGGGAACCAAACAGTGCTCTCCCACAACCCAGAGTTGCTCACTAACCCCTGGGCTAAAAAGTGTACAAGGTGGATACCACCACCCCTCTGCCCATGTCCAGATTTTGAATGGGACCTTAGCTGATCATCCACCTTTCAACACACTGAACAGATCAACCCCTGTATGTGAGCTAGGCAACAGAATACCAATCGTCTCCAGTTTTTGAACTGGTCTGGGGCTTAGGTGGTCTGAACTGGTCTGGGGCTTAGACACTGAGGGAACTTTTACCAGGAAAACTTAGGCACTGCACAAGTTCAGTCACCTAACCTGGGTGACCAGTGAGGGTAGCCCAGTGCCTTTGTTGATCTGGGCTTTCATCTAACTGGACCTCAGCTCTTCAACTGTAAAATGGAGATGACCACCCCTTGCCTCTGTCTATTTAGACCAGTGGTTTCCAATGTGTGGTCTGTAGACTTTGTCCAAGATTTTCAAAAGGGTTCACACCACCTTTCCAAATTTTGTAGGGAGCTGCAAATGAAACTAAAAGAAGTTGAAAGCCACTGATTCCAGCTGTCAGTTCTTTGAGGCTAGAGCTATCACACACACTATGTGGGGCTGGATCAGCCACTGAGCTGTAAAACCCTGACGGAAGCAGCTTCGAGCCAGGGGATGCTGCCACACCACCAGCACCCCTAGTTTCAGCACCTGCAGCATTATGTGTACATGCAGCACCTAGTACAATGAGAGCCTGATCTCAACTGGCACCTCTGGGTGCTACCATCATTTGTCTCATAGTAGTACTACAAGTGTTCATGATGCAGGCTCTAGACTGCTAGTTCATTTATCAGAGGACAGCCAAACAGCTGCCAATTGGGAATCAGTTCAGCTTACTGCTAGAGAAAGATGTGAACTAGAACACTGGCTCCAAACCCTCCCCCTCCCCAAAGCTGTGGGTTCATAAGTACCAGTTTACTTCACTGGACAGCCAGATTGCAGCTCTTTACATGTTTAGCACATACAGAACACCACAAAGGGTGTTTTTTTCTTTTAAATGGCCATTTGTAGCCACTGTATCGCCATAAGAACACAACACTGAGAAAGCACAAGATACATGCTATGAGAAATATCAATAATTCTCCAAATGGAAGTGACAAGCAGAGAAGATGAAGAGGACCAGAAAGGCATAAGCATGGTAGAGACCTGAGCCATGGTGCAGAAGACGAATCAGGAACTGACTGGCAAATCAATTTCAGTCTTTATACGCAGAAGGTGGTGTCATTCACAGTGAACTGAAACTAATGTAGCAGTTAAGTTACCATAATGAATCTACCCTATGGTCCACAGGTACACACTGGGCACTCATTCATAACACAGAAGAGAGGCAGTGTGGTCTAGCAGTTTGAGCATGGGACTGGAAACCTTGGCAGACCTCAGTCTTAACCCCAGCTCAGAAATAGTCTATGTGACCTTGGCCAAGCAACCAAGGCCCCACCTGTTCAAGTAATGTTTGATTTGGGGGGGCCACAGCTCTTGGGTCCCTGACTTGAAAGTATCTAGATGCTTGATGTTGAAGACTGAAAAATTAACCTGTGTACCTCAATTTTCCTCCATTATAAAATGGGCATAACACTTCAAAGGATGTTGTGAGGACTGGCTGATAAAGTTTGGATTTTAGATGAGGAGGAGAAGGGAGCTCTAGAAATCCTAAAATAGACCAGCTAGTTTGTAAAGCTCATTGGAGATGTAAAACATTTAAAGTGATTTATGTGTTATAATTAATAACAGCAGCTTGATGTTCTATTTCTAACAGTTTTAATTACATCTAAGCAGGGAAGCTAAGAGACCATAGAGAAGGGAAAACTATGACAATGTGCATGGGAGAAAACAGCAGGCAGGCATCTGATGCCAAGCAAAGGGTTACAGGAATAGGCTTGTGATGGTTTAGGTGCTAGAAAGTGGTCTCTGCTACTCTGAGGGTCAAATAAAACTATGCTTGATTGATTGAAAGGAATGTATGGCAAGAGATAGACAAGAATAGTGATCATAAACTGATCCAAATACTATCATAGGCCTTGCAGTCAGTTGCCAGGTTACCTACCCTTCCCATGATCAAGTCTCCTCATGCCCCTTCAGGCATTTTGGCTTCATCTCAGATGAACACCCCACCCCCAAACTCACCAGTTGCATCTGTTGCAATAAACCAAAGCTCAAAAGACATTTCTTCAAGAGCAGCAACACTGGGGTACAGAATTACGATCAGAGCTGAAGAGATTCATTTCCCTGCTTTTCCAGCTCCATGACTAGAAACAACATTCTATAAAATTCCACCAATGGAACAGACTCCCATCGTCTGCTTGCTTGGCTTTGCATGAATCAGCAGGCACATGGGGTGCAGATCCACTGCCGAGCAGCTGTCTACGCTACAATGCTGCTCTCTCTCGCTTTAGTTCAGCCAGTCTCAGTTATAACTCACCCAAATTGCTGGCGAAATCCAGAACAGAGCCAGGTGAATAACAAAGAAACACAATCAAAAAGAGCCCACAATAATATTGGCAAAATAGTGTTAAAGTGCATGATCTAAATGAACCAACACATGACTTCTGAACAGATGTGCACAAAAGGATTTGTTTGGCTGAGATGCTTTATATTCCAACAGGACACCTCATTCACCTCCTGTAACTGCAGGAGAGGATACCAAGAAAAGCACTGGGGCTCAACAGCTAGAACTGTTGGCTATGACTCAGGAGACCTGGTTTCTATTAACCTCTGCCACTGGGCTGCTGGGTGACCTTAGGCAAGTTACTTTGCACCTTGATTTCCCCTTCTGTGAAATGGAGGTCACAATTTTGATCTCTTTTGTAGAGCTCTGACATTTATTGATGAAGAGTGTTTTTGACAAGATAGGAATTAAGAGTTGTTCTGTCACCTCCTGTTCTCATACTAGTGAAAAATCAGTGCACCTCTATAAATCTAGCATGATGTCTTGTCTACTGATATCACCAGTCTGCACTGGCTGTGGCAACCTGGTGTAAACAGGGAAAGCTTTTACATGTTGCTATTCAATTTGGCGACAGCATTTTAAGCAGCTGCAAGTTGCTTCTCACATGTTCTAATCTAAAATATGCACCACTAAAGCTAAACTAGTAGTGGCCATTCTTCACCAAAATGCCTAGAGGAGACAAGGCGCAAGAGTACATCTACACAGAACTGCAGCTGTAAAATCCAGATGGGGCAGACAGACATACCCATGCTGGTTCTGATTGACCTAGCATGCAAAAAATAAAAAAGGGTAACCACAGTGGCACAAGGAGCTAGCTGCCGGAGTGTGTGCATAGGGTCTAGGCAGGATCAGCCTCAGGACTGCTAGCCACTGACACTGCCATGGCTACACTTCTATGCTTAATTTGCTAACTTGGTCATAGCCAGCATGGATGCTTTGATCTGAGTTGGGAATTGCACCTCTGCTCTATTGTAGACATGAGATGGTTAGTCAGTATTTGTGCTATGGACTCATCTAAAGGCCCCAGCTGAGAATGGAACTGCCCACTGTGCCACATGCAGTACATAGATAGTAAGAGGCAATCTGAGCCTGGAAGAGCTTAGGGTGGAAATCAAGGGGAGTTCGGTGCTCAGATACTTCAGAGAACACAATAGACAATGCAAAAAGGATGGGAGGGAAAACAGGTCAGTGGCAGAATGGACGCCTCTTGAGTGCCTTTCCTACCCACAGACCCATGCTGCCTAAAGCCTGCTCTTTCCTTTGCCTGCCTTCTCATTGCTTTCTCTTCCCCCCACCTCACTTTGCTGTTATCCCTTCTGAAAGAACCATACTGCTAAGGCAAAAGGCAGTCTTCTGAACGGGGTGCACATGCAGAGATTGCAGCTAGCCTTTCCATTTACAAGCCTCAGCTTCTACCGATCTATCTGCCTCGGATGGAGCTGGCATACAAGGCTTCCATCCTGTGCAGCCGCACAATGCCAGAATGAAATCACTAAAGAATTAGAGTCTTATCTGACAAACCAGCAGGGACAGAGGGCCAAACCATGCTGATACGTGTGATAAAACTTTGCCTATTTGTTAACAAATGTTGGGAGCTGACTGGGTGAGATTACACATTTTTTTGTTACAGATAACAGGCGTGATTAAATAAAAAAGGTTGCCAAGTCAAATTGCCAGGTGGCAAGAAAATGATAAAAACCTCATCACCAGACTGACCACTCAAAAAAGGCTTGGTTTGGATTCTAATCACATCACACCACACCACACACACAGATTTTTCTATTTATTAGTTACTATTCTTTGTAGTACTGGAACACCAATGGTCCTCTGTCAAGGGCCAAGACACCAATGTATGAAGCACTATGCAAACAGAACAAAAAAGAGAAAGTCCCCACCTGTCAAATAATAAGCCTTTGCATTTATAATGCCTTTCACATGAAGATCTCAAAGCACTTAATTATTACTGAGTAATTTATCCTCAGCAGCTCCTGGGGTGTGAGCATTGTACATATGGTTTACTCCCATTTTCTAGGTGAGGGAGCTGAGGGCTTGGTGACTTAAGCAACTTGCCCAGTGTTCCAGAACAAAGCAGCACCAGAACTGCCAACAGTGTAAATTCAGTTCTCCTGTCATCTATGCTACTGTAGCACCTAATGAAGTGGGATTTTCTCCCATTAAAGCTCATGCAATAAATAAATTTTAATCTTTAAGTGCCACAGAACTCCTTGCTTGTTTTACTGACCTAGACTAACACAGCTACCCCTTTGGATCTGTAAAGCTAGAGTAACTCCACTGGCTACAATCCAGCATGAACAACCTGTTTGAGCACTCTAACCACTTATCCTCTCAACACTTCTGAAAGGCAGAACAGTGCTATTCCCACCTTTTCTTGTCCACACTGAATACTAAGCCCAGGCTCTGACTCAGGTTTGAGCCCAAACCGTTTCCCACTCCCCACTCCCACAAACCAATGTGACTCAGGTCAGCAAACACTCAGGCCACAGGTCCAAAGATCCTGCTAGAGGGTCGGTCAGAACCCAAGTTCCACTGTGACTCAGGTCCAGGTCCAGTCATTTAGCAGTGTGGATGCAGTTCAAGCCAGAGACTGGAGTCAGAAGGTCTGCCCAGTGCAATAGGAACATATTAGCATAGCTGAGAGAGCTGGCTCCAGCACCTCTAAGCCCAGGTTTATAGTGCAGCGTGGCTTCACCGGCATGGGCTTGGAAACACCAAGTCCACAAGCCCAGGTCCCACAGGCCTGGGTTTACAATGCGGCATACACATACCTAGGGCAAATCCAGAGCTTCTATAGGTGACACTGGAAGTTTAGGGCGGAACAGAGAATGGAAACTAACTCTGTCCAAAGGCACAGGTTAGCTCCCTAACCACTCTACAGTCCTTCCTCTCATGCTGTCAAGGGGTTTGCTTTGATTTCAGCTACTGTTAGCTTAGATTACACCACAGTAACCCATAATTTGCATCAATGAACTTGCCTGGTTCCAAGTAGCAGTTAAGACCTATCATGGCAAAAAGGTTTTCATGAGAATTTCCCCTCCTAACAAGGGATGATGTTCAGATGAGCTGCACATGTTGGGTGCATGACCTTTTTTGGCAATACAGACTTTGCCATCACAGCAGATTTGGTGGGACACCTCTAAAAACACAGGCCTTCTTTAGGCACCTGTGAGGGGGGGGTGAGTGACCTTTGAAAAATCAAGCACCAACTGGCTGCACGTGCCAAATATTAGATCTGACTTAATTCCTCTGGCCCACCACAGTTTAGTCTGTTTGCACATGTGACTATGATCAGGGCAAATCCCCAATATACTCAAGGCATAAAGGAAGACTCAAGCCCTCCAGCCAAAATTTCCAGATCTGATCCCCACACAGTGCTCCCCCCAGCTAACTCAAAGCACTGCTCTCATGGTGCCTGTCCTTTACCACAGCATAACCCTCCAGCACCTGTGGCTGCCTGTGCCTAGCCATCTGTGTGGAGATGCATGTTCTTGGGGCAGATGAGCCCCTTTTCTCCCTGACGCAGGCAGTTGTGTAAGGCTGTGTTACTAGTCATGAGTTTCTCTGCCCTCCCAGCTCCTGGTTGGTGACCTTGGCAGGGACCAGGGAGGCTCTTTTGCAATCCAAACACATGCTGCCAGGGCCAGCCAAGGCACCAGAGCACTGAGTGATTTGTATTCTCTCAGCACGTCACCCCTTTTCAGAGGGGAAAGATGCTGCTTGAAAAGTCATTTTTCAATGCTTGACACCAAGTCTTCTGTTCTCATGCAAAACCAGATAACGATCAGCAGCCAGAGCGATTAGGAAAATATATACATGGTCTGGGGAAGAGGGAGGAGAAAGACACCATCGCAGAGTCTTGGCAGTACTTACTGTGCATGCAGACCTTTCACTGACTTCTCCCTTCACTCCATCTGCCATACAGCAATTGAAGGACAAAGTTAAGCATTGTTCTTAGGGCTCGATGTTGGTGGGGCTGTGCTTTGGCTCAGGCCCCACCAAAAGCTACTGGAGCTGCCTGAAATTCCCACATTACAGTTTTGTCTTCTGTATTTGAAGACTAGATCCTGTTTGCAACTCTAGGAAAATCTGGCATCCTGGGAGTGGAGAAGAAGCCAAAGTCACTTGCTACAAAGCTCAGCACTTTATTGGACTCTGGCTGCAAGTCTAGATTGTTTGCTTGAACTAGACTTTTGCTCTAGAACTCCACATCT
This sequence comes from Podocnemis expansa, assembly GCA_007922195.1. NCBI lineage: Eukaryota > Metazoa > Chordata > Testudines > Podocnemididae > Podocnemis > Podocnemis expansa. The sequence continues at coordinate 450,478 of ML681963.1, read as the reverse complement.
GACCCTTTAATTCTAGATCTTAATCTAGGCTCTGAAACCCTGATCCCTTTATTCTAGATCTCACTAAATCTGAACATTTGTCCTAGATTTTATTCTAGATGCTAGAATCTGGGCACATTTATTCTAGATGTTTCTGGTTCAGATAGATACTTTTATTCTAGATTGGGCTAGACTCTGAAGAATTATTTTATGCTAGACTCCTTGGACAAGTCTACATGAGGCATCATGCAAAATTCTGAACAGCACTGTCCCACACCAGAAGCTCTAACTTACTGGTTGGGGTTTAATGTTGTCACAGTGCCTTAGCAGATGGATTAGCAGGGTTGCTTGAGTGTATCTTTTCCATCCCTAATACTGCTAAAAGACCCAAGGACCCAAGCTATATCTGTGCTTATGACCACAAGGTCATTGGTGGCCACAGCAGATACTACAAAGTCATGCATGAAGTCCTGTGTGGCCACGGTGTCCATGACACAGTGTTGGATGTCAACCCAAGTATCAGACACATGATGCAGTGCTGTGGGAAGAAGCAGACCTTGTAGGCTACAAAGATGCTTTGTCCAGATACTTGCTGCTTCCAACATGGACACATCCATGAATACTAGGAACTTGCTTTTAAGTGCACACTCCATACCAAAGCCATCCCCCCCTTCTCCCACCCTCACCACCAAGAGATCAATCCACAAGACACAAAAACATCAGCAAGTCTTATGTCAGAAACTTTTAGAGTTCAGCAAGACAGGTATCCAGCCCCATCAAGCTCTATTCTACTAAAGGTCTTGCAAAAATTTAAGGCTAGAGTGTTGGGATTAGGGGTGTTAAGGGGGTGGTGTTGAACCTCACAGGAAAGCCACATAGCAAGTAGTAGTAAAGGATGCTAAGTGCAGTACTCAGCTCAACACAGCACAGCACATGAAGGCCATCTCCAGCACCATAGCGAGGACAGTCTGAAGAAGTGAGTGCTGCCCCTTCCTAAATCAGCAAAGAGGTTGACCTGACAAACCTGGGCAGCTCACAAAAAGGAATGCAAGTAAAAATGCAGCAACAAGCACAATGTGAGATGCCCACATCAATCAGGAACAAAAACAGATGGCCAGTTCAAAAGGAAATGAGAACAAAAGGTACAGAATGAAAACAAGCAAGTTAGAGAATCAGGGGTGCACCTTTCACAAAGGAGCTGGTCCAAAAATACTAAAGCAGGGGAGCAGCAGACAAACAGACAATATAGACCACAATGGACCCTACCAAAAGCCTGCTCAGTGTTTTGATGTGGTTGATATAGATTCCTTATAGAAATTGCTAAGCAGAATGCCATGGGTCCCTCTCAGCTAGTTACCCCCAACAGTCACATACTTAGTGTCCCTTCAAAGCTTGGATTTCAGTCCACACAGGCCCCATTTGCCTCCTGCTTTCTTCTTAGCAAAATGATGCACCACTACATATGTGCATACCTGTAGCCAGCAGAAGCCACACATACTGAGATGACTTGAAACGCTCCAGGCTTTTACTGATTTGGCTCTTTAACAGCACATTTGTTTCTATCTGTGCTGATGATGGCAAGAGCCAGTGAATTTAAAAATACTCCAACCTCCTGGCAGTCTCGTCTCCTAAGAGCAAGCGTATCATCTTGCCATGGTCACTAGGGCTCCTCAACTCATTGTTGTCTGATACAGAGGCAACAGGTTGACTCAACTAGACTAAGTCATTTTATGATGCCATGGGATGGACTACATTGCTTGCCATAAATATTCCACAAATCTAAAGTCAGCCTTGCTCAAAACATAAGTATAAGACAGACTTAGGACCTGTGGCTAACAGCTGCTGAAGTGGAGCAACTAATCTGCATGGGTTCTGTATTAGCATAGTATTTGCATACTAGGTGCAGGACATAGTGGGTAATGGTATTTGGGGGTTAATCTACTCACAAATCTGTCAATATCTGTAATTCTACTGAAGGAAAATACTGTCTTTTTGCAAATTGCTACTCTGTTTCAAATCTGTCTGGATTAGTTAAAGGGTAAAAACTACCCTTAGTTAAAGAGAGGCTGGGGGGGGGGGGAAGGCAATTGCATATTTCAGCCTGAAAAAGAAGAAAGGAGTGGGGTTTCACATTAGCTCCTTTTTGAGCAAAATGCTGGAGGTATTCCTATCTCACCTCAGCCTCCTGGTCAAATGATAGTTCTGGCTAGGGCTTATTTGAGGCCCTTTGTTATGTTAAGGACAGCAGGTGTTTGCATGCCACTTGATGTTTAAGATCTGCTGTGAAGGAGAAAGGCAGACTCTCTGAGCTGGGAAGCAACTCCCCTTTTCTGAGCTGAAATTACTGAAGGGGAGCAGCACATGGAGAGAGCAGCCGAAGCCGGCAGACGGCAGGCAGAGACAGCGGATGGTGAGGATGAGCTGGGCAGTGTGAGTGACCAGAGGGTGGAGCTGGTGGACAGCAGGTGGAGCCAGCAGACAGTGACAGCAGCCAGCTGGGTGGTGTGAATGAACAGAGGGTGGATCCAAGGAACAGTTCTATAGGATGGAGTGAGTGACCAGTAAATGGCGTTGGCGGACAGCTGGCATGAGACACACTCCCTATGTACCCTAGGATTGGTTGTGACGCTAGTTAGTACTGATTCCACAGATCAGTGCCATTTTGCTATTAAGTCTTGTATGTTCTGTTATGTGGGGTGGGCTGTTGGGAACTTTGCTCTGTACCAGCTAGCTAGATCAGCGCTGGTTTCTGTTATTTGGCATTCTACACTCTGTTTTGCGACTATTAAAAGTTCTGTTTACTACACTCAGTCTCATGCATGTGAGTGGGGAAGTCTTACCCCTTTGGGGTGCCCAGGAAACAGTGCAGGATTCCCAGAAATCTGGGTGGGTGCTCAAGCCAGTTCGTGGTGCTACATTATTGGGAAACCCTTAGGCATAGAACCCAGCCCTTGTTCTGCCAGCCTGCCCTGGCGGAAGGGTTGCATAAGATTAAAAAGAAAACCCACCCCACATCATTTGTGGTGGTTTGTTTTGTTTTTTTTTAAATAAAGGATTTCTGGGTGTTGAACTTTTAGCAGCATCACATTCCACAAAAACTTGAAACTTGGGTGCAAGCCCTCAAAGCCCCAATGGGGTGGGGGGGGGAATCAATGGGAGTTAGGTATCTAAATGCCTTTGAGGATGGGGTTTTTTTGTTTTTAAATAAAAGCTGAGAATCTCAGCAAAGTACATGACTGAGAAATGGAGCTTTAAGAATACTACATATCTGTTAACTCCTGCAATTTTTGGAGTCTCAGTATAGTGGTACCTTTAAGAGAGTTTATGTCAGCAATGGCTTCATTATGGATAATGACCGCAAATAATATAAAAGATGAAACATCACATCTCTGTATGGGTGCATCTACAGTTACAAGTTATTTTGAATTAGATGGGCTTAATTCAAAATAACTTACTCCCTGGCCATGCTGGCATTTTATTATATTGAATTAAGCCTTTCCTTAATTTGAAATAAGGAAAGGTGAATTTGATATAATAAAACCTCCTTTAACTTCAAAGTAATGGTTACTTCAAAGTTATTTCAACTTAAGCCAGTGTTAGCCAGGGAGTGCTTAATTCGATACAATTGCTCTATTGACTGTCCTTAAGTCCCTCTAGTTCAAATTAGGAGTCTAATGAAGACCAATTCAAATTAATAACTCCAATTTAAAGTCAAAGTAGTTAGTTCAAAAATAACTTTCAAATTACTTTGCAAGTGTCAATATAGCCCATAAGTCCAAGACTTGCCTGCACCCTGAATACTGCATGCAGTTCTGGTCATCCCATTGCAGAAAAAGAGATATTAGAACTGGGGGAAAAAATACTGGACAACCAAAATGATCAGGGGTATGGAACAGCTTCCACAGGAGGAGATAAAAAAGACTGGGATTCTTCATCTTGGAAAAGGGATGACTATGGACAACATGATAGATGTCTATAAAGTCATGACTGATGTGGAACAAGTGACTAGAACATTTACATCACCACAAAACACAAGACCCAGGGGTTACCCAATGAAATTAACAAACAGTGGGTTTCAAACAAACACAAGGGTGTATTTCTTCACATAATCCACAGTCATCCTGTGGAAGTCATTGCCAGGGACTGTTGTGAAGGCCAAAACTATATCTGAATTCACAGAATCATAGGATTGGAAGGGACCTCATAGGTCATCTAGTCCAACCCCCTGCCAGAGGCAAGACAACTCCCACTAAACCATCCCAGTCATGGTTTTGTCCAGCTGGGCCTTAAACACCTCCAAAGATGGAGATTTCACCACCTCCCTCAGCAGCTTGTTCCAAGGCTTCACCAATCTCCTAGTAAAAAAAAAAAAAAAAAAAAAAAAAAAAAAAGTTTTTTCTAATATCCAGCCTCAACCTCCCTAACCACAACTTGAGACTATTGCTCCTCGTTCTGTCCTCTGTTATTACCGAGAACAGTCAAGCTCCATCTTCAAGGAATGCTCTAAGGAAGTAGTTGAAGGTTGCTATCAAATCCCCCCTCAATCTTCTCTTCTGCAGACTAAATAAGCCTAATGCTTTCAGTCTTTCCTCATAGGGCTTGTGCTCCAGCCCTTTGATCATTTTGGTTGCCCTTCTCTGAACTCTCTCTAGCATGTCCCTGTCTTTTTTGTAGTGGGGAGCCCAAAACTGGACACAGTATTCTAGATGTGGCCTTACCAGTGCAGAATAGAGGGGAATGATCACATCCCTTGATCTGCTGGTAATACTTCTTTTGATGCAGCCCAGTATGCCATTGGCCTTTTTGGCAGCAAGAGCACACTGCTGACTCATATCCAGCTTCCCATCCACCATGACCCCCAGGTCCTTTTCTACACTGCTGCTACTTGGCTGAATGTTTCCCAGCCTGTAGCAGTGCATGGGTTTTTTTTGGTCCCAAGTGCAGGATTTTACACTTGTCCTTATTGAAGCTCATAAGATTTCTATTGGCCCACTGTTCCAATTTATCTAGGTCTCCCTGAATCCTGTCCTTGCCCTCCAATGTGTCTACTGTTCCCCCCAGCTTGAAGAATTTGGTAAGTTGATGGAGGACAGATGCATCAATGGCTTTAGCCGAGATGGTCAGAGATGCAATCCCCTGCATAGCCCTGAGTGGCTACAAATAACTAGATCTGCAGGCACAAGAAGTGGTCCAGGGACATCTGCATTGCACTTGTGAGGGCAGATGTAATGAGGTATCTGCAGATTTGTGCACCCCCTAAATGCCAACATCTGGAAGCTGGAGACTGAGGATGGAACAATCAATAAATTGCCCTGTTCTGGTCATGGCACTGGTCACTGTCCAAAGACAGACCAATGGTTCATCTAGCCCAGTATCCTGACACAGCATGGCCACCTCTATGTTCTTATACAATCTTTCTCCTTCAAGTGTCTGAGTAAGACTAGGAGGTTTTGCAGGCTCCAACACTGGGATTTCCCCCAGCCATTCAATCTTATTCACAAGAGAGATACCACTGTCAAGACAGCCACCACCAGCAGGAGGCTGAGAAATAACTTTAATTAAAAACCTTTTTCCTCAAATACAGTTCCAGGTTTATGCACAGCAAGTGGGCAAAAGAGAATTTTGCTGTGTGGACTTTCATTAAACTGAGCTTAACAAATGGGGAGCTGATTGCTTTTAAATTAAGCTTCCTTCTAGTTCCACCTTCTGCTGCAGAACAAGGGCAGACAGACTCAGCTGCCCTGCATCCAGGAGCACACATACACAGACACCAGTGCAATGAGCACATTTTAGCCAGAACATACCCACACTATCAAGGAGTGCTTGCATATGCTTGTGCATCAAGATGCGTCAGTGTATATGCCTGCACTCCTTCATGTCCAGGTGGTGCACACATGCACGCCCATATCTTGGCATATCAGTGTGTTCTTCAGTGCACCAATGTGTGCATATGCACCCCTCTGCCTCACTGTATCAGCACAAGTCACTGTGTGTGTATTATGCATCCATGCACAGATAAGCAGGTATTTGCACATGTCTTAGCAGGAAAGTGTGCATGTGTATGCAATCATGTCAGCATGCACACACACTGGCAAATCCATTGGCATGCAATGCTGAAGACATGGGATGCTTGATTTTGACAGATAATGCTTAAATGGTAAAAAGGGTTCAAAGCCTCAGGACAAAGTGCCATTTGTTGTAAAGGGGTTGGGGGCCAGGATCTTTTCCTGTGGCATCTAGGAACAATACCAGCTGCAGCATCCCCTCTGCCAATCCTGGTCAATAGAACTGGATTTTGCCACGACTCCACCATAAATCCCAGAAAGACAACGGAAGGATAATGGGGTCAGTTTGTTGATCAGATTGCCTGCGGCCAGCAGGCACAGAGAATCCTAATGAGTGCCTGCTCCCCTCTGACAGTGAAGAGCAGCTCTGTGGGGGAACCCCAAAGCTTTGGGGGGAGTTGGGAGGGAAGGAATCTACTGAGCCAGCACCACTCCCTGGAAATGGGTGTGCAGGGCAAAGACGGAGGGAGGAAATGATGGGGGGCTTTTGAAAAGGAAATGAAATGCATATCTTAGGGACCCCAAAAGGTACAGGGCTGAAGCCTAGGAAATAAGACAGGCAGTGAAGCAGATGCAGCCTCCTAGGTGGCTGGGTTCAGCACCCATTTCACACACACCACTCCCCACAAAAACTTGGGTCCAGGGAATAGCCTGTTCCCTCCCACAGCTCTCCTGGAAGAGAAGGGAATGGTTCTCTTTGGGTTGTTTCCCTTCATTATCTGATATTTAAATAATTTCTTCCCCACAAAGCCAGAGGGGCTGATTTCATTGCCATAGCAATCCTGTCCAAGGCAAGCAAGGTAGAACTGGAATGGGGTCTGGGAAAGACCCAATTCCTGCCTCCCCCACCCTGTGACACTGGGAAGTGGGGCTGACAGCATCTGTTCCACTCTGACTCCATCCACCAGACTCAGCAGGCCTCCCAAGTTGCCATGGGGTCAGGACAGTTAACAAAGGAGTGAGGTGTGTGCATAGGGAGCCATGCCACCCCTTTCCACTACACCAGGGGTACTCAAACAGCGGCCCGTGGTCCACAATCTGGACCACGAAGACGTTTCTGGTGGACCGCGGCAATGTTCTCTCTAAGGGGAGAGGGCAGCTGAGCAATTCCAGTTGCTAACTGCGCTGCCCCCCCCCCCGCTCCCAGAACATGCTCCCGGAGCACGCCCCCCCCACTCGCGGCATCACCCCCCCGCTCCCACTAGCCCCCCTGCCCCTGGAGCACGCCCCCCCCACTCGCAGCATCACCCCCCCCCACTCCCGCTAGGCCCCCCCCTGCTCCTGGAACACACACCCCGCTCGTGGCATCACCCCTGCGCTCCCGCTAGCCCCCCCTGCTCCCGGAACATCCCCCCCCCGCTCGCAGCATCACCCCCCCCCCGCTCCCAGCAGTAGGCCTACCCTAGTTGGTTGTGGACCCTGATGAATGGTGGAAGGCTGAATGTGGACCGGCTCGCAAAAAGTTTGAGTACCCCTGCACTACACCCTCCTCCCCATCTCATGGGCTCACAAATCCTCTGGCCCAGGTAACCTGGTGGGAAGGCAGAGTAGGGTGGGTGGGTGGAGGAACAACTCTGTGTAGGACCTGAATCATAAACTGCACCTGCTAAAGATGAGGTCTATGAGCCCATCTCCTCCTCCAGCACCAGACAGGATCCAGGTCCCAGATCAAGCAGGTGGGGATACATCAAATGACTTCAGGACACCCAGCCAAGGCAGTGGGCCACCTGCTCCCCAGCTCACGCACAGAAACGGTGTAAAGAGACATCACCTTGGATGTGTAGAGGCAGGAAAACAATTCCATGAACAGCCCCCCTGCTCTCCTCCCATCTTTAAATCTGCTGGCTTCTGCTTCAGCAGTGACAGCCAGTTGCTCTCAGCCAGGCAGCCTGAGCAGCCCTGCTCTGCCCCCAGCTTCACCACCACCACCACTCGCCCCAGAAGGCAGGTCTCTCTGATCCCTCCCTTTCCACCTAGTGCTCCCCCCACATCCTCCTCTCCGTGGCTCTCTTAGTTTCTCCCATTCCCCCCATGTGGAGGGCCCAGTGACCTCTGCTGTTTTCTGTTCTCCCAGCTTAGCACTACCACCCCTCACTGATGTACACCAGCTAAGGATCTGGCCCATTGGCATGCTATGCTGATTTTCATCCATTGACGTGTGAGGCTTGCAAGCCACCAGACTGAGCCCTCCCTGCTGCAGCACCCCGCTCCCAGGGCGGTGCCCCTCCCAAACCACAGCAATGGAGCTAGCACACATCCAGAGACAGCATCGAACCCCACAACAGTGTGTGTTGTCAGCTCCCAGTGAAGCAATGGCTGTGGTGGGTACTAGCGACCCACCAGGACACATCTATCACTTTGCAGATGTAAGCTTGTAGCAGCCAGTAGCAGGCAGTGGCTGGTGGGGGAGAGGAAAGGCAGAACCTCTTTGAGACATGGGATGGTGACAAGTCAATGCTAGGCCTCTCCTCCCCCCACAGAACGGTAAAGCAAGAATCTGCAGTCTGGAAGGGTCAGTCCAAGCTTGCCAGGAGAGGTCTGGGATTGTCCTGGAGCCCTGCTACTGGGGATAACATGAAAAGCTGGGCAGAAGTGAAGGAGAGGGTGCTGGCAGGGAAAGAAGGAGTAGAGCCTCACGAGCTTTCTGGCCATTTCCTATGTGATGTGCCTCCAGGAAGAGCCTTTGGTCAGACCGTCCCCATGAGGAGACAGGGCCCAGGGGTCTTGGAGGCCCTGAGCAGTAGCAAGGACCCCCAAATTGCTCAGGAGCCAGCTGCATCCAGAGAGCCCTGCAGACACCCAGCTTTGCTCTTCCAGACACGTGGATGGATCTGATTAATTCTCAGGACTATGCATGCAGGGTTCACATACTAGGCTGCTGGGAGGCAAGATGGACTCTGCTCACCCAAAGCCAGCAAAGAAACATTGCCTCTCTAAGAGCCCATGCAGAAGGGCCTATAGAGTTGAGGCAGAACAAACAGCTTGACCCGATTACAGCACAGAGACTGTTTTGCTACAGTTTGCTAATAGGCAGAGAGAATGAAAACCAAACCACCCAGGCCCTGCATACAGAGAGAGAGCAATGTTTACACTCCAGTCCAGAATCCAATTTTATTGACTCCACTGCAGGCTTTTGCAGAACAGAGCTACTATGTCACTAGCCTCAGGCACAAGGGACTTCCCTGCACCAACAGTGATGAGGTTCTGTGTCCAGTACAGTGTCACATCATCCAGGAAACTCAGCTGCCCACCATGACTTAACATGGCCACTGAGTTTGGGTGCCCAGTTTTAGACTGCCAGTGGCCGAGTCTCACCAGCTATGAAAGGAGGTGTGAGTGTTCAATTCCTATGGAAATTCAGGTTTCAGGGATCAATTTTCTTAGCCAGTTCTGGGTGCCACAATTTTGGGAGTGGATCACTTTTGCAGTGATAGTATGTCCCAGGTTTCCAGAGGTGCCAAGCACCCATGGTTCCTGGTGCCTTAGGCTGCAGTTAGGGGTGCAAAGCACATTCTGAAAATCAAAGCCAAAAATCACCTCAAGTTGGGCTCTCAGGAATTTAGGCACCCCAAATCAGTGGCCTCTTGTGAAAATGCTGGTCCTACTCCTCTGGCCAACACCCTGCAAGTTCTCAGACAGTGGCGGCGGCTGAAAAGCCACCGTTAAGCTGCTGTGATTGAAACACACAGCAAATACTTCCCTCTGCTTACAGCAGGAAATACCTCTGGTATCTCTGATGCCACAAAGTGGATTAATGGTGCCTGTCTAATGACAACCATTCTGCTTGACACTGGCTGCAGAGTAGATCTCTCCATCCCACACTAAATTGTGCTATCACAATGAAGCCAGCCTGTAATCTCTTCCTACAAAGAGCAAGAGACAGAGCTCTTCTCACCTTTTTAAATCACAGAGGCCTTTCTCTCATTCTTCTTGCCCTTGGGTGCCCTCCCTCCACTCCTGTAATATGCTTTTCTATAATCATGTGACCCAACCTGCAGACAGTATTGTAACTCCCTTCAAATAGTGCTGGGCTAATTTTTTTTTTTTTAAACAGATATCAGATACCTCTTCACACACCCTGGAAGGGCATATGCTTTTTTCATTCTTTCTTGCTCCAAGTTCTTCTCTTCCTGGGCTAAGAATGGCAGCCGGCCTCCAGGGAGGCAAAGCAGCTGGGCAAGAAAGCAAGAACATCCTGTCTTTACAAGACCTCAGGGGTGTCGCTAGCACTCCAGGGCACATGACCCAAACCCCAGCGCCATGCCCCGGGTCCCTCCTCCAGCCAGCGACACCCCTGCTAGATCCCCAGGGTCCACACCACACAGTACTTGGGCTTTCTCCAAGCCATTGGGCTTCAAATGAGCCAGAAAGGATTACCCTGGTGGGAACCATGCCATGGGGAAGATTTCCCCAGCTGCCACATCTCTTGGAGGGTGTTATAGCCTCCCCAGGCCAAAGTCCCAGTTTAGACCCCAATGGAGGTGCATTCTTTCAGAGCACTTGTGTGCTCACAATCACCTCTTCCTCCACCCAGTTTCCTGAACACTTTATATGCCTCAGGTCACATCTAGGTGGCAATCTGACACATTTTCTGGTGGACACCCCAGTGCAAGCCTAGGTACAGGTAGCAGCTAGATACAACAGTGAGCTTCTGCAATACACATTGGCAGCCAGGATTTCAGGCACACAGGCTATGTCTAAACTAGGAAAAGTTAGTTTGAATTTGTTACTCAAACTAACAAGTTCAAGTTTTGATCAAACTAAACTCAAACTTATTAGTTCAAATTAACAAAGTACACTAAATCAACTTAATGTTAGGTCAAATTAGCCTACTTTGTTAAATTTGAGCTAACAGCCAATAATTAAAAAATTTACTAAATTCAAACTAAGGGTTAATCCTAGTTTACAACATCCTTAGTGTAGCTATACCCTTAATTCTCCCCCTCTGCCTGCCAACTCATTTCCCTTCTACCCAGCAAGAACTCCCAGCCGGGATTCATGAAGGTTATTGGCAAGGCTGAGCAAGGCTTTTAACTGATTATTGGTTGGCAAATCATACGATTTATTCAGGGCAGGGACAAGGACACTTCATTCTCTGTTCAGCTAAAGCTGACACAAATTACAGCAGCCCAGGAGCTGCTCCAACCACTGCCAGTAGCCAACAGTCCCCAATAACCCATTCACCAAGCAGGAATGGGTGATAAATGTCACACCCTTAGCTCCCCCCCCCCATTATGACACAGAGGGTAGAACAATTCATGACAGTCCCATGAGAAATCCTGTATATTTTCATCAACAAGTTTCAAACAAGCTTTTTCTTCATTTTTTCAACAAAACAAAGCCTGAATTTGTTGTTGCTATAGGGGAGATAGGGTTGAAGGGGAATGAAAATAAAGGGGTAAAAAAACTAAACCTGAAGGGAATAAGAGGAGAGAAAAGGGAAGAGGAAGTCTCTGATGTGGTAAGGACCATTTTCTGCATCTATTTCATTCTGGTCATTTTTTTTCCCCCCCATAAAAAGTGATTCCCTGAAAAATGTCAGCCAACTCTGTAGTCACTTGACTGCCCCCTGCCACAGGACACCTCAGCTGGAGTGATGCTGGCAGTTTCTGACTGGGTGGTGTAAATAAAGGGAGAGGGCACAGAGTGGAGAGGAAAAATGACTCATTGGTCAGGATGGCCTGGGGCAAACTCCTTGCTTACTCTGAGCTCCAATTTCGTATTTGTAAAAATGAAAATAGTAGCACCATCCTGCCTCAGACGTTGTATTGCATTCCAGACTAAGAGCACTCTAGACCCTTCAGTAATGGTGTCCACAGATCATGTATCCAGAGAGGGGGCTGATGCTTTTATTCTGGAAGCCAGCCATAAACATGACAGGCAGTAGCATTATATGCATCTCAAAAACCAAAAAGCAAAACACCATTTCAGCTACAGATGTGTTTGGATGAGGACAAGCAGAGCCTCACACACCACCAGTAACTGAGTTCAGGTACCAGACCTCCAACCCATTGACTCCAGTCTCCAGCCAATACCTTGCATTCTAAGGAAAGCAAACAAACCTCACATCACACCCAAGCCAGCCAACAAGAGGAGTAGAAAACAAGCATACTTTGGGCCCTCGGGAACCAACTTTCACCCCAAAGCATGAAATTTGACAACCCCTTTAAGGCAGGGGTCTCAAACTCAAATCACCATGAGGGCCGCATGAGGAATAGTACTTTAGCCAGAGGGCCAAACTACTGAAACCTTTTCATATAGTAATATTGCAAATATCAGTAATGATAATGTCATTGTGGGCCACAAGAAATAGCTTTAGGGACCACAGACACCCCAGGGGCTACATGTTTGAGACCCCTGCTTTAAAGGCACTCTGGCTCTGCTTCAGCAACCTTCTAACTCACAAGGACTCAAAGATTCTCAGTTTAGCACCCCATCATCTCAGGCATTGGCACTCTTACAGTGGGCTTATCTGGCTATGGGGACTCTCCTCAGACTCCATGCTAGCAACACTCCTAGCTAGCTTCAAGACACCACAGACTTCCTGAGAAAGATTCAATCCATTGGTGACCTTCCAGGAAGCGCCATCCTGGCCATAATGGATGTAGAAACTCTGTACATCCTGGTCACAATGAACATAGAAGCTCTGTACACCAACATCCCACACAAAAATGGACTACAAGCTATTGAGAGCACAATCCCAGATGATGTCATGGAACATCTCGTGACTGGACTTTGTACGCACCCATAACAATTTCAGATTTGAAGATAATGTAAATGTTCAAGTCAGTGGCACTGCTATGGATACCCATGTGACCCCATAATATGCCCACATTTTTATGGTTGGCTTAGAACAACACTTCCTCCACTCTTATCCCCAAGTACCACTCTTCCACTTACGCTACACTGATATCATCATCCTCATCCTCATCCTCCTCCTCCTCCTCCATCATCTGGACCCACAGAAAAGATGCCCTTGCAGATTTTTTTCCCCACAATTTCCACACCATGATCACCCTTAGCCTGGAACATGCCACACAGAAGATCCACTTCTTGGACCCTACAGTACAATTAAGTGATGGACACAACCACCACCCTCTACTGTAAACCTCCACATTGCTATAGTTACTTATATCCCTCAAACTTCCACTCAGGACACACCATTCAATCCATGTCTACAGCCAAGCCCTAAGATATAACTGTATTTGTTCCAATCCCTCAGACAGAGACAGACACTTTCAGTATCTCTATCATGCATTTGTAAAGATACAATACCCACATGAAATAGCAAAGAAACAGATCAAGAGAGTCAGATGTGTACCCAGAAGTCAATAACTACAGGAGAAGCCCAAGAAAACAAACAGAATGTCAATTTCAAAAGGGATAGCTGTGTTAGTCTAGTCCAGTAAAAAAACCAAGGAGTTGTGTGGCACTTTAACACTAAACAACAGAATGCCACTGGTTGTCACCTACAACTCCAAAGTCTAACCTCTACAGCACATCAGGGATCTATAGCCTAGTCTACAAGATGATCCCTCACTCCCTCCAGCTTTGGGATACAGCCCCCTAATCTTAAGTGGATACTCACCAGCAACTACACACTTAACAGAAACATTAAAGCAGGCACATACCCCTGCAACAAACCACATTGCCAGGTTTGCTCACATATCTGCACAAAAGACATCACAAGACCTAATCAAGCTAGCTACTCCTTCAAGGGCCTATGCATCTACTCATCCACCATTGTGATTTATGCCATCATGTGCCAGAAAAGCCCCTCCTCCTTATACATTGGACAAAAAGGACAGTCTCTGCACAAAAAAATAAATGGACAAATCAGACATCAGAAATAACATTTAAAAAACCAATAGGAGAGCACATCAATCTTCCTGGTCGCTCCATCAACAATCTATTAATAGGCATACTCAGGCAAATGGATAACAAGTCAACACTTCAAAGAGAAACTGCAGAATTGGAATTCATATGCAAATTTGACTCCATGAATTTAAGACTGAACAGAAACTATGGATATTTCCTCCATTATGACAGGTCATTTTGCTTTCATTCCCCCCACTCCCTGCTGTTCAAATCTAAGCTACTTTGATTTGCTGTAAGTCAGCCCTGATCCTATGATTCCCACACCCCAACATTTATTTTGCTCTCATTCTATATGTTTCCCCTCTTCAAGCATCTGACAAAGGGAGAATTTTCTCCCACAAAAGCTCATGCAATAAATAAATCTGTTAACCTTTACAAGTGCCACCAAACTCTTTGCTTGATTCACCAAAGCAGCTTACTTACAGAGCATTTATATGTTCATCATATTCCTATATGCCTGTCTGGGGCCAGCAACCACTTACCCTTGCCTGCATACAGAACAATACCTCTTTAGTCTACCCCCTCTGGCTGGTCTATATGCCTTCCTTGGTCAGCCTGACAGCTGCCTCCTATCTGCTAATCAGATACAAGCCATTTCTCAGTCCAGTTGGAAGACAGTTGTCTCCCATTCCCTAATCAGGTACCAGTCCTCCTAACCAGTTCTAATTCACTTTAATTAACTGGGGCTGGCATGACAGGAGGTTGGTTTGAGGGTTAACACTCAGGCCTCAGTCACAGTCCCCTTTGTAGCACATGGCTAATACTAGCTCCTACATTTAGGATTCCAAAAACATCTTGGCATGCAGCAGCCCAAAACATATGTACGTTGAATCCCAGATATACATGGAGCCTTCTTTCACCTTATCGAAAGGGTGACTGAATGCTGAGTTCAGACTTCTGATGGATGCAGCCATATTTAACGAGAAAACCCCTTTTCTTTTCAAATCCCCAACACAAACCTCGGTCTCCCTGTGCAGTGGCTGTGGAACTGAGGCCACCTCCAAAGCTTAACAAGAATCCCACCACTGGGGAAGTTTGGAAATGGCTCCAGACTTCACCGCCGAGTTCCCTCCCTCCAGTACGTTAGCATGATGTTGTTTCATTAAAACAAAATAGTAGAGAGTGTTTGAATCTAACACTGAATTTTCAAAATTGTTCTAAACACTGAGGATAGGGGTAGTTTCGTCTCTCGCAGCCAGTCACCATCATTGACTTCAATTCATCAGCTTGAATCGCTACCCAAATGCTGCAGAAGATCTAGGGTTTGATTTCTTTTCTTTTTTTTTTTTTTTTTATTTGCTCTTTATAAAGAAGTCGCATTTCGTCGCCAAGACGTTGCATGTGAAATGCAAACTTCTGATTAGATTACAGTCCAGGGAAATAGAGTCCTCTGATTAGATCGTGGCCCAGGGAAATGCAGTCCTCTGATTAGACTGCGTCCCGGGGGGATAAGAATATCTTTTGATAGCGAGCAGTGGGAATTTTTTCTAGACACACAAAATATAAAAGAGATAAATATAATGTCCTTTTAAATCAGGAGTGACACATTTAATAAAAGGAAGCACACAACATGCTCAGTGCTTTCAATTACAAACCATCAATGAAGGGAAAGGATACAGGCTCCATACTCACCCTCACAAATCCACACCTTCTTAGCAGATAAGGGACTTGGACACCTGTTTGCATTGATAACTACTGTACCCAGTGAACTCCCATTTCCCTTTGACAGCTTTGTGAATCACCTGGGTCTCTATAGAAGAAATAAGCCCGCGGCACCCCCCGCCCCCCAGCAGGGTTTCTTCATCGTTTTGATACCAGGAACCAGCTCTTTATACAGTGTCAGAGACAACTCAGGGACTGGTGCAGGTCCATGGGCCAGTTGTTGCGAAACACTGAACTAGAGCACAGTCCTAGGTTCAATTTAACCCCATGGCAGACATAAGGAAGGATTTTTCTTCACCTAAACAGACACCAATGCCAAGCTGGGAGAACCGAGGAAGACCTGATCTGCAAACAGCATGGCACATTACCCAGATTGCCCCTGGTTCCACTATCTCTGAGAAAGCCCTGATCGATTAATTGCCAAAGCCCTCCGTGATGAGACATGTAAACAAAGGCATTTGCTTCCCAGTGCTCAATATGGGGCCCTGGCAGAGACACAAGCAATGGCTGCCACCACACAGACAGAAGTCTCTTCATTTAACTCCTTTGCTGCTGATGGACATAGCCACTCTGCCTTCCCGTAGCTGTTTTCTGTTCAGTGACTGTTCTGGTTAGAGATGAGTAAGCAGGGCTCCAGAAAGGAAGGTTGTGGCTCTGGTCTATCTCTCACCTAAGTCTCCTGGGAAGTTCTAGGCAATGCTGAATGAAGGCACTTCAGGCCTAATTCTCAAAGGTGCAGAGGACCCCTAATTCCAATGGAAGTCAATGGGAACTGCTGGTGCTCAGCACCTCTGAAAAAAATCAGCCTCAGGTTGCCTAGCCTGATACTGGAGCATCCAAAATGAGGGTCTACTCATGACAATTTTGACACATACCCATAGGACTGCCTCTTTCCTCCCTGAAACATAGTCGTCTTTCTGTGGTTACACTTCAACTGTTTAAACAGCAATATACCAACAGTTTTATTGCAGGAAGCGAGGGAAAATGCTGCATCCAACTGGAACCCGCAGGAGAATTTGGTAATGCAGGCACATTCCATCTGGCTATGATTAATAACTCTGCTCTTTCCACAAATGATTGGGTTGTCACTTTTCTCTGTCATCCGGAAGCACAGTGGCTCAGAGCAACAGGCTGATGGACTGGTTCTGTGCCAGCTCTGGAGGAAACGTACCACATCCTACACTTCCTATATCACACACATTTTCCTCAACAGCTTCTCCCCCAAATAGTGGCTATGCCTCATTATGAAGATACAAGGCTGCTGAAGGCAGAGATCAACCAACGTTCTTCTAACAAGCAACAAATCAGACCACCCTTCCAGAGAGCTCCACTCTCTGATAGATGGTAAGAAAGGGAGGGGATGTGGGTGGGACAAACTTGACAGATGACTGGCAGTCTCCAATCCCTTTCACACAACTCCCCAGAGTATCTGCTGTTTGGGTTTGGTTGTTTTTAATAAACCTAGAGAAAGTGTTAATATTTATTTGCATGCTCCTTTTCCTGTTTATTAATTTCCCAGCTGTCAGAGGCTTCTGAAGGTTAATTTCCAACACATGACATAGGTAGCTAACTTATGCCCTCCCCTTCTCAAAAAAGGAGGAAACATCACAACAGGATCCACTGTGCCTCCCTGTAAAGTTTCAAATCTCTCTGGTGCCTACCCCATCTCCCTGCCCAAAGAGCCAGCATCCCAGATTAGAGCACCAGACAAATCCTATGGATAGGCAGCATGATCCAGTGAGAAGACCAACTGACTAAGCATCAACTCCTGGCTCTGGCACAAGCTTGCTGTGGGACTTTGGACAAGTCATTTCACCTTCATTCTCCAGTCTCTAAAACAAGGATATCAATTCTGGCTGCCTCTGCAAAGCTCTTTAGAAGAGCATGGTATGATTTCTTCATATTTGGAGGACTCTAGTTTTGCAGCTGAAATCTTGTTTGTAAATCCCTGTTGTGGCAGCAGCAAGGGAAAAAGTTGCTCTTTGGTGCCTTTCCATTCTTTTGAGACAATCTATGTACACGGCTCCATCATGGAAGTTCTTGTCAATTGAGCCAAGAGGAGTGGGTCTGTTAAATTATGTTGTAATTGGCAGTATAGCCTCTGTGCTAGCCAGCCACTAAAGCAGGACATAAACACACTAGGACAGCTGGTGAACCACATTCTAAGCCTGTGTTTTGCAGAACTGGAGTTGGGCCCCGGCAGAGGGTCGGAATGAAACTGTTTATCGTTGCATGCCAGGGGAGCCACCCGGAGTGACAATGAAAGGCAAAATGGACCAAGCTGGTCACAGGAGGCTCAAATGTAACCACAATTGCACCTTCCCCTCTCCAGCCAAACCCACAGCGCAATCCACACGGGGATTTTAGTGACCATGTAGTGAGTTCATGCCAATTGAAAAACTAGCATTTTGGGGAGCCACTGCATCACCCGACATCTGATGCAGCGCCTGAGTGAACCCAGGAGACAGAGCATCAAGCAGTGTACTGCAGATCAGTTTTTCCCAACCTTTGTGCCATGGCACACAGGTATGCCATCAAGTCTGAGCAAGCATGCCACAATTTTTTTTGAAAAACTACTCAAAGTGCTCTGGATTAGCTCATTGGCTCATGAATATTCATGAGTTCTTTTGGAACCTATATGGTGGTGTGCCTCAAATTAATTAAAGGTAGTAAGGTGTGCTGCAGCAGAGAAAATGTTGAGAACCACTGCTGTAGATTTAGCCCTAGTTGTAATGCACAGTCTCTGCTCCATTTAGTTGCATCCCTCCCTTATTGCACACTGGCCCATCTTTCTTTTCGCCTCATTCTTTGTTCCTCCCTCAATGATCCTCTTCTAGGTTGCCTCCCATCGCTTTGCTGCCTGCAATCCTTCCAGCTCTTCTTCTCCTGGCTCCATTTTTCTAAACAACGTCTCCCTTAAATGCATGCAGGGAACTTGGGAGTCTGACTGAGCATCCCCGACAGCTAAGTGGCACTAACTGGGACAATGCTGGGCCCCCCCCCCGGCCCCCCCCCCAAAGTGTGCACATGCTGCTGGCTTTGTAAATTTCCCCATCATGCAGCATGGGTGAGCTACATCCTAAAAATTACCCCTTTAATTGCCCTGACTTGGGTCCCAAGAACTGAAGCAGCCCTGTAGATGGGCCTCCCTTGTAGTCCAGAGTGGCTCCTCCAGGTTGAAGTGTATCGTTGGATGAGGTTAGGCAATATCATCCTGATACACCTGTTCTGTGGAGCAACAGAGAGGCCTAAGCTTCAGGGTTGGGTGCCTGGTACTGACTATGCACCTTTGACCCACCCCATTCCCTCTCCTATCATTTGTTGTTTCCCAGACTTGTAGTTTCCTAAATCCTGTGGCCCCCAGGGCCGGCGCTAGGGTTTCTGGCTCCCCCCTGCAACCCATAAATCAGCGCCCTCCCCTTCCCCCGAGCAGGGCTGTCCCTAGGGGTGTGCGGGGCTGGCCAGCCTCTGCCAGGCCCCCTCCACCCCCCCAGCATTGGGGGTGGGGATGGCTGGCCCAGGGGAGGGGCAGACCGCTTCGCTGCCCCCCCCATGCCAGGGCCCGGGCAATCAGCCAAAAGGGCAGCCCTGTGCAGCGCTGCCAGTCCGCTGCCCCCCCCCCCACCACACACGCTGCTCTGGGCTCTGTGCAGGAGCAGTGGGGATGGGATGGGACGGGAGGCAGCAGAGAGCCAGTATCCCTGCTCCCCCCACCCTGAACACCCCCCCCACCACGTGCACTACTCTGGGCTCCCTGCTAGAGCAGTGGGGAGGAGGTGGGTGGCAGCACAGCCAGGGCGGGGGGGGGGGGTCAGTGATACCAGCTCCATGTTGCCTCCCACCCCCTCCACACTGCTCTGGCACAGAGCCAAGAGCAGCACAGGTGGCGTGGCGGGCGCTGGCAGCGCTGAACCTTGCCACCCTTTCGGCTGGCTCCCCCAGTCCCCACCAGCATGGGACCACTGGGCCAGGGATGCATCCCCCCAGGGCATTGTGTCACCCCTCTGACATTGGCACCCACCTGCAGCGCTTACCATGCTTACCGGGTTCTGCCGGCCCCGGTGGTCCCTCCCCTATCTGAGATACCTTTTCAGGTCTGCTGTGCTCTCCCCACCATCTGGCCTTAACTCCCACTCCTGTCTGCTCATTTGTTGAGCCCCCGCGCCATTTACCTGATTGTTGATTCTGTGACCCATCCCCCATTTGAGGAGCTGGGCCTTTTGTTTTCTGCCTACCCATCTGGCTATTCCAGTAGGCTGGTACTAACTATTCAAACAGGACAGAAGGCCTGCATCAGCACAGTCCTGTCATTCTCCTTCATTTGGTGACATCCAGGGAGTGTGAAACATCTGCCAGGAATTCAAACAGCTATGCCCTGACAAGTGGATGCAGGACACAGAAGAGTTTGAAGGCAGTTCCTGCCTACTTTCAAAACCACAAGATAAAGTCTCCCCTTCTGAGAAATGCCCTGCTCAGTTTGCTTCTCATATCTGGAGTGTGCCAATCACCATGGCATCAAGGTATAGCAGTATTTTGGTACAGTCTAGGGGCTTGCTATTCCATCTGTTTCCTTGGGTTAGCTCCCTTTGGCCCCCTTACAGTAGGTGCTTGATAGCACCAAAGGAAGCCAAGACATGCTGAGCGGCAGTTGACTGAATTGGATTGCATTCAGAGAGCACCTGCTGCTTCAGATGACTGATTTGTGCAGCAGTGGCACTGACCTCACATTGGTACGATGGTGCCGCGGGGTCTATTCTGAGTGGTCTGTAGGACAGCAAGAATCCCATGCACGTTAGGATGGGTGGCAAGAAGGTCCAAAAAGGACCTGGCCTTTGGTCATAAATAAATGCACATGGATACCTCTGGATCTGGCAACCCAAAACCATCCCCGAGTCAGCCCCAGCCAGAGGCCAGCAATAGGGGAGGAAGCTGGGATAAGCCTGGCTGTTCTGTGTATCCTTTCCCTGCCCCCAGGTGTCCACAAATTCCCCTCTGCTGAGGTGACAGAGATAATATTAACACATCATCATTTTAATCAGTGCATGATTAGCAGGGCTCATGCATAATTCACGCCAATTCTTTTGCTGGCTTCCGTCACTCTCTTTTAGAGATGACAGCGCACTGAGCACAGCACGTGCTCACCTGGATTCTGCTCCCCTCCCCAACACCCCACCAGTCTCAGCTCTTGCTCCATGTTGCAGATGCTCTAGAGAGGGCAGCTGGGCTCAGCCTTGGGTGCCAGCCTGGTGTGGAGCAAGCACCACACTCAACATTTGGTAGTCTTTGCATACTGTGCTGGACTTGCTCATTAACATGCCTAGGATGCAGTTGATGTCAGCAAGTCAGCAGTAACCTAGACTGGCAGGAAGAATAAGGAAGGAAGGAAAAAGGAAGCAAGGAAAAGGTGTATGGGTGGAGAAAGG
The DNA here is from genome assembly GCA_007922195.1 of Podocnemis expansa. NCBI lineage: Eukaryota > Metazoa > Chordata > Testudines > Podocnemididae > Podocnemis > Podocnemis expansa. Next base: position 429,471 of record ML681963.1, on the reverse strand, counting down.
AACAATAAGTAACGCATTGGGCCAAATTTCAGCTTTAACACAACTTCCCTGCCACTTCTTCAGCTTGTTTGTCTCTGGATGGATTCAGTCCAACCTGCTGCTTCTCTAAGTCTCTACATCACTCTGGTGCCAGCAAGGGTTAAAGTATAATCTGGCAGGCCCTGGAACCCTCCTAAATTGGCAGGCCCCCCTCACACCAGTCTGGGCACCCCTCAGGCCAGTGAGGGCCCCCCTTGTGCATCCCAGCTACTAACCCCCAAACACCTGCCCCCCAACTACTACTCCCCACACCCCAACCCACACCACAGCTATGGACCCTATATGCCTGCCCCCCCCCCCCCCGCCACCCCCCCCCCCACACCTACCCCCATCCCATCTACTGTCCCGGCCCCTGTCTTGTCGCTGGTCCCCCAAGCCTTCCCCAACCCCGGTTGTGTCATCTTCCCCTGCTGTCCTGGGCCAACCCCCTCACCCGCACCCTTTCCCGACCAGGCTGGCTCACTTGTTCCTGAACCAGGGATTTCCCTAACTCCCCCCCATACCCCATCTGAATTTCCTACCACCCCCTCAGTTGTCAGCTAGTAACAGTGTTATACCAAATTAGTGAGCACCCCCTACACCCTCCAAACTCCCCTAATTTCAAGTCCTGGGAAGAATACTGCCCCAGCCCCTCGCAGGGTCTGGCCATCATGCACTGCAGAGCAGTCCTGGCCCAGGCTGAGGCTCTGGCCTGAGCCTGCTCAGAGTCTGAGCAGACTCAGTCAGAGGAGGCACAGGCCGGAGCGTCAGCCTGGGCCAGGGCAGCTCCCTGTCCCGCAAAACACACAGGAACAGCATTCTGGGACCTGCTATTTTAGGGGCTCAGTGTCAGGGGCCCCTAAAAACAGAAAATAGACCAGAATGCTGCTTTCTGGAGTCAGCTATTTTGAAGTGGTGGGCCCCAGAATGCAGCATTCTGGCTCCATTTTCTATTTTTAGGGGCCCCAGAACGCTGAACCCCTAAAAATAGTGGGCCCTGGAATGCCATTCTGGTGCATTCCGGCCTACTTTAACCACTGGGTGCCAGGGCAGCATGGCTCCCACAGCAGCCAATGCTCTCCTGTTCACTAGGAATCCCAGGGCTCCAGCATTTCCTTCCCAGGACTCCCCCAGTACAGCCTCAAACTCTCTCGGCACACACAGAAAGTTCTTCATGGAAAACACAAATCCCAGTGTGACGCTGTCTGGCTCTAGAGCATTGTTGATGATTATTTTTCATATTAATATTTCATATTTGCAATAATCCATATGTGATATGCCATGTTTGGTATCAAGAGAAAGGATGTAATTTGCTGGGAATTACTATATGATTTACATGTAGGTACCATATTTGTATTAAAAATTAGGAATCTTATTCATTTTATGTATGTTCCAAGTTGTTTGAGCTGAGGCAATCCCAGGGCCCATCAGAAAGGGGCACCCAGCTACAGTGGGCCCAAGAGGAAACCTGTTTGACCAGTTACCCAGACTGACCATGTGGCCCACCTCCATTTTGATCTGGCAAGGACTCTGAGATAAAAGCCAAGGGACCCATCTCCCTTTTGTCTTTAGTCTTCAGTCTGCAACATGCAGTCAACACCCTCCTCTGGAACCCACCTTCTGGGACAGAACAAAGGACTAAGACCCACCCAGGTGCTGGGTGCACACTAAAGGAGTTGGGCTAACCTGCAAACTACGGATACTTCAAGGACTTGCTCTCTGTGGACTCTAAATCATTTGTATATATGTGATTCACTTTGACCCTTTAACATCTCTCATGTTTTGTTTGTTTTCTTTCTATATTGAACCTTTAGTTGTAGTTACTAAAGGATTGGCTGGCAGCGTGGTATTTGGGGTAAGATCCAAGCCTCTATTGTTCTGGGTGATGTGGCTGACCCTTTGGGGTCAGAAGAACCTATTTCTTAAATAGGCCCAGTGGCTAGAAAGGGACCATAGGAACTGATGTGCAGTAAGGGGGCTGTTTCTGTTTTGTTATGCTTGGTGATGACGAGAGTGGGGAATCAGAAGCATGTTTTGTTGCTGACTGGGAGACTGGTTTAAGTACCACCCATCAGTGGTTTGGGGGTTTGTCCCCTGGTTTTTGCAGCTTGCCCTGATTTTGGCACATTCAGAAGGTTATCCTAGGAGGCCCAGGTCACACTCAGCTCCAGCTGTCAGACAGGAAGCACCTCTGGTTCCTTGCAGTGCAAGAGCATGTCGCCTGCACATGGACACAGAGTCATAGAAGTGAGAGCGTCAGCAACCATGTGATAGAGCATGAAAAAAGGCTCTGCAAGAGCCCAGATGGGAGCAGAATATCAGAAAAAGTCAAAGAAAAGAGAACAACTGAGGTGAGCCAAAGCCTTGAATTCTGAGAGCAGGCATGAAAATGACAAACCAGGGCAATGGGCATAAAGCAGTGAACACAGAGCATAAAGGTACATGGCCCTGGGGGACAAATGGTGCAGAGTGGTGAAACCTAGGAGTGGCATCTGCCCATATGAAGAGATCCACGTTGCCCAAACTGGACAGAAACTGGTTTCAGAGAATTTAGGGTCTTTGATTTTGAATAGTTTGTAGGGTTTGTACTCAAAACGTATAATATTCCCTGTAGTTAGGGGAGGAGAGGAGCCAGCCAACCACAGCATCATGACAGTGATACTGGACAACTCAGAGGATAACCCCCCAGACTGGTCTTACACTGCATGATTTCATTTCCAGTGGAGGCTATATTTCCTGTGACAACAGGCAGGTTCTTTTCATTCCTCATCAGGCCTTTTATGAAAGCCCTGCTGAGTTTTTCCTATCTCTAGGCACTGCGTCCACTGCATTAGCAATCAGATTGTAAGTTACCAACAACTGTGTATGAAGAGATTAGGGGTTTAAAGCAGCTGAAAGCTAGATGAGCAGACATTTCAAATTTACAGTTGCCATTCAGTGAAAATTTTCAGTCAAAAGCTTTGGAGGGATGGGGGTGGGGAAGAGGCACCAAACTGTTTCATGAATTTCACATCAGTTTTGTCAAACTTTTGAAGCCAAATTTTTTAAAACCTTATCAACATTTTTAAAATGAAATGTCTCAATTTTTCTGGTTTGAAGATTTTCAAAATTTCCTATGATTTTATTTGGAAAAAATGAAAAAAAATATTTTAAAAAATTGTCCAAACTCAAAACAAAACATTTTGGCTATGTCCACACATGGCTTTTAAATCAAAACAACAATGCTTGTTTCAATTTAAAAGTAGTCATGTCGAGATGGCATTTTCCTTATTTCAAAATAAGGACCTCCCTTATTCTGAAATAAGGAAAATAATTTTGATACAATAAAACCTCCTTTGGTACCGAAATGAGGGTTATTTTGAAAGTGTTGCTGGCCAGGCAGCTGAACTGAAATAGCAAGTCCTGTGATCGGACTTGCTATTTTGATTTGGTGGTTTTTGCTTATTTCGATGTAAGTGAATTCGAAATAATGATTTTATTTTGAAATAGCTTATTTCAAATTCACTTATTTCGAAATAAGCATTTACGTGTGAACACAGACTTTGTTCATTGCAAAGCAAATTTAACCTTTTGTCATTTTTTAAAAATCGTTTTTGGTTTGTCAAAGAAAAAGAAGGTGTTTTGCAAGAAGACCAAAACCTCCTCATTATTTACATGGCTGTCACTGGGAAACAGTGGAAGGTAGGTCAGTTCTCCAAGTCCTCCCATGCCAAGTGGTGCAGAGGGTGGACATGAGGTGAAGTGAGTGTAACTGAAATTGCCTTGGAAAATGGAGGAAATCAAGGCTGGCATAAATCAGGATACATCAACATAACTCCACTGACTTCCATAATATCTCATAAGAGCTAGTCTATTGCCTTTCAGGCAACTGAATGGGTAGTGCACAGCAGAACTAATCTGGGTGTCAGTGGGAGGAGGGTGTTGCAGAACCAGGGAAGGGTTTGTTACCCCAGTTTGATCCTGTCCATTTCTGGATATTTAGGTGCTCAGTCAGGTATGATGCAAGCCCCCAGCATGGGAGGTTTCCTGGAGGGAAGTAATTTCATGAGGTGAAGGAGAGCCTGGCATGTAGGGCTGGAGAATCACAAAGGAAATTGTGCATGCTCTTGGAACTGACCTTCGGTGCAACCCCTGAGAGGAGAAAAATTGAGACTGGATGGAGATAACTCAGAACTGATGAAGGAAAAATGCCCACTGTGATAAGGCTCTGCTACTGTTGCCTTATCTGCTGTCTTATGCTGTCTCCCAGCTTCCCACATCCCACTGCAGCCATTCAGGGCCAAATCCTCATCTGGCATAATGGACATAGCTCTGTTGATTTCAGTGGAGCTACCAATAGAGGATATAGAGAATCTATTGACTCTCAGTGGAACAACACTACTTTACAGCAACTGAGGATCTGGCTCACAGGCTCATTCCTCACAAAAGTAATTTTTGGATCTTCAGCAGTTTAAACACTCACACCCAAGAGCCAGGCTGACCAACAAAGGTATCATGCAAGAGCAGGACTCAGTGAAGTGGAGAGATTCGGTTCAAAGCCCTGAACCTCCTCAGCAAGTGTGATGTAATATCAGAGTGTTGCATTGTGGGCACTGCTTGCCATCCACAGCACCAGCTTCTGTACTCCAGCAAACACCAGATTTCTTTGGGACAGTTTGGAAAGAGTCCCATGAAAGAACTAGTTAGCCTGCTGCTGCTGCGCTGCTGTCTAGGATAGCCTAGCAAGCAGCAAGAAGGATCACTTGTTTGTTGAGGAGGAGAGGTGAGGGATAACTCAGCAGAGAGTAGCACTTCTAAGTGTTTAATTCTACAGACTTTCACAGGCAGACAGGGCAAACTTTGAGAGCCTGCTGAGAAGATTATTCTGCTTTGCATTCAGCTGACTATTAATAAACCCAGCATCTTTCTTTTCCCAGTCTTCATTTTCTTTACTCCCTTTTCCTCCTCTCCCTCTCAAACTCCAGGTCTGACCTCCTTTTTTCGCTTGATCTTGTGCTTAGTCCCTCTCATCTCATCTCTCCTTTGGCTCTAGACTTAGCCCCTTCCCTCGCCCAGGCCTGGCCATAGCTACTTCTTTTTGGCCTTTTCCTGAGTCTCTTTAAATTATTGTCTTTCTCTACTCTGATGACGGAAACCAATTAGTTCTAATCCTATGCTGTGATGCAGGGGACACTAAGCTGCCCACATGCCTGGAGTTTAATTAGTAATGATGCAGATGCAACATAGACAAATCAACACTACTTCTGGGTGCATTGGGAGTCACAGAGCTAACTCTTTAAGTCCCTCTGTGTAGGTACCACTCCACTGAAATTAAAGGGTTTTGTACCCTTTGCTTTTAAGCAGCAAAGATCTTTACAGAGGAACCTAGGATTTGACATCCCAGCTCAGTCCATTTGTCCATCAGGGCCTGTAGCCTACTTCTGGCAGAGCCTAATACCAATGCAAAGGAAGATAAGACATACTGCCCATGAGCCAAGCCAAATGTGCAGTGCTGGACAAGGGGCTCATCATTCCAGCCCAACCTGGGCTGGCGATTGGCTTACTCCCTTTTCAGAGCGTGCACAACCAGCAAACCACTCAGATGCAAGCAGTTGCTGGCGGCCAAGGCTAGCAGAGGAGACGTTACTGGCCTTGTTGGAGCCTTAGAAACAAACAGGCTGGGACATCTACAGAGTGGAGAAACACTGGCCAGAAACCTATATTACAGAAAGCAATTGGGATAATTAATTTTTATCTGCAGTTGCCGGCAAAGACCTCAGTCTAGTTTTCTAGCCAGAGGACACACTGACCAGGCATGCTAGTAGGTGACCTGCTGTTGAACCAGGAATGAGTAAACACAAATCCTGCACTATGAAACACTATGCAGTTTCTAAATAGCTGGGTCTGCTTCCCACCCCATTCACACTGTGTAAATCAGGACTGACTCCACTGAACCTCACGATGCTGTAAGGGGTGTAAGTGAGGAGAATCAGGCCCCTCTGGTGAAATCCAGGCACACTTGAAGTCAGTGGAAGTTCTGCTCTTGACTTCACCAGGGCTAGGATTTCACTGAGTGGAACCAAGGTATGACTCAAACAGAGCAAGAAGATTAGACTCACTCTAGGATGAGACGTGACAACGCCAGCATACCAGGCATGACAAGAGGGTGGTCGTGGGAAATAAGGGTAACGGGAACGTGACATTGCCATTATATAACAAAGACCCTGCTGCTGGGGAAGTATGACTTGAACCCCCAACCTTCTGAGACCAAGAGGCAAGACTGCTACCAACCAAACCGAACCAAGACTAGAGAAGCGACGGTTAAATAAACGTATCTTGACTTGCAACACTTTGTAACATCTTGTTCATTAAAGATTAAATGCCAGCAGTTGTTCTCTTTCCTATGAGCATAGCAAAATACTTCTCTCTCTCTTCTGCTCTGTTTGTGGCTCCAGAAATGCCTTATTTATGATCTTACAGCCAATTTATGATTCAAATGTGTCACTACCTCTCATTGTTAACTGGGGGGCAAAAGAAAGAACAAGTAAGGGGGGGTGGGTTTAAAAAAGAAAACGTATCCTGGGAATGCCAGATCAGTCTATTCTTGGGGTTTTGTTCTTTATTATCACGAGCTAAGTGCCAGCACGCGCCTAGCTGTAACCTTTATAATTGGAAAATAAATATTTTAACACAGGTTAAAGGATGCAAAGTGAAATCTGATGTGGCAGACAGAACAGACTTCACACTTCCAAATGAGCTGCTTCTTTTGTCAAAAGGAGGTGGGGAAAAAAACTTGTGTGTGTTTGCTAAAGACTTTAGCCGGGAGGGTGAATATAGGCAAGTCTGTCTCATTAATATTGAGCAGCACGGCAGGCTTTGTGCACAGATATGCAAAAGGCAAGAATGCAGAAACACCACCCCCAGCACCCAACAGGAACAGTAAAGGAATGATCTTATACCTGTTGAAATTGATAGCAAAACTTCTGTCAACTTTGATGAGGGCAAGATTGGCCATTGGCCCCCAACTCAAGGATCCTTCCCACCTGAAAGGTCTAAAGAACAGCAGCCCCAGCTCACTTCCTCTCCTCCAATGTTACTTTACAAGATGAAAGGCAGTGACCTCTACTGGAGAGTGCATGAGCCATGGAGACAGCACACCTGGATTCCCTGTCCTGGCTGTGCTCCTGTGATTTCACCCCTCCAAACTTGTGTCTTGTCTGTGAACTTCTTGTACAATACAACTGCCCAGGGCTTAATACAATGGAGAGCTCATCTCAGCTGCGGGTCTCTGTGTCCTTCCAGAACACACAAAGTTAATAATAAGTGCTTAGCAGTAACGTTATCCTAATATTACATATTTTTCATCCACACTGAACCTTCCTGTGTCCCCACAGGGTCCTAAAGGCCTTCACAAACTGTACACTATACACACCCCACCACTGACATGCAGCCACCTCTGGGATTCAGGAGGGTAGTAACCAATCAGCATAGCATTGTGGCACAGGTTAGAGGCTAATGAGAATTTTGGTCAGCCCAGAAGCAACCTTCCTGTTTTGATGAGAAATGCTACGAAATCTTTAATATCCAAAGAACATCAGAGTTGAAGAACCCTGGCAATACTCCAAGTGGCACAAAGCTCAGTCTGTGGGCCTGGAAATGACTATTCCTAGAAGATGGACTGGGGTTTCAAGAAGGAAGGATGTTGAGAAATTAGAGAGGATTCAGAGAAGAGCCATGGAAATGACTACAGGATTAGAAAATATGCCTGTAGTAACTGAGCTCCTTGAGTCTACCCATTTAGTGTAACAAACAGAAGATTAAGGGGAGACTTGATTACAGTCCATAACTAACCATATGGGGAACAAATATTTAATAATGGGCTCTTCAGTCTATCAGAGAAATGTCTCACACTAACCAGTGGGTGGAAATTAAAGCTAGACACATTCAAGCTGGAAGTAAAACATACATTTTTTTACAGTGAGGGTGTTTTCTCACTGGAACAATTTACCACAGTGAGGATGGATTCTCTGTTGTTAAGTTATAAATCAAGATGGGATATTTTTTTAAAGATCTGCTCTAGGAATTATTTGGGGAACGTTCTAGGAGGTTCACTGTGCAGGAGATCACAGTAGGTGATCTCTACAGCCTTTTTGGTCCTTGGAATCTACAAATCTTTGGCTCCCAGTCGCTTGTTTATGAATTACAAATACAATACAAAGGACACTAGGTCAAGAACATGGGCGATCCTTGCAAAAGGCCTTGCTGCAGAGCTGGATTCAGGGGCCATGGGCTGCCCACTTTTGTGGGATCCCACCATAGGTCCCCTCCACCATGGGACCCCTCCAACCAGGCCACCAGGCCTGCTTCCCCATCTGGGGTCTTGGTCTGGCTCCCACCACTGTAGCCTGGGGGTGGCATGGACCGTGGCTCTGGGGCGAGAGGCCACAGCCAGCCAGCTGCAGCATGCCTATCCTCCGACTGGATGGCCAGCCCCCAGAGGTGGGACAGGCCATCAATTGTGTGACTGTGTGCTCTGGGAGCAGGACCAGCTGGTGTGCCTGGTGGCCTCTGAAACAGACCTCCAGGCCCACATCGTCCTGAGCCGAAGGGGCCTCAATTAGGCATCCCAACAGTGCTATGGGTTTGGAGGGCCACCATCAGAGGCCACCCAGTGCGCTGGCTGGCCCTGCCCCCAGCACACATAGCCATGCACCAGCCAGCCTCACCCTTGGGGGCCAACCAACTGGCTCAGGGACAGGCAGGGAAGGAGTGCTACAGGCTTGCCCTCTCAGGACCCAGGGCCTGGCATCACAGGGCCAGTGCACCAGCACCCCAGTGCAGGGCTGGGTCGTGCAGGGACCTTAGGGGCTGCAGTCCATGGCCCCTTTCTTGCTGGGACCCAGGGCTGCAGCCCATATAGCCCCTGCATTCTGGCCCTGCTTTGCTGGTGAACCAATGCAACCAGAACTGAGTGATACATCCATTGCAAAAAACCTTTTACAGAACTCTGCCTGGTTGAAAGTTTACAAAACTTGTATAAAATTGTTACATTTTCTGAAAAAATATAAGCCCATCTGAAGCCAGATTTTCCTGTGAACTATTTACCACATGTTGCAAAATAGAACAGTCATTTTTGCTCAGAAGATCTCACTGAACTGAAACAGCCAAGTGATATTTCCTTACTCAAGCAGGTCGAAGAGGAGATAAGTGATCCTGAATTCTAATCCTACCTTTGCCAGTGACTGTGCTGTACACAGTGCGTGCCAAACACTATTAAGTCATATGACACCCTTATGGGTTAGCTAAGTAACTGTTACCTCAGTTTTACAGCTGGGGAATCTGAGGCTGAGAGAGATTAAAGCCCTGATTTTCAAAAGTGGCCACTGATTTGGGGAACTTCGAAGGCAACTTGGATTCTCATTTGCAGTCTGTGAAAGCAGTGGGTATTCAACATCTCATGGAAACCAGGCCCCAGGTAGCTCAAGCTGAGCATCCAAATTTTGGGACACACAGACATAGGATATGTCTACACTAAGACTGGGTCTGTGTGATCCAGGCTGGTGGACTTGGTTTCCAAGCCCATGCTTGAACATTGTCACTGCAGCGTAAACCCTGGTTTACACTTGGTGGAGCTGCGTCGTGCAACTATGCTAACACTTGCAGACTGCTCTGCACAGACTTTCTGACCCATGTTTCTAGCTTGGGTTACAGCCATGCTGCAAAGACAGGGTTTGGACTTGAGTCTCAGTAGGACTCCTGCTCCAACTCACCCACTAGGACAAGTTCTCAGTGCTAGCTGACTGAGTCAGACTGACGTGAACTGAAGGAAGATGGACTCAAACCTGAGCCAGAGCATGAGCTTAGAGTGCAGGGTAGCCATAGCAGCTTCTTTTAAAAATCTGCCCCAAACTATAGGTAAGCCAGCATCATAGCCAGAATTAGAGATCTCTAAACAGTATTGTTTCACCAGTCTGCAGCACCCTCCACAATGACTCCCTGTACCTGCTTCCCTCCATAATGGCTTCTACGTGGGAGCACAACATTTCCTTACTTCCCTCTTGCTTTAATGGAAAAGCTGATTAATTTCCAAGTGATTCTAGGACTACAAGGCCCCAAGTGGATTCTTGATTGACCTGAGATGCAGATGATACAAGACCCCTCCATCCTGCTCAGGAAATAAGGCTGCATTCTAGATCCTCGAACTCCTGCAGCTTAGGTGCAATAAGATCTAAACAAACTGGATTCACACACTCAGACGACTCATGTGCATTAGTGCAAAGTGACTCACATTCACAAGTGCAAGACATTTTCAGATAGTCCAGTGCATCTCCCCCTAAGAGGCTGCCCTGGTGCAGCTACAGGCACTTATGTAGGACTCTGGGGACGTCTAAGACAGTGGTTTTCAAACTTTTTTTCTTAAGACCCAGTTGAAAAAATCATTTATGCCCATGACCCAACAATCACATCTTTGAGCAATGCATTGCAGTCTTTTGGCAGAGGCAGCAGCAGCAAGTGCTGCAACCCAGTGCCTGAGGGTCTGCAGTCCAGTCCTTGTTCCTGACCCTAAGCTGAAAACCACTGGCCTAAGACTCCACACTCACATGATGACAGTCTTCCAGGAGCCCCAGTGTAGCAATAGGCCAGGAAGAAAAGCCTCATTAGCATGGAGAGGGAGAGCCCTGCTGGCGGAGAGCAAACTGTATTAATGCTGTGTAAATAGGATATTAACAGGCTGACCAAACAATTAAGAACTGGTAATTAAAATTCATCTTCCTTCACACTGCAGTGTGTTAAAGTACAAACATTTAATTATATGCCTCTTACCTCACTGATTTGCATAAATGGGAAGAAACACTTACCATTTGCACCTATAATTATTCTTGGTGTGTGCTTGGTGGGTTGGGAGGGGTGACAAATTTGGATGGGAATGTTGGAGAGAAACAGCACAAAGGAGGAAGTAGTTTGAAATTAATGCCAAAGAGCAGCAAGGCAGAGAGGCTTAGGAATGGATCAGAACACGTACCTAGGACATTTGCTGGCCAAAGTATTTGCTGTTGGCAGCCTTGGTGTTCTCTCTTTGGTTCCTGGGTAGGGCCAGCAGGCAAGGATGGGATAGTGTCCACCAAGAAGTCTGCATCCTTGAAGCAATTTCCCGTAGCCTAGACCTTGGCATGCTCTGCATTTCCTAGGTCTCCATAGCCTTTAAGTGTCAGGAATAATAAATGTCTCCAGTTTTGGAGTCACCGTATACCCTGGAACGGCGGAGTCCTGCCCAGCCTCTGATGGTGGCCTTCAGAGAGCAGACTGGTCACCCTCCTCCTCATTCACGCACACGCACGTGTGTGTGTGTGTGTGAGAGAGAGAGAGAGAGAGAGTGAGACAAATCCTCATTATCCCAGCACACAGTCACAATGGTGTCAACCCCTTTTCCACAGCTAGGATTTGAAGAGGGGGATGGAGCAGCACATCTTTCCCTCTGTTCTTTAGGGCTGGGGTGAGTCACACATACATACACAGAGGCGGCTTTTGGGGTAGGCAAAGCAGGCACCCGCCTAGGGCTCCAAGCAGTAAGGGGTCCCTTCACCTACTCCATAAGCCATGTCTGCCTGTCATCCTGCATGAAACGTGGTGGCCAGCTAGGGCCAGGACTGGTGGTGGGGCAGTACTGGGGCCCCTGACAGGGTGCTAGGACTGCAGGGGGCTGGCTGTGGGAAGCTGGGGCCACAAGTGGGGATGGGGGGTTTGGGGGCCACCCAGGGTTTGTGCTAGGGCTGCATGGGGAGGGCATGGGTGAGGGGAACAGGGGCCATGAGGAGGGCTGGGGCTGCGGGTGGGAATCCTGTAGGGGGGCCCCACAATGGGCCTTTGCCTAGGGCTCCAGATAACTTAAGGCCTCCTCTGCACACCCCGACCCCATCCTCTCCCTCCTCAGCCTGTGCAACAAGAGCTCCCCCTTGGGTTTCACTCAGCCTCTGCCCTAAGGAAAATTTGCCATAGCAGCTGTGTCAGCAAGACGTCACACAGTTGCCAGTGGGGCTGTGCTCAGGAGGGCAAGAGAGTGCCCAGGGGATGCTGACAGAGATGCCCAATCACAGAGGGTGCAGGCCTGGCTCAGACCTGTCCCCAAGTCCCTGCACAGAGTGGAAGGGCTAGATCTTGGCTACTAGGCAAAGTCCCTGGGAGTCATCATTTGGACCCCACACCCCACTTCTTTTCCCAACAAATAAAACTTCCTCCACGCATTTGCCTCACCAAAGCAAGGAACCAACTGGGAGCAGAATGGAGAATGCTCCACTGTCTGCAGGCTTCTCAGCTAGCTCGTGTGCACATGCACCTGTCATGGAAGGCCTGTTTATTGCAAGGACACCGAGAGGCCAAGAAAGAGAGTGATGCAGACAATAAATCAGGCATCCATTAGTTAACAGCTCGCTGCGGAGACATTCTGGCTGACGTCCGGCAGGTGGAAACAGTTCCAGGAACTCTGCCAGCTTCGGACAAAGCAGCAGTTCTCTGAAAGGCGGGATGCCCCGTGCACTGGAGACCCAAGAGTCAACATGCATGGCCCTGCCTTCTGTGCTTCCTTCCAAACCCAGCACAGCATCATTCTCCTCCCCTCAATCTGCCCTCTTCCCCATGCTGCTAGGGGGCAAGGAGGTGTGCAGAGTGCCCTTTTCTGATCCCCTTGAATCCCAGATCTGTAGCTGTCCTGGGGCTCCTGCAGAGACCACCATAAATGCCAGCTTTCTGCTGGAAGATAAACTGCAGCAGAATCCGCATACGCCTGATAAATTAAACCAGGCAGGTGCTCCCTTACGACTCCATCCCTGGGACAACACCACATACATTATAGTGAGAGGGGCTACGAAGCTGTTAAAAGAAATCCAGGGCCTAAGAGGACATAAAGCGCCTCCTGACAGCTGACTGGATCAGTGCAATTGCTTGTTTGCTCACGTGTCTCCTATTCCCTCACTCTCCCTCCCTGCCTCAGCGGATTCAAACTGTGCCATGAAGCAGGACTCAGTGATAAGCTCTCTGTTCTTTACAGCACGCCACTAACTATGCTGGATTCAGGAATCATGTGTGGCCTGATGGTCAGAGGTGATGGACAACTGGCACCAGGAAGCACAGAGATGAGTATGGGGTAGTTCTCTGCCAAAGCCCATTGGCACTCAGTGACTGATGCTGCTGTGTGCCAGCAAGCAGGCGTTCCAACCAGTGATGCCAAGGTGCTACATGTTCCCAGACACCGGCGCTTAGGGTAACAAGGTGTGGCTCCAAAGACAAGCGTGTTTAGAGTTAATCTGGGAGCAGCATGCCCACATCAAATTGCGGAGGCAAAATAGCTACCAGTTTTCCCTCCTCAGACCCCAATTCCTTCCATCCCCAGTCCCAAAGCTCAGAGGGATCCTCACCCATCCTTTTGACATCCAACCTCTCCAGCTCCAGCAGCAGTTCACTTCCCCTCCCACCTCCTTCACAGTACCATTTGCTCTTCTGCTACTTCTGCACTCCAGTTGGGGTAACAAAGGGCAAGGGGGGCAGACCTGGGTCTAAGCACATGTTGCATGGGGCACCTGATCTACAGGAAATGGGAGCTGGCAGGAGCAGCAGAAACATCCAACATTGTGAGCGGGGCAGTGGGAGCCTGCTGGGGGCAAGGAGGACCGAAGACACGAGCACACCCACCAGACATGCGGATCCAAGAAGCCCTTTACAACCAGGGGGATGGTGGGTGGCACTCAGCCCTTGTGAAAAGAGGCCAGTATTAGAGGTAGGTTCCCCGAGTGAGGGAGCAGGTGGAAGGGAAAGGAGCATCAGCAAATGGAGGGAAAATGTGCAGTGTAAAAGCCTTCCAAAAGTTAAATCCAGCTGGGCTAGGACAAGATGGGGGGTCCAGGTCTGAGTGTATCAGTTCAGGTTGGGCATGGAGGGCAGATCACCCCCTGCAGATTTCAGGCAATAGACTCCACATGGATGTGATATTTTCCTCCAAAGAACAGAGCTCCCAGGGGGAAGAGAAAAGACCATCCATGTCCATGCGGATCCTGATGGGTTCCCACAGCAACACCTGCCATTGCTGTGGCCACAGGTCACAATAATGCCCACAAACATCCACGTCCAGGCACAGCCCCCAGCTGAGTCATCGTCTCGCTGCTCTAAGCCTCCTTCAACATTGTACAAAGTAATCCAGCCAAAGCAGCCACCCCTGTGACTATTCCCACTGGGATGAAACTGGCAGGGGAGAACCATGCACGGCCCCAAACGGAGCCTGCCCCAGGGCTCAGATCTGTAGCTGGGACCCAGATGGGCACTGGAGAAGTCATAGCTCACAGCAAAGGGGTGAGGGGCAAAGGCACTACAGGAAGGGCCACTCACTTGAGCTACCATCAGTGGAACCAAATCGGTGTGTCTCACTTATTCCCATCCGATCAGATTCCCATGCCCTATGATTCTGGGAGGCATACAGGGGCCTAAAGTGGGTGGCTGGGCTGGTGTGGCCCCCTTGAGATATACCCCATGCAGCTGCTCTACACCAGCCTTGCTCCCAGCTCTCTGTGGCAGAGGGCTGGGGTGGAAGACAGTGAACAGAGGTGACCCCTAAATTCCCAGTGGCTGTGGAAAGCAGAAGACAGGTTAGAACAGCTCTGAAGCTACAGGCCCAACAGGCCCCCAGCTGCTCCACAACATGGAGAGGGATGAGCGGGACTTAGAGCCACTTGAATCACTCCCCTTCTCTGTCTCATGTGCAGCACCCTCCATTGCTGCAGCCATGCCCTGGCATTCCCATGCCTGCTCCTCTCCCTCCCCTCCCAGCTTAGGAAGAGGTGGTCTGATATACAACTGCCTGACATTTCTACAGGGGACAGGGATGACCCAAGACTTTGCATTAATGCACTGGAAAGTACTAATAGGAGGTCGTCTCTGGCAAGGCACAGAGTGCTGCTGACTTCAGAGGGAGGACTGGACACCAGGGGAGCAATTATTCAAGGCTCCTGCCCTTGGCCCCACTGAAGACTCATTCAGGGCTGAAAATCTGGCCACCTCCAGCATCTCATCACCACAGGTGGGAGCCAACTTCACATATCCCAGAAGCTGCACTCGCCAGTACATGACGCCGCTGCAGGTCAGCCAACAGGGGTCACTACCAGTGTGGGGTCAGGCTGCCCCCACAACCCATCAAGAGAAAGTACAGCTCCTGCACCAGGCCCCCCGCCATGCTTCACTCTCCCAGCCACTCAGGCTCTACAGCCCTGCCAGGGCCAACCTCGCCAGCTCCAGAGGAGGCTTCAAGGCTTTTGAAAGCCACTGGCTGCCTCCTATTCCAACTCCAGGCCTCTGAGTTTCCCAGCACTGCAAAACTCCCCAGTGGACACAAGATGAATTGGATCAGTGGTGGGACCCAGGCCCGCAAGATAGTCAGCATAAACACCCATTGTTTCAGGTCAATTGAAAGGATTCCTTTCCACGCAAAATCCTTTGGTTTTGAGTTCGCCTTTTTAAACGTTGTTCCAATTAGAATACAGGCTATAATGACGCAGGGTCTGATGCAAATATAAAGTGTTGGAAACAAAAGGTCATTTCACAACCACCACCACAACAAAAGAACATTTTGTTCAGAAAGCAAAAAACTCCCCTCCCTTCTATATTTTCTTCTGAAATAAAATTCCAGCACAGTCAACTGGGTTTTGGCCACACTTCCTGTTCGAACTGAATATGGGCCTGCTGAAGCTTCTCTAAACAGCTCTAGCCACCATGCCAGATGTCCTCAGCTTCAGGCTTGTACTAAGCCCCTGTGTAAGAAGCCTTGCTATGTCCCATCCTCATAGGGGCAGGCTCCCATGCAAATACACATGGAAAATTACTATAAAGGGGCATGAACAGGGGAGTGAAACTGCCAAGAAGTCAACAAGATGTTCACAGAACAATTGTTCCCCACTGTCTACCCAGCTCTACTTGTAGGCCATTCCCAGCTTCACAAACCATGCTGGCATTACAGGACACAGACTCCTAGATTCAGTGGCTAGCTGAGGCCAGAGAGGATGGTCTTGCAGTTAAGGCAGTGGACTAATGCGTGAGAAACCAGGGTTAACTGGATACATTGTTCACTAAGTTTCTACCTGCCAGTTTCTTAAAATTTGTCACAAGTCTTGGCTACACATGGGTCACATCGTTCTAGTTTAGCTTAGTTCACTTTGAAAGCGGACGAGGCCAAACCAGAACAAGGCACTCTAATCCCAGAATTAGAATGTTCACATATGGGCTGTATTCACACAGCACTTTTGTTTTGAAACAACCTCATTGTTTCGAAACAAAAAAAACCATGTTCACACGACGCACAGTTGTTTCGAAACAAGGGGAAGCCCTTGTTTCAAAACAACTGTATTGTTTCGAAACAAGGGGAAGCCCTTGTTTCAAAACAACTGTATTGTTTCGAAACAACTTAAACCTGGTTTCTGAGCGAAACAACGTTGTTTCGAAACCCTTGTTTCGAAACAAGGCGTTTGAACATGTTGTTTGGGAACAAAGTGTTCCGAAAC
>ML681963.1:168087-397936 GCA_007922195.1 Podocnemis expansa | reverse complement strand
TAATATGCAAGCTAAATTCTGTGAAAGCAGGACTCAGTCGAGACTATGGGTTCTTTTCCCATTACAAAGGGTAATTTGACTTCAGGCTTCCCATGGTTTGAGCCTGTAAACTACTCTGATTTGCTGTTACTTTATGACCTGATCCTATGTTTTACACCCCCTTGCATTTAGTTTCACTCCTTTCTGTAAGTTCACCCATCTTCGAAGCATCTGAGGAAGTAGGATCTTCTCCCACGAAAGCTCATGCAAAAAATAAATGTTAGTCTTAAAGTGCCACACAACTGCTTGTTGTGTGTGTTTTTTTTTTTTTTTTTTTTTTTTTTTTTTTTTTTTACAAACGTTGCAGTCTTACGAAAGATAGATGGAGAAATGGAACCAGAAGCAAGGGGTTAGGGGACAGTGGGAAAGACAGTAATGGGGTAGAGAGAGAGAGCAGCAAAGACAGATTTCTTAAGAAATTAGGCCTCTTCATCCAGATGACACTGGGAACAAACACAACAGCCATCCTCTTAACGGACCCCCCTGGAAACTTAACTGGGTTCCTTCAGAGCATGGTGGGTCTAAATTTCTGTAGGCAACAGCTGTAACAACTCCTATCAGGATGGAAGGGGTCCCATTACTCACACAGGTTACATATGGTGCTGAGGCCTATAACAATTCATATCCCCTGTAGCTCAGCATGGACAAGGACCTGTAAACACACTAGTGGGTTAAATAAACCAAACCCAGCATGGTGAGAACCTGCTCAACAAAGAGGCAAGACCTGCTGTATGTAATTGGGATCCTCAGCAAGGTAGGATGGGGCTTCTCACTCAGCAGCCTGCTAAGCCCCATCCTCCAGGCATTTCTTCCTCCAGAATCCTGTTTCTGCACCTCCGTCTACAGCAGAACCCCTTTGCCCACCAGAATGCTTTGCACCTGTAGGAGTGCTGACTTGTAAGGTGTCTGGTTCATTGTAATATAAGAAATAATAAAATAATATGATGTAGCTGTTTTTACTAGTAGATCTTAAAATGTTTTACAAATGTAGGTATTATTCTTTGTCAGATATAGGGAAACTGAGGCACACAGACTCAACTTGCCCAATGGATGATAAAGCAAGGAAAGGAACCCAGGAGCCCTAGACCACACTTGCTGTTAAAAATAGCAACAGGACTCAAGCCAGGAGCTTTATTCTGCAGAGCTGCCAGCTCTCACAAGTCTCATAATATCAGTTTTTCTCTTAAAGTTCCAGCTGCTGGAGTCAGGTGAATAGGTGAAAGATTTTAGCCCCTATGTTTTCATGCTATTTTCTAAAAACCATGACCCCAATGTGTGGTAAAGTCTCCAGCCCCAGAAGGCAAATAAAGCAGGCTCCAAATTGAACAGAGAAGCAGATTTGGGGTTTCTTAGGTATTAGGATTTCTGGAGTCCTATTCTGATTGTTAAAGCAGGTGTGGTGAGGAACACTAAGCATGATAAAGCTACCCCATCAGCACTACCTGAGGAAGCCCCATTGCCAGAGACTGGGTAGTTTGCTGTTAATAGCCTACCATGCTTCACTAGCCAGTCACGCCTGTCTGTGACCCTCTTGACGGTAGTATCTGACCACCTCACAACCTTTCAGTGTGTTTACCCTCAGACAGCAGTGCTTAACCCTTCCAGGAGACCGTAGCCCTTTCACGAATTTGTTTTGTGTACCCCCAGTTTAACCTTACTTAAAACAACTTGCTTGTGAAAATCAGACACAAAAATATAGAAGTGTCGCAGCACCCTATTATTGAAAAAGTCTTCATTTTTTCATTTTTACCCTATAATTATAAAATAAGTCAATTGGAGTATAAATATCATACAGTGTAAAACACAGAGTAGTAGAAACAAGGTATTGTCTGTAGGAAATTTTAGTTTGTACTGACTCTGTATGTAACCCATAATAAAACAAGGCAAATAGAAAGAAAAGAAAAGTGATCCAGGTAACTACATGCCTGTTAGTTTGACCTCAGCAGTGTACAAGGTCTTGGAAGAAGTTTTCATAGAGAAAGTAGTTAAAGATATCAAGGTTAATGGCAATTGAGATAAAACACAACATGGCTTCACAGAAGGTTGATTGTGTCAGACCAACCTGATCTCTTTTTCTGAGAAGATAAGATTTTCTTTAGACAAAGGGAATGCAGTGGATCTAATTTACCTAGATTTCAGTGAGGCATTTGATATGGTTCCACCTGGGGAATTATTAATTAAATTGGAGAAGATGGGGATTAATATGAAAATCAAACAGTGGATAAGGAACTGGTTAAAGGGGAGACTACAAAGGATCATACCACAAGGTGAACTGTCAGGCTGGAGGAAGGCTACAAGGAATTCCTCAGGGATCAGTCCTGGGGCCAATCTTTTTATTACTGACCTTGACACAAAAATCAGGTGTGTGCTAAGGAAGTATGAGGATGATGACATGAAGCTGGGAGGTATTGCCAATACAGAGAACAATCAAGATGCCATACAGGAAGATCTGGCTGACCTTTTAAACTGGAGTAATAGAAATAGGATGAAATGTAATAGTGGAAAGTGCAAGGTCCTGCATTTTGGAAATAACAACAAGAACTTTTCCTATAAGCTGGGACACATCAGCTGGATGTGCCAGAGAAAAAGAAGGAACTGGGGGTTTTGGTTGATCATAGGATGACTGAGCTGTCAATCTGGCTATGACAAAAGCTAGTGTGGTCCTTGGATGCATCAAGTGATGTATTTCCAGTAAAGGTAAGGAAGTGTTCATATCACTAGACAATGCACTGGTGAGACCTCATCTGGATCAGTGTGTACAGTTCTGGTCCCCCATATTTAAGAAAGATGAATTCATCTGGAACAAGTGTAGAGAACGACTAAAACAATGATCCAAGGAATAGAAGACCTGTCTTGTGAGAGGAGACTCAAAGGGCTTAGCTTGTTTACCCTAAACAAAAGAAGGTTGAGGAGAGAGATGACTGCTCTGTATAAATATGTCAGAGGGATAAATACCAGGGAGGGGAATTATTTGAGTTCAGCACCAATGTGGACACAAGAACAAATGGATATAAATTGGTCATTAGGAAGTTTAGACTTGAAATTAGATGCAGGTTTCTTCTGTCCACCAGAGGAGTGAAGTTCAGGAATAGACCTCTAAAGGGAGCAGTGGGGGCCAAACAAAAACCCACCTAGCTGATTTCAGAACAGAGCTTGATAAATTTATGGAAGGGATGGTATAATGGGACAGCCTAGTTTGGCAATTTACTGATCTTTATCTCCAGGTGGTAGCTATGCTGATGGGATGGTTGACAGTGTGAGTTATTACAGAGAATTCTTTCCTAGGTGTTTGGCTGGTAGGTCTTGCCCACCAACCCCAGTTTAACTGATAGCCATACTGGGGTCAGGAGGGAATTTTTCCCTTGGGCTGATTGGCAAAAGCTGTGGAGGTTTTCACCTTCCTCTAGCAGGGGGGACTCAAATGCTGGTGGATTCTTGTACCTTAAAGTCTTTAAATTATGATTTGAGACTTCAATAACTCAGTCATAGGTTAGACCTTTACTGCAGGAGTGGGTGGGATGCTGTGCTTTGCATTGTGCAGGAGGTCAGAATCAGAGGTCAGCATCCCAAAAGATGAGACTTTTTAAAAAAAATTCCTTCAATAAACCAAGTGTTTTGAGAGCCACAATGAGTGTAACCTCCTGGTAGAAGGTGGGAGAAACTGGGCAGGGGGCCTGCACCCAGGGTCCCCTGGTGGGGGAAGGGGGAGCCCAGAACTAGGAGAGGGTCCCCCAGGGGCAGGGGTGGGAGCCTGGAGCCTGGCATGGATCACCTGCAGGCTCCCCCAGTAAAAGCGTGTATGGGGTGAGTCTGGAGCCAGGAGCCCAGAGGCACAAGGAGGAAACC
Organism: Podocnemis expansa; assembly: GCA_007922195.1. Taxonomy (NCBI): domain Eukaryota; kingdom Metazoa; phylum Chordata; order Testudines; family Podocnemididae; genus Podocnemis; species Podocnemis expansa. Next base: position 394,051 of record ML681963.1, on the reverse strand, counting down.
CAAGAGCCGCATGTGGCTCTGGAGCCACAGGTTGCAGACCCCGTTGGTTCCTTCCAACCTTAGGGCTGGATGAGTTGAGGCCTGACCTGCAAGATGTCTGTGTACCCCAGGGCGACGTGTACTACGGTTGAGAGTCACTGCTCTTAGCAACCCCATAAAATAGGCCAGTGCTGCTCCCTCCATTTGACTCAGAGAGGCTTCTGAAAGATGCTCAATGTGACTGCAGGTCTGTCCACTCTGCCATCACAAGATACAACTGCCTCACCGGTAAATGTGAGCTAGCTTTGTTCCAGGTTGCTCAGTGGCTCAGAGTTCAGTGTAGCTAGCCACGTTGTGAGTAAGTTCCTAGGCAGGCTTTTACCTCCATCAGTACACATGCTGACTGTACTAAAGCTAGCTCAGGCCTGCCTGTGCAAGTGACAGTCACACCTGTCATCCACCGTACAGACATGCCTTAAGTGACTTGCCTGAGGTCACGTGGGAATTCTGAGGCATAGAGGCTGCAATTCCCAGGTCTCCAACTAACCATGGGCCCATCAGCAATTCTCACGAGGTTTCATTTCAAAGGCCATGGGGTGCTAGAATTAGAATGAGCTCTAGATGGCGCTCTGAATCCAAGGGCACTTGTTCACAACCTTTTCAGTAACATGGCACACTTCAATAAGACAAACGATTCTGCAGCACACCCACTTTTTTCAGCTGAATTGATTGCTCATAAACATCACATTTACTTACATTTACTATGGCTATGGTCTTACTAGAGAGGTTTTCAACGTAGTGCATACAACAAGTTAAAGAAGGATTAAATGCATTAAGTTTCAAATGCACCGGAAAAAAATACGCATCATCTCAGTTTTGCCCTTTGGCTATCTGCATTTAGAATGTTCACATTTTAAAATCGAAAGACTGATACCTCGCTTTGAATTTGATGACTAATTTTCACAAGTTTTCTGAGATGTAATTTTGGTTGAATAGACTGTTGCTTATGATGAAACAATATTTGTTTTACACTGATTTTCATTACCTTTGTACAAAATTTCATAGCACATTTGGCCAGTTCTCATGGCACATGAGTGTGCCACAGCATGCTGGTTGAAAACCATTGTCATAGAGGCTGGGCCATTTCTACCTGACTTGCACACATAATTCTTGTGATATAAGAGGGGTTGCTCTCAATACTCGTACATACATTGCTAAATCTCTGCCTTTGGGAACGTCTGCCATTCCACCTCCTACCCTTACTTTATATACTGGTGCCATGCAAATCTCTCTGGCTGAATTCTCATTACAGACTGGAAGTCACTCATGTGGCTTTGCTTCATATCCCCTTCTCCACTCACTATTGTTCCCACAGCTAAGTAACATGCTGCTAGCACCTTGGATCACCCCAGAAGTGCTTAATTGCCACCTTCAGAACATCACAATACTATGCAGGCTAAAAGCTCTAGAACCGGATGCTGAACTGTCCTATTACATTGCTAACTTTAGCAGCTTCCCCGGGGCTCATGCGTGTGGAAAATTACATCCCCTCTGCTTTTTAATTATTTTTAATCAAATGGAATGACTGCAAGGCCGGCAGGATCTGCTAATCTCTCTACAAAGTCTCTCCCTGCTGAAGGAGGGTAGAGAGCAGAGGAGAGGGGAGATCTAGAATTCATTGTGGGAGGACGAGACGGAGAAAAAGTATTGTAATTCTGGCCTGCTCCCAGTCTTTAGGGCAGTGGAAATGAATTTCTTCCCCACTTCCAGCCACTGCTGAGCCTGAGGTCAACCCAGGGAGGTAGGAGGCATAGGGGGAGGTGATTCATTCTGAGACCTCTTGCCCTGGGTGGGGGTGGGGGGGCATTTCTTTCTGAAGTCTCTTGCCCCCAGCTTTCCAAAACTTTGCATGGCAAATGGCTATGTCACAGCTTCTGCTCTACTCTGAATTGCCCAACGTGTTTTCTGCATGACAACATTTCCAAATGACTCCGGCTAGTTCCATGAAACTCATCAAGGTCTGGGAAATGCCAGTGACCCCTTTTTCACTCCAGTTGGGAAGGAAGCTCAGGGGCCATGTAGCATCATCAGGGGTTCCTCAGGTCCCCAATGCACTCTGGGATCTCAGGATGATATTTACAAAGGCACAGAACTGGCAAGTGACATTTTCAAACCCTCACACCCCCTTGCAGAAGAATTGTGGGATGGGCAAAAGATTCCAGGCTCCCCCTGATTCCCCTAGTTTGTACACAGGGTAGAGATGAATGCTCAAGCTGTCTTGCTGTTTAGCAGGCTTAGGATGGGCTGCCAAACCTCAGAAGATCCTTCATGTGGATGGGAGGCAGCAGGTCTCCATGGCCTTCCTGCAGCCTGAAGGCTTATGATGGAAGGAGCCAACCACCCTGCTGTCTCCCTGGAGGGTGAGGTGAGTGGGACCTCCCCCCAGCAAAAGGTATGTGAGCAGGGAAGACTATATACAGAGCAGAAGTAAGGTCAGTAGGGGTAGGTGGGTGAGGCCAGTACCTGGCCAGTGTGTATCAGAGGTGACCTATGTAGCAAAGAACTCTGTGTCCATGATGCATCAAAGGGCCTCAAGGAGTTACAGGAGAGAAAAGAGGACCCAAAGGTCTGACTGAGGTTCAAAGTCTTCAAAAGGGGCCTGACTCAAAACTTTGGAGGCTGGAGATATTTCAGAGGACATGACACATGTGACTGCTGGTGTGGAAAACACCCCCTTAAACTTCTTGATGAGCAACGACATCTCTGAGCAATTTTTCCTCACCTTTTCTACAAGGGACTCTAAAGTGAATGTCAAGTAGGATAGACTCAACTACATTTCAGGTTGGCAAACACTGGTTACAGACGACAGGCCTGCACCACCCCTCTCCATACCTCAATTTCCCCGTGTAAAAAGGGGATCTGCTTCCCCACCAGCCTTTCATTATAAAAGGCCAATGCAAAATCCCAGACTTTAAGCACAGAGGATCCTTGATCAGATATAGGTCCATCTGGACCAATGTCCCATCTTCAACAGAAACTAGGAGCAGCAGTTTCCAAGGGAGGCAAAAGAACCCCAGCAGTTTTTGGATAACGCCTCTGGGCTATACCTCCCTGACTCTCATTTTTCTCCAGCCCCCAAGTGTTAGAGAGGCTCCATGCACTTGTTTGTACCTTTAATCAAGAAACTAATTCGGCTGCTGTCTCGTTATCTAACCTACACCCAGCCTGTTCATGCGGGTACGCGCTCCTTTCACAGTACATATGTAACTCATTAATGCTAATTGCATAAACACCAAGCTCCACAATCTGCAAATTACAGCCTCTAATTCTGCATGGAGCCCAGTTCCTTCATCCTGGTCCCCACATTAACGAGCATTTCAGAGACAGGACTGCAGCTTTCCTAGCCATGCTGAGCCTTCCTCCCATGTGGAAACAAAAGTATTTTTTCCCCTGAGTAATAGTCTGGTACTAAGGAATCTCCTTCCTTTATTTAACAAGCATCTTTCTTCCAGTTCAAAGCAAGGAACCTTCATCTGTGCATTATCACCCAGCCCCCTCACTTTGGGGAAAGGACTCAGAGCAGCCCAAGAGAAAAAAAGGTGTGAAGGATTACACCGAAAGCCAGAGGGGAACTATGAAGGAGCATGCTCCATCTATTGTGGACCAGTGCCCCATTGTGCTAGTTACTCTACAAACAGAACAAAAAGTCACTGTCTCAAATTACTTAGAGGTGCCTTCCAGTCCCTTCTCACATTTTCCACCTTATCTTCCCCCTGCAGCTTAGGGAGCTTTGCCCTGTTTTCTGTCATCAAACAAATGAACTATCAAGGCAGCTGTCTACAACACAGAATGTGAGAAAGTGTTGCCTAGTGGGTAGCGCAAGGCTCAGAAAACTTGAGTTCTGTTCCTGGCTCAGTCCTTGGTTTGCAGGGAGGCCCTGGGCAAGACACCTTTCTTCTCTGTGCCTAAGTTTCCCCTTGTAAAATGGGGATAATGCTGACTACCTGTGTAAAGTGCTTTGAGAACTCCAGATGAAAAGTGCTACATCAGAGAGCTGTATTGTTGTAAGTAAGGGCTGCACTGGTAAGGGTTTGGAGTCTCAGGCCACTCATTTTGAACTTTTAGCTTTGATACATCATAGTCCCACTAAACACACTCGTCTATTTCTAGATTTAGCTAGGACTACTGGGCTTGGCGGGGGTGGGAGGGGATTAATTTCATCAGCAGCTGAGGACGAGGATTTGGATTTAGATGCTGCCATCTTGTTCCATGCCAAATTAAGAGTCCTGGGGAATAATCATGCAGGTTTTTGGGAAGGGAGGAGGCAGTGTCAGAGGACAAAATGGGTGGTTATGGCCCAGTTGATGAATTTTTAGGAAATCCAATTATCTCCGAGGTTTGATTGGATCCATCTCTTTACTAACTATTGATTCTTCTACCCCCTTGGCATTTTTCATCTTTAATGTCTGTCCATGTCATTGATTCTGCACATTGCAGTCGAAAACAAATGATCGTTCACCCTCTTTAAACTTATCCACAGACGGCATGACCTAATCTGAAACAACAGTTCACTTAAAAGGCATTCAGAGAAGAAGGAAGGTTTTGTGATTAAGGATCTGGGACACAGGGGATTCAAATGCAATTTTTGACTCTGTTGCAGGTTTTGGACAAATCAGTTAAGGCCAGAGCAGCATGTTTGGTGTGGAGAGCTTTGGAAAATCTTGGCTTCAGGTAGAGCTAACTGGAACACAACACTTTGGCAAAATATGCTGCCTCATCAAAACTGACACATGGAGCCATGTTTTTTCCATGAAACTTTCATCAGGAAGGGTTCTGGGTTAACGAGGGAGAGAGAGCAAGCACTGGGATTACGGCACAGACCTAGGACATGGGAAATCCAGATCTGGCTTCCTGCTTGGCCTGATTTGGAATGATCAGGGATAAAACCCTCTGTGCTGAATCAGCAGAGACTGGAACCTAGGGTCTCCTGCACCCTGATCTTGGCCTCCTTCTCACCTTCTGCCCCACTTTTGCAAAAGCGTGTGAAAGGTTTTTTGTTTCAATGCAGAATTAAAACAAGCTCCGAAACTTTGAAAGCTGCCACAAAATGAAATTGTCATCCTGTCGTCAGTAGCAGTGCCAAGCAGTTGATTGCACTGTGCCTTGGTTTTCTCCATTTGTGGAATGGAAATAATTTATGTTTTCCTTCTCCCACCCTTGCCTGTCTTGTCTATTTCCACTGCAAGCTCTTTGAGGCAGGGACTCTCACTATGTTTATGTAAGATCCTAGCACAAAGGATCCTGATCTGTCTGTGTGTGAACAGCAATGCCCCCAATAAAAAAAATCTACTAGATCAGAACCTGGTGCTTCCTGTTAAAGTCTCCACCAAGGGACAAATCCCAGCCAATAGAATAAAAAGATGGCCAAAGAGTTAAGATACCTTAAAACACTCCCAGGGGCATTGGGCGCTCCCAGGCAATCTCCTGTAAAGCAGCCAATTCTTAAAGTGGGCTGTCATGGTTAGTAACAAGAAGGTCCCACTGGCTGGCATGTTGCTATGAGCCCTGGATGCTTTTAGCTCTTGTGTACTACACCTTTAAATTTTCAAGCACCCTGCCTGCAACTATCTCTGTTCTCAGCACTGCTGCAGCATGTTACAAAGTGATGCACACATGCTGTGCTCACTGTTCTGGGAACTTTACTTTTGTTCTTTCTTTATTGTGGCTTTTTAGAATCTAAACTGTCAGTCATTCTGGACAGAAATCCTGTAGCACATGGATGAGTTTTGAGGAGGTTGGAAGAAGGCTGTATCTCACAAACCTTCTGCGGCATAGGGTGCTTTGGCTTAACAGAGGCAGTTATTATTGCACTCCTTGACTTCACTGCTAGACCCAGCTCAGTGCACTGAAGAAGGCACACATGCATTTAAAGAGGCATTTGAGCCTCTATCTCCCTCATTTCAGAGGAATAAGGGGTTACTCTTCCACTTCGTATATAAGAGGGAGATGGGACTGACATCATTTTTAAGGAGCAGTGGAATGGTGGAGCTGTCCTGACCTACCACACTTCTGGGAAGCAAGATGCTGGTCTCCAGTCCCCCATTAAGAGAGGTGTGTTGGCGGGTGCATGGGGATGAAGCTCATTTAAAGTGTTTTGGGGGCTTCTCTCTTCAAGGCAAAGAATGATGCTGCAGAAGCTGAGGTGCTCTTTATGCACACACCCTCTGGCTGGTTTGTCTCCTCTGTTTGTGCCCCCCCCCCCGCCTTCTGCTGCTTTTCTGATATTAAACAAATAAAAAATAATTCAGTGTTCCAGCTGCAGAAAAAGGCAGCCTCCACTGACGGGAGACTGTCAAGGGCATTTTTTTCAGCAGAGCCACAGCCTGTCAGCAACGACATCAGGGAGGATCTCCTTGACGTCTCTGTTGAACAGGGGAGATGTACGGCTATGACTTAAACAGGTCATGCTGGCTGGCTGATGGCTCTCTGCAGATGGAGCAACGGCTCTGGGCTCTGGCTGATGCTGTAAAGCATGCTTTTGTCCTGACCACACTCCAGATTTCTTTGCATTAATTAGTTTCATTCTCTAGATTTGTTGCACTTATCTTGTTGAGGTTGGGGGCGAGGGGCTTATTGCTTTCTCTTCCATCTGTGCCACCCTCACAGCTCCTTGCTCCTTCCACTCACCATGTATGGTAAATAGACCATCAGATTTGAGGGGAAAAAAGATGGAATTGTGGCTTTTACAATAAAGGCATCCTTCATGGAAAAGCCTTCTGTTTTCAAGCAGGGAAAGACACCTGATGAGAAAGACAGGAGGAAGAGAGGCTAAACTCTACTTCCTGAGGTCAGGCAGCAGCCTTCAATAATTCTGACCCTCTTCACTCTATGCTACTAATTGCATTTCACCCCAATTGACTTACCTTATTCTACGCACTCCCTAGGACTGCACTTCTAGGCATTCATCCAGAGCAATTGCTTTCCCACGTGCATTCTCATTGGGTTGCTGCTGCTGCTGTAGAATCAACGTGCTCCTCACGGCAGTCCGTGCACTCAGCATTCAGAAACAAACATGTTCCCCCCAGCTCATTCCTTCCGTGGCTTTCCCACAGCCTTCATGGCTTGTAAAGCACACTCTTTCCTGTCATTCCTCCAGAACCACTCTCTTGCTCCATTCCCTGAACTGAACTTCTTGGAATCAATCCCTCCATCTTCCTTGCGGTACATTTCATGGCCATTCCCAACCTGTGCTCCTAATCCGAACTGCTGCACGTTGGCACGCCTGCTCTTTGCATCCCATTCCCCACCATTCACCGGCACCTCCCAGCTTCGTCCATCATTGGCCATTCTTCCAAAGCACATTGCTAAGGTTCCCCCAGTCAACAGAAAAATTGAAAATATGGCCCTAAAGGGACTTGTCTCAGGTTACAGAGCAGAGATAGAGCCAGCAACATCTCCTAGGCTTCAAATTCACAACCTGTTCTAGTCACCCAATCATGCAATGTGCAGTACTCTACTGTCCAGGTGCAGCCTGGGAAGTGTTCTTGTCCTTTCTTTGAAGCATTAGGTGCTAGACAAGTATTGGGCCCAATGTAGGATACCAGATAGTAACCTACCTTGCCTTTGGCCTGGTATTTGAATTGTCCCAGCAGGTACGATGTTGGGCGCAAAAGGAGTACCAGACTTACACTGGAAAGAGTATGGCAAATCCAAAAGTTCAAGGGTCTCCAAATGGTGTGGCTGGCTTTGACTTTGAACCCATGGAGACCGTCCCACATTCCTGCTTGTCACGCCACCATCTCCATGTGGGCGATGTGTGCTTTTGCACACTAATCCACCTGCTCCTCTCCTTCATGTCCAATTGTTACAGTCTCCCCTCTACAGTTACTTATCCTGTTATCTGATTCCTTTTCTTCTTCACCTTGCGCTTCTGTGCCTGATATCCATCTCCATGCTTTCTGTTGATGCACAAAAGCATGATTGCTAATTTGAAGCTACCCTCTTTTCACCGGTTTACGGTCTCTGATTAATAATCCCTTTGCTCTCTTGGTAATGCCGTACCACTAATAAGATTAAAACATATCTCTCTCTCACAGCACCGATTCATAATGCTGATTTACCATTACTTCTCAGCTACTACCAAACGGACGTGCGTGGCTGTTACCTTAATCCCGATCCATCTCTGCGCTGCTGAGAAATAACTGCTAATTAATACCTTGCTGTCTCCCAACTGCTTCCAGATATGACTGGCGATCAATATTCATCTGGCACCCTGCCACCAATCCAAATAGCTGATACTTAACTCCCAGCCCTGTTTACTACTGATATTACTCTATCTCCGCAAAAGGATTTGCTTTTCCTTATATTAGTTTTATTTCCCCACCTACAATCCCTTCTTTCTGGGACAGAAAGAGGATCATTCCTCCTAAACTCACTATCCTGTTTCATCTTAACACAGCAGGACTGTGAGAAAGTTGCTGGTTTCACCACCAGTGGTTTTGGGGCCACTGGCATGCATGTCTCAATAGGGAACAAATACAGGAAGGCTTCAGAAATACTGGTTAAGTGCCCTTCTATTAACCCTTTCTCCTGGCCCAGGACTCTCCCTCTTCTTTTCAAAGGTCTCCTAAGGAGCCAGTCCAGAGGAATCAGCTACACATCTAACCTCCAGGCTTCTTCAGCTATTGGGCCACAGACCACATCCCAGATCAGTAGGCTGGCTGGCTGGTTGGTTCTCTCCTCTGTTGGCATCCTTCTGGGGAAGAACTGGACAAGGAAGACCACATGTCTCGCTTCACACACAAAGTCCTTCCAGCCTCAGGATATATCTTTCAACGATAGACTGCCTACCTCCTCTTTGTAGGTTCTTCCAGGTCCCACTGCTGCCTCTTCACTGCCAGCTTCCCTTATGTGGGACTTGAGACACTTAACAAATAGCAATAAAAACGCCTAATTCTTGTAGGTGCTTTCTATCAGGAGATCTCAAAGTGATTCAGAAAGGTGGCCGGTATTAAGTGCTTTGAGATCTATGGATGAAAAGTGCTGTACAAGAGCTAGGTGTTATCGCCTCCCATTTTACAGACAGGAAAACTAAGGCACAGAAGGTCTCCCTCTACCCATAGCTCTACATCTTGGAGTTTGTTGCAGGGGCAAGTGTTGTTTGTTTGCTTGTTTTAAACTTACAGCTGTATAACAAAGGTTTTGGTCAAATCCTTCTCCCACATACCCTGCGTAGTGCAGTCCCATTGCTTTCACTAGCATTGCTCCAGTGTTCCTGAAAGAAGAATTTGGCCCTGGGTGTTTTGGGCTGCAGTATCGGAGCTTGGACTCACCATTTTCCTGGGGATCAACAGTCATTTTGGGGGAGGGTCCCCTGTTTTAAACGCTTCACCACTATTACCACCTTACTCACATGACACTGCTGCAGTGTAACTGGTCATTGAATGAGTTGCCATTAGAATCCTTGAAGGTTGGGGTTGGAAGGGACCTCAGGAGATCATTTTGTCCACTCCCCTGCTCAGAGCAGGACCAGCTCCCATTAAATCATCTCAGCTAGATTTTATCAACTCAGGCCTTAAAACCTTCTAAGGATAGAGATTCTACCACCTCCCACCTCCCTGGGTAAACCATTCTAATGCTCAGCAGCCTCCTAGGGAAAAGGTTTTTCCCACTGTCTAACCTAAATCTACCCCACTGCAACTTGAGATCATTGCTTCTTCTTCTGTCATTGACTGCCACCAAGAACAATTTAGCTCCATCCTCCCTGGAATTCCCTTTCAGGTAGCTGAAAGCTGCTATCAAATCCTCCCCCCACTCTTCTCTTCTGCAGACTAAACAAGCCTATTTTCTTCAGCCTCTTCTCATAAGCCATGTGCCACAGCCCCCCTAATCATTCCAGATAAAGGAGCTCCCTCCTTCCCTACACCCATAAAACTTCACTGCAGAAGAGGGCTCTGCCTTTGCTGGCCCTAACCCCAGATTCCATTCCATGTTGGGGGCAAGGAGGCAGGTAGTGCCCTCTGCATTTATCAATCTCCCTCACCTCAGCTCCAGAGGAAGTATCCATTCAATCAGTCACAAAGGCTTTTCTGGGGGAACAGAGAGGTCTTTCACTGGGGAATCTTTAGTGGACCACACAGGGCATGTTGAACAGGAAAGGTGGGATGCGTTCCACTGAGGATACTTTAGTTTCCCTTCCCACGACTCCATGGTGCGTGGCTTCCTAGCTACCTCTTGCTCTTACCCTGACCTGCCCCCTCAGCCCCTCTAGGGTAGCCCAACCAATTTATTTTGGCATCTCACACTTTTCTGGGCCACCAAGTTCACATCAATCAGGAGAGATCCAACATGCTGCCAAGTTCCAAAGGGGTAGCTGTGTTAGTCTAGTTCAGCAAAACAAGCGTCTTCTTAATCACTCTGCTGATTGATTGTTAATAACTGTGCTCAAGCAAGTCAGTAACACATCAAGACTTCAAAGAGAAACTGCAGAACTGGAACTGATGTGCAGAGTTGATTGTATGAAAGCCAGATTAAAGCCTGTTTATGGATTATTTTCCCATTACAACAGGTGATTTGACCTGACCTTTCTCTATGTGCCATTTCCCAGTGTTTGAATCTTAACAACTGCTTTGATTTGCTGTTACAGTATGACCTTATCCCATGATTTACACTTCCCTGAATTTATTTTCCTCCCATTCTATAAATTCCCCCATCTTCAAAGCGTCTGGCAAAGTGGGATTTTCTCCAACGAAAGCTCATGATAAATTTGTTAGTTTTTAAGTGCCACAGGACTCCTTGCTTAACAAGCTGCCAGATTTCACCTTTCTTTGCTGCCTTCCGCACATCCCAGCCACCACCTTACCCTCTGCCAGCTCTAGAACAAAGGCAAGTTGCAATCCAGCATGCAGAGGCAGCGGCTTTAAATACAACAGCAGCAGAGGGGAGAGAAATAAAAAAACAACCCAGCCTCTGATCTGATGGATGTAGCAAGGGAGAGCTGACGCTCTGCTTTTAATAAAACATAACGAAGCGTAGGATCGTAAAATATTTCCGTTAATTCAGTGCTCCCACGAGGGCGGGTAATAGCGGCTTGGTAATGCAGTAGGCTTTCCTAGCAGCTGGCCGGGAGAAATGACTGCTGCTGGAGCAAGTGTGCCGTTCCCAGGGAGGGCTCTGTAGGGGGGCAGTACTGCAAAAACTGAATGGAGACAGGTACAAGGGGAATAAAAAGCCCCTCACCATCAGTCTTAGGGGATGGAGAGCACATGCATTTCAAAAACTTGGATCAACATCTCCGCGGGGCAAGGATGGGCTTTCTGTTCAGTGTTTGTACAGCTCCTAGAGCCACGAGGGCCGGGTCCATGGCTGGGGCTCAGAGGCCCTACTGTAATGTAAATAATTATCTGCCATTTTATTTATACCAGTGCTGGAGTTTAGCAGGAAATTTTCAAAAGAAGGTAGGTGCCCAAATCCCATTGGTTGTCAATGGGAGTTAGATGCCTAAATGCCTCTGGTGCTTTCAAAAGTTTCCCCCTTTGTGCCTAAATCTCCTTTCCAGTATGCTAAATGCAGCCAAATCAATAATAATGGATGTGGCAGCTCACACAAACAGAGGCTAGGCTCATGAAGTATTGCTGTTGAGTGGGGTCTGGGTTGCCTGTCCTCCACGTAGCCCAGAAGAGGTGCAGGTAGCATGGGCAAGGCAGGCCGAGCTTCTCCCACAAGACTTTCCATCCCTGCAACTCCAGACTCACGTCTAGGGTGTATGAGGTAATTCCCCCTCCAACACTCCCTCAACCTTTGCCCTCTCCACCAGACTGTGAAGAAGGAGCCCATTGGCGCTACTCAGGGCCATGGGTTTTGTGCAGTAGATACCCATCCACACCAACACACCAAAGTAGGTTACCAAGAGCCAACAGGTGGTCACGTTGACTTTTGGACACTACCAAGCTAGGCCATATTTCCACATCCAGGTAAAAGACTCTACAATACATCTTGTTATCAATCTGTGAGCCTTCCATATACCCAGCAGAGAATCCATACTCTCCAAGCAAGAGTGCTCATACCACATACGTTGGCTTAGAGTGGGCTCTGCTACCCCTTCTCAAATCACTCTCACAGGAATCACCCCAGAGATCCTGTAATGAAACCATTTCACTGGGCAACTAGACTCTAGAGAAATGCTCCCCCCCGCCCCCCGTTGGACTGTGTCTCACATTCCTTATGGCAGTGGTTCTCAACCTGCTGCCCAGAAGCCAAAAGCAGCCCTCAGAGGTTTTCAAAGCAGCCCTCCACTCCCCTCCTATTGATCGCACAAGGGAGCTGTTGCCTAAGGTCCTAGACAGAGTTGCTGCATGGCTAAAAGACCAGTGCGGGCTCTTTGCTGCAGCTAAAGGGACGGGAGACCAGCACTCCCCTCCCCAAGACTGTAGCAGGGAGCATGGCAAAAACCTCTGCCTGGATCCCTAGGTGCTTGAGTCCCTGCTGAAGACAGAGGGTGGAGAGAACCGAACTCCTATCTCCATGGCAGAAGAAGGGAGTCACTGCTTAGGGACCTAGGCGCAGTGCATGGAGCTACAGTATGGGTGCAGTTTTCAAGGTGCAGTCAGGAGAACAGATCAGTGAGGAGGGAGATAACTTCCTCACTGAACTCCTTCCATCCCACTGCAGTAGGCTGAACTAAGGAAAGGGCTGCTGGCAGAGACTAGCAGTCTTTCAGGGTTGCAACAATAATATACACGGTCCTTGAGCCAAAAAAGATTGGGAACCACTGCCTTATGTTATGACAGGCTTAGAGATGACTAGAAAGCTTCCCCTGAGACAGTTTTTCCCATTGGAAAACATCACTTCTGTTAAACAGAATATTTTTGTGAAGTTGTATAGATTTTGATGACATTTTACTTAGAAAGAAATTGGGAAAAAGCAGTTTTGAAAATGTCAAAGCGTTCCCATTTCAACAGTTCCAGGATGAAAAGTTGAGATTTTGCTATTTGAAACCACTTTCCACTTCACGCTTTTCTACGAAAAAAATGTAAGATATTCAAAAAGTCCAAATAAAAATGGAAACATTTTAATTGACACAAAAGGAAGGGGAGGGGCTTGTGGATAACTTTGGGTTTTCTTCCCAAAGCAGCATGAACTCTCCCCCCCCCCCCCCCGCAGTCTCAAAATTTTCATGAGGCAGAAAATACGCTTTTTGATAATTTCTAGAACAGCAAAGGAGTTGGGTAACCTAACTCCCATAGAGTCTTTTGAAAGCCTCACGCCAAGTGACCTTCCCAAGATCACACAATGAAATGGTGGCAGAATCAGGATATTAATCCAGGGATCCCAAAACACATTTTAAACAGCTAGACCCAATGGTCTGAGCACTAAGGAGTCCTGGGAACATTTCCTTGGGGTTCCCAGTTCTGAGAAGCTCTGCCCTAGATGGACTGCAATTAAGCGTTTAGTGAAGTAGAACAAATCCACCCAACACAGTAAAATGATCCACAGCAGAACAAGACGCCTAGGATGATGGAAAGTTGGGTGCTCAGTGGCAATACAGAAGCCCACCTGTACCAGCACGGTATATTTACCTCACTTCTCAATCCCCCAGCTGTGTGTGTGTGTGTGTGTGTGTTTGTGTGTGTCTGTCTTCTCCCCCTCCCTCCCGCTTCCCTCTCTCAACACACTGTGGCAGAAGTGATTAACATTTTTGGTATCTCTGTGTTAGAAATCTTGCTGCATCTGCTTTGTCCTACATTGAGCACTAAATATAGCCATTAAATATGCTCTCTCCTTTCTGAGAGAGATAACATTGTTTAAATAAGCCCTTTAAATTTTAAAGAGTTTGGGTTATTTTCTCTCTGCGGGAAGCTTTTAGCAGTGTGCATCGACAGCTGGGTGCGGGGAGGTGGGTACCGCTGACAACACAACACGTCCACTCTCCACAGTAACTCAGAAACTGCTGAAAGGTAACCCAGCAACATCTTATTATTGTGCATCAGCAATCTGGGAGATACTGGGAGGAAAAAGCCTACCTCAGTTAGCCCTCACTAGCCCCCACCACCCCACTGCCAAAGAACATGTCTACATTGCAAAAAATTCCAGCAGCGAGTCCAAGGCCAGTTCTGCAGACTTGGGCTCACACCACAATGCACAAAATAGTAGTGTTAATTGTACTTATTAGAGAGCTGGAACCCAGACCCTGAACCACAGTGAGGGAATGCTGGGTCTCAGGTCTGGAGTGGGAATATCTACACTGCTATTTTGACTGCCATAGTCCAAGCTCTGAGCCCAAATCCATAGACCTGGGCTGTGAGTCTCACTGCTGCAGGTAGCTATTTCCTCCTTCCAGGGTAGACCTTGTCTTGAGATCAATTTCAACTTCATGTTTAAGCCTAAGAGAATTTCTCTCCCTCACCACCCAAGCTGTATGTCCAGTGCAGATCAGCGCAGGCAGCATCAATCTATAATTACCATTAGGCTTTGTATCTTCAGACCCCTTTACAGATTTCAGTCCTCAGAGCACCCCTATTTATAGTACATTTCCAAGGTGGATGTTTCTTACCCATTTTACAGATGGGGAAGTGGAGGCATAGAGCAGATGACTGGAGATTTGCAGCAAGAACTAAGGGTATTAGGCACAAAACCCTGTGAATGTCAGTGGGGTTTGGTTACCTAACTCCCACAGGCTCTTCTGCAAAATCTCACTCAGTGACTTTCTCAAGGTCAAATTGTGATGGAATCAGGATATTAATTCAGGGATCCCAGTTGTGCTTAAACCACTAGTCCCCGCTACCTCTCCCAGCAGCCAACAATTAGCACTAAAGTGAAGCAACTCTGGTTCCCGGGGACATTTCCTTTGAGTTCCAAGGGCTGTAACTAGAAAGATTGGCTCCAGGGCAAGCAGCCCCAGATGCACCCCCCCCCAACCCAGGGCTTGATCTGGTCCAGCTGTCAGCAGGGAGCCAGATCTGGACCCTTCCACTGCCAGAAGCCCCAGGCTGGGGGGCTGTCCTGCTGGTTGGCAGGGGCCCTGGTGGGGCGCTTTCTCTGCCGGTTGGCAGGGTCTCCCAGCGGCCGCTTTTCCCGCTGATCGGCAGGATCTCCCAGCGTCTGCTTTCCCTGCCAGTTGGCAGGGTCCCCTGGTGGAGCACTTTCCTGCCCTGGAGCTTTCACCACCAGCCTACTGACCGGCTTCCCCAGCACCCAGGGCCCCCAGCAAGGTACCTTCTTCAGCGCCCTCTAAAATTTTGTGCCTGGGGCTTTGCCCCACTTGCCCCACCGTAGTTACGGCCCTGTGAGTTCCATCCAATATCTGGAAAGTTCTGTTCATCAGCAGATGCCACTGGCTTTCCCTCATCTGACCACAGTGATGCTCAGGAGTGCCCAAGGGCTCAACCTGACACTTACCATCAAAATAAGTAGTCACTTGGAAAGCTTTCACCACTGGCTTTTGTGGTCTGGGATAAGGAAGAAACAAGCTTCTGCTGGAGTCTTTCTTTCTGCTACTTCAGATTCAATGTTACGTGGACCTGTATCTCTTTCAACAGCAGTTGTCATTTGCACACAGCAGCTATAATTATGGTAAAGTACAGCCTCTCTGTCAGAAGGAAATAACTAGCTACGGTAAGTTTCCCCATATTAAATGTTTTAAAATACTTCCTTAAAAAAGAAAAATTCCAGACCAAACAAAAGAAAATGCATTAAGATACAAATATAGCTAAAAGGCTACATCAGTTGCTGCGTCTGAAAACATCATATACGAGTTGATACTAAATGTGGGGGTGTTCCCCACCCCCAACATTTGAATGTTTTGAAAATCAGAGCTGGTGTTTCAAACAGCTTTGCCCGACCTCGTGCCACAAAACAGCCTGCTCCAACTTACATCTACATAAAATATCCTTTTTTGCATTTCCAGTCTGACTCATGTATAATGTCAGTTCTGATTTTATTGGATACGTCTTTTCATCAGTACCTTCCAAGCATATCACTGTTCCCATTTTAGTGATAAGGAAACTGAGGTATGGAGCTGGGATGTGACCTGCCCAAAGTAACCCAGCAAGCCAATAGAAGATTTAGGAATAGAGCCCAGGTCTCCTGGAGCCTAGTGCTGGGCTCTAGCCACTATTCCATTCTGCTTCCCTGCTATAGACCTCATCTGCGATATCTAGGGTTGCTAATATTGCTTGGTAATATCAAAAAAACTGCAAGGAGTTGTGTGGCACTTTAAGACTAACAGATTTATTTTTTGCATGAGCTTTCATGGGAGAAGATCGCAGCAGGAGTGTCAAACCATCCCCTCCCCACTCTTTTGTCCTGAGTCTCCTGCCCCTGCCCTACCTCCTTCATCTTCCCCATCACTTGCTACTCTTCCCCGCTTTCCTTCTCCCTACTGCCCAGCCTGGCTTTGGAGGAACTCACCTGCAGACCTGGGACTGCTGTAGGAGGTGGCCCCAGCTGAGTACCAACTGGTAAGGATGACATGGAGAACCCAGAAAAGCCTCTTGGATCCCCTCTGTTCACAGCCAACCAGGACTCTGCTACGGTGGAGCTTTCTCCCATTCACCAGGGTCTCCACGCTACCTGTAGCCAGCTTCCCAAATCCAGGCCCAGAGAGTCCGATCCTTGCTCTGTCTGGTCTCCCTTTGGGGAGGGGGGTTCCTCCCTCCACAAGGGTCCCAACAGTCCCAATCAGCAGTGACACTCAGCCAGTGTAGCAGTCAGAGGGTTTATTAGCAATCCACTTTGCACAGCAGCTAGGACAGTTGGCTCTCAGATCAACCAGGAGGGCAGACAGTAAACCCCCAGGATGAGCCCCGGAGGTCCTGCCCCTCTGACCTCCATCTTCCTTCCTCCCCTCTCTCCCCTTTGTTCTCCTCTCCATCCAGCTGCCCTGCCCCTGGTCTAAACCGGCCACAACCTGTCACCCCCAGGGGGTCCAGGTACAGTCGCACTAAAGCCTCTTCCCCCCTAATGGTACCTATAGTTATCACACCCCTGTGTCCCATCACCAGAATATCATCGCCAAAGAACAGGAACAGAAAAGAAGAACCACAGTAACCCAAGAGGTTTTCTTACTTCATCACAAAGGGCGAGAACCCGGCACCACTCGTGCTCACAGCAACCAGACTTTGGGAGTCGGGGCAGCAGATCTGACCAGACACTGCAATTTTCTGGGCTCCTGGCCCCAACCTCCATATAACCTAACAACTTATAGACTCTGCTCTGACTACACAAAGCTGCTAGTCCGACCTTCCTGCAACCCATCCTCTCTAAGCAAACTAACAACCACAGTACTCTTATCCATTAGCTACAGAACCAAACCCTGCCCCTCATTCCCACATGCTCCTGCCACGGCTGAGGGACAATAGTGCCTTCACCTCCGCCCAGCTACATGCCTTCTCCACATAGCCACCATTGCTCACTCTTAGCGTTTATTATGGTAGGGCCTAGGGACCAACAGTGTGATAGGTGCAGCAAACACTCTGTTCTCCCCATGTCAATTGGACATCCTGCTCTAATGAACTTAGTTTCCTTCCTAATGCATAGATGGCTGAGACACAGAGCTGCATGGCCATTATGATCCCATACAAATCCTAGCCTCAGGCAACAATACTCAGTGTCTTTCTCTTACACATACTTACAGACAGGTCTTATTCCAGCTAGAGGACAAAGGAGTTGACAAAGACTTTAAATGTTCTTGACTTACATGGTAAAGCTGCCAGTCTCCTGGAATGTCCTGGCTGTGACAGTGAGAGAGAGATATTGCCCTCTGGATGCTGCACACAGAGAAAATAAGGGACCTACTAATGCTGCCAGTTAGAAGAATTTTCCTATAGCTCAAGTGGTAGAGACTTTTGTCTTAGCATAATGGGAGGCCTTCCTGCCTCCCCCCCCCCCCCAAGTTCTGACACTGCAGATTCTTTGCCTTGTTACTTCATCTGCTGTACCTTACGTTGCAAAACATGGATGATGCGATAGGGCAGGCCAGTGAGCAGAGTGACAATGATATGCGGGAATTTAACTTGGAATTTTCAAACTTGCAAACAATTCGCTCTCCAAGACATGGCCAGAGCAGAACATCCAGCTCCAAGCCATCCAACTCCAAAAATACTTCAGGAATCTCTAGCTTCAGAACCGAGTCTGAACTTCACAGCTCACCTTCTTCATAGCTCACATTTCCTGAAAAGAAAAAAACACCTCCCAACCCTATGGAAAGTCACAACCCACCTCAATGAGTCAGTGTCCCCCTCTCATTCTTGGATCACTTTGTTTTGTATCTTTTACTTTCTAAGAAGGATTTTAGCTGAAGCAATTCATTGGAAACTGGCTCCAGCTGCAAAGATCTCAAACAGTTGTTATGCTTTGAGGTAAGCTCCTTCTCTAGTACAATTAGATCACAAACCCTTCAAGCTCGGGACTGCCATCTTTTTGTTCTGTGTTGGCACAGTGGGGGCTTGGCCCATGATTTGAGTTCCTGGGAGCTACAGTGACCCAGATGATGAATAATATGCTGAACAGCATGTTCCTTATTTCTTCCATATTTCTCTGGGTACATCATATGATGCACACTTCGGTAATATCTGAGCACTCCCCAAATATATATCCTAAAACCTCTGAGGCAGAGTACCCTTACCCTCAGCTTACATTAGGGGAACTAAGACACAGACCTATTATGTGACAGATTGCAAATACTTAGTACAATGGGAGCCTGGTCCATAAGAGCTCCAAGGTGCCACTACAATACAAACAAGTGAACACAGGGCCTCTACAGCACAGCCAGATCTCCTGAGTCTCAGCTCAGTGCCCAGTCCTTTCTGCACTCTGCTTTTTTACAGAGAAAAGACAGAAGGGAGAAAAGTCATCTCAGCCTTTTAAACCAGCTGCAGTGATATGGAAGAAAGAGGACATAATGAGCAGCCCTTTACCCTGTTCCCCCCTGCTCCCCAATTACAAGATTTTACAGCTAAAAATGATTTGGTTGATCAAGGGTCACAAGATGCAGGTCTTCCCCCCTTTTTCTTCCTCCCCCCCAACCAGCATGCCACTTGGCAGAAGTCACTGTGAGAGAGAAGCTCTTTAGCCTGATAACCTAGTGGCCAGACAGCTCATTCTCCCAAGACACCCTGCAAACAAACACACAAGTTGCGCTGTGGTTACAGCACAGAAATGCACCGACAAAGGAAGGCTGGCTCAGAAATCATCCTGCCACCAGGGGATCTTTCCAGTGCATGGGGACCGCTGTGCTTGTCATCCAGAGAACCACTGGCCATGGCTATTTCAGGCTACCTCCCTGGCTCAGCACTTAGGCAGTAACTAACAGGGCTGGGGGTTGCTTTGTTCAGGTGCTGAGCCTCAGGGTGTTGTAATTTTTCATTGAATTTCATGTGGGCAAAAAAGAGTCCAGGACCGACAGCTGCAGGAACAGGAATCCTCCACTACATAGTAGGGTCCCATATAGTGGTCCTTCCTGGTGGGCTGAGAGGGCTAGCTGTAGATATAGGAACTGCCTTTGGTCTACAGGACCCATTCCATCCTTCGCTTCTCTGCCCTTCACAAGGTGGCCTTAGCTGGCCAGCAGCTGCTGGCTCTACTTATGGTTCAAACCAGGTCATTCTTGTTAGGTCAGCTGTCATGAGCAGTGATGTCTCTTGGTGGGCTGACCTGCATAGCAGGAACATATCAGACTTCAATGCATCTGGCACTCACCTGACCACATCACTTTGCTTGGCTAGCCCCCTCCTTACTGAACTTGAGCAGTCTGCCCAGCAGAAGCCCCAGGTAAGGGACAGTCACACTGCGCACCCTGAAGAACAAGGCACTTGGGTCACATGGGATGGCAGGGTGTGGGACAGAAGAGAAAAACCTAGTCCTGCGGCTTCCTCACTGAGAACACCATGCCCACCCCTCAGGTAGATATGTTGGGGGACTGGTGGGTTGAGTGCCTCGGCTGTTTAGCTGATCTCAGCTGTCAGGGTAAGACACAAGGGGACAGGAGGTAAAGCAAAGAGACAGCTTCCCTTCCACTGCTGGTTTAGGTAAGCAGTACAACCAATAGCTCTCTTTCCTCCATGGATAGAGCACTGAGTCCTCCCTCCTGCTCCGGTTTACTTTAACCTGTCACTCAGCCCTGCCTTTCCCTAACACCAGCTCTCAGGACATCCCAGCTCTGGCTGTATATTTATAAATAGCTTGTCAAGGCTTAAATGATCAATAGGCTTTTTAATACATAGTGAATCAATTGCTAAGGAAGCCAACAGATAAGTTGGCTGCTTATCACCTTGGCTTATATAACACACACTACTGATGTTTGTAACATGCTTGTAAGATCTATGAAGCAAGTATTAACCCTTGATAATCTGTTTATTATACTAAAAAACATATATAAAGTGTAGGTGATCATATAATGAAAAAGATACAACCACATCACATCATTATTAGTTACCTATAATGCTGTAGTGCCGGCACTGTGCAGATAGGGAGAGACAGCTTGTGATCTAAATAGACATGACAGACACCAAGTGGGAGAGCAAGTGACTGGACCAAGGTCACACAACTGGTTTGGGAGTAGAACTCACATTCACTGCAATGCTATTTAATGCTGTGCCCATTAAGCTGCGCTATTCACATCAGCTACTACCAGCCTCCCATTCATCTTACAGTCCAGTTTAAAACTGGACCATTTTTAAGGTCTCCAACAGATTTGTTCCACTTTTATTCTCCTCCTCTAGCTCCATTAGCTGGGACCTCCTCATTCATGTAATTTCCAGCTGCATGTATTTGGAATGTAAGCTGTCACTGCTCACTTTGTCTGCAAAGAACCTAAACTCCCATTGTTGTGAGTAAGATGTTAATAAACTAGAAAGGGTTCAGAGAAGAGCCACCAGAATGACGAAAGGATTGGAAAACATGCCTCACACGGTTACAGAATTCCTTGAGCCCCTTCAGCTTAACAAAGAGAGGGTTAAGGAGTGACTTAATTGCAATCTGGTGTACCTATGTGGAGGATCAAACATTTGATAATGGGCTCCTCAGTCTAGCAGACACAGGTCTAATGAGAGTCAGTGGTTGGAAGTTGAAAGTAGACCAATTCAATCTGAAAACAAGATGTACGTTATTAGTAATGAGGGCAATGAACTATTGGAATAGCTTATCCAGGGTTGTGATGGATTGGCTTCTCCATCCCTAGCCATTTTTAAATCAAGGTGTGTTGGTATCTAAAAGACCTGCACAGGAACCAGTGGGGGAGAAGTCCTATGGGTGTGGTAGGCCAGACTAGCTATTCCCAGAGCACTTTCTGCGCTAAGAAGGGACAAATCTGCTCTCCAGTGCATTGAATAACTCAGGGGACAGGATTAAAATGCCTCTCCCTTACCTGTCTCAACTGCTCTGCTATTATTTGTTAAAGGCCCCATTCCACTCCCCTCAAAATGAATGGCAAAACTTTCGTAGTGTTGGTGCAGCAGAATGAGTCCATATATAACTCATTTTTCTTTGTAAAGCATTTGTGGACAGAGTTGGCATGACAGACACTGTACAGAATGTCTCCTATTGTATTTAACATCTCCTGAGATTTCAAAGCAACTTGCCATCTGCCAGATACCAGTCCGTTTGGGATCCCTTTTACTAAGTGAAGCTACTTTGCTGCTTTTCTGATGTTCCATGTTTTCAGCCAGCATGGTGTCTCTTTGACTGGGGGAAATTGCTTGTGAGCTGAGGGGATGCCCTGACTGTGAACAGCAGCAGAGAAACTTTGTCCAACAGAAAGCCAGACTGGCAACAGTCCAGGTGCCTGAGAGCTGAGCTGAATATTTGCGAAAAGAGAGCAGGCTGTGAGTGCTACATAGTATTTCGGCAGCTTGGCTCAGAAAGGAAAGCCACACCTCTGAAACTTGGCTGCACATAGGACAATGTAAGGGTCTTGTTTTGGCAGTCACAAGATAATGCTGCCTTCTCTTCCCTCTCAGTCCATGAGAGAGGTGGAGAAGAGGAATTCTTAAGATATTTATCTCCCTCCGCATCTCTTCCCCTACTCGGCACCTCATATGAGCCATCATCTCAAATCAAAGTCATCCTAACTTCATCCATCATGCAACAATGACAAATGCCAGCCTCTCCCTGGCAGCAAGAATCCTGGCTTCCTTTGCCCAAACCTAATCTCCAGCCACCTACTCTTCCCACTTCTGCCTCCTGGCTGGAGGTGCCTTCTTTCCCTGCAAATCTCACCACAGAGCAGCCTGGGGTCCATCGTGAGACACTAGGATGTAAATCAGCTGGAGATGTCACTCGCCCTTCTCCAGTAGGATTCCTACTTTCTCTCCCTTACCGAAACACTCCTCTGTGTGTGCGTGCATGTGCGTGTGCGTGTGCGTGTGTCCGTGTCCATCTGCGTATGCACACATGCAGATGTATGTATTTCAAAGACTGAAGCCTGAGATGCCATTTCAGGCCACGATCAGAGGAAAAGGCCCAGAGATTGAAAGGGAAGTGGCGAAAAGGCCTTGCCTCTGTTGTCTCCCCTTTTCCCTTGGAGCACAGTGGACTTCCGCTCTCATCACACCCACCCCAGAATCAATAGCTCCCTGGGGTTTCCCCATTATGAAAAGGCCTAAATTTCCCAAAGTGAGTAATGGTTCTGGGTGCTACAGTTTTTTGGAACCCCAGTTTGAGGTGCTGTGACAAAGCTAGGGATTGTCAGGGAGCACTGAGTACCCTCTCTCTGGAGATCCAGTTTCTTTAGGGTGTAATGTTCCCTCCCACTCCCCAAAAAACCAACCAAACAGACAAACAAAAACCCAGCCAGTCTTCTTGACTCACTGGTCTCTATGGGAAATCATGGCCAAGCTGCTGAGTTTTTGCCAGGCCAGAAACTCTGTCTCCAGCCCAGAGGCAGCTTTCATGAGCACAGACTGAGAGCTAACTCATAAATGCTGCTCAGCTGCATTGCCCAGTTCCTGGAGTATTTGAGCTCAGAATTCAGACCCTGGACTTGGTTTCCTTCCAACTCCCAGCAGTAACTTTATACATGGATCAGAACCAGGCAAAAACTGAGTCCTTGCTAAACAGAGCCAGGAAGTCATGGGAAAGCAGCTGGTGGGTGCTGGAGAGCTGTGCCTAAATGTGTTGGGGATGTGCACATTCAGGTGGGAGAAAGCAGACAGCGTAGCTCAGACAGATGAGACAGCAGCAAGAAGAGTACAATAGAGTAGGGCAGGCACCATGGTAACAGTGTAAGATGCTAGTGAAGTTGGACCCACCATTAGCTCCTGTGGCTAGGGCAGCATGGGCTGAACCCATCACTGAGACAAAGTAAAACCTAAACTTGAAGGCCTCTTTCATCTTCCAGTAACGGACCCTCTCCGACACTTTCTGCTTTTTTTGGAGCTTGATCCAAAGCCCAGCAAAAGCCATAAAAGACTTCCAGCAGCTGCAGCAGACTCAGGCCCTCAGGAGCTAGTCCTGCAAGACCCTGAAATGCCCCCAAATCCTAGCAAGATCAATGGGAGCCCAGCATGCTGAATGGATCCTGGCCAGCCACAGGCCAACCTGATCCACTGGATGCACAAAGAGAAGCTACCAGCTTGAGCCCCATGACCTGCGAGGTGAGATGCACACATGGTCCCGGTCCAAAGAAAGCTCATGGAAGCCAGTAGGTTCAGTCCCATCCATTTCCATGAGCATGAGGATGCATTTCTTGAATAACTCCCCTATGCCACATATGTATGTAAATTAATATGCAGATTAGGCACAGCCCCACAGTTCCTCCACACAGCCCTCTGTGTCACCTGCTTCCTGGGGCTGTGAAGGGATTTCATTGTTCTACCATTCATCTCTGTGAGAGGGGAGGGAGTAACTACTGCTAATCTTCTCCCCGCCACCCCGTTTCAGGTATTCTGTAAAACACAAATTACATACTGTAAATTATATATCGACACTTGGTCAGACCAGAAAGCAAATCCCCATTCCCCTGGTACATTTTCAAATGCACTCAGTCCTCAGAGACGCCTTCCCTTTCAGCTGCTGAGGTTTTCACAGATGGAGCGTCGCTTCTCTCTCCGGGATAAACAAAGCGTGATGTCTTTGGGATCAGGAAAGCTTGGCAGCTCCATGGGCTGCTGGGAGACAGCGCTCCTCAATGCATGTGCTCTCAGGGAATGGAGCCTCTCAGGCCACAGCAGAGACCACCTCTGCGCCCACACATGAGCACTACCTCTAGAACCGGCCCACCACCTATCCTGAATTGGGTGGGACAGTCCCCAAAAGTACATTACAAGTCTCAGTGCTGTGGTGATTGACTCCAAGACAGCATGTGTCCCAAACTCCCTGCTGCGTTGCTCCGTGCCTGCCTAAGGCACAGGTGCAGCTCCAGCCTGTTCTCAGTGGGGGAAGTTGAGAAGGGGCCTGAGCTCTCCCCCTAGCCATGAGGTCTCTCTGCTGCGCCTCCTCTTCCCCCAAGACCCCTGCCTCAGCCAGGCCAGAAGCTGGACCTGCACAGTGGTAAAAGCTACCCAGGGAACCCAGAATCCTGGACCCTCCACCTGCCCTCAGTGGCATGCCTCAGGGGATAGGAACACAGGCCAGGGGCTACTCTTGGGCACCCTGTCCAAGGCAGGTGGTGGGTCTGGGGCTTGCACAATATCTTGGGCTCCCTGGATGGCTTTTACCACTGCTCAGCTCTGACTTCTGGATTGATACCTCAAGAAGAGGAAGAAGAGGAGCAAGGGCCAGAGCCACATAGGAGGCAAGGCACCTGCATGCGCCCCATCTGCAAAAGGGGACTCATAATTCTTCTTCACTGGCCTATAGATGGCCAGCAAGCTCCCTGAGGAAAGGGCTATCTCATACTATGCACACCGCACAGGACAGTCTAACTCTGATGGGGGGGGGGGGGCTCTCAAGGCATGTCTACATGGAAGCTGGGAGTCAGTTTCCTAGGCTGGAGCCACAGACTTGCAGCAATGCCCCAAAATCAGCTGTGTAGACTTCACTTTGAAGTCATCAAGAACTTCCAAATGGGGCAGGGGAGCATATGGGGGCAAAGGAGCTTGAGAGCCCAAGTCATAACCTTAAAACAAAACAACAAAAGAGCTATTTTTAGTACATTAGCACAAGTCCCACTAGGACAAGCCTTTGGACGGTTGGATCAGGCTTCCCAAACACAGTGTGGACTTTGTGCAATGTGCACACGTCAATCCATCCTCCCCTTTCTGTGCACTAGACATCATCACTATGTGCCTCAAAACTTCAGGTCACAAGTTTTCAAACCTGGCTGCAGTCATTGACTTAACTGCCACTGGCTTCAAACAAAGCTGAGGCTGCAGTGCATCTGAGATATTTGGTCTCAAACCTGTGGGCCACCCTCCCACCAATATACACACACATCCCTTCCCATGCCTCTTTTGTCATCCTGGAGTTCACCACAGTGTAGGCTGGATAACAACAGCGTCTTTTAAAAGCCTTGGATCGAACAGGACGTGCCACAAGTGACCAAATTCTCACTGAAGTCAATGGGAAGAACATCTGTGGAAAAGGCCAGCAATCCTGTCTCAGGCCATGTCCACCCTAACACCAGCAAAGTTTCCACCATCAACTCAATCCTTCTGTATTAATTTAGCAGCCAGTTAAGACACACTGAGTTGATCTAGAAGTCAACTTAGTAAAACCACTCCTTGCAGTGGCACAGCCCAGGGAAGACGCCACACTGAAGGGGAGTTAAGAAGTTGATGGGAGTTACACAAGCTGCTCTGCATAGTTTGCGTAACTCCTATTGACTGCCATTGAAGCTTCCCAGCAGTGTAGACTGGGCCTCAGCTAGTCAATTCTGCAAAGCAGGGATCTGATCTTAGAATCCAAAAGTGCCAGATGCAACTAAGGTGCCATAGAGATATCCCTTCATAACAGAACTGGCTGGAATTTTTCCAGTAGAACATTTTCCCCACCAGAAAATGCCAATTCATTGGAATCCAGATGGTCCACGGAAATGTGCAGATTTTGATCAAATTCCCACAGAAATTAGGCTTAACTTCTGAAAGAAGGCTGCCTATTATACAGGCTCCAAAACCAGCCTGGTTTCCAGCCAGCTCGCCCACTCAGCTCACAGTGGGCTTCCAGAAAAGCCAGGCTTCTATGTACCTGGCATCCAGGCAGTTCAAGCTCCCAGGGTTCTCAGAGAGTGCACCACATGGTCTGCCTTGGAGCTCGATTTTCCACAGGGTTCCTGAGCTACACAGCAGGCCACGAGGGCCCTGGACAGATTGGAGAGCCTCAAAAAATATTTCTGAAAACAGCTTTTTCCAAATAAAAAGTTTTGGGATTTCTGGTCTGCAGGAAATCCCAAAATTTCACAATTCAATGTTTCTGAATAATTTATTTCCTTCTTTTAATTTCACAATTTTTGCAAGATGGGAAGCTCAGTTTTGGGCCAGCTCTAGCTCATCCCAAGACGTCAGCTCACTAAGTCCCTTCCTTTTCTGTTCAGTTACTGACACATGCAAAACTGTCAAGGGGAAATTATCTGATGTAAGCAGCATCAAGATTTGGCCATTTCAAGGGAGGGAAGGCAACGTTCAGGCTAGGAAAGCACACAATATCTTATTGCATTAGTGCTGCAACCCCGCACCCTTACAATGATAGGGGAAGCAGGGGAGCGATCGGAGGCCTTCAGCTGACCTGAATGCACTAGGGGACTTTTCCAATGCATGCTGAAGAATGCCCTTGTTCTAGGTTAAATCTTTATGCTATTGACTTTGATGGGAGCAGGATTCAAACCTCTATTTGGAGTCATTATGTCAGACACAGATGACTTGATGCAATGGCAGAGGAGGGGTGAGTGAAGGCATTTCTTCCCAGCCACAGAGTACACGCCAAAGGAAAGGACTGTGCTGTGCTGTTTCCATGAAGCACTTAAAAAGCCGCAGTGCCCCAGTCCCTTTTAAAAAAAAACCCACTCACTGAGGCTGGTGTGGAGTGATGGTCCATGAATGATCATCTCTTCTCCAGCTAATATGGTGTGAATTACATTAAAAAGGAACAGCTCCAAACTTGACTCCCATTGGAGCTGAATAAACCACGCTTTAAACCATTACAGTGCGGGGAGGGTGATGAAACATAGCAAGATGCCACAAATTCCCCCTCGTTATGAGACTGGCATCTGTTCCAGGACTGTATCCCAGAGCCACCATCAGACCCACATGCTGTATCTCATCAGCTGAGACTCAATATGGGAAGACGTGGCTGCAATTCTTTGGCCTGGCTTATACCAGAGGGTGGAGGGTCTAAAAGTTCATTTTGACTTTAGGATTTCTGACTCATCCATTTCCTATGAGCTGTATGCCCCCACTATAGCAGCTTCCTGAAAACACACAAACTGCGCTTGCCAGCTTCTTTAGACCCCCACAGGGTGCAACAGTGCCAGAGAACTAGAACAGGGGGGTATCTGCACCAGAGTGGTGCTGCCCATTGCTGCCTCCTTTATGAGCAAATGCCCTTCCCTTTTCTCAGCCACACATAGGTCCACCAATGGCTCCTCAGAATGAAAACTCCCAGGAGAAACTCCTGGTGCCAGTGCCCCTCTTGGAGAAGAAATGGGGAGAGAGTGAGCATGTGTGCATGATCTGATGGTCACAGCCCCGAACTGGGAGTCAAGAGATGGTGAGTCTGTTCCTGGCCCTGCCACTGATCCGGAGTGTGCTCTGCTGAAGGTCACCTCTCCTGTCTGTGCAATGCTCCTTGTCTGTTCAGACCGTGAGTTCTTCAGAGCAAGGACCAGTGTCACTTATGTACCAAACATGATGGAGCCCTGAGCTTGGCTGTGATCTCTAGGATCCAGTCGTTCATGCATAAAGCCCTTAAAGATACAAAGAGATGGCTGAAAATAACTCCACTTTCCCTTCCTTCTCTTTTCCTTACCTGCCACGAGCCATGTGCCCCCCCACGCCCCATTCCTGTTCTGCTGACAGGTGTGATGGAGCTTTCACAACACTTCCCTCCCAGATCATTCTCTTGCTGCCATTTGGTAGCGGCCGCCAACTGGAGTCAAATCACATGTTTATTATAGGTCTAGTGCCCGCTTCCAGCTATTGTACTTATAACTATACAGTTAGCAATAACAATCATTCCACCGAGGAGAAGCTTTGCATCTGGTTATTGTCCCTGCACTTCGCTATGAATGCTCCCGCCCTCGGCTCCTGTGCAATGAATCTGCATCCCAAAAGCGGTCAAAGCCCTGTGCTGAAAACAAGCCTGTGATTGACGGTTTATTTTAGGAAGGAGACGAGAACGCGGGAAGGAGATAATGTAAGCGCCAGTCATTAGTTAAAGACAAACCTCATCAGCACTGCAAGTGCTGTGGCAAAAAGCAAACAAAAGGGCAAAGAGAGCAACTTGGCAAGGGAACAAAACCAGACATATCAGCTGCATCCTCCAAGCTCTGCTCCTGATCTCCGCTTGGTGATTTACGAGACTTGAGCCAGCATCGTCCACCTCCTCCAGAAAGGGGCTCTGGTGCCTATTAGCCCCCACCCTCAAGCATTTCCCTGGCTCTTCTGCCTTTAGGCCTTGCTCCAGCACTGCTGAAGCCAAGATCAATCTGGTTGGCTTTTATATCAAAGGGTTGAAGGCAGGCACAAGGAGTCCCCTTCTGAATTAATGCAACACTCTCTCCACCCAAAACTATACATATAGAATAGACCCATGATTGGTGGATCCTCCCATCCTTCCTCACAAACAAAACTGGGATTCATTCCTGTTGCTCCTTGGTCTAGAAAGCAACAGATCTCCATTTGCTTAGGGCCTTAGCAGTAGGCTTAAAGCAGTCTTTTCAGTCTAAGTACATGTGACTGTTGCTCTGCCTCTGATAAATTTCAGTTCGTCCCCTTGCTCAGTTGGAACCTTCCGTCTTTGTAAGGGGCCTCCATAGAAGAAACAGGTTACATATGCTAAGTATTATTATTTCACCCCTGGGCTGGCTTCAGTATAATTCACGTGCTATGGATTTGTCTAGATTAGGGATACTTGCTCTAGTGAACTGGTCCTAACCTGTGGCCTGCCATTCCCCTCCCACTGGTTGCAGAAGAGAGACACTGTCTAAGGACTCAATGATCTCACGAGGTCCCTTCCAGCCCTATGATTTGATTGATTGATTGATTGATTGATTGATTGACCCATCTGGAGCATGTTGCTGTGTGGCTACAACACTAGTGCAGACTCCTTGCTGCAGACAAGAAGCTGGGAGGTCAGCACTCCCCTCCCCCTAGCTGTAGCAGGGAGCACAGCAAAGTGCTTCGTCTGAATCCATAGGTGCTGGGGTCCCCGCTGAGGCCAGAGGGAGGGGAGCACTGATCTCCCATCACCCTGGCTGAAGAAGGGAGACAGTACCTAGGGACTGAGGTAGAGTAAACAGGGCTACAAGAGATATGCAAAAAAGCAAGGAGTTTTGTGACACTTTAAGACTAACAGATTTATTTATTGCATGAGCTTTCGTGGGAGAATATCCTACTTTGTCAGATGCTTTGAAGAGGGAGAACTTACAGAATTGGATGAAAATAAATGCAGGGGAGTGTAAGCCATGGGATCAGGTCATACTGCAACAGCATATCAGAGCATTTGTAAAGATTCAAACTCTAGGAAATAGCACACAGAGGGAGGGTGAAGTCAAACTACCTGTTATAATGTGAAAAGAATCCATAGTCATGATTCAGCCCTGCTTTCACACAATCTAATTTGCATATTAGTTCGATTTTGGCTGTTTCTCTTTGAAGTCTTGATGTCCCATTGATTTTCTTGACAACCATTGTTAACAAATCATCAATAGAGTGATTAGGAAGATGGGAGTGCTCAGCAACTGGTTTTTTTGGGTTATGATTTCTGATGTCAGTTTTATATGCATTTATGGGAGAGCAGCAAGGAGGCAACTTCCTTGCTGAACTCCTGCCTAGCTGCAGTGGGGATGTGAGGGCTGCGGGAAAGGAAGGGTTTGGTGGAAGAGACTGGTGGTCCTTCAGGGTTGTAAGCCAAGGCTAGGAGCCAGTGCTTTAGTGTAACTATATCAAGGTAGCTGCAGCCATATAATCCCTTAATATGTGCACACTGCAGCTGCACAAAGACAGTGGTTCCCAACCAGTGTGCTGGGGAACACTGGTGTGCCGCATTAACACCCAAAGTGTGCCACGAGCATCCCCAAGAGCTGGAGTTAAAGTTCCCTCCCTGCTCACCCAGCCAGGTGGGCTGTGCAGAGCTGGGCAAAGGCAGGGGTTAAAGTAAGGGGGAAGGCACCAGAACACAG
Source organism: Podocnemis expansa (assembly GCA_007922195.1). Lineage (NCBI taxonomy): Eukaryota > Metazoa > Chordata > Testudines > Podocnemididae > Podocnemis > Podocnemis expansa. Next base: position 363,804 of record ML681963.1, on the reverse strand, counting down.
TTCCAGGCCCCCTCTTTTTAGGCAGGCAGCCTCCCGGCCCCCCTAAAAATAAAGGAAGGCACTGGAACGTGGAGTTCCAGGGGTCCCCCTAAAAATAGCATGAGCAGCTGGAATGCAGAATTCCAGTGGCTCCACCTTAAATCCCGCTTCACCTTAAGCTCAGCCAGCAGAGAGCTGTGGGAGGCTGGGAGTTTGTGAATCTCCTCCCTGTAGGGCAGAGCAGCTTGTCTCAGCCAGCCTATAAACTGCCCAGGTAAGGGCTCGGGGGGGGGGGAGCCTGCTGCGGGTTGTGTGGGGCAGGTGTGTGTGCGTGTGGCAGAGGTGGGTGGGAGTGGCTGTGTAGCAGAGGGTGTGTAGCTGGGGTTGTGGGGTGGCTGTTTTGGTGGGGGGATGTGTAGCCAGGGGGTGGGGTGGCTGTGGGGGGGGTGTAGCTGGGGGCTGGAGGCCTAGTTCTGGCCCCTACAGTGATGGGAGGGTCCATCACAGGCAGCAGGGGGCTGGGGGCAGGGAGGAAGGGACCCACTGGGGTGGGAGGGAGCAGCAGTGGGGTGAGGATTTGCCCTGGGTGGCAGGGAGCCACTGTGGAGAAGGGGGAAGTGGGTGCTGCGCCAGGCTCTCCTGCCCGACCTTCCCACTCCCCAGATTCCCTCCTGCCCCCCACAAACCCACTCTTGTTCTCCCTTCCTCTCTCGCCACCCTTGTGCTGTTCCCCACATGGCTGCCCTTGTCTCTTCTGCCACCCCTCCCCTGCTGTGCTCCCCACAATCACTCCTGCCGCTGCACACAACTCCTGACCTCCCATGCTTTGCCATCCCTGCTCTGCTACCTCTACTACCCTTCATAGCAGCATTTTCAAAATACTGTGCCATGGTTTATGAATATTCAAAGTAATTTAAGTTAGTTTGAATATTCACAAGTTTTTTAATGGTAGTGTGCCTCAAAAAATTTGAAGGTATCAAGGTGTGCCACAGCAGAGAAAAGGTTGGGAAGCACTGCACTAGGATACCCATTGTACAGATGGGAAAACCACAGCATGAGAGAGAAAATGATTTGCCCATGATCACCTAGCAGATGAGCTGGGAACAGAAGACAGAGTCCCACTTCAGGGCATGATTCACTCAGCCGCTCTAACTCCTAATGCTGCAATGACACATTTAAGCAGAAATTAAAGAGCTCTTTGTGTGCAATGAAGAGATCTGGGGACTTCATCTGTATGCTCCTCAGGGCAGTGCCCACATCATCATATGTGTTAGCACAGAGTCCAGCACAACATGGACTCACTCCTGCTATTCACTTTAACAGTAACAGCAACGTTGGTTTGATGATGTCTCAGTGTTCTCCAGGAACAAACTGATGTTGTCAAAATTGCCACTAGACATTCTCCAGATGGCTCCACTATTTATTAATTACAGCGTATTGAACAGAAAAGTCGAAGTGATCGTTGAAATGAAATCTTTTGAGAATGCCAAGATGAAATATTTTTGGAGCAGTTCAGTTGGCAAAGAATTCAAAACTTGACTTTTTCTGGCAATTTGGGACAAAAATCTCAGAATTTCCAGTGGAACCAAAGTTACACTTTTTGCCAGCTCTATCCAGGAATAATCCCATTGAAATCCATGCACCTTTGCACAGGTAGAACTGAGACCAGAATCACAACTGACTGGAGCTGTGTTTATACAATAGTCACCATGTTAACTAGCACACCCCAGGCACTGAACTGGATTTCCAGAGCCAAACACCTGAGCTTCCACTGTCTGAGTTAAAGCACTAAGACTGCGTTGCTGGGGGCTGTAATAACTCATATTCTAGGGGATCACCACAAAGGAGAACCTGTAATTAACACACACACACACACACCCCTGCACTGGCAAAGACACGACTTGTAATTTACATTGCTTTAGCTTTTCTCATGGCATGGTTCTTGAAGTTTCTATGCAGCAGGTCAACATTTAAAACACTGAGGCTATGTCCACACATACATCATTATTTCGAAATAAGTTAATTCGAATTAAAAAAATGTTAATTCGAATTCAGGGAAAGCCTGCTGTCGAAATGGCTGTTATTTCAAAATGGTTATTTCAAAATAAGACCGTTTGGACATATTGTTTCGAAACAGTTGTTTCAAAATAATGGTGGTGTTTCGAAACAACATGTCCAAATGGCGTTATGTCAAAATAACCATTTCAAAATAACAGCTGTTTCAAAATGAATGGGGTTTAAGCTGTTTCAAAATGACGGTTCTTATTTCGAAATGACAGAGCCTGTCATTTCGAAATAAGAAAACGTTGTGTGGACATTCAGTTTTTTATTTCGAAACAACTAGTGTTGTTTTGAAATAAAAGACTTGTGTGGACATACTAGATATGCCACTGTAGTGTTTCAGTGAAGATGCTCCTCCGTTGACAGGAATGGTTTTCCAGTTGCCATTGTTAATCCACCTCCATGTGTGATGGTAGCTGTGTTGGTGGGAGTTCTCCCCTCAACATACTGCTGTCCCTGCTAGGAGTTAAGCCAGGGGTATCTATTTTTCAGCCCCTGAGTGACATAGTTATAATGATGTATGTTTATAATATGGACCTGGCCATGGACTCATAGAGCTGGAAGGGATCTTGAGAGGTTGACTCCAGCCTCTGGCACTGTGGCAGGACCAAGTAAACAATTTCCAAAGGGATAGCTGTGTTAGTCTAGTCCAGTAAAAAAGAAACAAGGAGTCGTATGGCACTTTAAGACTAACAGATTTATTTTTCGCATGAGCTTTCGTGGGAGAAAATCCCACTTCCCACGAAAGCTCATGCGAAAAATAAATCTGTTAGACTTAAAGTACCACACGACTCCAAGGAAACCTTGCCCTACAGAGAACAAGCAGCTCCTTTTGTACCCAGCTGTGTCCAAAACGTGCAGCAAAACCCTTTGAGACATGGAGAGAATCTCCTGGGAGTTTGCTTGATTTCCTGGGAGTTCACTTGTCACTAGAACTTGACTTCAATAGGATTTGGGTGCCTGATTCCTATTGTTGCATTTGAAAACTATCCCCCAGAGGGTCCAGAATCAGAGCTATGTTCCCCAAGTTGGTACCCACTCTGGACTCCAGCATAGAGTGCAGCTGGAGGAAATGGGATCTGGATCCAAACCTGTCCTGGGATTAGCAAAACTACAGCCCAAGTGAACTTCCATACAGTTAAACAGAGAACAAGCATCACCTGCAGCCAGTCAACATTGAGAGATGTCTGGGTAGCAAAGTTATTGGAAGAGGAATTTATTCCGGGCAAAAGTCATTACCCCTGACTCCCCTGGTAAAGAGCAGATACAATCCACCCATTAACACGTGGGGATAACCCTCCCCACCTCCACCAATGACACCAATAGACTCATTAGCTGAGTGTGAGAATAATTCCCTTGAGACTCTGCTAAACCATTTATTATGATACCCTCGCGGGGACTGTTTCTTTTACATCTAATCAGATTAGCAGAAACAGGTCTCCTGAATGCCCCTTAATCCTTCCTGCCATTAACGCTTTCACGTCCACCTGCCATCCCATTCACACCCCCTCTGCCCATCAAGATCATGGAGAAACAATCCTCAACATTAAAAAAAAAATCCCTTCTTAGGCTCGATGTGCCCAAACAAGAGGTGGCCAGGTTCAGAACTTGTCTGTTTTGTTTTTTGCTGTTCAGTGTAACAAAGGGTTCAGAAAGAGCTGGGCCTGAATATTTAATTTTCGAATACACCGTTAATTAACAAGACGCACTCCCCCCTGCCTCCACCAGACTCAGCTTTCCAGCCTGTCGGATGCCATCCCTATGTAGCACTGCCTTCCCTGCCAGCCATCAGCATGCAATGGAGCTTTCACTGGCTGCACTTCTGATCGCTAGTTGCTGGATTTGTGGGCCAGGATGTGGCAGAACAGCTGGATCCTTGCACAGGGCCGGTTCAACCATATGGGCGACCATCCTGGAGCGTGCAGCTGAGTCTGTAGCTCAGGGCAGAGAGAGGGAAATTTCAATCCTACTCTCTGCAGCAGCAGCAAGCACTGGCTTCACCCCAGCAGCCCCCAGAACACACAGTAGAGGTAACGACTGTGGTGGAGAGGACTGGGGGACCCTGGAGGCAGAAGACTGGTCAGGGGATCACCTCTTTACACCTGGGATCAGGTTGGCTGGAGGGATTGCTCCTTGGCCTCCAGAGCTGGGTCAGACAGGAGGACTGCCCTTGGCCTCTGTGGCTGGGCCAGGGGGTTGGGGTCAGGTGGGGGATGGCTGGGTTGGGGGGTCACCCCTCAGCCTCTGTGGCTCCACTGGGAGGTCAGGCAGGCAGGTGGGCGGTGGGTGGTGGGCTAGGGCTCAGGCCAGAGGATTGTCCCTCAACCTCCAGGGCTGGGCTGGGGATCAGGCCGGAGGATCACCCTTCGGCCTCTGGGAGTCGCGCCTTTGGGCCTCGGGGATCCATCCAGCTGAGAACGGGGGTTGGAGGTAATCGGGTGGCCCAGGGATTGGGCTTCCCCCAGCATCAGGTCAGGTGAGTGGCCCAGGATCCTCCTCTCCCCCCAACCTCAGGTCCTGGGGCAGGCCTGGCCAGAGGTTCCTCCCTCCACCTCCAGCCCAGGTGATTTCTCTATATTGAATGGGGGACGACGACACCCAAATCACAGTTTGCCTAGGCTGCCAAAAAACTTTGGGCCAGCCCTTGTCAGTGCAACACTGGGATACTCCTCCGCCCTTGACTTCAAATTCATCATTGTTAATTGATTTGCAGAGCACATCTCATAAGCCTCAGAAAAGCACTTCACAGGATTAAGCTACAAGCACATGGTGCAGACAGCACTTTCACCTGGCTGTGAGCTGCTGCTGGGGCAGAGTTCAGCAGCTGGCTAACGGGTGCGTGGTCCTGTCATGCAGCAGTTTGACATCTGTTTTGGGGGCGGCGGGGGGGGGCAGATGAGGACTACATTGGAATGGCAAGCTATCATTTCAAGAAGGGGTGGTTTCTAGGGGGTTCTGCCACAAAGAGCAAAAGCAGAGTTACGCTGGAAATAAAACATTAAAGCAGGGATGTTGCTGGTGCCTGGCACACAGGACACATGTCCCAAGTCCCAGAGCAAGTGCCCTGAGTGCCCGGGGCGGTCCCTGCCTCTCCTGTCCCCGTCCCCAAGCACGGATCCAGGACTGGGGCACCCATGGTGGCGCCCACCTCTCTCAGCCCTGTCCCAACCCAGGATCCAGAGCTGGGCTGCCCGCAAAGGCGCCTGTCTCTCCCAGCCAGGGATTAAGGCCAGGCCGCCTGCAGCAGAGCCCACCTCTCCCAGCCCTGTCCCCGGCCAGGGATCTGAGGCCAGGCTAGCAGTGGCAGGAGCCTGACGCCAGATCCAGCCCAGGAGCCGGATCATGGCCAGGGAGTGGGGGCCTGGGCCTCAGCTCTGGGTCTTTCCCTGGGGCAGTGATGTTCCTGGATTAAAGTAAAGGAGGATGGAGGAGTTCTGCCTCACCGCCTTTGGGACCAGCCCCCCCCCCCCCCCCCCCCGGAAACATGCACATGCCACTAAAGTAGGGTTATGCAGCAACTGCCCAGTGAGAGTATTTGTAATTTGTATCTAATTTCTTTGTATGCTATGAAATGTAGCAGAAATTTGGTGATAAGGACAAGATTATTAAAAAAGAGAGAGAGAAAACAGGCTGCTCTGGAGAAACACTGAAAGGGGTGGTTTGCAATTCCGGGTCAATCTTCAGCATCCCAAAGGGGGGGTTGGGAGTGCCATGCCCTGCACTCATGTGTGATCCAAAAGGTAAACACTCAAACTGGGTGAGTTTAGCAAAAACCCACTCACTCCAAAGCAAACCCCAAGCTCTTTCTAAATCCTCCAATACCAGAACAATTTGTGTTGTTTCAACTTTGAAATTCAAGCTGTGGTCTGTCCCTCCACCCCACACACCTGTTCCTATACCTAGATACTGCATTTTCATTTGACCAGAGCTAGTTTGTCACAGCCTTTTACTCAGCAGTAAAAGAATAAATCCCTCTTGCTCTCCTGACCAATGGTGACTCTAAGGCAAGTTGGGGAACTAGGAGCTAATTATCCCTCAGGGCAAGAGGGTGGAGAAGATAGGGAGATATTTTGGCCTAAATCTGTCACTACTCACCAGCCAGAGTAGCTCTCCAAGGAATAAGTGCTCCATTAAAGTAGGGCTACTTCTCCCCTGAGCAAGGCGAGATATCAAAAGGAATCAAAACTGAGTCCAATTTCATTCTTGGGGCAGCTTGGCCCACCTGTATGCAGAACTATACAACCCACAAATTTTTTGGTTTGGTGCAAAAACCAAAAAAAACAAAACAAAATTTGTTTTGAGTCAAACACCACATTTCATTCACCCCTGAAACTAAAATATTTCCTCTCCTTTCCAAGGGATTTGGTTTGATGTTAAAAAAGTAACAAAGACTTAGAAAACAAAAGCTGTTCCAACCAGGGAAGTGGGGGTGACAAAAGTGTTTTGTTCTGAAAATGTCAAAATGAAATGTTTTAATTTTTGCCCCCAAAATTCCTCGCCCCACTGGTCGAAGGAATTTGCAAAATTCGATACAAATATTTTAGTTGACCTGTCTCTGCATTTCTCATAATAAATAAATAAAATAAAGGCTTGTCCAAAAAAACATCACCCAGCATGAACTACACGTTGCCCCTTAGTGATGAGGACAGATTGTAACTTTACAGTCTCGCTCAGTGTCATAACATGGTAACTACCTGCAATATGTTTATGAATCCTAGGCATGCTTCAATTTACCTCTGTACAGTGAGCTGCCACCCAGTGGGTGCTAAAGGGTTAACGGTGCTGCTGGAACAGCATAGGAGACAGGAGTAAGTGTGGCACCTTGCTGTCTGGACCAAGTAAGAGTTATTAAATAACTGGTTGAAACTGACCCAAATAAACAGAGGATCCTGCAAAACAGAGAGCTGGCCCAAGGACCAAACAATCAACACATCACAGCAGCAAACCCCAGCAGGCAGGACTTGAGGCTAGGAACTGCGTTGGGGAATAAGGTGTCTAGTGACTGCAAGGGTTGCTGGGGCTGGGGAGATGAAAAAGGAATGGAGGAAGAGCACCAGACGTAGGGTTACCAGATACCAAAGCACGGAAAAGAGGACAGGGAAGTATGAAAAGGAGGACACATGGAGAAAAATGTAGTATTAATGTAATGTTCTTCCATTTTAGGGGGCCCTGGAATTTCCCCCTAAAAATAAGGTGTTCTGGGGCATTCCAGTGTACTTTACCAGGGGGTCTCAAACATGTGGCCCATGGGCCGCATATGGCCCCCTAAAGCTATTTCCTGTGGCCCACAACGACACTATCGTTACCAATATTTGCACTATCATTATATGAAAAGGTTTCAGTGGTGTGGCTCTCAGGCTGATGTACTAGTCCTCATGTGGCCCTGTACTAGGCCTCATGCAGTCCTTGTGGTGATTTGAGTTTGAGACCCCCTGCTTTAAGCCAGACAAAATCATGTATTTTTAAAATGCCTGCCAGATGGAGGATGTGGAGGTAAAAAGGAGGACATGTCCTCCTTTTGCCTGACATCTGGTAACCCTAGCCAGAGGAGACCATCACAGCTGGGCTGACTCGGAAGGCAAGTTCTGCTTGGCCAGGATGCTCCATGGCTTGCTCTGTGCTAACCTAAGGATTTCCAGATTGTGTATGCAGGTGGCTAATAAATGGTTACCTGGTTTTGGAAAGGCTGCTTACCTCATTATAAATATTTTCCCTGATGAGGGCCAACCCAATGTTACCATGTCCAAGGAGCCACTCTGCTGCATCTTCCAGCACAGAGTTCCTCTACACATGGCAGTGGTTTTCAAACTTGGGGTTGGGCTCGGGACCCAGTACTGGGTCATAAATCCTCAGGTACTGGGCCATGGGGCCCCCTACTACTGCCACCAAAACACTGGAATGCATTGTTCGAAGATGTAACTGTTTGGTCCCAGGCATAAATGATTTTTTCAACTGGATCCTGAGAAAACAAGTTTGAAAGCCACTAACATATGGGACTTCCACTTTGGACACTGACTGCCCAAATAATGCCCTCTAGTGCCAAAAGTGACCAGAGAATCTGGCCCAGACTCTCCACATCAACAAACCAACACCAGCCTCAAACCAGGATTTTCCAAACAAGCTCAAGAGCCAAATTCTGTTTTGAAAGCAAAAAAGAAAAGCAAGGAAGTAAAGCAATTGAAGGCAGATTAACTTATACTTCTCTGGATCCCACTAGCAAACTCACCAAGAAACAGGCCAACAGGTCTTCTAAGTCATTGAAAGATACAAAGAGGGTGAAGGAGATAACAAAACTACAACTCAGATCACCCAAAAGGAAGTTGTTTCAACTATACTAGACAGGAGCAAAGTTTGGGGCCCAGCCTAAACTGTTAACTACAATGCCAGGACACAATCCCAAGAGAAACCTATTCCAGCAGTTGTGTAAACACTGCAGAAACAACACCTGCAGAGCAAAAGCTGAGTAACAGAGAATGTATTCACAGTCTGCAAAGCTATTTGTCCACAGTCAATTCACATCCATCTGAGTGGGAATTCAAGCCCCTTAAGTAGCTTTGCAGGTCTTACCCTCAATGAGTATATCTACACTGCAATGTAAGCCCAGGGTTCAAACTCAGGCTCAAGACTAATCCCACTTACATCCATGCAGAAGTTGCAATGATCCAGGTCTCAGGCCCAGGATCCCATAAAGGTAGAGGATCAAAGCCTGAGTCAAATTGGGATCCAGGTTTCAAGCCTTAATTTTTTGTAGTGTAGACGCAACTCACTAGACTCATGTGCTGGGAGTCCATCCAAAGTATTTCACAATGCTACACATTGATTTTCTTGGTCCTCTGAACTATCCAGTTTGGTAGGCAGAACAGTTTTAACCCTCACTGTACCACAAATGGTCACATTTGGAGAAGCCAGTAGGAAGTTTATGATGTGGATTGTCAGACTTGGGCTTGCATAATGGGGTGTAGATGCTGGAGCCCCAGACTGGGACCCAAGGTTTGACTATTCTTTACCTGAGGTTACAAATGACTGGAGATGCTCAAATCCTAGGTTAACAAATCCTGGATCTGCTGAAGAGTTCTACTAACCCTGGGCTCACATTGCCATGTAGGCAGACCCAAAGTATGGTGAGTCCCTTATGCTGTCTCTTCCTTTGCCAGACCCTGGAGGGGCAAAAACTAACAAAGGGAAGCATAGCCCAGCCCAAGCCACATCCTCACTATCTTCCCATGCAAACGAAGTCCCTGCCAGCCAAGCAACAGGTCCCTGAGAAGAAAAGCATCAATATGCAAGCTCGAGTGCCACATATTCCTACCAAGACCCCGTCACCTACTCGGAGCACTAAGGCTAGGGTAAGGGTCTCAAACTCAAATCACCACAAAGGCTGCACGAGGACTGGTATGCTAGCCTGAGGGCTGCACCACCAAAACCTTTTCATACAACAATACTATGAATATCAATAACGAGTGTCACTGCAGGCTGCAGGAAATAAATTTAGGGGCCGCATGTGGCCCCCGGGCTATGAGTTTGAGACCCCTGCCCTAGCAGGTGCAAGTCCCTACCTTCCCACAGAATTCCTGTGTGGTTTTAGACACTCATTCAGCCTCTCTGCGCCCCAGCTCCCCATCTGAGGTGACTGTACTTCCACACAGCAACCACACAGGGACGCTGTGAGGCTAAACACCTCAAGGATGGTGAGTACTCAGTCAAGGACCCAAGAGAGACCAAAGCTCTTTATTAAACAAGTTTACCCCTTTTCATGGGGGGGAAGAGATCTCAGATATTATGCTTTTGCAAAACAAGCACGAATTGATTTGATGACCAGCCAATAGGATTGAACTGAAAAGGCTCAGGGCTAGCTAGTCCCTGGGGGCCTGCTTTTGAGAGATGCTCAGAATCCACAGCTCCATCTATAGTTGGGGGGCCAGCCCTTCTGCCAGTCAGGCACCATGACTATTCCTTCATGGCACTAACGTCTGACTAGTCACCTACCTCATGTGTACTGTGTCCACCCCTGAGTGAATGCCCCCCCCCCAAACACCCATAGGTCTGACCCACACACAGTTTTTATGTGGGTATAACCAGGTTAGTTGGGTGATTTTATTTATTTATTTTTAGAGAAACAGTTAAACCAGTCCTACCAGTGTAAATTAAACCAGTGTAGATTATGCCCCTTCCTGCCTGGAATAAACTATGTCTGAACCAACACTTCCATCTTGGAATAACTGTGTCCTGTCCCTAGTAGGGGAGTTGTAGCACTGTGTAGCTGCACTGGTGCCTTTTTGTGTTTCAAGCTTTCTGAATAGTTGTAGAAACATTTCTAGTGAGAATATTCGCACAAAAATAGTTAACTATGGCTGGCTTTACAATATTCACTCTTTCTACCAGCCTTTTTTGCACACCAACATAATTCTGAGAGAATATTTTATCATTCTAATCCATAACTGCAAAGGAGCTGGTGGTTTCTATTGGTGTGACTCTTCGGCATTCTGGAGGGCAGGGACCATATTTCCCAAGTTCTAACATCTACACAGACGTTGCACTGCCTTGCTACTTGGATGCCATGCAAGATGCAAAGCCCAGGGAGATGGTCATCAGACACGGAACTGAAGACCAGGAGCTAGACACAAAGCTGGGAGCACCTGAGAGGAGAGATTATTGTGCTGGCTACTCTGCCAGAGAAGAGATTGAAACAAGGAGGAAATTTCTATTCCAGGGTCCAAAATATAAGGCATTTCCTCTGAATAATAAAAGACTTTCCATCAGAGACAATGAATAAATGTGGTGCCTAACCATAGGAGAAGGGAAGTCCAGGGAGAGTTACCTGTTATGCATGGAAGCAACCTGCCACCAGTTTGGAAATGGACAGTATCTGACAAATGGTCATAGGGGAAAGAACCCCCAAAAAACAGAGAAGCTGTAGCTAGTGCAGATGTTTGATGGATTGTAACCACATCTGACAGGGACCGGATGGCTTCAGCCCCCTTCTCTGCTTTGGTAACGTGCAGCTAGATTGTCATGCCTGGGAAGATATTCAAACGTGGACATTTCTCTACTGGAGGCAGAGTGTCCTCACTGAGTGACAAGGGGAGTCATTTGAGGAAAGGGAAGGGGGCAGAGAAGGAAGAACAGATCAGTGGGAGATTTCTGAGCGAGGCATGGAGAGCAGTGAAGGCACTTTCTCTGTGCACCACACATGCTCCTTGCGTTCTCCCCAGGAAAGATCTCTTTTAAGATGAGGTGACTGTAGAAAAGAAATATTCTGACTTAGCTGCTACAGCCACACACAGCTAGTCCTGGTGTTAATGGCTCTTCTAGGGAACAGTGTGAATAGCTCATGTAAGTGGTTTGGAGAGGGAGGTACACAGTGCTGCGTACGCCTCATGTTTCGCACACTCAGGCTCCTCGCCTTGTTTGGCCTGCTGCCTTCAGAAAGAAGAGGCCAGGCTGCGAATAGGTCCCTGAGATCCAGCACTACCCCTGTGCTTCTGAAGAATAGCCATAAACTCTCAGGTGACTCCAGGCTTGCAAGTACCCAGCCAGCCAGTTCCAAAGGGTGGGATCAGGACTAAAGAGAAACCCGGGCTGGATCGCCCCACCCCACGGAGGAACTTTGTGGCGCTCCCTGCCAAGGAGGTGGGGGTAGGGGAAGCCTCCTGATTCCATCAGACAGAAGATCAATAGGGAAGGGTCCCAACCTTGAGGACCTGCCCTCCATGGGCACCCTTCCCAGAGGTTTTACTGGCCCTTCTCCTCTGTGGTCAAGACTCTTTGCTCAGTAGCTGCCACAATCCTTCAAGAGGCACCAATACATGGAGCCAGTACATCCTCCTCGGGACCTGCTCATGGTTCTGCAGTGGTCAGTGCATCCCAGTTCCACCCCAAGAGTCTCAGGTGGGTCCTTCTGCACAGAACCCCAGGGCGAAAGAGCCTCTGTGGGGGCCCTCCCTTCTTGTCTGCATGGGAAGAGGGAGTAGCACCTGAGGAGAGTCCCACCCACCTAGCAGTGGCAGGGACCATGCAGGCTTCTGGGCCAAAGCCTCCATCAACAGATGCAGACACACCTACTCCAGAAGGGCTAAGGAAGGCAGGAAGAAGCTTTGCCCATCTCACCCTCTGTGGCTTCCCCTCCCTCAGGCAACAGATCCCTGCACCAGGGCCGTAACTATAGAGGGGTGAAAGGAACAAGACCCCGGGTGCCAACTGGAAAGGGCGCCAGACCCTTCCTGGCCTTGAAGAGGAATGTGCCTTAAAGTCACATTCCTTGGGGAGCCAGGGAAGGGATCTCCAGCCCGGCTCTGGCTGTGCTGTCCAGGAAGTGCAGCCAGTGCCGGGCTGGAGGGTGCCTCTCCCCACTGCCAGGCAAACACGGCCAGCAAAGGCACCCTCCCACCCTGCGCTGGCTGCGTCTGCCGGTCAGTGGGGAAAGGCACCCTCCTGTCCAGCATTGACTGTGCTTGCTGAGAAGTGGGGAACCCCAGGAGTCCTTGCCGGCGGCAGGGAAAGCCCCTGCCGGAGGTCTCCGCTGGGGGACTCCTGGCTGCTGAGGCCAGATTGGATCCTTGGGGTGGGTAGGGGGCACGTCCAGGGCTCCTTGGCCCGGGCTCTGTCTTGGGTAGTTACAGCTCTGCCTTGCACATCCAGCATGAGGTGCCTCCAGCCCAGCCAGGCAGGCCAGACTCTCTGCAGACCTGAGCTGCTAGCCGGAGGAATTTTAGGCCCCTTGACCCAGCCAAGCAAAGCCTCCCCCATAGAGACTTTCTAGCCCAGCTGAGAAAGACTGAGGTTGACTGATCTTCTGAAATTTTCTTGGAGCCATCCCCTCAGCTAGGGAAGGGCAGATGGAGGCAGCCTCTGAGCTCAGGCCCACGTGAAGGTGCTAGCCACAACATCCCCAAGAAACAGTATAAGGGGGTTAGGAAACCAACACATCAAGTTTTAGAAGATGAGGTAGCTGCACAATGAGACTTCGAGGATTAATGCTGGAAGGGGAACAGACCCCTGGGCTCTGAGGAAGATTTAACAGAAATCCGTTAGTTTAAGCTCTGGGCTGGGACTGCTGGTCTGAATCTTGCTAGTGGCTTAAAGAAAGTGGTCACCAGTGAGTGGGCAGGTAGGCAGCCTGAGCCTGCATCTGAGAACTGAAGTCTGGCCCTTCAAAGTGCTGACAGCCAGGCTCCTATCAAACCTTCCTGCAGGACACTTGGGATTTGAATGGTGGTACAGATGAAGAGCTGGATTAACCAGGATGGACAGCAGAATAATTCTCTCCCACACCAAACCCTTCCATACACAGTGGAAATGGCAGGACTCAGAGGATCAGAGAGCATTCTTGACCTCCTCAGGCACACCTCCCTCTGGAAAGATTAACCTCTCGTATGCCTGATCATCAGGCCAGAAAGCTGCAAAAGGGGTTTGTGCTAAGACACAAAAAGTCTGGGCACCTGCGGAGCTTGTTCATGAAGAACTGGCCCAGGTTCGCCAGCCTTGGTCATGCAGGTACAGCTGCCACAGAGCTTGTGCCAGCCACCAGAACCTTGCTGTCTCTCTTATTTAACAGGGTGAAGGGAGAGCGATGGACAGTGGGATCACAGCTTGGTCAAGGCGTCCACACAAACAGCCAGTAGGTTCTGGTAGTAGCAGCATGACCTTCAGAGTGGAATATCTGGAGGGGGTACGAATAAATCTAGCAAGGGGCAGTCTCACAGGAGATCAAAGAGCCGATTCCCTGGAGAATATGGAATGTTCACTTTGCCCAGTTTGATGAGTGAACCTGGAAAACATGGGCAAGGCTGGATTAAGGAGCTGTGGGACCCCAGCTTTCTCCCCACAGCCGGGGCTTTGGTCCCATACCACAGTGGCCTGGAGTCAGAGACAGAGGCTGCAGTTTGCTGAGGCTCTCCTGCCCCACCCCAGGGGGCAGACCAACCGGCCACAGCCTCTGGCCCCAGGGCCCTGCCAGAGCCATGCCAGTAAGGCTGCAGTAGCAGGGGCTTTAGTCCTAGGCCGTCCCTTCTGGCCAGGGTCCAGGACTGCAGCCTCTAAAGCTCCTGCATTGATCTGGCCCTGAATGCAGATCTGATGTCAAGAAGAGAATGTGGGTCAGGTGTCCAGAGGAACCTAATTTTGGTGCAGGGGTTAAGGATTAGAAAATGAGGCCAGGCTACTATTGGGCACACGCTGGCCTCTCAGCATGTAACGCTGGCCTTTGTGGCATACAAACCTCTCCCCTACCGCTGGTCCTACCTGTGCATCGTTTCCAGCTAATGAGCAAGCCCACTGGCAAAGTGATATATTTTCCAGCTAGACGGCACCCCCTCTGGGAGAACTGAATTCTTCTCTACCCTCAGGAACAGAACCCTTGTCTCTCATTAGTCTGGGATTCCTGGCTCACAAATACAAGCTCAGAGGACTAATTTGCCATAAATCAGAGCGACTCACAAAGTGACATTTTGCTCCGTGCTTATTGCTGCCTTGCATCTTGCACAATCATTTACACCAGTGCCACACAAGACCCCAGCATACCAGAACAGTAGTATATTGCAGCTACTTTGTAAATATGTGCAATGTTGATTACACAACATGTAGGTCATGAATGAGGATCTTTGGCCCAGATCCTCAAAGGTACTTAGGATGGAAGTAAGAACCAGCATTCTTTGGAGGATCTGAATGTTTATGTATGGAGCTGACGTCAGTGGTTAAAGTATCATTTGACGGGCCCTGGAACCCTCCTAAACTCTGGGCCCCCTTCCTGTATTGTCCAGGCCCAGCCTAGCTAGGCATTTTTGAGCTCCACCAGATCTTTCCTCACAAATGAAGAACAGTCTTAATCTACAACATCACCCCAACCTTGTCCACTAGTGCTCACATCAGACCCCTCTTTCCCCACGTCCTCCTCAGCCCCCATCCCCATTCCTGAAGCTCCCCGCCCCCATCGCCAGTCCAGCCCTCCTAACCCCCACACCCAGATCCCCCATCTTCTCTCCACCCCCGTTAGACCCCCAACACCCTCCCCACCTCTCCAGCCCCCTCTGTCCCTAGCCTGCACTCCAGCACTCCAACCTTCTCCATCCCTCTCCAGGCCTCTATCCAGTCCCCACTCCAGCCCATTATAGTCCTCTCCACCACTACCCAGCCCCCAGCAGTCTCCTTGTCTCCATGCCCCCCCCGTTCCTCAGGCCCCCTAACTCCCGCCACCCCTCCCCCAGCCCCCAGCCCAATCCCTTGCTCCAGTGACTCATGCTGCTTTGGACCCTCCATTCCCACCCCCCAGTCTCCAGCTCACCAAATCCACCACCTCCTGCTGGTGCAGCACCTCGTGCTTCCCCTTCAGGCTCTCCGAGTAGTGGGGCACACAGCAGCAGCAGCATGGCCAGGAGCAGGGACTGCGAGGTGGCGGTGGGTGGAGAGTGCATGGTGCAGGGGCAGAGCTGCTGGACAGGCTGGGAGCGGAGTGAGTGGGGGGAAGTGTCTGCGCAGGGGTAGTAAGGGGGAACACATGGGACTGCTACAGGGCTGCGTTCTGCCCCATTATTTTGCCCTGAAATGCTGGCCCCTACAAATTGTGGGACATTCGGGTGCATTCCCCCTTACTTTAACTGCTCACCAGAGCTAGATGAAAACCAAAAATATTTCGCATGAATGAACATTGCTTTCTGATTTTTTCAAAAGACTTTGCTAAAATGTCAATGGCCATCAAACACAGCCAAAGCAAAGAAGTTTACTGGCAGGAATGTCTGAGGAAACTGCATGTTTTGAGCCAATATTGTAGAATATTGACAGAAAAGGAGTTTCATATCAAGGGTTTTTGGAAGACTAATACTATGACTTTGGTCATCTTCTGAGCGAACAAACACACTCGCAGCAGTCTGCCTGTCCAATCAAATGTTGGCTATCAAATACAGTGACTTGCTTGCAAATGATCTTTAGGCTGAGAATTACCTGCAAAAATTATCAACAGGCAAATGAGACAAAAATCACTTGGCTTGTGAACAATTTACAAACAGAAAAGGCAGTGAAAGTTAATGAATTAAGTTATCCATTGTCAATTATTTCCCTGGATCTATCCTTGACCTTAAAGGTGAAATGCACCAGGAAAAACAACTGTTTATATCAATGATACTCAGACATCAGTGGATCAGGAGTGATATTAGAGATCAATATTACTCAAAAAGAGCCACAATAAAGTTAATTCACAGTTAATATATTCATATTTAAACAGTACAACAGGGAAAACATTTAGCTATATATTCATATTATTCTTATAGCAAAATGACTGACCAAGTATTATTTTATCAATTGCAGTTGGTTAACATCATAATAAAAGCAGCCTGATTGGTTAATAACTTAGATCTATTAATAACACAATGTTTTTAATGTCATGTACTGCGAAGAGCTGCAAGAGACACATTAAAGAGCCACTTCTGGCTCAGCTCTCAAGCCTCAGCTTTGGTACCACTGGTTTATGTTATAATAGTGTGTAGAGGCCAACACTGAGGTCAGAGCTCCCTTGTACCACATGCTGTAGATCAGTGGTTTTAAAACTATGGATCAGGACCCAGGACTGGGTCAAAGACCCTCAAGTATTGGGCTGCGGCATCCCCTGCTGCTACCACCACAAGACTGGAATGCATTGCTCAGCGCTGTAATCGTTGGGTCACGGACATAAATTATTTTTTTCAACTGACTCCCAGGGAAAAAAGTTTGAAAACCACAACTGTAAACAGCCCATGGCTTGAAAAGCCTACACTCTAAACAGACAAGGCAGACAAACAGTGGGAGGGAACGCAGGCACTGAATGGGAAAATGATTTCTTCAGCTCATGGGACAGGTTAGGATTAGAAGCAAGATTAGACCCTGAGGGCCTGTTTGCAGAAACATTGAGTTTGTGGCCAACTTGGGCATCAGCCTAACCTATCACTCACTAAGTGTAGGCATGCACCCAGTTTAGTAGCACACTTTGATGTGCCTGCTTTGAAACAGAAGGTGGAAGCACACTAGAGCATTTAAGTGTCCACCAGCAGTGTCCACATGAACACTTAGTGCACAGCAGGCTGCTGAGGGGTAGATTCACAATCCAGCTCTCCAAACAAATGGTTTACAACAGAAAATTAGGTCAATCCAGCAATGTCACTTGGAAGTGTGAAAAATTCATACTGCCTGAGACATAAAAGCTAAGCCCCAGTGTAAACAGCAGTAGGTTGATGGACGAATTCTTCCATCGACCTGACTACCGCCTTGTGCAGAGGCAGATTCACTAGCAGCAGGTCCATCCATGTAGTGTCTACATTAAAGCATGACCACTGTGCTGCTCTGGCACTGTAGCATTTCTAACATAGACATACCCTAAGTGTTCATGGAGAAAAGCTCCTGGTCCCAACTTAGTGTCCAACCATTGGGCTATGCTACTGCCTGAAGTTATTAGGAATTTCTTGTGTCCATTGCTGCTCTTTCTGCAGCAATGAGATGGCCCCGATAGTCTCTCTCACACTCACACACACGTACACACCCTGGTATTTCCCCCCAATTTCCAGACTCTCCTTGTGTTCTCAGAGGATGCTGCGAAGGGCTGAAGTGAATCTCAGCCCTTTTCTCCCCAACCCTAGACAAGACCCCCTACTGCAGGTCTCTCGTGCACTGGAGTCACCTTCTCCTGGAAGGAGAATCCTGACAGAGATTTCTGCAGAATCACATGGTGCTGGCTGATGTGGACTATAGCTTCCAGCCATTTCCCTGAGCAATGAGCCCAGACTGTCAAATTTACTTCTCTTAGGAGGCTCAGTTTGGGCTGGAATCCTGTGCCAAGCGACTCATGGGGAACAGAAAGGCTCTTATATGGCTTTATCCCTGCAGTGCAGGATTTGCAGCATGTTTTGTAACCAGGCCACACAAAATCAAAGAAAGATCCTTCCCACAGGCATCTTTCCTCATTATCAATTGTACTGTGGTACCACCAAGAAGCCAAATCCGGAATCAGGCCCCATGGTGCTAGGAGTCATACTGACATATGACAGAAAGATGGCCCCTGCCCCACAGATCTTACAGTGTGTCAGACAAAACACAGCAGGTGGATGGAAACAGACAGATGGGCACAATGTGAGCGCTGAGGTGATTATGAGCAGCACGACAAGCAGCATTCACAGCACACCAGGTGCCAAGCTTGGCTGAGGTTTTTAAAGCAGTCACATCAGAAGGGAAAGACTCAGTAGTCAGGTCATGAGCCAGAGCCAGGTTCATTTTTCCACAAGTGCCCTGCATGACCTTGGGTGAGTCCCTCTCAGCCTCAGTTTCCCATACGTTGTGTCATAATGGATAACAGCACTTTTTGTGCCTCACAGGGACAGGAGGAAGTGCTCAGATATCAGGATAATGGGGGTGGGGGAGGCTTTCGGCAGTGGTAACATTTCTTAATGATAATGGAGAAGTACATTTAAAAGTGTACCCCAACCCCACCCTCCACTCCAAACCAATACAGAGCACACGCCTAAGCATGGGTCCCTCTGAGAAGTAACCAGACTGGGCCTGAACCTCTCCTGCCCTGCACCTTTCACAAGGTACAAAGCAAACATTAAAAGGTGTTCTCTGAGCACGCCCCTGAGGCCAGCATGCAACACCTATATTACACTGCTGTAGAGTTGTCCTGCTCTGACACTGCTGCACCCTCTATGTGCCAACTCCATGGATGTATAGGGGACACAACACGTGAGCAGATCTCCTGAGCAGGGAATCTTCCTGGTGCAAGAGGGATTCCCTGGAGGTATAAAGCCAGCCATCCCACACTATTCCCACATGCAGGTCTCATGGCATGCTGTCCTTGTGACTGGAGAGGCATGTCAGGGGAGAGTAATGCACCACACTCAGGCTATACAGGGCAGCTGGAGAGCTCCTTTCAGAGAGACACTGCAGGTAAGGTAAATTAGAGCAGCCCATGAGACTGCTCTATGTTATGCCAGGGGCTGTCAAGTTCCCAGCAGCCTTCAGAATCCAGGCCATGCAAAAACGGCCCAGAGCTGTCTTGTGCTGTGCTGAGCCAATGGACCTAAGCAAAGAAGAAACAGCCCCTTTGTGTCAGTCATTAAGCTGGGTGGAAAGCACATCCCTCACTCCCAGTAATGCTCAGATGCTGGGGCTGACATCAGCCTTCCTTGTAGGTGGAAAGTACAACACAAAAGAAAACCCAGAGTCTGCTTTCTTTCTCCTGTGTAGCCAGGCTCATTCGAAACCTTGATAAGGCACAACCGTCTCCCAGGTTTCAACATACTTCCCTTCAGCTGCTCGCACATGCTGATCGGATGCCAGCCACCAAGGCCAGGACCACAGGGGACCTCAATTCAAGTTGGAAAAAGGGTACGTGGCTGGTGGGCAAGATCACCCCCAGTATGAGAGATGGGTCATTGTCTGTTTTCAGGCCACCAGCAGAGGGAAGTCCATTCCATTACTGGGGTGGGAGGAGTAAAGTCTTACCCTGTGTTCCCACTTAAAAGATCAAAGCAGATGCTGAGGGAATAAACTCAGTGTGGAGCAGAAAAACCCAGCTTCTCCTCCTCTGGAGCAAGGGAGGCCCTGTTGTGACTAGCCAGTGCTGAACAAATGAGACCTTTGGAGGTCAAATAGTTTTGTGGGTTGCTCCAGATCTTTAAGCCTTCTGGTTTTTCTCATGACCTGCCCTAGAGGCTAGATAAGAAGAGTGTGATGTTGAAACCACAGCTAAAGAACCAGACCAAGGACAGTGAAGAATGGGACTTGCCTCCCCCTGCCATTGCCAGGTCACTGCTTAAGGGCTGGGCTGCTTGGCTGGGTTTGCCAGGTGCCCCCCTTGGTGCCATGGGACATATGGGGCACCATCTTCTCTCACCCTGTCACTGCTTCCTTCCCCCCAGACTTGAAGAGCCAGGCTTCAAAGCTTGCACCTCTCACCAGCAGAAGCTGGCACAATACAAGATATCCCACCACACATCTTTTCTCTCTCTCCTCACAGAAGCAACCCAGCCACAAGTAGCCTGCAAACACCTTGGGTAACAGTTCCAAAGGGGCAGCTGTGTTAGTCTAGGAAATCAAAAAAAGCAAGGGGTCTTAACATTAGCCAGTGGGCACTCAGGTGATCACAGCCAGCCTTCCCGGGAGCAACCAGAGGGACAAAGCCGCATGTGCCCCAGTCACACTGGTCCCCAGTGGGTGATAGCTGGGATCCCCACCAGCTGGCCTCTGGGCAACGGACCCTTGGTGCTCACACGATATTACAGGGGTACCCTGGCATCCCCTGGCACGGTGAGGTGGGGGCCTAGCAGAGTAGCCAGTTGCCTCCTTCCCATGCCTCAGAGGGATGCTCTGGCTAGCTGGGACAGAGACCTGCCTTGCGAATCTTTTCCCCCTCCCTAGCTGCGGGTACCAAAGGATGGAGACAGATCAAAGGCGCAGGCGATGGAGCATCAGTTCCCAGCCCCCGGCTGCTGCTCTCCAAACCTCAGGCCTGGCCCAAGGCCGGGGCCGCTCCGGGACTCCTGCGGGACCCCCCAGGCCGGACTTTGCCAACTTGAGCGCGGCCGGAGCTGGCTGCCAAGGGCGCCCCCTCCCCGCTCCCAGCCAGCTGTGGCTCCCAGATGTGGGCCGATGGACACCGCTGCGCCCGGGCTGCAGCCTCGCCTCGCCCCTGCTCCGGCGCCCGTCCCGGTGCCTCTGGCCCCCGGCTGGGTGCGGGACCGACCGGCGGGGTCCTGGCCCATTTCCCGGCCGAGGATCGCAGTGGAAACGCGCGTCCCTGCCGGCTGCACCGCCCGCTCCGGATCAGAGAGCAGGGCAGGGCGAGGAGGACGGAGGAGGACCTGAAACCGGGGGCAGGGGGTGCTCACCCCGCTGGTATGACACTGGGGGGTGGGAAATCCAGAGGCGGCGTAGGGGGTGTTAGGGAAATCCCCGGAGCGCGGCCCCCAGCCGGGGAGAGAAAGCAGCAGGCGGGACAATCCGGAGCGGGGGCAGAAAGGGCTGGTTAAAGATTTAAGCGCCTCTCGCCTGGGCTGGCAACGTGGCCCGGCAGCTCCGCGGCTCCCAGACGGAAAGGGACGAGCGGGGAAATGGGTCACAGCCCCCTGCTCCGGTCTCACACCCCTGCCCCCGCGATCGCCCCCCACCCGCCTCTTACTCCGCTTTCTTTACACCCGAATCGGCGCCGCGCCTTCCACACGGGTTTACACGCCTCGCGTGCGCCGCGCCGGAGTTTGCTGGGCTGAGCCCGGGGCAGAAGGCGCCTTGCTGGGATTGGGGGGCGCTTTCCACCTGCCCTCACTTTTAAGCCCCTGGCTGGGGTCTGGTTTCCCAGCTCGCCAGCGCTCCGGAGCCGCACCTGGCGGGCGCTGCTTTCAAGGCGCAGCTCGCAATGCCCGGGGCCGGGACCCCCGGGGCAGAGAAAGCGCCGCTGTTAGCCTCCAGCCCCAGCCGGGTCAGGAAAGTAGCCGAGCACAAACGACGCCCGGGGCTAAATGCTGGGCGGGAGCGAAGCCTTGGCCCCAGCGCGTTGATGGGAGCCGACTGATTTACTCGCCCTTGGGGGACGGGCACCGCAGCCCCCTGCCCGGGGGTCACTTACCCAGCCCCATCTCCAGCAGGTCCCCGAGCAGCAAGCACAGGCGCAGGTAGTTCAGCATCTTGCGCATGTTGCCCCCGCGATAAAATCTCCATCTGCTTCAGCAGCGCCCCAGCCAGCCGCAGGGCGATCCGGAGCGGGGCGCGGGGCGCCGGTGCGGGGCCAACATCGCTGCCGCGGCGGCTGGGGCTGGGGGCGGCGAGACCCTCCTGGCCCCGCTGGGCTGCAGCCGGTGGCCGCGGAGCCCGGCTCAGCTGGCGGAGTTTGGGCTGGAAGCTCCCCGCATCGCTCCCCGCTGCCTCCGGCTCTCCGGCGCCGGGATTAGTCAGACTTTTCTTTAATCCTTCCTGGGCTCCCGGGCTCCGTCCTTTAAGCCGATTTATTGCAGCGAGGGAGAGACGACAGAGATCACTCCCCCCTCGCCACGGCCCCCACCTTCGCCTGCTTCTTTGAGCGTCTTAACCCTTCCCCGGCTGGCGGAAACCCGCTGCCCCCGCACCCCTGGGCTCCCCCAGCGGCTCCCCGGTCACCCCTTCATTGGGGGTGGTCGGAGGGAGCCCCGCAGACCCCTGGCTGGCCGCAGGCCGATGGACGCGGGTGCAAAGCCCGGCCTGGGTGGGGCCCGCGGTGCCAAGTTTGGATCAGCCCCGGGCTCTGGTCCTCGTAGCTCACATGTTAAACAGCCACACGAGTAGACCCGGGAACTGGGAGGCTGGAGTTGCTCTTCCGAGCCGGTGAATTGACCCTGGGAAAGTGGGCCACCCATAGGGCTTTCCTAGACGTGCCATAGGTGGTCCTGCCTTTGGCAAGGACCCCGCTGCTTTATTTGGAAATAGCTTCCTCCCATGGCTGTGACACCTACTAGTCAGAGCAGGGGCGCAGAAGCCAGAACTCCTGGGTTCCAGGCCCAGTTTTGGGAGTCAGGGCTCCTGGCCTGTATTTCTAGGAGTGTCCTGGGACCTAGTGGTTAGACCAGTGGGCTCTGAGAGGTAGGACTCCTGGGTCTTACTGCTAGCTATTCACAGAAGGCACCTGTTGTCAGAACAGGGAGCTAGACACCAGACTCCAGTCTTGCATCTGCTACAGGAGTAAGATCCAGTGCCCCAGAGAAGAGAGCCATAAGCAGGGCTCCAGGGCTCTATCCCCAGCATTTGAGGCAGGATGAACAGCAGGGCTAAGTATCAGAACTCCTGGAGTCTGCTGGTATGAATATATATTAGCCCATGATAAGAAACACCTTTCTCCCCCACTCTGAGAAATTCTAAAAAGAAAAAAAAAAAAAAAACTTTGTCAAAGATTTTCCACAAAAATGAGGTTTTAGTTATTTGCCAAAAACCACAACTGTTTTATTTTTCTGGTTCCCTGTTTGTTCGTCACAAATTCAATCATTTTCGTTGCAGATTTTTTTTCATGAAAAAATTGTTTTGGATGAAAGCCCATTTCTCGATTAAAATGTTTTTCCATAGACATTGTTTGCAACAGTTCCACTATACAGCACAGTAAATGGTCCCCACACTTCAAACGTAGAAAAGAGCGGACAGGAGGTGTTCCCACTAACTAGATTTACCATCCCCAGTAGAGGATTCACTGGTATAGCAACCCACTATGCTACATCCTTTTTCCCATTCAGAATTCCCCAGCACCAACCTCTTGCTTCAAACCTCCCCACCTGAGTTAAGGGGAAAAACCTTCTGGGCTGTAGCAGTGTAGACCTCAGACACACAGATAAGCATTTCTCAGTCCAGCCAATGGAGGGCAGTGGTGCACACATAGAGCTGGCATTCATTACACTATTGAGCTGAAATCTCTTCCCTGGACCATTTCCCAATCAAGAGGATTTCCCAATTAAGTGGAGTAGGGTGGACTGTGCAAATATGTTTGCTTAAAGAATGTGCAGGTAGGGAGCCAAACCAATGAGAGCCAGGAAATTTTGCATTCAGTCTGATTGTGTCCTTAACAGGCTCTGCGGCACCTTCTCATCTCTGACTCATAAAAGACAGACTTAAGATGCAAATACCAACCCTCAATGACAATTTCATGGCTCTGCTCAACCTGCCGCTATCTTAGCATTAAAACCCAAGGATGGTGGGGAGGTGTTTAATTTACTGGCTATAATCTACATTTATTGCACACTTCTTCTGTTTATACTACAGTACAACGTTTCTATCTACACTGCCCAGGGACTAGGACACAAGAGCTAGGGAGGAACAGACCTTTGCTGAGTTCTCAGGTCTCTGGGGTGAGCTAGCCCCTTTCCAATCTATTTATAGGAACGTCCACCTTGCCAGACTGGATCAGACCAAGGCACACAGCTCACTGGCCCGTTGACAGTAGCCAGAATCACACACCTCAGAGGAAAGTGTAAGTATCCCCAGTGTGAAGATGTGGGATAATCTACCCTTGTCCCTTTAGGTCTCTTCCCGTCTCTAATAATGAAAAAATGGTTTAAACCATGAGGCTTAATACCTCTTCCTAGCTAGCATTAATTTTTAGAGTTCTGGCTCTCTGTGTGACCCATATAAATGTCCCAGTCCTTCTTCAAATCTTGGCTTCAGCTATGGCCTATAACAACGAATGCCACAGTCTCGTTATGCATTGTGTGACAAAATACATCCTTCTCTCAGTTTTTAATCTGCCACTGTTTAATTCCTCTAAATGGCCTCTTGTTCTTTTTGAGACAGGGAGAACAGAAGTTCCTGCTCTCCTTCCCTAGGCCACTCATTATTTTATAGACTCTGTTTAGCTTCAGTTCAGTTTGAACCCTGAGGTGCTTAAACATGTGAAAAAACACTGTGTTAACCCTCTAAGCTCCTGTGAAACCAAATCAATAGAGCCAGATTTAAAATCCAGTTAAAGAGTCTCTATTCCTCTTCCTTCCACATTTTAAAATCACACTTTTAATTACACTGGTGCAACTCAGAACAGAGGTTTGGCCTCTTCCCCCCCCCCCCCCGAAAATAAGTATAATGAGACTTACTGGTACACACATTTGCACTATTGCACACAGATTCTAAAACTGCCTTTATGGCAGCATATGAATGTCTCATGAAGTGCTTTGAGAAAAGTGCTGTGAGTGCTTCGGAAAACCAACACAAAGTGCTATCATTATTTTAAAATCTTCTAAGTTTAAGATTTATATTTTAAGCAAGCCCCCTGAAAACCAGCCCCAGAATATATCACTGTCTAAAGGAAAAAAGAAAAAAAATAAAGAAAGGAATCAATTAGTTCTTAAAACTCCTTAGAGTGAGATGGGTTCTCTGCCCTTTTTTATTCTCCAGTGAAAGTCTTGGTTATATACTGCACAGGAACAAGGCAAAGGTTGTATGTTAATAAGCCCTAATTTTATTTGATCATGGATTTGATATTGCTTGCAAGTCCCCTGCTAGTGAGACACTAGGGTAGCTTTTCGGTCGTTCATGTCTGTAATGACACAAGAATAAAGAAACAGAGCATGGTAAGAAAATAATGATGATGTCTGCGGCTCTGTTTCAGGATGAGCTGCCTAAAGGCAAAGTGGCCAATGGTTAGGGATCCCATTTGCAAATTGGGAAACCTTGGGTTCAAATTCCCACTCTGGCACAGGGTTCCTGTGTGAGCTAGGACCTAGCACCTCTGTTCTGCATCTGTACATGGGGGATAATAGCCCTGCCCTATCTCACAGGGGTGCCGTGAGGACAAATCCATGAAACATTGGGAAGATTCTCAGCTAGTATGGTAGTAGGAGCCCTAAACATATCTCTAACATAGGCAGAAAGCGGCACTTAGTTGTGCTTCCAGATGCAATGGAAAAGGGATCTTGCAGAGAAACATCTAATACCAAATGAGGAAATTTGGATACTGCCAAATGTGATGAGAGATGAGCTACACAAATGCCTACCTCTGTAGCTTTCTAATGAGCCATGTGGTTTGGCTGCTCTGAAAGTGCCACGTAGAAGATGATATTGCAGTGGGTGAAATCCCAGTTGATCTGGCTGCTGTCGGGATGGTGCAGACATGGATCCAAACTTCCTCCTGCCGTGGGGTTGTTCAGACCCTAGGTTTTGAAGCAGGCCTGCCTCTGAGATAAAAACACAGGGTTTGCCATTATGGATGAAACCCAGTGTTCCATCTAGTCCTGTAACCTGTCCAGGCCACTACACTGACCCTGTAAAAGAAACCAGATGATACTGTAAATAACACAGCCTTGCCTGTTCTGAAGTCTGGTACCATAGGAAAGGAAAAATCCCTTCCTGACCCCTCACATTACATCAGATCCCACCTGAAGCTTGAGTTTGATGTCCCTTCTCAGACTCTGAGCTGCAAATCTTATTAGCAGTTAGAAATTCACCTCTGCCTTATATGTTACATCTGTGAAAAAGAATAAATGGGCACAAGACTGCCATCAGAAATCACAACACTCTAAAACTAGTTGGTCAGCATTTCAATCTTCCTGATCACTCTATAGATGATTTACTAATTGCTGTGCTCAGACAGATGAATACCAGATCAAGGCTTCAAAGAGAAGCTGCAGAGACCAAATTTATTTACACATTTCGTTGTGTTGCTTCAGGGCTTAATAGGGAGTTTGGATTTTTCTCTCAGTACCACAGGTCATTGGACTTCATCTTCCTGTATATGCTATTCCCCAGTGTTTGAATCTTAACAACAGCTTTGATTTGCTGTTACAGTGTGACCTGATGCCATGACTTACCCTTCCCTGTATTTATTTCCTCCCCTCCTGTAAGTTCCCCCATCTTCAAAGTGTCTGACAAAGTGGGATTTTCTCCCACAAAAGCTCATGCAATACACAAATTTGTTAGTCTTTTAGTGCCACAGGACTTCTTGTTTGTTTAATACTATCATGCTCTGCCTAAACTTCAGCCACACAGCTTTCACACCATAATCAGCAGGTGTTTTATCTCTATATGTGTCACATTGCCATGCTCGCTGTGTACGGGGCATTGCTTCTATCGAAAGCATGGTGCCCAGGTGGAACACCAGTTCCAAACTCCCCACCCCACCCCACTTCCTAGGCAATCCTGGTCCAAACCACACCTTGAGCATCTTCCTGTAATACGATGAATCAGAGCACCCTCTCCAAACAGCCTTCTAATCAGGGGAAGTTTGGTTTGAACCAGACCCAAATTTGAGTCTTTTTCTTGAACAGGGCATCCAGTGCAAAACACTCACAAACTTCAGAGCTGGATCCAATTCCAGATCCTAACATCGGGACTCAAGCCCTCCTCTCATCACAGAAGGGAAACTGGCAAGCGGCACAGAAGGAGCTGGAGTTCAGGAGCTGGATGTAACAGTGCAGAGGTGTCTGGGCTCCTCAGTGACCATCTCACCTTTCACCATGTTCCTCCTGGTCAATTTGGCAAAAGCATGAAATCCTCCGGCATATGCCATATTCCCCTCTCCTCCTTACCCACATACCTGCGCTCAGTTTCTCCATCATTACACATGCGTTCTCTCCAGATCAGCTGGGTTTTTAATGTCTCTGGGAGATACAATTTCTATTGATCAGTCATAGCTCTGCAAGGCTCTTTCTCACACACCTCAGTGGATAAATGGGCACTTTGAACAGACCAGTCTACCCCCATCCTTTCCTTGCTTGCTTGCTTGAACTCTTATCAGTTCTCTGTCATTCACTTGTTCCTTTATAAAGGAGGCCTTCTGAGAAGCAGACAGCAAAGTCTTCAGCAGGTAAAAGTCTCTGGAACTAGCTCAGAATTAGAGATGCAAAAGGAAGGTTTTCACCCTGGGAAAGTCACTCTGTCCTTTAAGGGAATGCAAATGTGCTGGCTTGGTAAGGAACATGCAGACATTATTAATGCTTTTATGAATTTGATGGAATCTGCCTGATACACAAGTCCTCTTTATATCATTATTTAACCTCTGATTTCAATCTCTCTCTCTCTCTCTCTCATACACAAACACACACACACACACACACAGACACCCCACAATGTGAAACAAAACATCACTGGCACACACTGGAAGGCAAGTGTGAGGAGTGGCTCATCCTTCCATGGAGGGAGATTTGGGAATGGATTGGTGCACAAGGACTGGAAAGGTTCCCAAGAAGTGGGTTGCAGTTTGAGCATCCCATCCTTCTTGCCCTGAAGGGCCTTTTCTATGTAGCTAACATTTATTTTGTAGATCACAAGTCACAATCTTTACTCACATAATTCAACTGACTCCAGTTGAGTTGCAGCAGCAAAGAATTTGGCTTCTTATTTTTTGTGGTGTGAGATAAATAGAAAAGAGCAAGCTTGAAACCTGATCTGCTTTTTGTGACAGCTTGAGAGATCTTCACTCCCTGCCTTAGTTGCCCCCTTGTGGCCAGACTCAAGAGGGAACTGAACCAATCAGCAGTCTCTCCTGTCTGGTGGAGAGTTTATTACTATGATCCATCCCTTACTGCAGCCCAGAGAAACAGAGACCTCTTGGTTTGTAAGAGAAGAAAAAAGGACTCTACCCTCCCTGCTCCTCCCTCACCAGAGCCAGAGGGAGATGAGCTGAATTCATCCATGCTGCTGTCACTCTAGTCCATTCACATACTGAGCTGAATCAGGTCTCTACTAAATCCCCAATAAATGGCTCTTGTGGCAACATGTCGACACTTCCTGCTATAAGCAGCATATTTCAGTCCAGAGACAGTTAAGAATCAGCAATGCACAGGATAGGAGATGCTCTCCCCCAGAACAACGGGCCAGGCTGTAGCACCCCAGGGACTCCCATCAATGCAGCTGGCCACCTTGGTTAGCACCAGGAAGACACATTCCCTAATCACACCTGGTTGAGCTGGGAGACATGGTCCCATGCTGGGTTACATTCAGATGTACTTCTGTTGGTGCTGTTTAGGGAACACCTGAGAGACGCATGCCTCATGCTTCACCCAGATGGGCTGGGGGTTGTCCGAGAAAGATACTCCATCAGGGTAGCCAGCTGGGAAAGGTACAACCTCATGTACCAGCCCTGGTGTGGAAAAGCAAGCAGACATTGGCAGTGAAGGGATTAATGAGAAGGCAACCTCCACCTGAGAAAGGTTCAGAGAAGCAAACAAGGGAGACTTCCTCTCTCTTGGCCTCTATCAAACAATCATTTCAGGAGCTTACCTTATGGACACACAAAGGCTGCTCTCTCATTCTCGCTCCTTCCCCAGCTCTCTGCTCTGGTAACACCTGCTAAAGGGGGCTCCCCTCTCCCTTCTTAACCAGTTTTTTAAGTGGAAAAACCAGACTAAAACCAGTGGGCTTTGGCGTGGGGGCAGTGCTGCTGGTTCAGAGGGATGTGAGTCAGTTTTCCCAGCCCTAGGACTTAGAGCAGGAGATTCCCTTCTGAAAGGAAGCAGAAAGAGTAGCAAGGCACCCATCTAGTTAGCATTGACTGCAGCCCGGTTTGTACTTCGGATCTGCTATGTTCCTACAGAGGCTGCGCCAGCTTTGTCTGGGACCTCTGTGCAGGTTGGTGGGAAAGCTACAGTGGGAGGAGGGGGGATTAAAACAGAAGGGGGAGCTCTCGCTAAACCAGTCAAGGAGGAGACATTGGTCAGGGACAGCCCTAAACCAAATGGCACCCTACGCGAGGACTTGGAGTGTCCTTGGTGCCCGCTCCCCCACTCCCTCTGTTAAATGTCACTCCTTGATTTCTTCTGCACTGGGACAATCGCTACTGTCAGAAGCCTGGTGTGTCTTGTTCCATTGCAAATATTTTCCCATCCAATTTGCCCCTTGCTGCAAACTAGATTGCAATTAAGCTTTTCACTTTGCCTCCTGAACTCCTGAAGGCTTTGTTGGGAGCATCTTTTATCTTCTACAAGTGAAAACAGAGAATAAGAGAGTCAAATCCATGTTCTGCTGCCTTAGAAAATCATCAAACATTACACATTGAGTAGATAAGGATTTGATAGCGGTCTCTAGCATTTCACTAAGTCCTTTACTGCTTGTTACTTTCACTCTTCAAGTCTTAAAACACGAGTACAAACATTCACAATAAAACAAGATCCACAATATCATGCTCAATTCTCACTTCTCTTTGTTCTTCTATCTCACTCACTGATTGATGATGCCCTGGCCCTTATATATCTGCAAGGCCGTGGTGGGCAACATTTTAGGAGGTCTGAGGAAAATGGAGAAAAAGTCTGGAACACTCCACAACATTCTACGAAAGTCGAGAACATTCTAGGAAGTTAGTGAAAAATGAAGCCACATATGGAATACCTGAAACATTTTACTGTAGTGCATCACAACAATCCACAGCCTGGTGCACCGTGCTGATCTGCATGTTTCTTTGCTGCCATTGGTTCCTAAGAGTCTCAAGAGCCAGCATGCATATGGCTTACAGAGGATGCAGTTTGAGGTTTCTGCACACCCCAGTTGCACTGGACTGCTTCTTCCATCTTTGATGTTTTCTTTCTCACTCTGCTGTTTCTGGTAGAAGCTGGGGAAGCACTTCAGAAGGAACAGAGTACTGAAGTACACTGGGGGTCTAAAACAGGGCTGGTCAACTTTTTGTTTGAAAATTTGAACAAAATGCAAAAATTTGTTCATTCAAAATAAGACTGGTTTTCAAAATGGCTACCCCCCCCCAAAAAAAACCTGTTGTTTTTTTTTAAATCTAATTTTCACTTTTTAAAAGAAAGCATATTTCTATGGAAAATGTAGGGGAAAAAATAGAATTTTTTCACAAGGAAATACTTCCCCCTTCCCAACTCACTGTTGTCTGGAATATCTGTCACTCAGAAATACAGATGGGTTGTGGAAGCTGTGTTCTGGCTGCTTCACAAGACTTGCAAACTCAAGGCAGATTAATTCTTAATGACTGCATTAATCTCTGAAATAAAAAAAAATAAACAGCCCCTCAGATGAAGAGGGAATGCTCCAGAGAGCCATTCCTGAAAGCAACCGATCTCTCACACTTCTTGATGCTGCGGTATTAACCACAGAACAGCCTTGGCACTGGGGCTGATAGTGACAGCACCTTCCATGCAAACCCAGGTCCATTGTGTGCCAAATTCTCCTATGGGGAAGGTGTTGATGAATTGATTATAGATATGGCCCTATGAGAGAACCTAATCTGCTTATGTCTACAAAACTGACTGAGGTACTGCTGAGTCCGGCAAATAGGAAATGATGCTAAATCCATTATTTCCAGATAACAAACCATACCTGACCCCTATGGTTCTGTTAGCTTTTGTAGGAGGCATTTCAAGATGTGTCTTTAGGGGGCATCTCCTTCCCATCCTTCAGTACCCAGCACTGAACCCCCATCCATCATGTTCTTCATCCCAGTTAAATAGAAATAATGATATCTTACTTTCAGACTGTACCTGTTGCTCAGAAGTCAGATATGGGCTGGAGTTGATGGGCTTTTTGGGGTGGGATGTATACGTACTGAGAAGTTTAGGACAGGAAATGAAGAATACATATTGAATGTTAGAGTATTTAAATGCAGCAGTAGGATTTAATCATCTGAAGTGAGGATTTAGTGAGGATGCCAGGATTCTCACACCTTCTTTTGCAGAAAGCACAGTGGTCTCCTTCCCAACCAACACAAGTCAGACGGGTAGGAATTTTTCATCAGTGTAACCTTTTTTAGGTCAGAAAATGGCAGTTTGTCAACCCCCAACTTTTCTTTCAAAAGGGGTGGTTTGAATGAAACTTTTGCCAGGAAGGTTTCTCAGGTCCAGGATGGAATTTCTGGTCAAAACCAGAAAGGGATGAAAAAAAGATCCAATTGACAGTGGTGCTTAGGCCCTAGGTTCATGTCTGTGTTTTGCCTCCTTCAGATGAGGGACTTGCAGCTGGGCCTTCCACATACCAGCTGTAGGGCTTAACCACCACACTACTGGCTAGTCGAGGGTCTAGCTTTCAAAAAGTCTCTGTTTCATCCTGATGTGGAATGGGAAGGATGTTTGAAATTTCAAAAGTTCTGGCAGGATGGGAAAGCTGATTCCTGCCTAGCTCCATGCAGGACCAAGACTTGTCTAAAAGACAGCACCCTGCATGCGCCCTCCAAGCACAGTGCCCTGTCGGTCTCACGAGAAGAGTGCCAACAGTACAACTGCATCACCATTGCAAGCATCGGACCAGGCCTGACGCTGATTAACTTTATGGCTTTGGGCTACCTGAGCTGTCACAGGAAATGTCCTTCCTTGTGCCATTCCCACAGCAGTGGCCATAGAAACGGGGCGACTCCTTGTTTTGCTGTTAGGTTTCATCTCAAGCTGGTGCAGAGCAGAAAAGGAGCAGGGCCAAAGATCAGTGCAGGGGGGGAGGAATGCTTGTGGCTTAGGAGGTCACCAGAATCCTCCAGTGAAACCATCTCACAGATCCCAGATAAGAGCTCATAACCTGCTGGCTCTTGCACCATCCGGGGTGACTGTTACCGCTGGTGACATGTACATCCACTGTGCCTACGGGAACAAGCCCCCCAGCTTCAGTCTGCAGGTTTATGGGGCCCACACTAGCACTCTAAAAACAGCCATGTAGACAGCTCTTTGAACGTGTGGCTCTGACTCTCTTCTTCCTGGTTTTAGAGCCTGAGCTGCAATGTCTACACAGTTACTTTTAGTGTTTCAGTATGAGCCTGACTGTGGGTTGGGAAACTTGGTGCTGTAGACATCAATGTACCTACTCTGTCCCTGAACAAGAGGTCAAAGGGCAAAACCTTCCTCTCTACACATGCTGTAGTTCTTTGTCACAACTGCTCTTCAACTTGTCAGCAGACACCTTCTTGGGTGATCCAGACAATGAAATGCATTGAGAACTGAATAGTGGGACCCCTGGGGACTGGATCACTCTGTGGAATAGAAACTGTTGCTTTATTGCATGTTCTTGGTTAAACCAGGAAGTTTAGCTCTTCTTGTGTCTTTAATAACTACTCAAGCAATGTCCCCAACATCACACAGTGAATAGATCTGGGAATCAAACTCAGATCTAACTCCCAATGCAGTGCATCAACAACAAAACCACAAATCTCTGAGAGCATAGCAAGACACCCAGACCCCAAGGAGTGTGATGTGACTTGGGGTCTCCTTGCAGATGCATACTGTTGCTCTCGTACGCTGCCTTCTTTCTGGGAGAGCTCCCCCCTGCAAACTAATTCTATTACACAACAGCAATCCGCAGTGCAGAGGCAAAGTTTGATATATAGATTTTGTCCCAAAACATTTTAAAAGAATTTGTTGTTTTCCTGCAGCAAACTACCTTTGACAGGCTCCAGATAGACTATTTTAGCACAAGAACATGCCGAGAGAAATGTGCAGGGCATCAACCAAATTCCAGGACATTAAGGCAGACAGTAAGTGATGTAAATGGTTGGATAAAAATATTGCCGTTTGTATTAGGTGTCTGGCTTGGTTGTTTTCTGCTTGGTTTTTAATTTTGTGTGAATTTCATGGCTGGTGAAAGCAGCTGGATTGACAGCTCTGAAGACAGGAGTCCTCTATAAATCCACAGAACAGGCACAGACTGTAGCAACACAAGTGCCTGCCATGTGGCTGCTCACCGATATGCATCAATCAACCTATGCCCTGACATGATCTCCACTAGGGCTGAGTGAAGCTTTTAGGTCAAGATTTTCAGGTCAGTGGGAGCTGTTGAGTGCTCAGCCTTTTTGAAAATCTAGCCACTTAATCAGGGGCCTAAATCAGGGTCTCTGTGTCTAATTGTTAAGTGTGCTGGTGCTGATGGTTGGGAATGTGCATACTTGTCTGGTCCCTGAATATGCTAGGAAATTAACCTCCACACCTGTCACAAGATAGTTTTCAGTTTCAGGTCACTGAGGACATGAGCTTTGTTCCCTGGCTCAAGTAATAACCCTGTTTGTTCTCCATATTGGGGCTCGCTCTTGATCTACTTTTCACAACATTCATAACCATGGGGTCCTTGGCTCCAGGTGGAAAGGACTCAGACATTGGACGTTCAGCCAGTCCAAGTGGAGTTGGAGTGGAGGGGTTTTCACTTCTGTATTCAACCTGCTGGATTTCAAATACACACGCCCCATGCCAGCTACAAAGCACCAACTTCTGGCAAACCAGCTGCAATGCACGACCTGCTTCTGGCAAACTTTCATGTGTCCTACTCACAGTGTCCACTCCAATGTAAAGAATGAGGGTGAGTTCCAGAGCTCATTGAAGTTAAAAAGGGTCTTTTCCATTGACTTCAGTGGGCTTTGAATCAGGCCCAGTGAATCACAGTCTTGGCCCTTTAGCTCTGCCCCACCCCGGGTGGAGGAAAGGGGAGGGGAATAGAGCTGTCTAGTGGGGCATTTACAGAATTTATGACTCACTATCCATGTGGTGTGTCCACAAGCAGCACAAGAGAGGGTGTGTTGTGGTTTCTCTCTGACGGCAGATGGAAGCAAGCCTATAAAGGATACTAACCACGGTCAAGCGAAGTGAACACTGGACGGTACCAACACAATCCTGATCCTAACACCCCTCTATGCTAGAAACTGGGCATCACCATGTGCACCCCCTCTTCTGCTGTCTTCAGACTGAGCATTGGATCTGCTGGGTTATCAACAATTGTTGTGGTCCTGGTGAAAATCCAGTGCTGATTAGAGCAGGCTGGAAAACAACCGTTGCCTTGTGAAAAGCTTTGAGGTTTTGAAATTTATTTTCATGCTGTCTCAGAACAGAAATGAGACCTTTTGAAAAATGTCATGAAAAAGTATGTGAATGAGCATACCCACCCTTGCATAGCCAATTGTTGAGCAGTTGGCTGAGTCCTAGGGTCAAGTCCCCCATCTGCCTAAGTCAGTGCTGGACACATAGCTCACTTGTTCTAGTTTTGACCAGAAATTCTATTCAGCCTGGACCATGTAAACCTTCCCAGTGAAAACTTTATTGAAACAGAAATGTTTTGATGAAACATATTGACCTCAAAACACTGGCATTTCTCAACAGGAAAAAAATATAGTTTAAAAAAATTTTTAACCAGTTCTCCTGTGACATTACTCAAGTGCTTTTTTGCTCTCTGAGTGAAATGAGTGTGTCCTTGCTACCTGCTCTAGGAAGAGACCAAGACTCAGTAGCCAGTTCAAGGATGGCCTGGGCCTCTAACTGTGGTATGAAAATGTCACTCTTTTTGGGGCATGTCTGTCTTTATCTACCCATGGCACAGCTAGAACAATAGCTGCATCTTATGCAATATAGGTTTCTGAGCTGCTCCAACTAGAAATGAGCTGAAAATAAAGCTTGAAATTCAAACATGGCCTAATGCTTTGGGGATGTTCCAAATGCAGACGAAAATTTGGTAGCTTGGGACTGCATTTCTATAGGGATCTGAGAATGCTCCCAACTTTTTTCTTGCCACGTTTGACACAAAAGAGGATGCCGTCATCCTGCTCAAAAATCAGACATCTCTTGCCTTCTCTCTTCTGACCTCTTCAGAAGAAGTCCGTGTACTAATTAGCAGAGTAATAATGTGGCAAGGATACGATCCCTCATTAGCTTTTGAGAGATTCCCAGCTACATGACTGATATGCATCTACAAGAAAATTAACTTCAGCATGAGGGTTCCATAATCAAGATTAATGAGGAAGCAGACAGAAAGCGGCAAACAGCTCTGCTTTGCTCTTTGTCTGTCTCCCCCATGCCCTTTGTGAAGCATTAAGCAACTCCCAAAATGGGACCTTCTCAGAGCTGTCCCTTCATAAGAAAGGCTCGTGACTGTTAGAGCTTCTTCTCCTACAGGACTTAGGTCTTGATCAGTGGTTCAAAGCCCTCTTTTATCTATAGAGGAAAGAAACATGTTCCCACCTAGAAGCTCTACATGAAACAAGTTTAGAAGCTCAGATTCATTCCTAGGAAATGGCTATCCACATTGTACCTGGCATTTTTGCTGGTGACCTCGGCTGAGGAACAGGCAGTAATTGTGAGCTACTGTTTCAATGAGGTCCATTCTAGACTGAGGTGGAGAGGAATTGGAAAGGATGTGGAACAGACTCTTGTACTGAGGTTGCTCCGGTCTCTCCAGCATCCTCCCACTTCCTCCTCAACCCTTTCATCCATCACCACCTTAGAGCTAAAAGGAACTCAGCAGCTTTGGCTCTCAGAGTCCATCTGAAGTCTGTTTCTCTGTTTCATGCCACCTAAACTCAAAGCAGAGCTGAGCCAAAACTACCAGCAAGCTGAGAGGCTTTGCAGCACATGCTGGTCCTCAACAGAGTAAGTCTCATCACCTAGTTAGCAGTGGCCTGAGTCATACTGCAACTAACATAAACACAAATGTTTGCCACCGGAGGGTGATACACACCTCCTTAGACAAAAAGTGGAGAGAGAGAGCAATTAAAGCCTTAGTTAGCTTGGGTGAAGTCAGCAGTGGACTAGAACCCAGGTCCCTAATGCTTCCAGATAAGATTGCTACTCTGCAGGATAAGAGAAAGAAACAGGCTAGACTATTTCAAGACAACATGATTTAATGGTTCTAGCCCCACTGTGAGATACCTGGCTTCTAGGCCTAGCTCTCTGCCACTGATTTAATAGGAGGCCTCTGTCTCACCTATTTATACACTAAGCTATATGGGCAGATAGTTTTCACTATATGTATGTATAGCACCTAGCACCCTAGGTCCTTGATCTCAGTTAGGGACTATATTCCCCACTGTAATATGGATAATAGAGCAAACAAGTTCTCCAGAATTCCTTGTAGCTGACTCAAACCTCTCCTTTCGCTGGCATGTCCTTTGATGAAGTCACTTTCCATTAGTGAAGATGCAGTACAAAGGAGTAATTAGCCACAGTCAATTCCCATTAGCATTAATGGAATGGTATCCTTGGCTAACTACCCACACGCATCATACTGCAACACACACCTCGCACTGTCTGTGCACGCGCTACCCCACATACTGGCATTGTCCTCAAAGCCCTCACTAGCACTAGGCTACGTATGGACCCTTTGGCCTTCTCTAGCACCCTCTACTGCAGGACCTCACCAACATCAGTGAGCCAAGCCTCACTGCATTCTCATGAGGTGGGGGTTACCCCCTCTTTTGCACGTGGGGAACTGCCAGACCCACAGTCACACTCAGAGCAAGGGCCAGAACAGGGAAAAGGCTCTCATTGCTGGTTATTTAGTGACAAACTCATCCTTTCTTTCTGTTTGGTTTGCCTAAGCTTCATGGGTCTTTCGTGTGGATGTGAGCCAACTTCTGGTTTAGAATTGAAGCCATGTGAAGTGCTTTCTGACTATGACACATGGGGCTGTCCTAGGGTAGGGCAAGAGGGGCAGCCGCTCAGGGCCCCATGCTTTGGGGGGGGCCCCACAGGGCCACACCACTCCCCCCCCCCCATGCCAGGGACTGGGTGAGTTGGCCAAAAGTGGCTTGGGGTGAAAGTTGCTTAAGGCAGTAGATCAGCATTGCAACAAAGGTGAGTCATTAGGCCTAACAAAAAGGTGCTAATTGTTGTTCAAACAAACTCTATGCCTCCTCTCTGAGTCAGTATCTCTTTGGGCTTTTCTCATTCATAAGAAAAAGACTGAGGTCACTGGCAAGCAACCTTTGTGTTTTTTTTAATCAAGAGACCCCATGAAGAAAAGAAAATATTGTGAATACCCACTTATTCCACCATTTCTAGGATATGGCAATTGCAGTTATTTTTGCAAATTAGGACTTGCCTCTTTTTTCAGTGGGTTAAGAATTCCCTTGCTTGCAGAAAAAGTTATAACTTGTAGTTTTTAATAAAAACTTCAGAGATTTTTTTGGACTGATAATTAAAAAGAGAAGAGAAAAGCAAACTGTTCTAGTAGGAGACTGTGTTACAAAGTATGGTAGTTTTTCTACAATTAGAAAGCCTAAGTAACAGAATAAAATCCAACTCAGGGATGTATCTGCTGGAAGCAGAAGTTATAACAAAGTCCTAATCTGAATGGGAGAGTGGATAGCCCCATTGTGTTGCTGCCTTATGCACTGCCAGGGGTCACCAGACCAAGCAGAGAGGGCTAGCACCCCTCCAATCACAATATTGTGGACAATTGTAAGTTCACAGAAACTCATGCAGACTCAGGGAGCAGATGAAGAGCAGAGGTGAGTGGGGGCCCCACAGAGGGCAAATTGCCCAGGGCCCTGCAACCCACACCCCGCTAGGGCCAGCCCTGATGGCACACCAGTGACTTAGCTAGATGTTTCCTTTGAGAAAATGAGTTATCTCGAACTCAGGGCTTCCGAAACCCAGTGCAGACCCAAACTGAAACAGATGCTCCTTGTAAACTCAGACCCCCAGAACAGTGCCTGGTGCCTTAGCTGACTACATCATAGTCACTTTCCTGGTGACAAATGCAATAGATGCAGTCTCAGCAGATGGGAGGTGAAGTCAAGGTCCTGACTTACATGGACATTTTACAAATCCATCTGCAAGCTGAACATACGTGCTAAGAAAGGCTGGGCTCCTGCTCCTAGCTTGACACTTCAGAGGTTTTTTAGGCCTGAACACAACCTAACAGCACCTCCCATTATCTGCTGGTAGAATTTTGCAAGGAATTAACCAGTGATCATCCAACATGTCAGTGTGGCAAGAAAGATGCCAGGATTCTGCACACGTATGCATGATATAAAAGCCTAGATAGATGAACTGTTTCCCTGTTTCTAAATAGCTATCTGCCTCCAAAAGAACCTATCCCTCCAGCCAGGGCTAGCCCAAGGGATTTTGGTGCCCTATGTGACATACAACTTTGGTACCACCCAGCCACAGTCCACATAGAGAAAAATGATATATATATATATATATATATATATTTTAAGTAGAGAAAACAATTCACTTCCATCTAATTTGGTGCCTCTTAAAACCTGGAGTCCTAGGCAACTGCCTAGTTCACCTATATGGTTGGGCCAGCCCTGCCTGCCGCAAAGAAATAAGAAAGCCCAGCCACAATAGTTGCTGTTTTGATAGGACTCACACTGTTCTTGTGCATGCTTGCTGAGCACTCAGCAGAAGGAGGAGGAGCAAGGGGAGAATGCTAAGAAATATGGTGCCAGGGAACCAACAGAACCCAATACTCCCACAGCCTTGTCTTAATCATTGTCCCACTGATGCAACATTTTCTCCTTCCATGCAGCATTGCTGTTCCACTATGGGGAAAAGGAACAATTGTCAAAAAGCACAGCATGCTGGGAAAATGGACAGTAAATTAGAAGAGGCAATGGCAGCAAAAGGGAGGCAAGCCACTCAGGAGCCCCTCTGCTTGTCTCTCCTGCAAATGCCCAGTGGGCATTCAGACATTTTTTGTGGCATTGGCTTAGAGTGACCATAAAATGCTGATGTCTCTCCACCTCTCCCTCTGCCTACACCAAAGCACTATGGACTTTGTCTTGTGGTAGTTGACTCAGGCTAAGGGGCAGTTTCACTGCAGTGTAGGCATTCAGGCATGGAGTGGACTGGAGCCCAGGATCTAGGACACTGTTAGATACAAGGGTCTATGAGCCTGAAAATCTACATTGCAGTTAAACAGCCTCTTAGTCTGAGCCTGAGTTAGCTGGCACGGGACAGTGGCAGGCATGTAATTGCCAGGTAGACATACAGACAGCTGGAACTTGACCTGTATCCTCAGCACTGACTGATCTCCCAGAACCTCTGGCCAACTCTGCCTCTTGTCTTCTTTGCCCCATCTCACATGCAGTGCTTTGGGAAGCTGGCAAAGGACCAGGACTAGGATGGGTAGAATACCAGAGGCCTACTTCTCACCACAAGCACATCCAAACCTGCTAAGCTCTCTGCCTCAACAATTCCTCATGGCAACTGGTTATAATGAGCCTAGATTTTTGACGTTCAGGGCCCTATTTTATCTTATGTAGGAAAACCCCACCTAAGGATCGGGAAATGCCATGAGAATGAGTGAAGGAGGCATGCTACTGACTTTTCCATAAGAGGGTTGAGATTTGCTCCTTCTATTCACCATGAAGATCAAAATTCAGGCTCCCATGGGTGGGTCCTTAATTGGTGTAAATAATGAAGCATCAGTAAAGTCAATGACTGCATTGATCTACATCTTTCCCTTCAGGGCCTAGGCTGCCAGGGCTGCATCCTCCTTCCTAACAGGAGCATGGCTTCATTTGAAATCTAGTTGAATCCAAATGCAAATGTGCATGTGTACATGAGTATGTTCAAATGGGTGTGTGGGAAGGTTGTGTGTGTGCAGGTGTGGAACAGGTGTGTGAGTGTGCTACACACAACAAAAAACTGGAGTGGGGGGAGTGTGTGCATGGGTTTCAGAGTGTATATATGCATCTGAGGAGTCACATGTGAACTCTGAAATGCTCCCGCACAGGGTCCTTTAAACCCAGAGTGCAATAATTGTGCAGAACACGTGAGCTATAAAAAAAGCTCTTTACTAAAAATAAGCAGGAGTAGTCCTCTTGCTCCAAGTGCCTTTTGCTGCTCTGCTTGTCAAGTCATTAAAATGGCATCAAGGAAATTTCTTTAATTTCCTTCTTGGTCTCAGCTGGTGCATGGCCCTGTCTGGGGCACTTAGCATTATCTAGCCAGGTTTTCCTACTTTGGTCATGATTGGGAATCCTTTCCAAGACCATTCAAGCCAGAACTGGGTCTGATTAGGCTTACTGTTTTGTTTTCTGCCCCCTTCCCCATTCTTCCCAGCCCCCACATCTTTCGCTAGACAGCTCTGTCTTTCTCTCACTGAAGACAGAGACCTACTGAATCATCCAGCCTGTATATTTATAGATCTCTCTCCATCCCTTAGCACTGAGCTTCTAACCCCATGAGATACCTCCCTGATGGAATATACCTGTGGTCTAGAAAGCAGTATCTTGCCCTTACACAGGATGATAAAAGCACTTTACAAACAGGAGTAAAGATCCACAACAGTCCTGTTAAACAAACAAGGAGTCTGGTGGCACTTTTAAAAACTAATAAATTGATTTATCGCATGAGCTTTCATGCGAGAAAATCCCACTTCCTCAGATGCTTGAAGATGGGGAACCTATTTTGCTCCAAATCTGTGAGTTCCCAAACTTCAAATGTTTGAGGAAGTGAGATATTTTTCCCACAAAAGCTCATATGATAAATAAATTTGTTAGTCTCTAAAAGTACCACCAGACTCTGTGTTTGTTTTACTGAACTAGACTAACACCGCTACCTCTTCAGAAATTGTTGACAGTCCTGTGAGGAATTAAAGTATTGATGGATTAAAACCTGCATGAGTCTAAAACTAGATTGCCAGATCTTTGAGACAAGGCACTCCTTTTTTGTTCTCTGTTTGTACAGCACCTAACACAGTGGGTCCTGGACACTACCACCATACAACAATAAACTACTAGATAGAAGGCAACAGTTTGCATTATGCTACATGCCACAGCCACTTGAAATCTCACAGCAACAGCTGGAATAGAATTAAGGGTCTATCAGTCC
Source organism: Podocnemis expansa (assembly GCA_007922195.1). Classification (NCBI taxonomy): domain Eukaryota; kingdom Metazoa; phylum Chordata; order Testudines; family Podocnemididae; genus Podocnemis; species Podocnemis expansa. The sequence goes on along the minus strand of ML681963.1, from coordinate 322,837 downwards.
ACAAATACTGGGTGTGATGCTGGCAGAGCAGGTCATGTGCTAGAGTATATTCATGTCAATTCACTTGTATATTGGTATAGATCAAAGCAACAGTTAGAGGTATAGGTGAACTGGGTATTTAAACTTCATGAAGACTAATGGGATGTTATTTGCATTGCTTTTACTTAAGTGTTCCTGTTATAGTGTAATAGCAAACATTTACATTGTGAACACCCTTGTAAGTAACTCATCAGAGAAATTTTGTAAAATGCTAATGAAGGACTTTAACAGAAAATGCTAATTTCAAAGCAAGTGGCCATTAATGTGTGATGACTGGAGGCCAAAAGAGTAAGTGCCTTCCTCACTCATTCACTTTTGTTAAAGAAAAACCCCATCCGGGAGAAACACTTAAAGCTTACTTTCTGTATGAAGAAACTATAAATATGGATTCAAAGAATAATCCGTTACCACTGAACTGTTGTGATTCTTACAGGGAAATGTACCAGCTGTAAAGTAGGGATCCCAAGAGACAATGTGGGTACCCTGAAAGATTTTTGGGAGTCTGACAGTTTATTATATCACTGCCATTGGTGTTACAGACTGCGACTCACCTGTGCATATATTTTACTTCTCAATAACTCACATTCTTTTAACTTAACTAATAAATTTTTAGTTAGTTTACTACAGAATTGGCTACCAGTGTCACCTTTGGTGTACCAATCGATCTGGGGTAAGTGACTGGTTGAAACCTGCTGCGATGTTGTTTTTGGTGTATGGAAGTGACTTCATCGCAAAGTACAGTTTGTTTAGTGGGCAATATAGGCTGGAGAGTCTAAGACAGTGGTCTCTAACCTTTTAAGACACAAGATCACTTTGGGAATCTAAGTGCAGCACAAGATCTACCCTTTACAAATGCTACTTTCTCACAAACCCAAACCTAACTGTTTGCTATGTATAATACTCACTTACTTAGTGTGACCATTTCTAGGGGCTATTTTTTTCTCTTCCAGGTTTTAAGATCAGCTGCAAAAATGTTTTGTTTTTTACTGACTGCCCCTACAATTGGCAACCTTGACTCCCAGGCCTCTGTCCCCAGCAAGTGCTGATTGCCTGGCTCCCATTTCCCTCCACCCACCCCCAGCAGCCTCGTTGGCTCTAGGACCCCTGTCCCCCACTCATTCTGGGAGCCATGGGAGGACTTGACTGAGGCACAGCTGCAAGAATTTTATATTTACGGTTCCTGCCCTAGGTTCTGTAGGCAGGGCAGGGAATTTAAAACCAGCCAGCCCCCAGCTTCCAGCATGTGAACTGTGGGCTAACACAGGCAGGGAGGTTGTTACTGCTGCAGTATGCAGATCTGCTGTTTATACCTCTGGGATCTACCAGTCCATCGTGGTCAACTGGCTGGAGACTGCCAGTCTAAGGGGACTCTGTGAAACTGTGGTAAGACTGGTACAGTGATTTAAGAGTTCCCATTTATTATGGATGTGATGAAACTGAATTCCAGAACACACCAGTTATTGGGTATCTGCCCTTGTTTCTGCCAGTCTGCACTGAGGTAGGTACTGCCAGTTGTGAGCCACTCCAGACAGTGTGACACACAAAGGATCATACTATGGAAATATAAGGCTGAAAGGGATCTCGAAAGGCCATTTAGTCCAGGAGCAAGTTCTATTCCAGTACTCTGCTAGCCTTAGTTAGAAAGAATTTCCAAATATCTAACAAATCTCCCTTCTTTCAGTGGACATGGAGAATAATTCATCACTATCTGCTTCATAACAGCCCTTAACACAACTGGCCAGGGTCCCCCCATCTTCTTTTCCCAGACTACACATGCCCAGTCTAACCTTTCCCCATAGGTCACGTTTTCCAAACCTGTTAACATTTTTTTTTTTTTGCTCTTCTTGGACTCTCTCCAGTTTGACCACATCTTTCCTAAAGTGTAGCATCCAGAACCAGACACTCTCTCCAGCTGAGCCCTCACCAGTGCTGAACAGAGTTGGATGATTACCTCTTATGTCTTACAGATGACACCACCATTAATTAATACACTGTTCACTCTCATTCACTGTGACCCACTCTAACTCCCAGACACATTTCAGCTGTGCTACCACCCAGCCAGCTAGTTCCCATTTTGTAGGTGTGTATTTGATTTTTATTTCCTAAGTGTGGTATTTTGCACTTGTCTTTATTGAATTTCATCTTCTGGATTTCAGGCCAACTTTCCAATTTGCCAAGGTCGTTTCATAGCTTTAAACCTGTCCTCCAAAGTGCTAGCAGCCCCTCCAATTTCATGTCATCTGCAAGTTTTATAATTACGCTCTGCACTCCATTATCCAATTAATTAAGCTATTAGTGAAAATACTGACCCAAGTCAGACTGCTGTGGGACCCTCCTAGATACACTCCCCCCCCCAGTCTGACCACAAGCCATTGACAGAATCTATGAATCTGTCAAACATGAGGTCTGAAAAGTGAAGCAGGTTTGACTCTTAGTAATTCCCTTTGTCTCATGTGTATGCCAGAAAGGAGGAAAATACAAACACCACAAAACAGGAATGGGGGTTGGTGGATGGGAGGATTCAAAGCTACAGAGATTTTAGGATACAGTGTGGCATGGTGGGATTTTCCACTTTACGATGCATGGTTTGGAATTTAACATGCCAGGGTGTCCCACCCTAGTACCAGCCAGGGGGAGGATATTAGGCATGCAATTATGGGATAGAAAATACATAGAAGCAGCCAAGGATTTCTAAGGCATCATGGTAACCATAGCAATGAACTTCAAGTTGCCTGTGACATCCAAACCACCTGACATCTACACCGCTTTACAATGTCACCAGAGTCTTCGGTAACTGGGTTAGGCATCCCCATAGCTGCTTCTTCACGTACACTAACATAATAATGTGACAGCTTAACATGTTCCCCTACGCGGCTGGGCACGAGGGCTGGCCTTTCGAATTCTCTAGTCTGAAACAGCAAATCTGTTTTCAGTGGAAATAACTTGAGAGCTGGTATCCCTCATGGAAATATCCTAAAAAATGTGATGGAGAGTAATAACCTTTCCATGGTGTTTATAGAATTTGCAAGGGAATCCTGTCCCTCATACAAAACTCAATTGGGTAGTTAAGGTTTTGGTTTTTTGTTTTATTAAAGATGCCTATGGAAAGTTATTAATCTCTTTTCAATTCTCTAGCTGCTTAGAATAGTTTCCAGAACCTGTTTAAGTGCAAAAGCACCTCATTAGTTTTATTCCTATTAAATTCTACAGGACTGATCCATAGAGGTGTTAACAATAAGTTTATAGCAGTCTGGTGGCTATAGCACCAACTGCTACTTGCTTAAATGGATTCTATCTGTCATAGGCATTTAATTACCTCGCCCCATCACCATAAAATCTGAGCATCTCACAATCCTTAATCCTCACAACACCCCCATAAGGCAGGCATGGCTATTACCCCCATTGTAGAGACCAGAAACTAAGGCATAGAAAGATTAAGTGACTTGCCTAAAGGACCACGGGAAGTCTACAGAAGTGTAGAGAATTTAATCTGGATCTCTTATGGTGCAAGCCAGCAGTCTAACTATTGGACTGTCTTTCCTACAGGCTCCGCTCCTTCATTGGACTGGCAGTGTGATCACGGGCAAGACACCACCACCATGATGCTCTGTCTCTCTTCCCCATCTGTAAAATGTGTGTGATGATACTCTCCCACCATTGTGAAGCCCTTGAAGATTTATGCATGAAGAGAACAAAACATTATAATAAACAGTGTGGTTTGCCTCTAATCTAAGATGGCCACCAGCTAAGTGTGTAAAGGGCTGGCATTTTCAGTCCTGATTATTCATTTAAATCTGCTCTGGTGTCTAAAGCTTTTAAAAAGTCCCTATTTCACAGCTCTGATGTAATCTGGAGTCTAGATATTTGCTTTAGTTAAATTATTGCTCTCTGGCGACATGGTGAAATATGACTCTCTCCCTACTAGCTGGCAGTGGGTTTTTGTCCATATACATTATGCATATCTATATAAATAAAAAGACATTAGGGCAGCATTTGAGCTGAGATTTTAGTCTCACAGCACTCAGCAAATTTAGATCCAGGGGGTGGGCTCTCAGTTACACCAATATAAATCCTGTGGTGCCACTAACTTCAGGAAACTCACTCCTAGTTTACACCAATGGAACATAGCAGAATTGGATCCTTAGGCACCACAGAAACCCCAGCTTGGTTCCCGTATACTTATGTCCCACAATAGGCTCTAATAGTGACAACACAATAGACGGTGCATAGAGGAGGGATGCAAGCACATCTGATTAGCATCTGCAAAAACAGTCTCAGCGTGCACGACTTTTTTGATCTGTAATTCAAATCCATAGATTCTACCCCCCAGTATGTGATTCAAGAGGGATTTAATTATGTGCCTGAGATAACAGAGACAGTCAGTGGAAGTGAACCCAAGACTAGCTATTATTTCTCCCACAATGGTACCTAGCTTCTTCAACATAGATTGGGCCCCCTTTGCACTAGAGGCTGTACATACACAGAGGAGGAGACAGTCCCTTGCCTGAAGAGCTTAGTGCTTAACTATAGAAGTCAGATGCAGGGTGGACAAGAAGAGAAGCCTGGCGAGAGGAAAGGATTTGCCCAAGGTCACATAATGCATCCAGCAATGGAGGACTCAGGTCAGTCTCATGCTGAATCCCAGAACAGCACACCTGAACTCCAAGGCCATCCTTCTTCCCCAAAGCAACTTTTCCTGTTGGTTTCCCAGTCACAGGACTTCCTATGCTGGGAATCAGAGACCAGGCTGGCACCAACAGGCCCCCTGGACACAGAATATCCACAGTACACTTTTTCATTCTCTCAGCCCCTCTTTCAGCTTCACTCTGCTCTTTTCCCCCTGAATTTCTTTTTCTAGTTGCTTCTTTTTCCTCTCCAGCTCCCCTAAGCAGAATAGGAGTCCAGGACTTCTCCTGTCCCCAGATATTCCTTCAGCAGTGAGTAGCCTGTTTGCCTGATCTTCTAGCCACAAACACACTCTACTGATTTCTTTTCCCCACATGTACCTTTAAGGACAGGTGCCCTTTCAACTACAACTCTGAGCTCCCCCTTTGTGTTTCCTTCCTCCCAGTTATATCTCCTCCCCTCACACCCAGCATAAGCCAATCTCCTAATTAGCCCAGCAATTGCCACAAAGTGCCAATAATCCCCACCAGTAACTTGTTGGCTTTTGATTCCAGTTAAGAGTGCAGATTCTCTGTACTGCACCCTGACCAAGGTGCTCTAGCTAGCATTCTGCCACAACTCCAGTCAGCAATGGTGCTGTTCAAAATGGGCTTGTCCCTCCATAAGATGGAGTAACACACAGGGCTCCCTGTACCCTCACTGCTCTAAGGCAATAGAAAAAGGCCCAGCTGCTCCCTGGCAGTGTGTCTGCGCTGACAAGGCCCACTGAACAGGGATCATGTATCTAAAGACAACTGTTCTGCAACTGCATGGAAATTGGACTCTGAGTGCAAAAAAATATCAGCAGAAATGTTTTGCTCCTCTAATAGGAAGTAGCTCTTCATGGGATCTGACTCTAAACTAAACACGCATAAGGGTAGAGGGAACATCTCCAAAGTGATCTTAATAAAAATATGTTCTGGGGAAAAGTCACCGCTTTGAAGTCATATCTGTGGGTTCTGATAACATCTCAGCCATGAAAGAGGAACATTTGCACTCTTCAACAATAAGGCTTTTGCTGTATCTGTTAAATTCATATCCACTGGGCGCTACTCAGTCAGCAACGCTTCCCAGCTAATATATTCACAGCACTGTACAAGCCTCATCCTTTGCACCCTGGCTCTAGAAGAGAGGGGAGCATCACTTTCCCCATTTTACAGCTGGCGGAGGGGGAGAGACTGAGTTATAGAGGAGCCCTGTGAAGATAAGCTCTAATACCCTGGAACTTTGAGGAAGTCTGGATACAGATTTAAATGGGACAAATGACTTTTTCTCTATATTGGTGCTGAACCCCCCCCCCCATCAAAATACCCCAAAGTTTAAAAATCTGGATCTGAACTTGTGGCTTGAGCCCTGTCTGTAGCAATCCATAAAGCAAGCCAGCAGAAGAGACAGGAATAGCCTTCAGTGACCCTTGCTGTCGCCAGACGTGATGACAAGCTACCATCAGCAGCCAGGAGACTGTGAGTTCCACATTGTCTCACTTCAGCTCTTTGCACTATCCAGGCAGCTCTGCGTGTCATTGCATCCTAGTCATGCTGGCCTTCTGATGAGATGCTACGCTAAAGGCCCCTGTGGTTTTCACCACATGCAAACTGAAGATGATATGGAGCTTTGCATAGAAAGTTGCTGGTAACCATGACATCCTGGGTGTTGTTATTAGTGAGGGTCACACAGACATGCCCGGGCAAGGCTGTTTGCTGTTGCAGAACGCATATTGGGTGCTGTGTCTGAGCCAGGCAGGAGAGCATTTTTAATGGAAAAAGAGACCTCATGCTCGTCAGCCTGGGGCACTCTCAACCTATCTACTAGCTCAACTTGCCCTCTTCAGCCTCACTAGCCTAGGACTTTCCTATGCATTCATGAACTAGTCCCCTTGTCTTTTCCAAGATGACTGGTTCATAGCACTGGCCTATGGTTCCTTAAGGCCTGACACTTGCTCACTCACTTTTCCGAGTCCTGGATGACTGTAGCAGGTCTGCCCCTCCAGGCCTTTACACAGGAAACAGGACTTGGCATAACCAGAGGGAAAACACAGCTGGGATTAACCTCACCAGCCATCAGGCTATGGCAGGGGTTCTCAAATATTTTTTGCTGCAACCCTCTTTGAAAATATTTCACGCTTTAGTGACATCTCCCCCATCCCAAAATGATGCTCCCCGCACGCCATGCCACCCTTACCAGTAGGCGGTATGTGGCTGGCACCTCATGACCCCCTCTGCATAATAACCTCACAGCCTCCTCAGGGGTTATGACCTCCAGTTTGAGAACCCCAGGGCTATGGGAAAGGAGGCCTACAAGCTGTTGCCACAAGTAAATACCAATGGGCTCGGGAATGAAACTCCTGGCTGGATAAGAAGAGGTGATGTGCCCCCTGCTCTCAACAGCACCCCTTTCAGTCATGGGCTTTCTTATCTTACAAGTGGCGGTCACCTCACTCCTCGCAACAGTGAGTCCACAGTGTGCTATTTCTGTCCCAATCAGATATGGTGCTGTGATTTATTGATTGCAATAAAGGTTGCTTAAATGCATGCTTTATCCACACAGCTAGCTCTGTATTTAGCGGGAAGCAGCCCTGACCCCAGGGAGGGGTGGAAGTGCGGCTGTTAACGCTGAGTGCATAAAACAGCAAGGCCATGGTGTGAGGAGATGGTGGGGGGAGAGGGCAACGTTAAATGGATGGCCTCAATCTGAGCATGGGAATTAAAGCTCATTCCTTTCCCTGCTTTATTGCTTTCTCGGTTCATACCACAAGAAGGTTCTGCCCAGTTAGAATCAATGTGGCTAGGGCTTTGCTGCTCAGAGGTTTTGCTCCTGTTGTTGTTAGCTTTCTGGTTCACTAAAAATTGCACTTCCTCTCATCAGATGGGGCTGCCCCCACTCCTGACCTCCAGCCCCACTGGTGTACCAGCCGGGATCTCCTTCCCCAGCTGTGCTGATGCCCCTCAATTGCTACGTGCAGCACTCCCTGCTATTCCCCTTTGGCAAAGGGGATTCATCTGCAACCAGAGAGCACTGTCTGGCCACTGGGAGTGCACCACAGCTGATTGGCTCATGTACCCCATCCACCTTAACCAGGACCTTTCTCACTAAGCCCCTTGTTTCCTATGCCTGGGAACGCTGCAGGATCCAACAGCCTGGGAACCTGGGGGAGAAGCTCATTTCTTACAGCTCCACAGTGCCCCCTCTAGTCAATCATGGAGCTGGCGCAGGGAGACATCAGAAAGTGGGGCACTGAAAAGCTGGGAGCTAGAAGGTCTCCAACTGGATGGGAAATTGGTCATCCATTGAGTCCTGCAGTTTCATAAGAAAGGAGGAGACTGGCCATTACTGACTGCAGTAAGGTGACTAGATGTTTTGATTTTATAGAGAATGTCCCAATATTTGGTGCTTCGAGTTATATAGCCACCTATTGCCCCCCACTCTGTCTCGATTTTTCACACTTGCTCTCTAGTCACTCTAGTGCAGAATCCTCAGCATGTATAACACCCATACAGGTTCCTGTATTCTCACCACTCTAACGTCAGCTATCAAAAGATCTCCTACATATATATATTTATATATATCACACACATACACATACACGAAAGGGGTTGCTTAGAATCTGTATAAATAGGCTGATGACATCAACCAGGTAGATAAAAATGAGAAAAGTTACAGCACTTTGTGTCTCTCTTCAGCTGTCACATTGGATTCTTCAGAACTATCTTCCCCCATCCTTTTCTGTGGCTCTCATGCAGTTTGGTGTGCACATGCCTGCGACCTGGAAGCTTTTGCCTGCAGAAATCTATTGCTGCCAATTCCCTTCCTGGGCAGGAGAAACCAACCCCCCACCCCTCTTTCTGCAGGAAAAAAAGCTTGCTAAGATATGCCAACAGCACCCATTTTAGTGACCTTATTGTCAGTGCTCAGAAGAGTTCAGTGGGCAAAAATTCAATGAGGAGCTTTTTCCGACACACTTGCTAGGATTTAATACTGTAGCAGTCCTTTGCAGCTGTGGTAAGAAACAGATGAGAGAGAGAGAGAGATGCACACACATACATGCAATTTCCCTAACTTGTGTTAAGTAATGAGTGCAGTTTGGTAGACACAGCAAAAAAAGGTTTCTACAAACATACAGTTGAACTTGTAAATGAATCCACTTTGACCAGGCTAATTGGTTTTTTGTGCTCAGTCTCCAAAAGGAGCTCTCTGGCAGGTCAAACACAGCATGGCGGGGAGGTTGATGAGAACATCATAATCTACTTACTCCAGGAGAATTTTCTTCCTCCCACTTCTTCTGTTGAAATTTGGACAAAAATTTCCATCAGTGTCCCATCATGCCATATATTATAGCTAGGTCACAAACAATACAGAGGGAAATGTTTGCAAGCAGATTTTTTTGTTGAAATTTCAAAAATCAAAAAAATTCAAGCAGTCTCAACACTGATCCTACGCCAACAGTAGAGATTTTCCTGGAGAGTAAATTCAAATTGCCAATGTCTGCAGCTACCATCTGATTCTAGGGACTAGTCTGTATACTGGTTTTCTACCATTTTAACAATGCTAGGGGTATACAGGTTTTTTTGCTGATATATTTAAATCTAGACAACACCTGGTGTGGATGCAATTATAACAGCATCAAAAGTGCCTTCTAGGAAGTAATGTTGCCTAGTAGGTAGAGCACAAAGTTGGGAATCATAGATTCCTAGGACAGGAAGGAAGCTTGAGAGGTCATCTAGTTCAGTCCCCTGCACTTACGAGAGAACCAAGCATTATCTAAACCAACCTTACAGCGTCCGTCTAACCTGCTCTTAAAATTTCTAATGATGGAGATTCCATAACAGGCTTGTGCCCGCCAAGGGCTTTCATGCGGCCCACGGAGTGCTGCTGAAAGAGCCTGGGAGCTGGGGCTGGCCGGGGCCCTTATCAGTTTCTCACCCTGAAGGGCTGCAGGGAGGCTTGGCCTGGCCGGAGAGCTGTTCAGGGGCTGGATTTCCCTGCAGCGCTTGGCCTGGCATGAGGAGAGCAGAATTGATGAGGTCCCTGTCAGGAAGTAGCTGAGTCCTGCCATGTAGCTGCTCTGCTCCCCACCCCTTACCCTTCTTCCCCTCTGCTCCTCTTGCCATGGTCCCCTGTCAAGCCTTGCTCCCCACACTCTGCCTAGCCCCCTCACACAGGCACCCCTACCTCCCCTTTGTCCTCTGTACACAGTGTAAGGAAAAGCAATGCAAAATATCACGCTAATCATGATTTTATTAAAATGCATTAACAACATCGATTTGTATGTCTTATCTATCAAAAATTTTCTCACTGGCCCCCTAATGGAGAAAAGAAGTGCAGTGTGGCCCCTCACCCAAAAAGGTTGGACACCTCTGTTCTACAACCTCCCCATGCCGGCCCCTCCTCTCCAGCCATCAGCCAGTGCCGGTGGTGCCCTCCATCAAAGAAAAGTAACAGCTGCCTGAAAATTAGTGGCAGCCATGACTGGAATTTGGGAGTTGCTTCCCAGGAATGCAGCTGAAAGGAGCCACTCGTGGAAAGAAGCTGCCTGGGGTGGCTTCTCTTGGTGGTGTATCTGGGGCACGGGTCCTCAGGGATGTTATGGAAAGAAGCTGCCTTGAGCAGCTCTTCTTGGAGGGTCCTCCAGACACACTGCAGAAAGAAGCTACTTAGTGTGTCTTCTTTTTGTGGCAGCACACCATGGACAGAAGCTGTTCCAGGCAACTTCTTTCTGCAGCATGCCTGAAGCATGGGCATGACAGGAGCCCTCTGCACCCCAGCTGCCCCCGAAAGAAGCTGTCTGGAATGGCTCTCAGTGGCAGGAGTGACAATTTCTGTGGCACTGCAGAGGGTGCCCCATGCTGCTTTGAATGGGCTTGCATGCCACTGTTGCCACACGTGCCGGGGGTTGCCTACCCTTGCCCTAGGCAATTTATGCCAGGGCTTAACTCCCCTGACACCTAGGAATTTTTTCCTAATGTTCAACCTAAACTGTCCTTGCTGCAATTTAAGCCAATTTCCTCTTGTCCTATCCTCAGAGGTTAAGGAGAACAATTTCTCTCCCTCCTCCTTGTAGCAGTCTTTTATTTACTTGAAAACTGTTATCCTGACTCCTCAGTCTTCTCTTCTCTAGACTAAACAAATTCAGTTTTTTCCATCTTCCTTCATAGGTCATGTTTTCTAACCGAGATGTTTCATCATGTTTGTTTTTCTTCTCTGGACTTTCTCTAGTTTATCCATATCTTTCCTGAGATGTGGCACCCATCACTGGACACAGTACCACTGTTGAGGCCTAATCAGGAGACCTGGACACTCTTCATGGCTCTGCAATTGGGCTTCTGGACCACTTAGAATCATAGAATCATAGGGTTGGCAGGGACCTCATAGGTCATCTAGTCCAACCCCCTGCCAGAGGCAGGACCACTCCCACTAAACCATCCCAGTCATGGTTTTGTCCAGCCGGGCCTTAAACACCTCCAAAGATGGAGACTCCACCACCTTCTTAGGCAGCTCATTCCAAGGCTTCACCACTCTCCTAGTAAAAAAGTTTTTTCTAATATCCAGCCTCGACCTCCCTAACCACAACTTGAGACCATTGCTCCTCGTTCTGTCCTCTGTTATTACCGAGAACAGTCAAGCTCCATCTTCCTTAGAGCATCCCTTCAAGTAGTTGAAGGTTGCTATCAAATCCCCCCTCAATCTTCTCTTCTGCAGACTAAATAAGCCTAATGCTTTCAGTCTTTCCTTATAGGGCTTGTGCTCCAGCCCTTTAATCATTTTGGTTGCCCTCCTCTGAACTCTCTCTAGCATGTCCCTGTCCTTTTTGTAGTGGGGAGCCCAAAACTGAACACAGTATTCTAGATGTGGCCTTACCAGTGCAGAATAGAGGGGAATGATCACATCCCTTGATCTGCTGGTAATACTTCTTTTGATGCAGCCCAGTATGCCATTGGCCTTTTTGGCAGAAAGAGCACACTGCTGACTCATATCTAGCTTCCCATCCACCATGACCCCCAGGTCTTTTTCTACACTGCTGCTACTTAGCTGAGTGTTTCCCAGCCTGTAGTGGTGCATAGGGTTTTTTTGTCCCACATGCAGGATTTTACACTTGTCCTTATTGAAGCTCATAAGATTTCTATTGGCCCACTGTTCCAATTTATCTAGATCTCCCTGAATCCTGTCCTTGCCCTCCAACGTGTCTACTAGTCCCCCCAGCTTGGTGTCATCCGCAAACTTACTGAGGATGCAGTCTATTCCATCATCCAGATCATTGATAAAAATGTTGAACAGAACCGGCCCCAGGACCAACCCCTGGGGCACACCACTCGTGACTGGCTGCCAGCTAGACATGGAACCATTGATTCCTACACGCTGAAACCGTTGATCTAGCCAGTTTTCTATCCACCCTATAGTCCACCTATCCAACCCATACTTCCTTAATTTGCCAATGAGAATGCTGTGGGAAACAGTATCAAAAGCCTTGCTAAAATCAAGGTATATGACATCAACGGTTCTTCCTGCATCCAGAAAACCAGTCATCTGATCATAGAAGGAGATGAGATTGGTCAGGCATGATTTACCCTTGGTAAATCCATGCTGACTGTTCCTGATCACTTTATTTTCCTCTAAGTGTTTGAGGATGGATTCTTTGAGAATCTGCTCCATAATTTTTCCAGGGATTGAGGTGAGGCTGACTGGTCTGTAATTCCCCGGATCCTCCTTTTTCCCTTTCTTGAAAATAGGCACTACGTTTGCTTTTTCCAGTCCTCTGGCACCTCCCCCATTCTCCATGAGTTTTGAAAGATAACGGCCAGAGGTGCTGCTATCTCATTGGCCAAGTCCCTTAGCACTCTTGGATGCAGTTCGTCCGGCCCCATGGACTTGTGCACATCCAGCTTCTTTAAGCAGTCCCTAATCTGACCTTCCGTCACCAAGGGCCTCTCTTCTTCTCTCCAATCTGCCATACCCATGGTAGTGGGCTGGGAGCTGACCCTGCCTGTGAAAACTGAAGCAAAAAATGCATTGAGCACTTCAGCTTTTTCCTCATCCTCTGTCACAAGGATGCCTGCCCTATTCAGCAAGGGGCCTACACCATCCCTGATCCTCTTCTTGTTATTAACATACTTGTAGAACCCCTTCTTGTTATCCTTTACATCCCTTGCTAACCGCAACTCCATTTGTCCTTTGGCCCTTCTGATTTTATCCCTGCAGTCCCTAGCAATATCTTTATATGCCTCCTTGGTCATCTGACCAAGCTTCCACTTCCTGTAAGCTTCCTTTTTATGTTTAAGCTCAGAGCAGAGTTCTCTGCTAAGCCATTCTGGCTGCCTCACATGTTTGTTCTTTCTCCTAATTGGAATGGCAACTTCCTGTGCCCTTAGCAGGGTTTCTTTAAAATATAACCAACTCTCTTGGACTCCTTTCCCCTTCAGATTAGCTTGCCAAGGGATCCTGCCCATCAGTTCCCTGAGGGAGCCAAAATCTGCTTTTTTGAAGTCCAGGGTTTTTGTTTTGCTTCTTTCCTTCCTTCCTTTAATCAGGATCCTGAACTCAACCATGTCATGGTCACTACTGCCTAGCTTGCCATTTACCTCTACGTCCCTGATCAATTCTTCCCTGTTTGTGAGCAGCAGGTCGAGCGGTGCAAGGTCCCTAGTTGGTTCCTCTAGCATTTGTACTAGAAAGTTGTCCCCAACATTCTCTAAAAACTTCCTGGATTGCCCATGCACTGCTGTATTGGCCTCCCCTCTCTGTGCTTCACTTCCCCTCTCTGTGCTTCAGTTTCTCCACGTCTAAAATGCCAATAAATGACAGTGACACTCATTAGTAAAGTACTTTGAAATCTGATGAGAAGCAAAATTTATGAGCATGAGCTATATTGGTATAAGTTTCATTATACTGGTAAAATTGAAACCCCACTAGGACATTGTACCTTTTTAACTATATTTGATTATAAAGTACAAAAACAATATGAATAGACGAAAGAGACACTCTTGTCCAATTAGGGAACAAAAGCAATCAACTGTGACCTAGACAGCCAATTAAAACAATTTCAGTTTCTAAACATGTGACTGTTTGGAAAATGAGACCAATCCCTGATTCCTGTGGGCCTGCAAGAATCCAGGAGCTCTTGGGAAACAAACACTCCACCCTTCCCTGACAGCAGGTGCTAGGTGAGTGCAAAATATGAGTAAGACAGTGATTTCAAACACTGATGTGTTTGATGCCACAGTGGAACCAAAGTACCAGTAGATGAAGGATCCCCCAACTTTTCAGTTCTGCAGGCTCCCTTGTGAGGCAAAGACATGACTATGGCCCTACCCCTTTGAGCCTCACATGACTTAGGCTCACAGAATGATTCCCATTACAGCCCACCAGTGGCTCACAGTTTCAAGAGCCACCTTATTAAATGATGAGACATATAAAGTTATCATTGCAGTCCCTTTAACCAGAGTCTTGGGACTGCCAATCCCATGCATTCAGACAGCATGAAACAGGTTCCACTGCACCCAAAAAATATAAAATTGGAGGAAATACTATGAGATTTTACAGTGGAGAACTTTGGAGGGTCTAATTATTTATTTCGCACTGGCTTGAGTAGTCACATCTTCAAGCACTTCTCCACAACTATGAGAATTAGAAACTTGCTTTTAGAACAAAGAAATCAGAGAACCTATCTGTCACCATATCTGCCTATCGCAGGGTTTTATAACATCATCCATCACTGCAGTATCGAATGTAGATGTAGCATGCCTTCTGCATCAAATCAAAAGCAACAGTGAAGTTCTCACTGAACTTCAGTGAGCCACTGGCTCATCTCCCTCTCCATGATTTAACTTTTACTTGGGATAGGTATGTTGTGATAGGGCATAACAAGCAGGATACCACTGGTTTTGGGTCTGGTTCTGTTCAGTATTTTCATCAGTGTTTTAGATGATGGCATAGAGAGTACACTTATAAAGTTTGTGGATGATAACAAGCTGGGAGGAGCTGCAAGTGCTTTGGACGATAGGACCACAATTCAAAATGATTTGGACAAACTGGTGAAATGGTCTGAGGTAAACAGAATGAAATTCAATAAATACAAGTGTAAAGTACTCCCCTTAGGAAAGAACAATCCTCTGCACACACACAAAATGGGCAATGACTGCCTAGGAAGGCGTACTGCAGAAAGGCATCTTGGTATCATAGCGAACTACAAGCTAAGCATGAGTCAACAGTGTAACAGTCTTGCAAAAAACCAAACACCAGTCTGGGATGTATTAACAGGAGTATTTTAAGTAAGACACAAGAAGTAATTCTTCCACTCTACTCTGCCCTGATTAGGCCTCAATTGGAGTATTGTGTCCAATTCTGGGTGCCCCATTTCAGGAAAGATCTGGACAAATTGGAGAAAGTCCAGAGAAGAGCAACATGAATGATTAGAGGTCTGGCACACTTGACTAATGAGGGAAGATTGAAAGAGCTGGGTTTGTTTAGTCTAGAAAAGAGGAGACAGAGGTGACATGATAACAATTTTCAAGATACTAAGAGGTTGTTACAAGGAGGAAGGAGAAAAACTGTTCTCCTTAACTGCTGATGATAGGACAAGAAGCAATGGGCTTAAATTACAGCAAGGGAGGTTTAAGTTGGATATTAGGAAAAAATTGCTAACTGTCAGGGTGATTAACTACTGGAATCAGTTACCTAGGAACGTTGTGGAATCTCCATCACTGGAAGTGTTTGAGAGCAGGTTAGACAAGCACCTGTCATGGATGGTTTAAGAGGGTTCTTGGTCCTGCCGTAAGTGCAGGAGACTGGACTTGATGACCTCTCTGAGTCCCTTCCAGTTTCTATGATTCTATGTTTTGTTGGGATTTTTTAGGTTTTAATATTTTCCTCTTTTGAGGGGTCATGGTGGAAGGGATGTCAGTCTTGTATCGGTCTTACAGTGAAAAGTTAAATTTTCCTCTGACAAGAAAGTGTTTGCAGCCTTTCCTATAAACACTCAAACTTTGGATTCACTTGGTCTCCTCTGGAAGTTTATTGCATAGCCAGATCTTCACATAATGTGATTCCAGGAACAAGTGCTTTAAGAAAAGCACCAAATATCACAAGACACACAATAAAAATCATGAATGTTGGCAACACTTCCTCTTCAGCTGAAACCCCAACCCACTTGGAATCCCACCAACAGGTGAGCAGGCAGTTAGGTGCATCATGCCTTGACCTGACACTATGGTTCAGCTGATGCTCACAGCTAACATCAGCAGAAAATCCCATGCTAACCAGCTGACAGGACTTACAGAGTAACAGGGGGGCACAGGGTTTGGAAAGACATTGGAATAATTCTCCATCCCACATGTCTCACCTCAGGAAGAAAGCCACTGGTGGATGGTGAGAATCAAACAGACACCCTGCAGGTAGTGGAGAAAGGGGTGATGCCTCTAAACAGATGGAAACCAAGAGAGAGCTAGCACGGTTCAAGGCAAAGAATGTGGAAAAGTCCTTGAGGTCATATTCCAGCTCGGAGAGGTTTCCCATTAAACCCACTACGTTCTAAGCGCCTTAAACCTCGCATGCAGCGGGCAGTCATTTCTGACAGCAAAAGACAGACTGTCACTAATAAGAGTGAGCCTGAAATTGCAGCAGGATTGGGCCTGGGGCTCTGGGCGGGAGGAACTGAGCGTGTGGGCCCGCGAGGGGCAGATTTGCACTGGGTTGTTATAACAACGGTAATCTGGGATGTAATGTAAAAAGCAGGCTTTCTGTTTAATGCAATTTGGTGCGAGTGGGGTTGGTGGGTGGAGCTCATCTTTGGTGGTAATGTAAAGAGCAGAAGCACTTGAGGAGATTAAGGGTGTTGGGATGGTTTTTAAAGTGATTGCGGGGAGGGGGAACTGCTGAGTCACAGATTCACAAAGGGAAACAGTTCAGAAAAAAAGAAACAATTGCACTTTCTCCAAAGCTCGCAGCTCTTGTGTACAAGGGATGATGGTGCTTCCACAGCTTGTGAGGACAAAGGCTTTGGAGGGCTGCTGAAGGGTAGACCAAGATGAGGGTTAGGTTTTGTGTGAAATTTCCCTTTGCCTCTCCAGCTCCATCAGGCTTTTCAATCCCTACCTACTGCTCCTTATTCCTTTCCTGGGTTCTTGTTCCAGCTCTCTCACTGACCAGCTGTGCAATTGCAGGCAGGTCATTTTCCCCCTCAGTGCCTCAGTTTCCCTACATGTAAAATGGGGATAATGACTTGAAGATGAGAGGGGTGATACCTGTGTAAAGCATCACTACAGGGCAGTCACACAGGGCTTGTGCAGAGCCTATGACTTTTCTTTTAAAATCATTCCTCTTCTCCTTTTGACTCAATTGCCTGCCCGTGGAGACTCTAAGGCTCAGAAAGACACAGTGGTCCAATGGCTAAGGCACAGGAGTAAGTCTCCAGAGGCCTGGGTGCCTCCCTTCTTTGCCACTGACATGCTGTGTAATCTTGGGTATGACAAGTCCCCTCTCTGTGTCTCAGTCCACCCCCCCCCCCGGCCTTCAAAATTTAAACTGTGAGCACATCAGGGATGTGCCCTTTCTCCCCATGTGCATGTGCAGCACCTAGCACAGTGGGGCCATGCTTGTGTTGGAGGCCTATTAGTGCTGTTGGTTTATAAATACAAATTTTTGTCTTTGCCACGGTAGCCCTGAGCATCTGTCTCAAGGGCATCCACCTCCCACCAAACTAAAAGTAAAACCAGGACAAGCATTCTGTTCCTTCAGTTTAAAGGCTAAAAAGGAAAGACCAAGGTCACAGGACCCAGAAGCAAGGTGGTGACAAACAAGTCCAACCCACTCCTACTCCTGGAACAGAACGTTCCCGGAGGACCAAAAATCCTTCCTGGAGTCTCTTGAGAGCTGCTGGGCCCTGCTGAACAAACACATTACCACCCTTTCTCGCTCCATCCAAGGAGAACAAATAACAAGGGTTCAGAGATGGAGTAAATTACATCGAACAGGGGGTGGCGAGGGAAGAAAATAAAAGTCAAACCCCTGAGCTGAGTTTCCTCTGTCCTCAGTGACTGGAACAAATCCAGAGCCTTGATTGAAACTGTATTAAGTATTCCAGGAGACAAACGCCAAGACCCGGAATAAAGATCAGCTGCTTGCGTTTATTTCCATAAGGTAATAATAACGTGTTCCTTTGCTTTATGAAGTAGAATTTGTTACAGCAGATGAGCTGTAAAAAATTGCAAAGTAAAAAAAAAAAATACTATAAATAAATTTGTAATTTTAACGTGCATTACCATGTAATTGAAAGGGTAAGCATGGAGCTGCTGGTACAATCAGTGGCTCTCTGCAGCCTGCCAAAGGAGTCTGACTAAGATGAACAAGCCAGAGGGGTGCTTTTCATTCAAGGGGCTGAAGGCATGTGTGTGAGAAGGGGGAGCCCAGGAAGAAGCTAGCAAGGAAAGGAATTGGAGGAAAACGAAAGGATTAAGCCCAGAGAAGAATGTGAATATTAAGGGAGAATGGAGCAGATAAAGTGGATTCATCCTAAGGGTATTTTTATTCACAGGCATTTCTGTGGCACTAACCACTGCATTATCTGGCTGCTTGTGAATACTGATGAAATGTCCCTCACTGTGAGGAGTGGCACTGTTGTTCTTATTCCCATTCTACAGATGGTGAAATGGAGGCACAGAGACAGCTTGTGCCTTGCCTAAATTTACAGTCAGTCAGTGACCAAAATGGGATTAGTGCTCAGCTATCTAGATCCCCCTCAGCACATGCCACCTCCCCACCCTTGCCACCGAACATGGGCTGTGTTCACACAGCCCTCTTATTTCGAAGCAACAGAGGTTGTTTCGAAATAAGATTTAGGCTGTTCACACGACACACGGTTGTTTCAAAACAACAGGTCCCGTTGTTTCGAAACAACGGTGTTGTTTCGTAACAAGTTAAACCCCATGAGGGGACGAAACAACGCCGTGCGAACATGTTGTTTCGAAACAACAGTTACTTGTTTCGAAATAACTGTTGCCTAAACCTGCTATTTTGCTTTGAGCTTTTTTCCTTAATTCGAATTAACAAACTGTTAATTCAAATTAAGTTATTTTGAAATAAGGCGTTATTTCGATACAAGTTGTTTCGAAACAACCGTATCGAAATAACCCCCTGTGTGTGAACACAGCCATGGGAGCTAAGCATGCAAGATGAGTAGCAGAGCCCTTCCAGCCAACGTGCTCAAGGCCCATCACAAACGCTGGGTGGGCTTCTGCATTTGGGGCCTGATCCCAAGCACTGTGGAGTCAGTGGAGCCTTTCTATGAATGGGATTAGGATCAGGTGCTTTGCAACACACCAGAATCGGCAGGCCTTGATTCACCCTTGCAGACCTCAGAGGATATAGCAGGGGGCAAGCTGGGCTCCTGCACATATAGAAATGAGTGCTGGAGGGAGCCCTCTGGGTACGCACCACAGGAGCCTGGGAGCTAGGGAAGGGGAAGAGGCTAAGGCTGGTAGGAATGGGCCATGTCATCTTCTCCAGGTGTCTTGCTGTGCATGGAACAGGGTGTTCCTGCAGATTCCAACCAACTTGTTCCATATTCTGGAACCCACAAACACCAGTGATAGTAAAATTCTCACTCAGAGTTCAGGCAGCCACCACTCTCCACCTTGCATGTATCCTTCAGCACTCACCTCTACTAGCAGGGCTGCAGAAAACTGCCAACTGATACCAGCTTGTCCAGGGTCAAGCTGTGATCTCTACTTCTGATTGGCTGAGAAGCACTCACCGTAACAGATCCTAATTGTCTAAGAATGGTATATAGAGACAATTGGTGCTACGTCACCCTATTACTTCTTCCCCCCATCATGCCCTGTCTATTTCAATTGTAAGCTCTTTGGAGCAAGAGTAATCCCTTGCTCTGTGTTTGCACAGCACCTAGGCCAAAAGAGCTCCACCCTGGCTGAAGCCTCTAGGAGCTAACATAAAACAAATATATTATTTATTAATTATTAATTATTATTATTATTATTATTATTAAGAAAAACAACTAGCTAGAAGTCCTGCAGAGCTGTGCTTGTGTGCTTCTTCCCTCCCAAGTTGGTGTTCTTTTTAAAAAAGAAATTAGGAAATTCCATACCACAACTACTGTTTAAGATCTCAAAGTGAAGCACATGCAAATCAGGAAATGCTAAAAGTAAGGCTGGCATCCACATGGGGAGTGTAAAATAAAGTTAAGGAAATAACCTTAAATCTGCCCTTCTTGTGCGTCTGCCTCAAGACACAGTCTTTACTTAGACAAGTGGAGGTTAGACTAGATGACCCTTGCAGTCCCTTCTAACCCTATGATTCTAATCAAATCCTAGTTCTCAAATGATGTAATACCATCATACATAGGGCCCTTCATTTTCAGCTTTTATTTTATTTAATCTTTTTCCTGGGAATTTATCAGTGTTTATCACTAGAACAATAACAGCTAACTACTAGTAATTTTTCTGGGTAGATATTGGGGTTTATTTTGGTAGATGGAAGGATGGGGGGAAGTAGTCAATGGATTAATAGGCTGATGAATGGAATTCAGTGTGGTTTGCTGAAGAACTAAAACAGAACTCAAACCACAAGTGTCACCTCTGAGTTTAAGTAAACAATGTATCCCTAAGCCAAAAATAAAACTTTTCACTTGAATAAATGGTTTACTGTTGTAGACTTAAAACTTCTTGCCTATTTGCACCTTTTTGTTTCTGTCTTAAATGTTGTTTGTTCTCCAAATGTTCTTTAATCCAGTCAGCTTCAGTGTTGACTTTGATGCCACCCTGTTTATATCGCATACATTCAACTTTGTCCTGGTCTCCTGTTTCTGTTTTTTTTTTTTTTTAAACCATTACTTCCTTGTATTTGAAACATATTCTGATACAGATTTTCATTTTCTTCTCTAATGCATCAAATCTGTAAACCACTATCTGCCAACAGCTCGAAATGTGTACAGGTGGGCATGAGAGTCCTCTGCACATTCAGATGCACACGCACTTCAGAGCTTCCGTTCATGCTTGTTTGTTGACTGTATCTATCTGTTAAACTAATACATAGTCTTACTTCAACAGGCTGCTTGCGTATACATACAAGCTAACATACTATCGTAATACATACATCTCATGCAATCTACTGTATTTTCCTAATAAAGCAAGTTATTTTTTATATATTTTAATGATACAGAAGTAGGATAAAAGTTGGAAAAAATGAATAGTACTTTCTGTAAAGCCCAGGATTCTTTCAGTAAAAATTGGTTTTTGAAAACGAAGGGACTTAATCATTCAGCATCATCTCTTTCGGGGCTGGAACTGTCTCCTTACTATGTGCCTGTACAGCACCTAGCACAATGGGGCCAAAGACCCTTAGGTGAGTCTCTAATACAGATAAGATATATGAACAATGATACAATTAATAAATCTTTCCAAACAGCCAGGTGTGTCATTGTTATTTCTAGCAGTTGCTCCCATGGAGAGAGGCGAAACAAAGGAGGGTCTTGTTCTGCAGGTAATAATAATTATAACGAGGATACAGTAACTATAATATAATGGTGACATACGGTTAGAGCTATCCCTGTACAAGAAGGAGAATAAACTGTATCAGTGCAAGGTACCTTTATAGCTGGAGAACTTTGTCCACATGTCGGGTTGAACTAGTCTAATTATATGTGTACGAAGATCACAGTCCTCACCCAAATAGTTAAACCAGTACAAAAACTGAGTGTAGACCAGGCTTAATGGTGTAATTTTATAGTGGTACAATTTTGTATGTGGATGCTCTTGAAGCAATTTAAATCTAGAGTAGGCCTGGTCTATGCACTATTTTTATACCCATATATGGGGGACAGGGTCTGTCCTGAGCTACAGATTCTCCAAGGCATGGCTCAGCAAAGTGCAGCGATAGATAACCTTCCTTTGTAAAGTGGTTTGAGATGCACAAGGGAAAAGTGCTATAAAGAGCCAGATATCATTCATAAAGCCATAGCCTATGTTAAAAAAAAGAACCCCACCACCTGGAGCTTGTTTTGGTTTACTTGTTAGATTATTTGAAACTGTTGCATTAAAGAAATTATCCCAGCATCTTTGTTTTGGTTCAACAACAGCTGGTGAGCTGGGAACTGTCCCGTTCCAAATGGCGAGGTTGGGAGGATCAGAAAGACCTGTCATCTGTGAGGCGTGGAAGATGCAGCCAGCACTGCGACAAGGGACAAAAGAGAGAAGAGGAAAAAAAAACCCAAAAACCTGGAGCAGTCAACATACAATTGGGGAATAGTCACTCCAAACAAAGTGGGTAAGCCAGTGCAGTGGTAAGTGATTAGCAGGGAAGCAGAGATAAGCAGGCAAGGCTCTGAGCTCAGACGCTGATTAGGAAGGAGGGTGTGGGATTTTATTTCCCTTGGATGAATAATTGTGAAATTCTCCATGAAGTATATGAAGGACACCGTGAAACAATCCTCCCTGTGGTTCTGACAGCCATCCTCATGGACTGAGCCTCAGTAGGGAAGGCCTTCTGCCTAGGGAGGACAGCTTTCAAAATCCAGCCTGGGGATCTCCAAAAAAGCTGCCCTTGTGATGCTTTCTGAGACCGATGCATTGACTAGCTGGCTGCTCCCTGCTCCTCTTCAGGGCTGACTGCCAGTAGAGCACTTTGTGCCATTACAGTCCCATCCCTAGTTTTGTCTGATGGACTTTTCTTTGCCCCCATTTCATCATTATGAGTCACTATTTAGCTCTTGGAGGCCTATGAAACTGTAATAAATCGCTACCACAATGTCCGACACCATAGTCCTCAGATCCATTTTATGCACATGGACATGGGTCCAAAAGCCTAGCTGAAAGAGAGGCTCCATGGTTGCTGGAATGTATGGGCTCAGGGAAGTAGTCTCAGACACATACATGTCTAATTCTAACCTATCTGATACACATTAGCCACACCACTTCTTTCTTGCAGCTCTAGAGGTAATAACATTTCTCACCCCTGGAGAAATTGTGTGGGCAGGGGGAGGAGTCACCCAACCACAAGAAAGCAAAAATGTTTTGGTCTCATCTTGAATTTTCCCCAGATGTTAATGTTCTTGGATATAATACCTGAGCTGACTGGGAAAGCAATGACATTTTCTTGGGAAACTGGTAAACTTTACACTTGGCTGGCGAAATCAAATCCACAAATATTCATCCTGCTGAAAGTCAGGGCAGTAGTGTGGTTCAGAGAATACTTGCATTCAATTCCCAGCTCTGCCAAAGGGGTTCAGTATGTGCCCTTGGAGATGTCATTCAATCTCTCTGTAGCTCAGTTTCCCTGTCTGTAAAATGGAAATGATGCTTCCATTGTCTGCACTGTCCATTTAGATTATAAACTCTTCTGTGTATGGCCCCTGGCACCATGGGCCTTCCATCTCACTTATGGGTCTCTTGGCACTATGGTAATTCAAATAATTTATCTTTTTTCCCTGGAGAATTGCATTTTGCCATTTTTCACCAGGAAAAGCTGCATTTGCTTCCTATTGGATGAACAGCACGATGATGTCCTCAGACAACCATAGCTGGTTCCCTCTCTCCCAGGTTCAATAGAGGAGCCAAAATTTGAAAGGGCTTTGGAGACACTGGCTATGTCCACACCTAGCTGGTTAAATCGATTTAAGTTAAGTTGATTTAAAATAATTAAATCAATTTAAGCTAAATCGATTTAACAGGTCCACACCAAAAATCCCCAAATCAAACTAGCATGTCCAGATGCAGGACTTGCTAGTTCGATTCTGGAAAGAGGCACCCTGGGAGGAGGAAAGGAACTGGTGGTGAAATCAATTTAAACAATTATTTTGAAATAACATGTCCGAACGGTGTTATTTTGAAACAACTGTTTTGATTTAAGCAACGTTTTGATTTAAAACCAGGTTTTAAGGAATAACTCTAACTTTCCTGGAATCGAAATAAAGGAGCTCCTTATTTCGATTCAAGGAAAATGTTGTGCGGACATAAACTCTTTTAGATCGAAATAACCAGCATTATTTCGATCTAAAAGCTGTGGGTGGACATACCCATTGAGCTGCCATTTAGTGGTGCTCCTCCCACCATGATTGGACTAAAACACTGGAAGCCTGGAGGATAAATGAAGAATCACACCATGCAGGACTGTTGGTCTGACATCACTCATCACCATTAGGTTCACTTTGAACTAGATAAAATAAGTGTCTCATCTGAACAATTCTGATGTAAACCTGGAGTGAGTTCAAACTTCCTCCATGCCCATGATACAGAGCTTAGCCTTGGTCAGTAGACATGGGCAACAGCCTCATATCTGTAGGTCTCCATGTGGTGGGTGTGCTAGAATCCAGAGGGTAGGTGTTGTTTGCCTGTCTTGATTTCTTTACCTCACTCCCTACCCTGGACCAGGTCTATTCCTGCATGAAGCTCTCTAAGGTGAAAAGCCAAAGGAGTAGCTGGGCTCAGTGTTGAACCATGACATTTTATGTGATGATATTTGTGAAAGTTAATGAGACCAGTTACTGCTGGTGGGGAAAAATATACAACCCACCATGGCAAATATTAGGGAGAGTGAAATGGTCAGTTCCCCACAGTTCCAATGCTTCCATCAAACTACTATAGCAACTGACACTCATGTCCCCCACTCTATGGCTGGTTCTGACTGGTGTAAGGCAGGCTTAGAAGCTGTGCCTAACAGCTTCTGAGGGGAGGAGCAACTAATCTGCATGGGTTTAGTATTTGCATGAGCACAAAAAAATATATTAGCATAAATTCACTTTGGGTGCAGGGCAATATGGGTAATGGTATTTGGGGTTGATCTGATCACAAATCTGTCAATATCTGTAATGCTACTGAAGAGAAATATGAAATACTGTCTTTGGTGATGTGCTACTCTTTGATTGTTCCAAATCTGTTTGGGTTAAAGTGTAAAAGCTACCCTTAGCTAAAAAGAGACTTGTAAGAGAGGTTTGTTTCAGCCTGGAAAGTAAAGACAGGGGAGTTGTTTGTATGGTGGTTTTTGGAGTTATGCTTAAGGCATTTTGCCTTAGACCCATTGTCAAATGATAGATCTAGCTGGGCTTCTTTTGAGACCTTTCTTTGTTATTTTAATGGAAGATGCTGTTTCTAGCTACTTGAAGTTTAAAAGCTAAAATCATTGAGAGAGACAAACTCTCCCTCTGAGCTGAAATCACTGGAGTAGCAGATGGAGTGACCAGTGGGTGGAGCTGGTGGATGGTGAGAGTGGCCAGTAGTGAGCTGGGTGGTGTGAGTGACTTGTGGGTGGAGCCAGTGGATGGTGAGACCAGCCAGTGGGGAGCTAGGTGGTGTGAGTGACTGGTGGGTGGAGCTGGTGGACAGCAGATGGAGCCAAGTGATGATGCTAGTGGATGGAGTGAGTGACCAGTGATTGGTGCTGGTGGACAGCTAGCATGAAAGACACTCCCTACATACCCTAGGGTTGGTTGGGAGCCTAGTTAGCACTGATTCCCTAGGTCAGTGTAGGTTTTGCATTAAGTCTTGTATGCTCTGTTATGCGGGGTGCATTGCTGGGAACCTTGCTCTGTACTGATTTTCTAGATCAGTGCTGATTTCTGTTATTTGGTCTTTTACATTCTGTTATTACTACTATTATTACTACTACTGTTGTTACTACTACTATTATTACTACTATTAAAAGTTCTGTATACTACACTCATCTTGCGCTTGGGAAACCTTACCCCTTTGGGGTGCTCAGGGAATAGTGCATGATTTCCCAGCAACCTAGGTGGGGGCTTGAGCTGGTGGGTGGTGTTACATTATTTGGAAACCCCTAGATACAGAACACGACCCTTGTCCTGCCATTGCCCTGGTAGAAGGGTTGCACTGAGAAAAAGCCAACAATCCCTTCCAAGAGAGGCCAGGTTAAGGATCAGCTCCAAGCCCACTGAGGTCAGTGGCAAGACCTCCATTGACTTCAAAGGGCTTAGGATCGGACTATTTAGCAGCATGAACTGGGTTAGTCTGTCTAGGAGTTAGAGAGACAGAGAGAAACACAGGGCCATTCTGTGTCCAGCAGCCTTAATACAGAATGCCTGGTACATGCATGATAATAGACTGGCTGTTGCCAAACTATCCTTTCTCAAGACTGCTGGTGATATTAGACTAGAAATAAGGCATGGTATGTCACAGTGGGGTAATTAACCACTGCAGTGATGTCCCATCACTTTTATATCTCTGCCACTTTTGCAATCCAGATGGGTTTTTTCCCCAGAAGATGTGATCTAGTTCAAACTGTAGTTAGTTTAGGGTCAGTCCTCAGGCTGCATTATACACAAAGTTAGACTTGAGGATCATAATGGTCTCTTCTAGCTTTATATACTAAGACACCCCCTACTCCTTATTATCTATCAACAAAGAGCAGCAGGTGAGAATCCAACTTGTACAGAATCAAGTACGACTTTGCTAGGCCCCTTCCTTGCCTGGTTGGGGGTTAGACTCTAGCTGTGGCTAATTATCGACTAGGAAACTTCCAATCCCTGGGGAGCAAAGGGGAAGAAAAGGGATTTCAAAACCAAATGGCAACAATGAAACAACAACAAAAGACCCTAAGACAATAGAGCAGAAAGGAAGTGAGAGTGTCAGCAATGGGGGAGGGGATGTCTGTGGAGAGAGATGACAGAAGGGAGAAAAGGAAAAGGCTTCCCGATGTGCAAGCATTGTAAAAAAGCTGCTACATGCTTTTCAGAATCAAGATCTCTTCAGTCGCCACATCTGCATTCAGTTCTGAGCAGGACAAAGGTTAATAAAGGGGCAAAAGCATGAATCTCAACAGTTTTGGGGCAAGGAAGAGGAAAAAGGGATTCATGCTTTCGCCCCTTTTTCCTCTTCCTTGCCCCAAAACTGTTGAGGAACTGGACTTGTGCACTAGGGGCAGATGTCCACATGGAGGGAAGGTATCTTTGCAAAAGAACAGGGGTTAAGGTATGACTTGGTGGGCCCCAGAGCCAGTGTTCCCACTGAGCTGCATGACTGCATGGCTGCGCAGCCCACGCCCAGGGTTTAAAGTAAGCTGGAATGGGGCCCACTATTTTTAGGAGCTCAGTGTTCTGAGGCCCCTAAAAATAGAACGTGGACCCAGAACGCTGCGCTCCAGGGCGCTCCAGGGCCCACTGTTTTAAAACAGCAGGCCCTGGAACGCAACGTTCCAGTTCCATGTTCTATTTTTAAGGGCCTAAATGCTGAGCCCCTAAAAACAGCAGGCCCCAGAGCGGCATTCCACTGCGTTCTGGCAGGCAGGGCCAGGGGCAGGGCCAGGGGCATTGCTAAGGGGCTCAAAGCCCACCCCAACCCCCTCACCTTCCATACCCTGCCCCCAACATGGGGCCTGCTGCCTCTGCCTCAGTCACACTGCTGCCCAGACCCAGGGCCTACTGCCCCCCCCAGTCACACCACGACCAGTGAATGCGGGGTGGCCCAGCTTGTGCCGAGGGGGATTTTGGGAGCAGGGGGTGGGGTGCTGGCATGGGGGCCAGAAGCTGGGGTCCAGAGCCCACCGGCACAGGGGGATTGGGGACAGGGCAGGGGCAGCCGGACATGAAAGGGGGTGGAGAGTTGGAGGGAAGATAGGGTTGGGCTGGCTGGGGGGGAATGGGGGGAGGGATTGGGCTGACAGGGGCAGTGACCGGGAGGGCAGGGGAGACTGGATTGGGCCAGCAGGGTGGACAGGATCGGGCCTGAATGGGGGAGCAGCGGGCAACATAAGTTGCTCAGCTGTGTTGGGGCCTTAGAGGGAACATTGCCCAGAACCCACCTACATTTCTGGGTCCCCCCTTCAAGCAGGTCTGGGCCCCCCCCTTCATGAACCCCAGCTACTGCCTCAAAACACCTGCATTTCCAGCCCACCTACTGCCCCCACCCCAGCTACTGCCCCCAAAATGTCTGCCCCCATGAGATCCCTCTTTTCCCATGTCTTCTTCAATCCCCATTCCCTAAGCTCCCTGCCCCCATGTTCCCACTCCAGCCCTCCTAAACCCCCAGCTCCCTGTCTTCACTTCACCCCTTTCAGCCCCCCCAACCCTTTCCACATCTTCCCAGCCCCCTTCAGTCCCCTTGTCCCCATTGCCCTACGCCACCCTCTTCAGCCACCCAACCCCTCCACACCTTCCCAGAACCCCCCCCCCCCCCAAATGCCCTTTCCCAACTGGAGCCTGACTCCCCAACCCCCAGAGCCTCCTTACCCATGCTGCTGAGGAGCCGGGCTGGGCTTTGGGGAGGGAGGCTGGAGCGCTGGCTGGCAAGAGGGTGCCAGACCCGAGACTGGGGCCAGGTAGCGTGCATCACCCAGGCCCAGCAGGCAAGGAATGGGGCTGCCGCAAGCCCTGGGAAAAGGCAGGGGGTGTTGGCCAGGCTCGCTCCAGCCCACAGCCCCTTCCCTGAGCCGGCCCTAGGGGAATGCTCCAGAACACTGCAATCTAGCATGTTCCTTCTCTTTTTAGGGGGTCCCGGAATGCAATCTTCTGGCACATTCCCCCATTTTAGGGGCCCCAGAACACTGCACGCCTAAAAATAGGGGTCATTCCCCCTTACTTTAACCCCTGCAAAAGAATAACACTATAGCTGCATTTGAGAGGTGGGCACCCTGCCCCCACACAATCCAAGAATTTACAAATGAAGCAGCAGTGCATGGGTGGTCCCAGAGAACAAGAGGCCATGACAATGCTGAGGGAAGGGAAATGGTAAGGTGTGAGTTATGGCAGCTAAAGCGTCCCAGCAGTGGAAGATGGAACACTAGATTAACTTGCAATATATCATTCAGCCACTAGATGTCTCTCCATGCTGTAAAGAGCATTTGATGAAGTGGGATTTTTCCCCACGAAAGCTCATGCAATAAATAAATTTATTAGTCTTTAAGCGCCACAGAACTCCTTGTTTCTTTTGCTGGACTTGACTGACATGGCTACTCCGTTTCAGAACTAGGCACGAGGTAGTGCCTGATAAACAAGAGAGACAAAGTTGAGACTCAAGCTGTGTGGAATCTGTAAGGGTGCTAGAGCACTTTTCTTTCATAGATGCCTATTTTGGCTCCACAAACCTAAATAGAAAGGATGCAGCAGTTCCCAGAGCTTAGCACACACAGGAGCAGGACTATTAGAAAAATCCTTCTTTCCTCTGCACTCTTTTGTGTCCCTCAAACCAACCCCACCTGCCTGCCAGACACATTTGAAAGCATTTGTTTAAGCATCTAGTCCCACTGCCAATCACTATTTCATACCTACAGTGGCCGGTCCTCCTGACAGGATAGAAAGGAGGCGGCTGAGCTGGAAGAAAGCAAGAAGTTTCACAATCCAACAGTGCCTCTTGGAGCACATACGGTAGCAGGTTGCTACAGGGCCTTAGTATAGTGTGAAGGGGTAACACCAATGGAGGCTTCCACTGAATAGGTCAGTGAGTTCTCTGCAGGGAATGAAAAAGAAGAGGACAGGAATACACAGCAAGCCATGCTCTGGAAATAGTGACCTCAGCCTTCTCCTATGACAGGAAGTGGGCCAGACAGTTATTCCAAGTGCTGCCATGTTGCCACATCTCATGACTTTCCTGTGAGTCTTAGCCAAGCGGGTGCTTTTATTAACGCTCCAGCGCCTGGATTCATGTGATGATGTGAGAATCTCTGCATTCTTTTTTTTTTTTTTTTTTTTTTAAGGAGTCAGTTTCTGGTCCTTGTAACTGCAACAAAAACCTTAGAAAGGTGATGACAGTTCCAGGTTCTCATCCCAACTGTGGCACATTTAAGAAGTCAGGACTTCTAAGCCAATCACAGGATGGTTTGGGGCTCTGCCTCACAACACTGGAAGTGACAATGCTAGTGCCAGGAATCTGGCTTCCTCTGTTCCAATCATCCTGTTTCACTCCAGGCCCTGTTGAACTATTCAGTATCATGATGTCCATGTTACAGGTGGGGAAACTGAGGCACAGAGCAGTTAATTGACTGCAGTAGACCAAAGTCCAGGAAGAGAACACAGAGAACTGACCACAGACTTGAGAGATCCATCTATTAGGTAGCATTGCTCTTCAGCAGGCACCACGTGTC
Organism: Podocnemis expansa; assembly: GCA_007922195.1. Classification (NCBI taxonomy): domain Eukaryota; kingdom Metazoa; phylum Chordata; order Testudines; family Podocnemididae; genus Podocnemis; species Podocnemis expansa. The sequence goes on along the minus strand of ML681963.1, from coordinate 293,104 downwards.
CACTGTGAAGCAGAACCACAAGGTGGATTTCCACTCAAGTCACAACAATCCTGGTCCTGGGGGAGCACATCCCTGATCACCATGTATGATATAGAGCAATGACAGACAGAAAGAGCCCAGGAGTCACCACAAGACCATATTTGTATGGCCATCTGCATACTCCAGTGTCCATCAGTTCTAGTGGAGGTAGCACTGTCTGGAAGAACAGGCTCTGGGCAAGGCTTAGCCTTCATTACTGGCAGACAGAAAGAAATAAAAAGATGACAAATAGCTTTCACTGGGCAAGGACAATGCAGCATAGGTCCTTCAACTTCACTAGCCAGTGAACATCAATTTCTGCAGCAGATTACAGAGAGTAGAAAACCTGAAGATCATGGTGAAACATGAAGCTCATGGTAAAACCAGAGAGGGCTCACCTCCCGCTCTGAAATGTGAAAACAGACCCAATTCGCCTCCCATTGCTCCCAGGCCAGTAGGCTATGTCAGATCATGTCTTTTACAGAGAGATGGCTGGGGAAAAGCCTCAAAAGCAAGGACTGTGCAAAGTTGATTTGCCCCCTTGCGAAGGTCCAATTGATGCCACCAGTCTCCAGAAACTTAAAATATGAGGAGGGATCAGATTGGATTGTCGTTAGCTACGTTGCTGGTTGAGTCACTTGTACTTAGTTACAGCATTTCAGATTAGCAGAAGTGTGCTTGGTCTCAGAAAGGGAGAGAGAGTGGAGAGCAGAAAGAACTTCACTCAGTGTATTTCATTTTTGGTTCAGAATATGCATCAAATGGCTTAGGAAGGTTTTTCATTAGAGCAGGTTGAAATTCTTTCAACAAAATGAATTTGTCAAAATATGCTGTTTCATCTAAAATGAAACGTTTTGCAGAAATGCATCAACTTCAGCAAATTTTTTGACAGTAAGTTTGCTGTAAGCTCAGGGTGGACTCTCCACTCACTTCTGACCAATGAGACATGGGGAAGTAAAAGGGATGTCAAAATCCTCATCTTGTCACCATGAAACTGGATGTTTTGACATAGTTGCAATTTGTAAAATGTTCACAAGACATTGTTTTGATTACACCTTGGAACAAAAACAGATTCAGAACCTCAAATGTCAAAGAAAGAACTGTCATGCTCCACCCAGCCATGGGTCTCATGATGCTGGATGACCCACAGCTGGACCTCCCAGCAAAATGCTCAGAGAAACTCATTGCATCAGAAAAACAGAGACGGCTGGAACATTACACTTAGGAACCTCTAATATACCATAGCCAGGTGACAAAAGGCTTTATGGTGCACCACAAGGAGAACCTGTGCCAAGAATGCACCCATCCCAAGGTGTACTTGGCCAGCTCTGCTCTATTAAACAATTCCTTCTCTGGTCTGAGATATCAGCAGTGATGGTAGAGAGCGTCAAGTGAGAAAAGCCATGGAAAGGGAGGAAAGAAGGTCCAGTGATTAGCGCACATGTCTAGAACCTGGGACACCTATGGTGGAGCAGGGATTTGATCCCAGTTCTGTGTGGTTTTGGGCAAGTCACTTAGTTGCTCAGTGACTCAGTTTCCCCATCTGCACAATGAGGATAATAGCTCTGCCTACCTCAGGGATATTATGATGATAAGTGCACTGAAGATTGGGGGTGCTCAAACATTAGGGTGGCGGGAGTCAGATGTAACTAAAATAGAGAGAATGAGGTTACTAATGAGATGCCACACACTGGACTGACAGAAGGGCTAGCCATTTCAAGAGACAATCAACCAAGGGCTTCAGGACCTTGGCAAAGCCTCACTTACAACAAGCCCTATAATTCTACTAACTCACAGAGCATGAAACAGAACCACAGATCATGTGTCTCTAGGTAAGTTTTCACCCTCCACTGAAATGCAGCCACCTCTGGGACAGAATGTGGTAGCCGCGCAACAGCCACACAGCAGTGCTGCACAGCAGTGTAATTCAGCATCTGGATCTGGCTTTTCGTTCCAGCAGGCAAGAGGGGTGAAGCAGCACACACAGCCCCAGAGTCGTAGTTGGTAAGGACTGACACCGTGAACTTCCATTTCTGAACAGAGAGCAATACTGACAGGTTCCAAAGTGATTCCAGTCCAGTCGTTCTTGGGCAGACTGCTAGCCATGATGCCATGTGGTGTATGGTTCAGAGCTGTGGTTTCCAATCTGTGGTCCGTGGACCACTGGGGGGCCGCAGAGCCACTTAAAGGAGTCCGCAGACAGGCTGGGAGCTGGGGCTGGACGACGCCGGCGGCAGGAGTTAGGGGAGCCTGGAGCCAGGGGAGCCAGGAACCAGACAATGGCAAGGAGCTGCTCTGCCCCAGGCTGGAAGTTTTTAAAAGTCCCCTGCCACCCTGAGCATGGTGAGATCATGCTCGGGGTGGGGGGAGAGCAGCCTACAGCATGGCTGCTCCCAGCTCCAGCGGCCAGGTAAGGGGGCCCTGGGTGGGGGGAGTTGGATTCGGGGACCAGCATCTGGGGAAAGGGTACGGGGGGGGTCTGCCTGGGGCAGAATGGGAAGTCAGTGCTAGGGCAGGAGTTAGGCATGGGGCCCCCCTGGTGGCCCCCCTCCCCTGCCACAGCCCTGCCCGGTTCCTCCAGTGCCCCCGGCCAGGGATCTGATGCTCTGTGCACAGGGGCTGGCCCCGGCGGTGGCCCGGGCGGTTCATCCGGGCGTTTCCCCCCCCCCACTGCAGCACCCCTCCCCCATTGAATCGCAGCCTCAGATTTTTTTTTTTTTTGAAAAGGGGTCCCCGGCCTTCAAAAGGTTGGGAACCCCTGGTTTAGAGAACGTGTTAGGCTAGAGCAGGGGTCTGCAACCTGCAGCTCTAGAGCTGCACGTGGCTCTTTGGCTGCTCCCCTTCTGTCTCTGGGCTCCTTCAGCCCCAACACAGGGGACCCTTAGGCAGGCAGCCTGGTCCAGCTCCCCCTATGCCCCATCAGGAGGCTGCACCTACTGTGGCTCTCAAAACACTTGATTATTGAAGGAATTTTTTAAACTAGCTGGTCATCTTTTGGGTTGCTGACCCCTGGGCTAGAGGCTGAAGGAAGACCCAGATGCATGACAGGGCAGCTCCTGTTCTTTTGGTGTCTCTTCCTTCACTCAAACACCCTATCCATTTGTGCAGCGACTGTCCAGGTGCCGCGCCACTTAGTACAGGCACAGGACTTCTGCCCAGTCACTCCTGTGTCCTCCTGCAGCCTTTCTTATGGTGCTGCATGTCTGGATTGCTCATGTTTCACTTGACCTGGCCTGAACGGCTGCTGTCAAGCATCCTGCGTTTTCGCTTCCACTTACAACTGGGAACAAAGCAAGCGGCAATTGAGCAGGCATGGAGCTGCCTGGCTGGCTCTCCCTACCTCCTCTCTCCACTCCATTAGTCATGCTGTCGAGCTTTCTATTAGTTCCTTTCAATATTTTATAGTGGCTCTTTCCCTTCAGGTGGTAACAATGCAAGGGTCAGCAGAACTCAAGCCGCAGCTGCTGTCTCCAGCCCCACCATCTCCGCTAGTTATTTACCAACGCACATGATTATTACTCACTTGCATTGCACAAAGGGAAAAGCCTGTCAAGTCCTTTTTTTTTTTAGTCTCATTTGCTGCTCCAGCCTGCTGAAGGCTTATGCGTTATCTCTGCTGTATGGGGAGGCGGTGAGATAGATCTGATCTGTTACAGGTGTAATTATCTCCATTGGGTTCCAACCAGAGCTGGGGTGAAGACTTGTTACCTCCTTCAACCTCTGCGTAAAGGCTCTTTAACCCCTGGAGTACCTTATCTGGTAAACTCCCTGGGACCACATAGTTTCCCTCAACATGGCCACTAATGCAACCGGAGATGAGACTCTTGATTTTGGGGTTCGCCAGATGTCACTTTTCGGGACAGATGCAGATCATCCACAGAGCACCAAACAGGTTACTCCAATTGATTTAAAGCTGTGAGGTAAACCCAAGAAGTATAGTCAAATCACCACACCCTATGGTCTATCCCTAGTGCAGGCCTGCTTTGAACAGCTAAGTAGGGTCCCTGGCAATGTTCCCTCTAAGGCCCAAACGCAGCTGAGCAATGTATGTTGCTCACTGCGCGCCCCCCTGCTGCACGGGCCTGATCCTGTCCTCCCCAGTGGCCCAATCCTGCCCCCCTCCGCTCTCCCCACCATTGGAGAGCGGGGGGGCCACGGACCACCAGGGCCACAAGCTCCACTGCCCGCCCGGCCTCCTGGCAGCAAGCACTGACCAGCCAGCCCAGCCTACCCCTGGTCGTGCCTCCCTAAGGGGAAGACAGGGCCGGTGCTGAGCTGCAGCGTGCGGGGTTGGGGCCCTGGAGCAACCTGCTGAGAAGAGTTTGGGCCGCTTTGCCCCCGGCACCCCAGGCCATGGATCAGGCTCATTCAGGCCTTGGGCAGGGGCTGGGGACAAAGCGACCCAAACTCTTTGGAGTGGGCTGCTCAAGGGCCCCAACTCCACACACTACAGCTCAAGTGCTGGCCCTGTCCACCCCTGGGGAGGTGCGGCTGGCCGGAGGTAGGCTGGGCTGGCTGCTCCACCCTGCTGCGGTGAGGCCGGGCAGGCAGGCAGGCAGAGCAGCCTCCGGCCCTGATGGTCCACAGGCCGCCCCCCTGGGATTTGAAAGGGGGGGCGGTTAGGGCCCCCTTATCTGGCCCCTGGAGCAGTGCAGCCTGGCCCTCGGCCACTCCTCCGGCTGGAGGAGCTCTCAATGAGCATGTGCAGAAAGCCTGTGCACACTCAGTAAGAGCGTACTCTGAGCAGGAGTTTTAAAAACTACCAGCTCAGAGGAGCTCTCAGTTGGCTGGAAGACTTTGTTTTCCGGCTGGGCAGGGACTGCAGCTGCCAGCTGTGCATGGCTGGCAGCGTTCTGTGCGCAAGGCAGCACTGGGGGCGGCGCAGCCGCGTGGCCGTGCAGCTTAGAGGGAACATTGGTACCTGGACTGATGGCACAGCAGCGCTAGCCAATCAGCATTCTCTAACGTGGTGTTGTGATTCCAAGAAACATGAAAAGACAAACACGGAAGCAGGATCTGTGCTGGATGGATGCTGGCAGCATGAAGCAAAACAGTCTCCTGCCACAAGACATAGGACCACTCCATAGTGCATGGAGCAACTTCTCCAAAGTTGGAAGGAGCTGGGATTGGGGTGGTTGTCTGAATACACACTGGAGGGATGGATCTGATCAGAGAATTTGGGGCCTGGTTCAAAACTTCCCTGAAGTCTGAGAGAGTTTGCACACACACACCCCAACACAGTGTTCTGGAACCATCCAGGAATAAGTCCCACCAAAACATGGCATCCCTTTAGAGTCTGAAGACACCAGGCAGGAAAGGCTAAGCCTTCTGCCCAGCATTTGGGAAACTTGCTTTGAGTGCTGCCAGAAGGCAGTGAAGGCTAACACTCTGGGAGGTTTGTCTTGTCTCCAAAGTGTTCGTGTTCAGCTTCCTTTTTCGCCACTAACTGTGTGTGAAATGAGTGCTGGTGTAAAACATACATGTGGCAAACTCAAAGCCTGGAATCCTCTTGTTACCCAGACAGGAGGGATGCACACAGTGCTGGCTGCCTTGTGGCCAAGGCACTGGACTGGGTGTCAAGAAAGCTGTGTTCAGGTCCTACAGGCTCCTTGGGAGAGTCACTTAATCTTTGTATGCCTCAGTTCCCTATCTGTGAAGTGAAGATAACATCCCCCCATGTGACAGCAGGAGGGTTGCAAGAGGCTTAGATGAGTATAGGCTGTGGAACGAAGATGCTGCCTCCCCTACCTTGAGAGGCCCAATGGAGCTCAGGGACCCATTGTGCTAGGCATGTACTATGCAGTGAGAGATGGTCCCTGGTCCAAAGAGCTTGCAATCTAAATAAACAAGACAAGGAAAGGGAAGGAGAAGAGTGACTTACCCCAGAATAGAACCCAAGTGTCCTGAGTTCCAATCTTGCGCTTTCTATGTGTCTTTTTCTTGCCTTGGAAGGGCCACCCCTGGGAAAAGAAGGAGGCGCATAGTCTCAAAGATCAGAGTGCCCCCAGTGGTAACTCAAAACAGCACTACTGAGCATCATTTCACTGTGGCTAAGCCTACATTTAGATTGTTAAATTGATTTCACTTAAATCGAACTAATTGAATTGAACTAATAATCATTAAATTGATTTAAGTGAAATCAATTTAACATGCCTCCACTAGAAACCCAAATCAAATTACTATGTCCATGGACAGGATTTGCTAGTTCGATTTAGGAGAGGGGCACCATGAGAGGCGTGGAAGATGGCTCCCAAGGGCCATGCCCCCACTCAATATATAGAAAGAGAAAGGCAGCCTGGGAGGAAAGAGGACAAAAAGTGTTAATTCAAACTAAGGGTTAATTTGAATTAACATGGCTACACTAGGTGAAATTGAACCAATAAGTTTGATTTAACCATCATTTCAAATTTAAGGGAGGTTTTACAATTTCAAAATGATTTTTCCTTATTTCGAATTGAGGGACATCCTTATTTCAAACTAAGGAAAGCTAGTATAGCCATGCAATACTTTAAATCAAGTTAATCATCATTAATTCGATTTGAAGTTTAAGTGTAGATATAGCCTGTGTGCCTAAAGGAAAGACAACATAGCAACAATCATTTTGAGAGAAAGGTTGAACACAAAAGGATAAAAGCAGAGAACTGAGAACAAAACAAGGCGGGAAGAGCCACTTCTGGGCCAGCTTTCTTTCTGCTCCAGCCCAGGCAAGATGAAAAGAGGGCCAGATTGGTTGGTGGTTTCCAGCACACAGCAATATACACCACTGTGGCTCTCCTCTCGAGCAGGCAGGAGCACACGGTACCCAGGGGCACCATTGTGCTGAAATTCGCATACCGAACAGTTACACATGCCCCTGGAAAAAATACGCATCGTTCCTGTCTCAAAAGAGGTTGTGCTCCTCCCTCGCACATATGGCAAACCCCCCCAACACAGTGCCATTCTTTCCCCGCAGGAGGTAGTTTATAGCAATTACTTGTTATCCTCCATTGAAGCCCTGACCCGCTCAGATGCATTGCAGATATGTTTACAGCACCACATGGGCAAGAGATCCTTTGTTGTTCTCTGCCTCGTTAATTTGCCGTCTAGTTTCAAATCTCACATGAAAATGTTACTCTTCATCTTTATCCAGGCCTCTTGAGTTCTCCTTGCTAATCTTTATGGCTTTAACTTCCTAACTGGTTTCATGCAATCTGCAGATTTCAACTCCAGAAGGGACCACTTTGATGGTCCAGGTTTGACCAGCATAGCACACGATATAGAGCACTCACCTCGCAATTCTTGCATTGAGCTCAATGACTAGTGCTGGGACTAGGGCATAGGCCGGAGGAAGGCATCTAGCCCTGAGTTTTATTTAACTCTCCTTTAATTCACCATTTGTGTTAAAGACACCATGTAAAACAGGCTTGCATTGTATTGATAAATTACATCATATTAGAATTGCAGTTCTTTCAGAACAGAGACTCTATAGCAACAATAATTTGCACTTCCACAGTGTCTTTCAGCCAACATTCCCAAAGCACTTTACAGCTATAAATGAATTAAGCCTCATCGCCTATGTGAGGTACGTAAGTAGCCTACCCCCTCCCCCTCCCCCTTCCCTTCTCCACCTTTACAAGCAGAACGGCGGCTCAGATACAGGGAAATGGTTTGTCTTCAGCTCAAATAATCAGTAGCAGAACCCATCAGTCCCGAAGCCCAGCTATGTGTCCTAACATTTACGTGCTTTCCTTCTTCTACTGCTAGTCACACCTATAAAAGTTATAGAATATTGATGCTTGGAGAAGTCTCTGCTGCTGAGGTGGGATGTTTGGTGCAACCCCTGCTACTGAAGCTTAATTAGAGGGAAAAGGGGATCCAGCTGGGTAGACTGGCTAATGAACCAGAATGAGGACCAGCTCTGGCGCCTGAGGGGTTAATCAAAGCTCCCTGGAAGAAGAAGCTGGTGGGGGAGCAGGTGATGCTCTAGAGCAGCAATTCACTACCTTTTTGGTTTGAGGGCCACAGATATCATTTTTACAGCCCTGAAGGGCCACCAGCCTCCACCAGCAACCCTCCCACTCCCCACCCAAAGCAGTTTGCCTCCTTGCTCACTGATCTCCCGTCCCCCTGGCTGAAGGAGGGAAACTGCGCACATCCTGGAGCTCTGTGCACTCTTATCTAGGTCCCAAGGCAATGGCTCCTTTCTGAAGCCAGGGGGATGGAAGATCACTGCTTCCCTCCCCTCCCTCTAGGGCCATCCCTATGGGGGTGTGAGGCCGGAGGCAACCGGCCTGTGGTGGGGCCCCCACACCCCATCTCTGTGCTCGGGTGGTGGGGCGGGCTGGTCTGGGGGCTGGGTTCCACTCTTCCTCCCTGCCTCTAGGCTGGCCCGTCCCACCTCCAGGGCAGAATAGCCAGCCCAGGGGAGGGGCAAGAGAGCGAAGCCCGCCTCTGGACTGGCCTGCTCTGCCCCTGGGAGGGCTGTTCCCCCATCCTGCAGGTAGGGTGAACTGGCCCAGAGCAGAGGCTGGGTCTGCACACTCCCACCCCACTCCCACCTTCCCGGCTGCCTTTGGCTCATGGCAGGACAGCATGGGGCCCAGGGAACCGCAGGGCTAGGGGCGATCGCCCCCCCCCGCCAAGACAGCCCTGCCTCCCTCTGGCTCCAGCAAGGACCCTAGCACCTACAGACCTAGGCAGAGTGCTTTGCAGTGCTTCCTGCTATAGACAGGGGGATGGGAGTGCTAATCTCTTATTCCTTTGGCCACAGTAAAGAGCCTGCATCGATCTTTTAGCCCTGTGGAAATACACTTCGCCTGGGTCCTTAGGCAGTGACTCCGTTCTATAGTGAGCAGGAGGGGAGCTGACAGCCACTTTGAAAGCCCCCACGGGCACTTTTGGTCCCCAGAACGCAGATTGGGAACCACTGCTCTAGAGGGAGGAGGCTGAGCATCCTGTTGCTTCTAGGCATGATTGTGGCTATGTCTACAGTAGCAAAGTAAGACCCCAGTGCTGGAGGGACTCTTGTAAAGATGGTGATGGGCAACACACTTTGAGTAAAGTGCATGGACTATGCACAAGAGTGGTATTCGATGTGGTTTGTGGGACAGAGGACCTGAAGAGCAAGAGGGATTGAGCCTGGAAACACACTTTGAGTAAAGTGCATGGACTATGCACAAGAGTGGTATTCGATGTGGTTTGTGGGACAGAGGACCTGAAGAGCAAGAGGGATTGAGCCTGGATGATAACACTCAGTTTAACAGTGGCTATAAATTATTATTCATCATCAGAGGACCTCTTATACTGTCTGTGTCACCTTGGGAATTGAAGGCATTGCATGGAAAAAGGGAGCCTCTAACCAGCTACCTAGCAGTTTTTTCTGTTCTAAAGACCAGTATAAATTAGCATCCATTACCTATGTAAGTAGGGCTATATAAATGCATACAACAGGAACATCCGATCACAGTCAGTGCATGTGAAAAGTTCCAGAGGGGTAGCCATGTTAGTCTAGTTCAGCAAAACAAACAAGGAGTCCTGTGGCAGTTTTAAAAACTAACACATTTATTTAACAAATGAACTTTTGTGGGTGTAATCCCATTTCATCAAATGGATGAAATGGAAGCTGTAGCATATCAGGCAAATAAATACAGAGACGGATAAGTCACAAGGTCAGTTCAGTCTTTGTACGTGAAGGGGGTGATATCCTAACGCCACTGAAATCAGGAGTGAATTTCCCACTTATTTCAGTGGAGCCATAATGTCACCCAAGAGAACAAACTGTTTTATGCTTATTCTTCCTTTTCCAGGCAGATGACTTATTTTTGCTTGGTACATCCTGGAATAAGACTGAATTATGCTAGTTTTACCCTATGACAGGGAGAATATTGGGTAAAATAGTCTCCAAAGGCTCTAGTCTGTACCTGTAAGAATATTTCAGAAGATGTTTACTATCAATAGTTTGTCCTTTTTGTGAGAGAGTAAATAAATGAAGAAGCTCAGTGCAGACCTAATGTTGTCTCCTGTGGAAGCTAAGGAGGACTGCTACATAGGGTTATCATTTATGTTCTCTTAAAGATACTTCAGAGGAACACAAGAATTGCAGGTTGGATCAGATCAGGGGTCCATATAGACCAGTATTCTGTCTCTGAGGGTGACCAATACTAGACGCTTCACCTTAGCAATGTAATATAATCTGTCTCTGCAACCAAGAACAGAATCATAGAATCACAGAAACTGGAAGGGACCATGACGCGTCATCGAGTCCAGTTCTCTGCACTAATGGCAGGACCAAGTACCCCTGTAGGTTTCATCCTGCTTTCTAATAGTTAGGGATTAAGTCCTGAGCACAAGATACTTGCATGAACTATTCTACTGCTATATAATCTTGATATCCATATTGATATGTCCAATCCCATCAGGAGTCTTAACTTCTTGGCCCCAAAAACTTCCTGTGGCAGTGAGTTCTACACTTTTGTCATCTTGCTGGCTGCTATGTGCAAATTATGGGGGTTTTTTAATACAAAGGAGATAGAAAGTGTTATTTATGCTGAATGTCCTCTTTGCCCATTAAGGCCCAGATTCAGCAAGGTACATAAGCATTTGCCTGTCTTTAAGCACACAAATAGTTGTTCTGAAATCAGTGCAGAATCTAGTGCTATTCCAGTTCTGGGTCTCATGTGCAATCAGTGACCAGGACTGGATTAAGTGGCCTCAGAGCCCCAAGCTGCCCACCACATCAGCCTGGGGCCCCAGCCCCCTACCACTGCGGGGGTCCATCGCCTGGGGCTTTGTCCCTCCCACCCTGGTGGCTTGCTCCCACCCAAGCCCCACCCCAGCTGGTCTGTCCCTGGGAGTGGGGCTGGCTGGCATGCAGTGTAGCCTCCATTGCAGCCGCCTGGGCAACAGGCCCTGAAAGTTCTGCGCCGGAGGCCTCACCTTGCACCAGCCGGCACCACCCCCAAAGTAGAAGAAACAGACACCAGCCTGCCCCACCATCCGGGGCAGACCAGCCAGCCTAGGGATGTGGGAGTGTGGAGCCCAGCCTCTGGCCCCAGGTTCCCCCCCTCTCCAGCACCAGCAGTTCAGGGGCTCTCGTAGTGCTTTCCCAAGCCCTGCTGGTGCTGAGCAGGGCAGTGGAGAGGAAGAGGTAGGATTTTAGGGGTTGGAGCCCAGGGCCCCCCCCCTTTAGGCTGGGGCTGAGCAGGACTACAGCTCCTTCTAGCCCCAGTATTAATAGAGCCCTGACAATGAGACTGCCTGTTTTCCTAAAGTTAGGCACACATTTAAGAATCTTGTTGAATCAAGACCAAAAGCAGCTTTCTATAACCAGTGTGTCCTGGGATTGAGGACACTGTGGCTTGGGTAGTGTGGACTCTGACCACAGTTCTGTGGTCTCTTGGGAAATGTAGTTTTATAATTGCTTGACAGTTTTGTTGCCGGAGGTGTTTGTCTGAGATCGGTTAAGTTAAAGAATGTGGTTTTTCTAAAAGGTATTTTTGTATTACAGATGGGTGTTGGGTTTCCTGGAACAAGGCAAGTTAGTTGTGGGGTTTTTTTGTTTTTGTGAGAGGTTTTTTAAATGAAGAGAGATTTTAATTCTTTTAGTCAAAGTATTATGGGAAATCATCAGCTCCCATCTAGATGGCTGGAATGAATGGTCAGAGCAAGCAACTTCTTGGGTTAAGCTGGGTTTGCTAGAGGTAGTAAGAGTCTAGCAAGGAGCTACTGGGTAGGTTTTATGAATGATGCTGATTGTGCAGTAAGTCAATGAGCAGGTAACTCCTGGCTCTGACAGACAAGTCATTGGAAATGTTCAGGGTGGGGTTCTACACAAGTTTTGCATGGATTTAACTAATTTGGCAAATATAAAGCTGATTAAGTTCTAAAAGTGCAAAACTTGTGGCTTTTAGACCACAGAATGCAACTTCCTTTGTTCCAGTGTCACTGAGCACCAAGGATAAAATTTTGAATACTGCCCATCGTATTTAAGCACCTAATGGTTTAGTGCAGGGGTGGCCAAACAAGGAACTCAAGAGCCACACAAGATGATTATTAAACCTTCGAGAGCTGCACTGAAGCATATAACCACATATTTTTACCTACTCCAAAATTAGTAAGCTTAAAATTCATTGCGTACTTTAACTTTATCGTAAAAACAGGATAAATATTGATCCTATTAACGTCAGATTCTAATAATTACTTAAGGTTACCATGAAAACTAGATGTAGAACACTGCAGGCTTGCAGCAAGATTTTTAAAATCTGGGCAGTAACTTGTCAATGCAGTAGGTAAAAGCTCTCTCAGATGCTGATCTCTAAGTATTACACAATGTTTTGAATGTCATTGTGGAATACAATGCTTCACAGCAATAAGTTGTGCCAAAAATTGAAAGTAATGTACATTCAGTTTTAAACTTTGTATTTTCATTTCACAGTATTCCACATCATATTTAGGACTTGTAAAACACGATTTTATTTTAACAACGAGTAAGCTGCATTAGGCCCTATGAGAAAATCTAAACATGCTGGGGCTTCTCCAACCATTCTGCACTTCCCTCTCCCACCCCTGTTGCCACTTCCCTGCAGTCTCTTACCACGCTGCTCCTTCTCTGCTCTCTCCGACCATGCCACACTTCTGCCCACCCTGACCCTGACCATGCTGCCCTTCCCTGCCAGCTCTGACCACACTGCCTTTCCCTGCCGGCAGTGACCACCCCTTGCTTCGCTGCCAGCTCTCATCACGCTGCTTTTTCCTGCCAGCTCTGATCATGCTGCCCCTTCCTGCAGTCCCTGACCACAGTTTTTCCCCACCGGCTCTCACCACGCTGCGGCTCTCACCATGCTGCCTTTCCTTGCTGGCAGTGACCATCCCCCACTTCCCTGCCAGCTCTTACCATGCCGCCACCTCTCTGTGGTTCCCAACCATTGCACACTTCTCGCCCCTGTCTCCCACCATGCTGCCCTTCCCTGCTGTGCTCTTTGGGGAGCTGCAGTTTTTCTTGGAAGAGCCACTTGTGGCTCGCGAGCCGCAGTTTGCCATACCTGGTTTAGTGGGATTTCCAAATGTGCCTGAAAGTCAATGGGAATGATGTGCCAAAATACCTTTGAGGATGCAGGCCTTAGAAAACAATGTACAGTTAATTTTCAGTGAAATTTAGGTCTAGCCTACACTAAAAAATTAGGTAGTCTTAACTACATTGATCAGGGCATGAAAAGTCCACACTCAAGCAACACAGTTAAGTCAACCCAAATCCCTGTGCCAGGTCACCAGAAGCTAGCTGCCACCTCTTGGGTCAGTGAATTACCTCTGTCAACAAGACACACACAGAGTCCTGTTGCACTTAAAGACTAACAAATTTATTGCATGAGCTTTTGTGGGATAAAATCCCACTTAAACCTTTGACAAAGTGGGATTTTCTCCCACAAAAGCTCATGCAATAAATAAATTAGTTAGTCTTTAAGTGTCACAGGACTCCTGTTTGTTTTACTGAACTAAACTAAAATGGCTGCCCTTTTGGAACTTGTCAACAAGACAACTCTCTTTGGCATAGGTAGAATCCATGTTGAAGCACCAGCCTTTCAACTGCAGACAAACCATAGGCTTCTAAAGGCTCCAATACTTTTGAAAATAGGACTCAGGGTCCAAAAATGACTTAGACATATTTGAAACTTTTACCCTGTGTTTTATAAGTAGTAGGAGAATCAAGTTTTGGCTCCCCCTGAGGCACACAAAGCCCATGGAGATTTTTATACCAGAATTAGTTCTTAGAACATAAATGTAAGAACGGCCAGTTTGGGTCCGACCAATGGTCTGTCTAGCCCAGTATCCCATCTTCTGACACTGGCCAATGCCAGAGCAGAGGGGTGGGGGTGGGGATAGCTGGTCCCTGTTTTCTGGCCAGGCCCTTGAGTCTGCAGAGCTGGCCTGGACACAGGCAGCTTCTGGCCACGTGACTGAGAGCTGACGGAGACGTGCTACTTGCTAGGTAGCAAGTGGAGCGGCATGAGGAGGAGGGAGCAGGAGAGGTGGCAGGATAAGGCCCACCCACTGCAGCACCTCGTGGTGGTGTGAACTTCAGTGCTGCAGGCAGCTGTGGGACTAGCCAGTAGCTGGTGGCTGTGGCCACGAGCAGAGTAGAGGTGCCCCTCTGCTTTGCTCACAGCCATGGCTGCTGGCTATCACCCAGACCCACAGCCACTGCAGCAAAGTCTGCGTCACTGCCAAGTGCTGTGGTGGGTGGGCCTCACCTCCAAGTGGCTGGGCCCTGACCCACCCATGGCTATGTCCCTGAATCAGAGGAATTACTCCGAGCAGGCAATTATCAAGTGATCCATGCCTCTTCTCAGCTTCTGGCAAACAGCAGTCCCAATTTGCCAAGTCTTTGGAATTTGGGTCAGGGAGGGCTGATGGGGAAGAAAATTCCTTCAGTCACATCTCAAGAGTCTATATTTTCTTCCTACATCTCCCATTCTTCCCACCACCACCCACAAATGGGTCTCCCTGAAGCTCCCTGGGTTGGTGGTGAGATTCTGACTCTGGCTTTTGGTTCATCCCATTATAAACCTGGGCTTCAGCACTGACCTACGGATCAGAATCCTGAACTGCAGAGCCCAGAAAGTGGATGGATTCAGAGTTTTGCTTCAAGTCGTGTCTATTTCTAATGGCCACTGAAACTCAGACTCAGCCAGCACACAACATCAGCAAGACAGCTAGCAGAGCAATGGCCATTCCAGCTAGGCAATTCTCCTCCAGGTAGCCTCTATCTGTCCTGCTTCCCTTCTGCTTTGATGATCCAGTCATTCCATCTGCCTTGTTCCGCAGCTTTCCCCGCCTTCCTGCACCACCCTCCTCTTAGAGTCAGAACATATATTTAATGTGCTTTTATGCAGTGTTACCCCATCATTGCTTTGTCTGCCAGCAGGCCTGCACCGTGAGTGAGATGTAGCAATGCGGTTTGTGTATCCTACTAAAAGATATTTAATAAATATGCAAATCACTCCCTGTGTCTCCTCAGGCAGGTGAGGTGTGAGAATAGACTGTAGTTAAGTATTAAATCTATTTACTGCCAAGTACCTCCAGAACAGCAGAATAAGCTGGAGCTGAAGTTTGCTTACAAGAAGAGACAGAAATCCATCCAGAAGAGGCAGGCAGAATGTGAAGTTAATCCTTTGGCTCCCCAGCTGGGAATGTGGAATGAGGATGGGGTGTTGACAAAAGGGGAAGGCATCAGGCCTTGGTGAGTGTGATGGTATTGCACAATGCATGTGGTCTATCCACTGCTGGTGTGTCAAAGGCACATGGTGCATTTTTCAGGAGGCAAACACATCAGTGCTTGCCATGGGGAGGAAGCTGTCACCAGAGCAGAGATAGTAGGAGCTGTGATAGGAAAGGGTTGCACTGTTTTCTAAGCATCCAGGACAGATTTTATCACCTCCCCCTGCTTCACCATAACTTGGGTTTGCCTCATTCTGCCTCTGCAGCCCCAGCTGGGCATTGCTGCATTAACTCAATCCTTTGGCTGAAGGGGAAATCAGTCCCTTTGCCTAAATGACTGCCAGTGTGATTCTGCTGGAGGGAACAGAGCTCTTAGGAAAGAGACAAAGTACCCAGACCAACATGAATCAGCTCATCTCCAAAGACTGTGGAACAGAGAGCCAAAATCCACATTGACTCTCTCTATACTGCAAGATTTGCAGTCTTCCACCTCTAACTCAGTGCTCTGAGTACAGGCTTAGTTGATAATGGCCAACTATTGCCTACCAGGCCCTCCATGAGTTAGGTAGTAATCAGCCCGCACTAGACCCTATTCCCTTCAACTATCCCTGGATCAGAACTGGCCCTAATTTCTAGGTTTGGATTTGCAAAACCAACACCATCCCAGGTTTAGCTTAGCTCAGCAAATAAGTCGGTAGTCTCAAGCCACATTGTGGATGCAAATCTAGTCCTTTAGCATCTACCGTGGTTGGCCTACTCATGCTGTACATATGCAGAATTTGCAAAAAGGCTTGCATAAACAGTAGAAGGGGACTGGAATGGCACACATCTTTCCCACTGTGATCTAATCACAGTGCAGGTGATTCAGCAGTGCCACAGTGGGGTTTGCTGAATCCCTGTTAGTCAACATTGATGATGATGGAGTCTCACATCATCAGTCTTGCAAAATTCTAGGTTCTTCTAGTACTAGTTCCAGACAAGCTGGAATACATGGACAATGATGCACAGGGTCCCCTGCAGTAGTCCAAATATAAGGGTTTCAAATGCAAAAGGCAGCAAAGAATTTCTGTAACACAAGAGATCACAAGAGATGAAAGCTGACATAAATCCTAATTATTTTTTGTTTCACAGCACACTAACTATTATCAGGGCTCTGTTTCCAAGCTTTAGAGATGGAGACACAAGTTTCCACCAGCTGCCCGATAATACACTTTTACAATAGACTCATGTGTAGAACACCACCACCCACCTGACTGGATTTATAATTGTGGAGAAAGCAAGCTTGTCTCCTGAAGACTAGCACTTTGCAAATCATCCTGATTAATCTCAGCTGCCAAAGTCCTATGCAACTCTCATGGTCTTGTTTACAATTGGTAAGGACAAGCTCATCGTCATACTGATTCCGTGTGTAAGCTGATCTTCCTACAGACCATTCTTCTTCTCCCTGTGTATGTTCCTGGGAGCAGGGCCTGATTTTGGTGTTTGTAGGCCCTAGGCACTTTCACTCCAAAATGTGCAAAAAGAGACATAAATGCCAGTTGAATTATGTTGATTGACATGATGCACTTTAAACTATTCTAATGCTAAATCACGTGGTTTTCCTTATTTTTTCTGCTTTTTTGAGTTTTTCCCTCCTTCGTAGGCCCTGGGCACTGTGCCTACAGTGCCTAATAGGAAATCCAGCACTGCCTGGGAGACATGATTTAAGAGTGTCAAAGAAATAAAAGAGCACTCAACAAATTGATGACTACCTAATACTTATCGTGGTCATCATGCGACACACCATGACCTCTCACAACTTTATGACAGCAACACAGCCAGATACTCAGATCTTCCCACTCCAAAAAATACAAAACCCTACCATCTCAGCTTCAGTCTCTTCTGGGTACCAGCGATTTGAGTCCTATGACACACAATCAAGTTGAGACCCGTGTTACGCAACCACACTACACACTACTGTGCTTCCCATTTCAGCAATGCCTTTCATCCAAAGATCTTAAAATGCTGTATCAATTTGAATTAAGCCAGTGGTTCCCATCCTTTTTAAGGCTGGGGACCCCCTTGTGAGAGGAAAGAAAGTCTGTGGCCCCCTATGTTGAGTGAGGCGACAGCACTTCCTTGCTCCGAATGTGGCCCATGCATGGCAGAATATGGCCCACGTGGAGCAGAATGCAGCCCTCTGCCCTGAGCCGGGGAGCCGCCATGGCTGTGACGCCCTGCCCAGTGTTCTCTTCCTGCCCATCCGCCTGTTCTCTGTCCCTCGTCCCTCCTAGCTCCCCATCCCCAACCCCCCCACTGTCCCTTTGACCCCTTATCTGGCTGTTGGAGCCGGGGGCACCTGGCTGCCCCCCCCCCCAGCTACTCAGAGCATGCTTTGCATACTCAGGGCTGGAGTTTTTAAAACTCCCAGGCTGGGGGAAGCTTCCTACTGGAAGCCTGGGTCTCCCTGGCAACTGGACACCCTGGTGACATCTGGCCCCAGCTCCCAGGATCTCCGCAGACCCCCTGGAGCAGCTCTGCTGCCCCACCAGGGGTCCACAGCCCACAGGTTGGGAACCACTGAATTAAGCCATTTGTCCTTGTCAGGGCATATGTACCTGTAATTCCACCTCTTCCCTGGTTCTCCAGTTGTTGGTTGTCTTGAGTGGAGATATGCATCTCTCTCTTTCCCCCTTCTAACCAGGATATTTTGAGGCTGAACATTTCCCAGCCTATCCTCTGTTAACCCCAGCAAAAGACAGGCTGTCTAAACAGGCTATTTTGCCTTCTCTTCAGAGATGGTAATTAGTTTAAGTGCCACAGTTAAGCTACCACACCACTTTCTAAGCAAGCACATTTTGTTCTTAAGGTAAAAGCAATGCACAGAAAACAATAAAACAAAGGAATGTATATGCATGCTAATAAGCCTACCAGAGATCATCCCAGCACTAACAAGGGCAATGTCTGGGAAATCAGCCTTTCCAAGACCACACAGAGGTTTTACCTGTGCTTACAAGTTCATAGAACTTCAGGTCAGAAGAAGCACAGATGACTCTTTTATACAGTCTGGGACTTTGACAAGATGGTAACTAGGTAATCAACCAGATTATATTTTCTTTGTTCAAGGCAAAGCATCAAAAAGCAAGGAGGGTCATTAGAATTCTCCTCACACACAAGTATTTCTTAGGAGATAGATTTACACTTCTTGTCTCCCAAAGCCCTTAGATGTTCCTAGTATTTCCCAGAGATTTCATTAATCACATCTCCTAGTGACCTTATAGAGATTCACAGTAACACCAACAATTGCATTTTTAATACAATGGACTCCTAAAATACTTAATTCCATAAAGTTTGTCCAGGGTATTGTCCTATCTATCAGTCCTCTGTCCCCAAAGAGGCAGGCTGTTATTTGTAACTGCAACCAACCAAGATATCTCACTCATGATCAGGGCCGGATTAACCAACCTGGGCTGCAGTACAACATAGCCCCCAGTCCCATGGGCCCTTGAAGACCATGCTGATGCAGAGGCTACGCCTCACACCAGCCTGCCCTACTCCTCCCAGGCAGGGTAAACAGGTGCTGACCCACACCTGGGGGGGGGGCAAGAACACTGAGCCCGGGTTCTGGCCCCAGGGCCTTGCCCCCACCCATGCCAGCAGGGCAGGGGCATTCCAAGCATTGTCCCAAGCCCTGCCGGTGCTGAGCAGGGTGGGAGCGGTGGATCAGGTATGGGTTTTAGGGGCTGGAACCTGGCACCCCGCCTTTAAGCTGGGGCCTGAGGCTTCAGCCCTATATACCCTGAAATAATCCAGCCCTGCTCATAAGAAGAGATAATGTCTGCCCTTCGTAGTTTACAGTCTAACACAATAATACAGACAAAGGAGCTACTACTACCCTTCTTCTAAAGCTGGGGTCTCGAATTTATTTGCTATGGCAGGCTAGATTTGACTTAAATGTACTTCAAGTGGGCCGTACATACCATAAATTGAAATAATATGGTACTCTTTTGGCATCACAGTGCAGTGTGTATGCAAAACTATGCTCTGTGATACTATGCACTCTCTCTTAGGAAAAGAATCCCTGGTCTCATGGAGTGCAGTCTCCCACACCCAGTTCTCCGGGATGTCAGGAGACCTGACACTCCTGCTGCATTGCAGAGCGCTGGGTATGTGAGACCACACTCTTTCTCTCTGCTAAGGAGAGAGTGTGGTCCCGTAGAGCACAGTCATGGGTCAGATGGAAGAGGTTCCCAACCCACATTCAGCCCGTGGGCTGGATGCTTCAACACTCCTGTTCTAAAAAAGATGGTCCAGTGGTTAGGACCTTAAAATAAGATTTAATAAACCTGTATTCTGGATTATTCTGCCATACTTCCTTCATGACCTTACTTTGGGCAAGAAAGAACCTTAATCTCTTTGGCTATGTCTACACTTAGAATTTAGTTCAAATTAATGAGGATTAATTCAAAATAAATTAGTGCAAAGCTACACTGGTTTCCTTAGTCTGAACTAAGGAAAGCTTAGTTCGAAGTTATAAAACCTCCCTTAACTTTGAACTAATGGCTAGTTCAAACTTATTAGTTCGAACTAACCGAACGGAGCCATGCTAATTTGAACTAACCACTAGTTCAAATTAACTCTTCCGGAGAAGGCTTCCCCCTGCCCGGCTCTGGCTGTGCTGTCTGGGCAGGGGACAAGGCATCCCCCTGCCCAGCTCTAGCTGCGGCCTGTGGCCAGAGCTGAGCGGGGAGATACCTTCTTCCCCACCCGGCCAGTGCTACCAGAGCTGGGTGGGGGATGCCTTCTCCCCTGCCCAGCCAACGCTCCCAGAGCTGGGAATGGGGATGCTTTCTCCCCAGCCCAGCCAGCACTGCTAGAGCTGGGTGTGGCAATGCCTTCTCTCCCACCTGGCTCAGTGTAGACATAGCCTTTGTGTTCCCCAATTGTACAGTGGATCTAAACACAGTACACCAATGAGGGGATTGTGGGGGGGTGAGGTATTATTGATTTAAAACCATGCTGGCTGGAACTTTTGACAAGACACAGACAAATTGCCCCACTGTGTGGGAGATCTTTTCCTGCCCAGTCTAATGAAACCATGTAACAATGGCTGCTGCTCTCACTTCATAGCATTTTAAATTGAAATTCATTGGGAAGAGGAAGTGGTGAAAACAGTTCAAGAAGAATAAATTCCCATTTCAGAAAGCTTAATCTTTGAAGCTACCCAGGATTCCAGTCCCCCTTCCTACCCTTCCACTCTGGTAAGATCTCAGTCATCTCCCCACTCCATCCTACTCTTGCTTTAATGATGCGACACTAAAGTACTGTCTCATGCAGTCAATTCTGAGTTTACTGGAGTTTTCACCTCCATTCTCTCTGCATATTTATCAGTCTTTGAGCTCTGGACCATTCAACGTCAAAGAATATAAAAAAGGAATGTGTTTAGGGACTTTCCTAATATTTCTGAACTATATTTTTGGACTATATCAAAGGGAAATACAAACTCCAGGTTTGGCATGAGTGGAGTAAAAGCACTTGATTATGATGACTTGGCTGCATGAGGGGACCATCTGGGGAGCTGAACAAAACAGTGTGTGAGACAACTGCAGCCTATTGCATGTAAGAAAAACTGTGCAAAGAACTGATCTTTTGGTTTCATGACAAAACCAAAAAACCCAGGAGGGGAGCAATTGTTTCAGGTCAACCTGAAACAGAAAAGTTTTTTTTTTAATTTAATTTTATTTTATTTTTCAGTGAACCAAAAATCAGGGCTAACAAAATATTTTTTCAACCCAAAATGTAATGTTTCATTTAGTATTTGATACATTTTATAAAATTCTTTTAAAACAAATGAATTCCATCCTGAAGAACAAAATAAAAATGTTAAAATTAAACATTTTGGATTTTTTTCTGAATTTTCATTTTTTCCCACAGCTGAAACAATTTGGTGAACTGGATGTGAATTTGTGAAATGCTACAACATGAATCTGAGATTAATTGTGGGGCAGAAGAGGGAGGGAGTTACACCTGAAAAATTTCAACCTCCTCTACATGTTGACAGAGATGAAGCTGAACCAACTTCCCTTCACTTCCATTCTATGAAAAGCCCTGTGAGTCTTGAAGGCAGTGTGGTCCAATGGATAGGGCTTGATTCATCTAGGGTATGTCTACTCATACATGGTTAAATCAATTTAAGTTAAATCGATTTAACAGGTCCCCACTAGAAGACCAAATCAAACAACCATGTCCATGGACAGGATTTGCTAGTTCGATTTTGGAAAGGGGCCCCATGGGACATGTGGCAAGATGGCCCCCTAGAAGGGCCATCTCCCCACCCAATATATAGAAAAAGGACAGCACCCTGGGAAGGAGAAGTGTTAAATCGAAATAACAGTTAAATCAAAATAACACGTCCACACAGCATTATTTTGAAACAACAGTTTTGATTTAACCATCATTTTGATATAATACTAGGTTTTATTATGTCAAAATGACTTTCCTTATTAGGAGATAAGGGAGCTCCTTATCTCAATATAAGGAAAAAGAGTGTGGACTTGCAATCTTCTAAATTGAAAAAAAGGAAGGCAATGGAAAAGATAGGCAGGCTATTTCAAAAAAAGCCTTTGCCACATCCAGCCATGGCTTTTTTCGAAAAAGATCTCTCGAAAAAGGCTGTCTGTCAAAGGATAATGAGGTTTAGCGGTGCCAAAAAAGTGCACTGGTATTTCAAGATACCGGTGTGCTTTTTCAAAAAAAGCTAAGCCCAACAGCCTTTTCCAAATATAAAGCCTTTTTTCGAGATAGCTTTTTCGAAAAAAGCCATTGCTGGATGTGGCATAGACTTTTTTCGAAATAGCCTGCCTATTTTTTCCATTGCCTTGCTTTTTTTCGAAAAAGAAAGTTCGGTGTAGACTTTCATTTTCAAAAAAAAAAAAAAAAGCTGCGTTATTTTGGGACAACGGGCAGTCCCCCAACTGTTCTCCTGACATAGCATTTTTGAACAAAAGTTGTTTTGAGAAAATTATTTCAAAATAATTTTTTCGAAAAACGTTTTTTCAAAAATACAAAGCAATGTAGACACAGCCCATGAGATTTTCTTTGGCCCAAAGCTCCAATTTGTCTAGGTCTCCCTGAATCCTATACCTGCCCTCCAGTGTGTTTACCATATTCCCCAGCTTGGTGATGTCTGCGAATTTACTGAGTGTGCAATCTATCCCATCATACAGATCATTAATGAAGATGTTGAACAGAACCAGCCCCAGAACTGACCCCTGGGGCACTCCACTAGTTACTGGCTGCCAACTAGACATTGAGCCATTGATTCCTACCTGCTGAGCCCGATGATCTAGCCAGCTTTCTATCCATCTTATGGTCCAGTCATCCAAACCATACTTCCTTAACCTGCTGACTAGAATGCTTTGGGAAACCATATAAAAAGCTTTGCTAAAGTCACGGTATATCACTTCAATGGCTATTCCCACATCCCCATATCCCATCATCTCATCACAGAAGGCAATCAGGTTGGTCAAGCATGATTTGTCCTTGGTGAATCCACGCTGACTGTTTCTGATCAATTTCAAAAGGGATAGCCGTGTTAGTCTAGTCCAGTAAAAAAAAAAACAACAAGCAGTTGTGTGGCACTTTAAGACTAACAGATTCTTAAAGTGCCACACAACTGCTTGTTGTTTCTGATCACTCTATTTTCCTCCAAGTGTTTCAGGATGGATTCTTTGAGGACCTGCTCTAGGATTTTTTCACAGATTGAGGTGAGGCTGATTGGTCTGGAGTTCCCTGGGTCCTCCTTTTTCCCTTTCTTGAAGATAGGCAAATATAGTACCTTTTTCCAATCATCTGGGACCTTCCCTGTTCACCACAAGTTTTCAAAGATAATGGCTAGCTGCTCTGCAACCACATTAGCCAACTTTCTCAGCACCCTCGGATGCAGTTCATCTGGCCCCATAGACTTGTGCACATTCAACTTCTCTAAGTAGTCCCTAACCTGACCTTCCATCACCAAGGGCAGCTGTCCTTCTCTCCAGTCTGTGTTACCCAGTGTAGTAGCCTGGGAGCTGACCTTGCTCTTCTACAGCTACAGAAAGCAATGGATGTGGCATTAAGAGGGATCATTTTAGTCTCTCTGTGGGAAAAATTTGGCAGGAGTTTGAACAGTTGCAGCAGAGATGGGGGTGGGGTGGGGTTGGGGGGTTGGCTGCCACACAGGAAAGCCTCATGTAAGTGTAAAGTTTCACAAGACTCAGCTTACTGACATTAGAAGAATGGACATTCACAGAGGAGTGGTTTCCATGGACCATGCCCAAGTGGAACCAGAATGCAGTTGTGAGAGTCGGGGGGCCAACTGGGAAGAGCTGTGTTTTATAGATTCTTGTTCTACCATTATCCGGGCTCTGCTTTGTGCTTGTTTCCATGATACTAGGATGCAACCTGAGTTTTAAACCACCCCATCAGGCCCGTGCCTAAGCTGAGTGTCTGTTCCACCCAGGCAGCTGCATGTCTTTCCTAGCTGGCAATCCTTTTTTAAAAAGGCTTTTCCTGAAGAGACCAGTGATAAGGTGATCAGTGCATAGCAAATGAATCATTTCAGCTGCTTTACTCCTTGGACGAGGACAGCTTTTAGTTAGTGTCAGCAGACAGCTCATCTGCTCAGTGTCCCTGGTGCCAAGTACAAGATGCCAACCCCTCATTGCACATGCCCATGAAGGGACTGATTGTACGGGGGGGCTGGCGGCACTCAGTTGGAAAGCTGGCAGGAGAGGATGGGAAGAGAGTACAACTCAGAGCATGATAGCAGTGAACACTGGGACGAGTAGAAGCTTAGCTTAAGAGATGTTGGCCTGTAGGCAACTGCACAGAAGCCAATGGAATCCACAAGGATTTAGAGATTTAGGGACAATCTTGAAGTTGGTCTAATGGATCAGGCAGCGGATCCTGGGATCTCAGTCCCATCCCTAGCTCTGTCACTGCAGTTGTAATAACCCTCGGGGAGGAAGGGGTTAACACTCTGGTCAGTGAGTCCCAGGACAGCCAATAGGAACGAAGTGCAGGTTTTTGAATTGTAACAGCAGCCTGGCCTGGGCCTGTTTGGAGGCAGCAGAGCTCCTGGGAGGATCAGGAGGAGGCCAGAGGGGCCTGAGGAAGAATCCAGCAACATCCTTACCAGAGATAAGTTAAATTTGTTACTGACCAGGCATGGGTAGAACAGGGAATGTTTACTTAGATGCGGTCAGGGTATTTTCTTTGTTTTTGGCTTGTTTTTTGGATTTCTCTGTGCTGAGCACATGTAACCCCCCACCCCCACCACCCTGTAACTACCCAAGTTAATTCCCAGAGAAGCAACTCTCTGTGTTTATTATCTGTTCTTTTTGATTAAAGACTTTACTTTTGAAATAAGTTCTGGTTCTGTTCCTGGAAAGACAAGAGGTTTGTGTGCCCGTGCCTTAGACTGCACAGGCAGCTACTAGAGGGAACCCTGTTCCAGTTCCAGCTCATATTGCAGCTGGGGTCCAGTCACTTTCCTGAGAGAGGAATAAACAGGATTGCAAGTACCTCACAGGGAGGAATTCCCAAGTGCGCCTTCCTGGGTCTCAAGAGGTTTTTTTGCATTTGGCTGGTGGCAGCGATACCACTCCAAGGCCAGGAATTGGAGGCCTCGGAGATTTTTAAGAGCAGGCTTTAAGGCCAGTGGCTTTTCTGGCCTGTTGCGGGCCCCCACCTTCTGCACTCAGAGTGCCAGAGTGGGGAAAAAGCCTTGACAGCAGTGTTGCCAATTCTTGCCATATTCAGTGTTCTTCCCTAAAGCCCCAGCTCCGGAAGTCATATGATTATGTGAGACTCACCTATTACATTTTTTATCTAAATGTATGTTTCTAGCCCCTCTTGGTAGCAGAGGAAAGCTTGAAATTATCCAAGTGCACGCTAAAGCCTCAGAAACAAGCAAACAAAGAGCCCAGCATTTATCATTTTCTAAAATCTTATCCTTTTTTCAGCTCATCTGCTCATTGTCTGAGCAGTTTGCGGTGGCAATACCACCATGAGTTACTGTGTGATCTCGTCAAGTTATAGCACAAGAAATTAAGAATGGCCATACTGGCTCAAACCAATGGCTTATCTAACCCAGTATCTTGTCTTTCCACAGTGGCAAATGCCAGGTGATTCAGTAAGAATGAAAAGAACAGGTACCCATCAAGTGAGCCATTCCATCAGCCATTCCCAGCCTCTGGCAAACAGCAATCCTTGCCTATCATGGCTGATAGCCACTGATGAACCATCCTCCCTGAATGTATCTAGTTTTATTTTGAACCCCCTTATAGAATTGGCCTTTACAATGGTCTCTAGCAATTTGTTCCACAGGCTGGTTGTGCATTATGTGAAGAATTACTCCCATACGTTTGTCTTAAACCTGCTACCTATTAATTTCATTTGGGGACCCCTAATTTTTGTGTTATGAGAAGAACTAAATAACACCTTATTTACTTTCCTCACATCAATCATGATTTTATAGATTTCTATCATAACTCTCTTCAGTCATCTTTTTTCTAAGCTGAAAAGTCCCAGTCTTATTAATCTCTCCTCATATGGAAGTTTTTCCATAACCCTAATGATTTTAGTTACTCTTTTCTATAATTTATTCAATTCCAATATATCTTTTTTGATATGAGGTGACCAGATCTGTATCCAGGATTCAAGATGTGGGCATGATATAGATTTATAGAGGCAACATGATATTTTCTGTCTTATCTCGCCAAGGTTTAAAGTAAGCCAGAACGCCCTGGAACGGCATTACGGAGCCCACTATTTTTAGGGGTTCAGCATTCCGAGGCCCCTAAAAATAAAACGTGGAGCTGGAACAGGGCCCACCATTTAAAAATAGCTGGCCCCAGAACGCAGCATTCCGGTTTCATGTTCTGTTTTTAGGCGCCTGAATGCTGGGCCCCTAAAAATAGCAGGCTCCAGAGTGGTGTTCCACCACGTTCTGACAGCCAGGAGCAGGGGCCGGGGGCTTTGCTGAGGGGCTCAAGCCCTGCCCCAAACCCTCCCCTTCCATGCCCCACCCCCAACCTGGGGCCTGCTGCCTCTGCCCCATCTGCGCTGCTACCTGGACCCGGGGCCTACCACCCTCACCTCCCCAGCCGCACTGCTGCCGGTGAGTGGGGGGGGCAGCCCAGTTCACACTGGGGGGATGGTACTGGGGGCAGAGGGAGGGGCGCTGGCTGGGGGGCAGGCACTGGGGTCTGGGGGAGCCCACTGGCGTAGAAGCATTCTGGGGCCCTCAAATTATACTTTAATCCCTGTATCTATCCCATTCCTAATAATTTCCAACATTCTGTTAGCTTTTTTGATGGCCACTGCACACTGAGTGGATGTTTACAGACAACTATCCACAACTCCAAGATCTCTTTTTTGAACGGTAACAGCTAATTTAGACCCCATCATTTTATATGTATAGTTACAATCACATTTTCCAATGTGCATCACTTTGCATTTATCAACACTGAATTTCATCTGTCATTCTGTTGCCCAGTCACTCAGTTTTGTGAAATTCCTTTGTAACTTTTCACTGTCTGCTTTGCGCTTAACTATCTTGAATAGTTTTGTATCATCTGCAGATTTTGCCACCTCATGGCTTACTGCATTTTCCAGATCATTTATCATTATGTTGAACCATATTCATTCCAGTGCAAATGTCTGGGGGACACCACCATTTACCTTTCTACCCTTTGTCTCCTCTTTTTCCTGTCTGTTACTGATCCAGTTGAGGACCTGCCCTCTTTTTCTGTGACTGTTTGCTTTGCTTATGAGCCTTTCGTGAGGGACCTTGTCAAACGCTTTTTGAAAATCTAAGTACACTATATCCACTGGATCATCCTTGTCCACATACTCGTTGAACACCACCCCCCTAAAGAATTCTAGCAGCCTGGCGGGGCACAATTTTGCTTTACAAGAACCATCTTGTGAATTGTATTCATCTTTTTTGTCTGATAATTCTGTTCTTTACTATGGTTTTGACCAATTTCCTGGTACTGAAGTTAGGCTAACCAACCTGTAATTGCTGGAATCACCTCTGGAATTTTCTTTAACAATTGGGGCCACATTAGCTATCCTCCAATCATCTGGTACAGAAGCTGATTTAAATGATAGGTTATGTACAACAATTAATAGTTCTGCAATTTCACATTTGAGTTCCTTCAGAACTCTTGGTTGTATAGATACCATATGTGACTTATTAAGGGTTTTCCATTTTTTTCCCAAAACCTCCTGTAATGACACCTGAATCTGGGACAGTTCCTCAGATTTGCCACCTAAAAAGAATGGTTCAGATTTGAGAATCTCGCTTACATCCTCTGCTGGGAAGACCAATGCAAAGAAAAATGTGCTCATCTCCCTGTGACTGTCCACTTGAAATCAGTGACGTACTGAAGGGAGAGGGTGGGGCCAGGTCCCTGGGCACTAGGCTGCAGAGGGATGCCAGGCTGGTCCCACCAGGGCTGGATTAAAGGGTCTTCAGTCCAGGTTCTGCAGTTTTGGGACCCTTCTTTGCCATGGTGTATGCCAGCCTGGGTGGTAGGGCAGTCCTCAGTGCTGGAGGGGACCTGGCTGCGCTGGGGGGGCAGGACCAGGGGCCAGAGGCCACCATCTATGGTTCTCCTGTCCTGCCCCTGGACTAGCTGCTCTCCAGGGCGTGGAGGTGGGGTGGCCTCCACTGGCAGAGCTCCAGGGCCCAGAGCGCTGTTGGACTGCCATACCAGGGCCTCCACTGTTCAGGCTGGCCTGGCCTGTCCCCCAAGCTTCCATGCAGCAGCCAACAGTGCGCCAGGCCCTGAAGATCAGCCTGTCACCTGGTTTTTCCCATGCAGCTCAAACAACTTCACTCATTTCTTTTTAAACTAAAAAACCCAACAATGGTAACTGTAGACTCTTGTGTCTTCATACCTGCTAAGCCACCAGCATTTCAGTTTTTGAAATGAACAGGTTTCAGATGTTGAAACCCAAATTATGCATAGAAGCAGCTTTTTGTTGAAAAGCAGAACACTTCTGCCAACATCAGATTGTATAATATGAAATGAACTAGAAATATGAAACTCAAACAAGGAATGTTGTGGCATGTAAAGACTAACAAATTAATTTAGTACATGAGCTTTTCTCCCACAAAAGCTCATGCAATAAATGAATTTGTTAGTCTTTAAGTGTCACAGGACTCCTTGTTTGTTTTGCTGAATTAAATTAACATGGCTGCCCCCTTGGAACTTAGAAATATGGAAGTGGGTCATTGCTTTTGATACCTTTGACAGCAGAGGCAGTTCACTACTGAAGCAAATGTTGCATTGTTGCTTGAAGACTTCTTTCCTGCTACAGCTCCACACACTTCTTTACTGGTCTGGCATAGTACCCATAAAACTGTGCTGGTGGAGAGACTATGTTGCTTGGGGAAGAGGAACAATTATGCTGGGCAAAAGTAGAGGATTGTGTCAGGAGGACACAAAATTAAGTGTGCATACTCTGTTGCATTGAAAGTGGTCTGAAAATTGTAAGTGGTCACTTAAAAGCCTCAGGAGTTTTCCTCACCCTTCTCCCAAACTAGGAGACTCTGCAAGGAAGCATGTGGTCTGGGAGTTGTATAGTCAGTCTGCAAAGAGCCAGTTTAGAACAAAGCAGGGGCTGCTTTCACATCCCGGGCTTAGGAAGCAGCCTGCTTTCACTCTGTTTTTCTTGTGGATTTTAAGAAACAGAGTGGCTTCGTATCACAATGCACCAGAGCTGTAACACTCTGTTTTGCTGCCTGGGGCGCGTTGTGATCAGAACGCGCCCCTTGCCATTAGTGGTGCTTGGAGCTGGTGCTACGAAACCCACCCTTTAATAAAGCAGCTCTATTGAGCAGCTCCTGCACACCCGGGGCAAAGCCATAGTTATGGCTCTGCAATACACTTTCAGGAAGGCTGTATATTTTTAATGCCTCTGTTGTGACCAGAGCAGATGGGGACCAGGCACAGCCAAAAGAAATCAAATTTTGCAGGTAAAACTTTCTAGTGTGAGCTAGTGTTTAAAGTAGCATTGCTGAGGCTGAAAGAGAGACCCTCTGATGTCCCATGCAGGACATTTTCAATGATGTTCCACTTTCAAACAGCTTTTTTCCCTTACAAAAATGAACAATTTTGAAAGAAACTCAAATGTTTGTTTGGGGGAAAAAAGCCATTTTTTGGTAAGAGAAAAAGAGCTCCAAATGAAAGACCTCAAAGAGCTTCTTGGATCAGCAAAGTTTGATTGCTTCAGTGAAACATTACAAAAAGAATAGAGCACGTCTCCTGGAATGCTCCATTGTATTGGTAGTGTGGGGTGAGCACTGCAAATGGGCTTTGAGATATTCAGTAATAATAAATCAAAGAGTCTTTAAAAAAGAAAAGCCACTGAAAAGCAGAGACAAAAGCAAAGAAAATACATATGCACATGGCCTAGGGAACAGGAGAGAAAGACTGAATGTGAATGAGAATGATGGATAAAGAAAGAAAGAAAGTAGTATGTGAACAGTTTGCTTTTCATTAGGACATCTTGTCTCTGATGCAAATAAACTCCTTTATCTCCTGGTCCCCCTAAAGCTATCCTCCCTATGGCAAAGGGGCAGGGAGAAATATTTAACTGTCTACAAAATGATACAAAAGGGTCCCCCTTGTCTGGGCAAATGACAACATGTTCTGCAGATCAGGAAGAGGCTGGTTTCTTATGGATAGTGTGTTGGGGTCCTTCATGCTAAATACAAAGGGCTTGGAGTAGATACATTTTCAATATACCCCCTTGCTTTTACATGCAACAGAACACAGGTGTCGTGCCATTCAGGGCTATGCTTTAGGCAAGACACAATCCTTCCACAGAAAACAACTGCAGTTCAAGAGATTGGCATAACAGACAAGCAGCAGGCAGCCCTCCCAACAGGCAAATGGCAGCTGATGCCCTTATATGCAGTACCTCTAGCTGACAGCTTGACCCCGGTCCCAGTGGAATCAGCCACCATTAGGTGGGAGCTGCTGAGCTCACACTAGACGGAGATGAGCATGTGTGGAACCCAGAGCATCTACCTCAAGCCCACTGTTGACCTGCCTGTGGCTGGACGGGGACAAGCCTAGGACGAGTCACACCAGCAAAACCACACGGAGTAGCTAGCAGGCTCCCAGACAACTTGTTCATCAGCATCATTGCCAAAGTCCCCGGCTCCAAAATGGGATTCAGTGGGGAGGGGAACACCAAGAGGAACATATTCTGTGGTGCAGAGGAGGGAAGGGAGTACACGTTGGGGGAGCTGCAATCAGGACAGAGAAGAGTGCACGATGGAACTGAGAGGGGACAGGACTAGAACGTGCGTCAGATATCTGCACAGATTGCAGGCTAGTCTGCACTTAAAGTTCACAATAGCACAGTTGTGCAGAGGCAGCCTTAGGCAATTGGGGGCTCTAGGCCAAGGGCCCTTTATGGGGCCCTCTATAGGCCTCCAATGCTGCCCTCACTGGGGCCATGGGGCCTTGCTGGCATCCTAACTGGCCCCCCACAGTCCCAACTCCCACAGGGGGGCACGGACCTCCCAGGCCAGAGGCTGCGCCTCCCACCTGCCCGCCCAGCCTCTCTGCACCAGGTGTACAGCAGCGCTTCCTGCGTACACCCAGCTTGCCACACCTCCCCAGCAGGGAGAAGGGTGGCCAGCGTGGCGCTACAGCTTGCTGAGAGTGGGGCCCCCTGGAGCAGCCCTCTCTGAAGAGTCTGGGCCGCCTCACGCCCAGCCATCCCAGGCCTGAATAGAGGCTGCCTCACCCCCAGGGCCTGGATCAGGCCCGTTGAGGCCTGGGGAGGTCGGGGGCGAGGCGGCCCAAACTCTTCAGAGCTGGCTGCTCCAGGGGACCCCACTCCCAGCAAGCTGCATCGCCACACTGGCCGCTGTCCTCCCTCGTGCTGGGGAGACATGGCCAGCTAGAAGCACTGCTCTGTCCCCGCTGCAGAGACACCAGGCAGGCAAGCGGGTGGCACAGCCTGTGGCCCTGGCAGCCACAGCCCCCACTTCCCCACCACCCTGTGGCACCAGCGCAAGGGTAAGCAAAGCAGGCAACTGCTACGGGGCCCCCTTACTGCTCAGGGCCCTAGGTGACCGCCTGCTTTACTTACCCCAAAAGCCACCTCTGCAGTTGTGCATTTGTCAGAGTGCTTGAGTAGCCATATTCCATCAACAGGAGACAGCTCTCACACTGACACAGTAAAACCACCTAAATGAGCAACAGGGCCTGTGTTGGCAGGATAGCATCTGCTGCCGACATAGTACTGGCTGTCCATAGAGGCACTTATCCCAGTGAGACTTATGTTGCTCAGGGGTGAGAGGGGATGTTTCTTGCACCCCCCTCAACAAGAAAAGCTTTGCTGGCCTAGGTGCTAGTCCAGACAAGGCCTGAGTTGCAGAACCACACCTAGAATAACACAGAAAGCTGAGGGTAGAGACTAAGGTGTGTGAGGAAGCTTGAATTGTAACCACATGGGGGATGCTGAGAGAGGCTGAAAAGGGCAGACTGTTGGTACCATCCACCTGTGCCCATTCATCAGCACTGAATTCACCCTCATGTTTACTGAAAGACAAAGAAACAGAAAATCAGAGACAAACGGCAGCAAGATGAGATGTGCTTTTCCTTTCAGAGCCAATTGAAGAGGCACATGAAACAAAGCCTCGATCTTTGGTGAATTTGGAGCACTCACAAAAGAGTACGTCTTTCTTCAGCTGATTTAGCACTTGTCTCACCTACAAACCTGGCTGGATTCTGTTTGCATCCAGAGCCTTTGACCAACACAAGACTTTTCCCAGAATCCACCAGGATGTAACCTTGGCCTGTAATGGGCAATTTAAAAAAAAATATAAAGCACTTTGTAGATTTTGTAAAGGGCTTTAAAAAGAAAATCACAACACCTCAGTGACCTGTCTTCTGGACTTGGCTGCTCAATGCCAGCTGCTTTCCCTCTATTAGTCCTTCTCATTCTCTGTGACAGGCGGCCAGATAAAACTCACTGCCTGAGCCATTCTCTCCAAGATCCTTATATGACCTCTCTTCATCTCAGGCTGTCAGTGGGTCTGTCCATCTCTCAGTGCGATGAGAGGGACTGGGAGAAGACCAGCAAAAGCTATAAACAAGAAAATCAGCAACACTGGCAGGAAGAGGCCAAGAAACTCACCCTTTCTTCTGTTCACTCACCATCCTCTGTACCCTCATGAAGGAGCCACCAGGACTGTGGTCTACTCTAGTGGGTAGTGCTCGGGGCTCAGATGTCACCGCATTACCACCGACTGTGAAGCCTGGGCTGGGGCATGGACATCCAGGCCTTGCTGGACTCCAGAGCCCCGGATCAGAACTGGAGACAGAAGTCAAGCCAAGGATCAAAGACAAAGTCAATCAAGGGACAAGGAAGTAACCAGAACAGAGAAGAAAGAATCTGCCATGAAAGAGGATCCAGCCAAAGGACGGCAGGAACAGGTGGGAGTCAGAATCCAAAGTGGATGCCAGATAGGGATCCACCAAGCTGCTTGGACAATGTCCCGTGCCTCCTTCTTGCTCAGGGTCTTACTCAAATTACCACAGGGACTGCATGAGGACTAGTACATTAGCCCTGGGGCTGCACCACTGAAACCTTTTCATACAACAATATTGCAAATATTGGTAACAATAATGTCATTGTGGGCCACAGGAACTAGCATTAGGGACCACATGCGGCCCGTAGGCTGTGTGTTTGAGACCCCTGTTCTAGATTCAGTAGTGCACCTGAGCCTATTGTTGGAGTTGGATGTCTTCCCAATGAGGGACTTGGGGTCGGAGTCCTTAGTGAGCAAGACCTCTGGCTGTCCCCTTCTCCACTGTGTCCAGTGAGCTGCTAGGTGGTGGCCGAAGACTGAGCACAGCCCAAAGGCCTGACTTTGATACTTGTCATCCCTCATGTTGATTAGCTGGGTGACCTTCAGCAAGCTGCATCACCTCCAAGTTTCTGTTTCCCCTTTCATCTATTAGTTCTTCAGAGGAGACAGAGACTGCTTCACTGCAGAGCCCTTATCCCAGCTAGGCCTATGACAACACACACGGGGTGGGCTGAACTCCTGGCTGTTCTCTGGTGGGCGATGCCCACTGGCAGTTCTATGACTAGCCACAAACAACCAGGGGGAGGGAGGAATCACATTACTCAGCAGGAGAGATGCGTTATTCACTCAATCTCTGCTTCTCTGTTGCTCACCCCAGCATTAATTCATGCTAGCCACCAGCATAAAACAAGGGCTATTGTTTTGTTAAATGAAGAAAAGACTTCCCAATGGACTTTGTCTCTTGGATCGGGCAAAAAACCCAAAACAAATGAATGACCATATCTCCTCAGCTGAAAAAAGAAGCACAGATTTTAATGAGCATTGAGGAGATATGGGGGGGGGGTGTCTTGGCATTTTCCTCCTGTGAAAGAGCATGGTTGTAAAGCTGCCAGGGCAGAGCATTAAAGGAAGACCGTAAAGCCAGCTGTCCCTTTCCATTTCTGCTTCACATGTGAGTTATGGTGCGATTACCAAGGGTGCTGGGCTTATCGCTTCTGATAAGACTTTTATAGATTTGACTGGAACATTCAAGAAAGCAGTAATTATATTTTAATGCCCAAGAAAGCCTGTGTGCATGTATGTTTGAGCAGGGAAGCTACCTCTATGGTTATGTATTTAAGCAAGTCAGCAATAAAGCCTGGGGAACATGGTGAAGGGGTAATTTATAGTGAGGGGTTATTAGATTTAAGTGAAAGCATATGAATAAAACTTAGAGACAGATGAGGCTTTCTAACTCATTATTAGAAAGTGTCTCAGCCTTGAACTGTCTCTCCGTTCTTGCCTGATGAGTGAGCTGCTTCAAGATGTAACTGCTTGTTTAGATTAGAAAACAATACTTAGTACTGACAAAGTCCCTGTACGGCACTGAATGCAGTATGGTCCAATTGCAGATGGGTTCCTGGAGGGAGCGGCAGTCTGTAGATCTGGCCTGCAGTCACAACCCCTGTTCCTCCAGTGAACAAATATGGGGCACAGGGCTTCTGTGGAGAACCTCAGTGTCTCCTTCTCCTCCATCTCGCCCCTTTCCCAATTGGAAAATCCTAAAGCAGAGCCAGTCCTGAGCAGATTCTGCACCTGACCTGGTGTACACCGTGATGTGACATTAGGATATTCAAACCACTCCACTTCTATATTCACCTCCAGCCGAGCTGGGTATTTCCAGTGAAGCTGATAGTCTTTTACTCATGTGCCAAAGCCTAGGATATTAGTTGAAGGTTCTCAGAAGCCTCTGAGATGGAGGATGAAGGAAGCTAGAAAGCTCAGGCAAGTGACCAAGAATTGATGCTTATACACCCCTGGCCCAGTGTCTTGCTGTACACTGAAGCCTACCCTCTATTCAACAGCTGTTTTGACGGGGGGGGGGGGGTTGTACCAACTTTAATTATTCAGACTAGTTGGGAACTTTTCAGCAAAAGCTTTGCCCAAGAAATGCTTGTCAAAACCCTTTGTGAAGTAGATTCAGATTCCCCAAATCACTTGAATTTAAAAAAAGAGAAAGTTCAGAAACAAGTGAAACATTGTTTCATTTTGAGTTTTCAGTTCATGAAATTTTTTGAGATAAGAAAAAAATGAAAAATTCTCAAAAATATTTGAGGGACAGGAAGGGCATTTCCCATCAGCTCACTAACAGCAGAGTAAGGGCTAGCCTATATTTAAAACTTACTATGGCCTCTGTATCAGTTCAGCTGTGCCACTGTCAGAGTGCTTGCATAGTCCTATTATGTGAACAGGAGAGAACTTTCCCACTGACAACATAAAACCATCTAAATGTTCAGCAGTAGCTATGTCAGCAGGAAACTCTCTCTCGCCAACATAGCACTGTACACACAAGGCCTTGTGCCAGCAAAACTTTTGTCGCTCAGGAGTATGAAAAAACACGCTCCTGAACAACACAAGTTATGCCAGTGTAAGTGGCTGGGTAGACAAGGTCAAGGTGAACCAGGCTATGGCTAAGAACAGAAGAGATCTTAGACAAGATACATTATTATCTTCTACTTCCGAATAGTTAATAGTCCCTTTTGATCACTGGCACAATTGAGCAATGGCTTGTTAGCACCAAAGAGATCAAATGGGAGGAAGCTAATGAGCAATTTTCAGGTAGTAGGTGTGGGATGTGAGGTGACAACCCAATTTAGTCGGGTGCTTAATCAACTCGGGCACCCTGACTTGTCTCTATTTACAGGGCCTATTACTCCATTATGCTGAGTGCTTTGCTGTCTACAGGCTCCAGCCTTCCAGTCGTTAGAGGCAGTTATCTCCCCACAATTTAATTAAAGTCTAGTGTTTAATGATACAATGTGCCACTAATTATTTTTCACTGGTTGTCAAGGATTTTTTTTTTATTCTTCTTTTTTACAATAAAGCAAAATCTAATTACACCAATTGCAAGAGAAAAGAGCAGGGTGAATGCGGATGGAGAGGTATGAATGGGCCAGACTGCCCAAACAAGAAACAGGCCAGTCGACTCTTAAAAATGGACAGAAAAGTGGATGACTGATCCAGAGATCCAGTGTAAAGCCTATGGGCAATATTCTTCTCCCACATTCATCCTGTGGGGTGCATTCCTTGCCTACCATCTTCTGTGCTCATCTCCATTGGCACTGCTGAGAGCCCAGAAGAACTGCACACTGAAGAACAGGGGTTTTAATTGACCATGGCAGGATCTATTGTCCCTTTAAGGCAAATATCTTTGTTCCCTCCAACATCATTGAGCATGGTCGCTGGCGGTAAAGAACAACCCAGCAGGTAGAAACCACCCAGAATATCTGGCACCGCAGGGTCTACGTCTAGCAATGTGTGTTATTACAGAAATTAGTGTGAACCTTGAGCATGCTACCACGGCAGCACATTGGCACATGCTTCTATTGTCTCCAGGAGGCAGGCAATTTTGGTCTCCCTTTGATTCTGCAGCATTAAAGCCACATAAGTAAAGTGATTTTTCACACACAAGGGAACTGTTGCACTAATACAATACGTTATCAACTTCTGATACCCATTACAGCTTTTCTCAGCCCAGGGTAACGCAGTATTTGGTTAGAAAAAATCAGACTCTTAATGCTATTTCTAACAGAGTATCATTAATTTCTGAAGTGACATCACCATTCAGCAATGAAAGACTCATGTTATATGTTCATTGTACTAAATACACACACAAAGCACATTTTGCAGAAATCAGGTGGCATCTAAGGGACCATGCAAGGGTGCAGATGCAAGATCTAGTTGGGAGGATTTAAAATAAAATAATTAATAAAAATAAGCTAATTCACCAACAAGGCATTCCTTCTAGAACATAACTCCCATGGGCCCAGCATCCTCCACATGACCCTTCCTCCTGCAATTCTGACTCCCAACTCAGAAGTAAGGGAGTTTTATAAAGGTCTTATTACCCAAAACCCTTTGCAGGGAAGTAAGTTCCACCCCAGTCTCTTTGGGTGATTTACAGGCCATCCAGCAAATCAGTGCTCCACCACTCACTCCACAAGCTTACCCCATCACAGGGACAAGAACACAAAAATCAGCAAAACTAGATAAACCAGAAAGCTAAACACCCACATACATTAACCCAACTTACAGACCTATTATATCCTTCACTTGCAGCTTGCATGCACAGACAAAAATATACATTTCCCATTCTCCTGTGACATACCACTGTTTTTTACCTGCCACTGAAGAAACTGCCATATCAAAGGGATTTTTCAGCAGCTGGAGGTGTGACTGGCAGCCCCCAAGGCCATGAAACAGCTGATTCTGCAAGTGACTCTTGCAGGGAGCTGCTGCAGCTTCAGTTCTTAAATGGCCAGCTGCATAAAATCATCCTACTGCCACAGCTCTCCTCAGGCTGTAGGCAGCTGGCTGGTTTAATTTGATGCACTCAGCCACTGTGCCATGACACACTTTTGTGTCACAACACAATAGCTGAGAATCGCTGCCCTAGAAAACCAAATACATTTTCTTAACAGCTGCCCAGGTCACATCCATGCAGCTTTAACACTACAATCTTTATGAAGCTAAAATATTCATCTTTATTTCCATCTGTCTTGGTTTTAATCAGAATTATTCCCACTTCACCAATTATAATAAATGTGGTCATTTGTTTGCAGTATCAATGCTCTGAACATGGCTTTGAGGCCGGGGTTAAAGTATAATTTGGCATGCCCCAGAACCCTCCTAAATTTCCAGGGCCCCCTCACACAGGTCTGGGTCCCTTCCCTCAGGTCCGGACACCCTTCACCCACCCCAGCTACTGCCCCCCAAATGCCTGCTGCCCACCCCAGTTACTGCCCTCACACACCTGCCCTCCACCCCAGCTACTGCCCCCAGTTCCCATCTCACTGCGATCCCCCAACTCCCTCCCGAACCCCCTGTGTTGCTGCTGGTCCCCCAACCCCTCATCGTGCTGCAACATCTTCCCCTGCTGCCCTGGGCCAACCCCCTCCACCCTGCCCTTTCCCCACCGGGCTGGCTCGCCTGTTCCCCCCCCCCCCCCAAGCTACCTACATGCCATGACGGCCGGAGTCTTCCAGCTGGTAGGGAACTGCCCTTTCCCAGGCAGAGGCTCCAGCCCAGAGCCCGCGGTCACTGAGCATGCTCAGAGACAGCAGGCTCAGGGCAGGAGATTTAAAATCTCCCAGCCTGAGGCAGCTCCCTGCTCTGCCGGAACGTGCCAGGACAGCATTCCAGGGCCCGCCATTTTTAGGGGTTCAGTGTTCGGGGGCCCCTAAAAATAGAAAATGGAGCTGGAATGCCACATTTCAAGGCCCACCATTTTTAATGCAGCATTCGAATTCCA
Source organism: Podocnemis expansa (assembly GCA_007922195.1). Taxonomy (NCBI): domain Eukaryota; kingdom Metazoa; phylum Chordata; order Testudines; family Podocnemididae; genus Podocnemis; species Podocnemis expansa. The sequence goes on along the minus strand of ML681963.1, from coordinate 255,020 downwards.
TTTTCTATTTTTAGCAGCCCTGGAATGCTGGGCCCCTAAAAATAGTGGGCCCTGGAATGCCATTCTGGCACATTTTGGTTTACTTTAATCCCTATTTGAGGCTATGGCAGTGGACTGAACTCACAAGACTCATGTTTCATTCCCAACTCTGCCAATGGTTTGTTCAGTTACGTTTCATCCCTGTGCTTCCATTTCCTCAGCTGCAAAAGGAGGATGAGGATACTGACCTTCTTTGTAAAGTACTTTAAGATCAACGGATAAAGTGCCATGTGAGAGTTGCTTACTCAGCAGTATCTGTATTTCCTTATAGACATGTAGCATAATGCACTTTTAATATAATATAGCTCCATTATGGTGCACATCTATAAGGAAATACAGGTACTGTTTATTATATATATACATATGCATTCTGTAAAGAATTTAAAATGAGAAATCTCTACCTAAAATAGCAGGTGGAAGTAGGTTAATAGGAATGGTACTGTATGAATTTGGGGATGATCAAAGCCATTGGCGAGTACTGCAGATCACTAAATTATTGCAATAACCTTTGTGTAGTGCCACATTACACTGCATTCTGTATGCACCACATACGTGTATATATTGTAAACGGTTAGGCACCATGGAATAGTCATTTTCTTACAAGAGTATAAGCAGCAGCCTGTCACTTTATACCTGAGAACGTGTCTTAAAAAGACTCAAGCAGAACAGATTCTGCTGGTGATAAGCTCAGCTTCAAAAAAAAAGAGCTATCCATCAGTTTATTTTAGAGATATCAGCCTTTAAATCAGTTTCTAGAGCATGACCGAACAATGTATGTTCCGATTCTGAGGTTAGGGAAGTTTTGTGAGTCAAAATCTGGATTTAAGGATAACTGGTAGAGAAGGGGTTAAGTGGCAACAGGAATACCTTCATGGAGAGAAAACTTCCAATAGCAGAGGAGTCTTCAATTTAGCAGAGGAAGACTGAACAAGATCCAATGGCTGGCAGCGGATGCTAGACAAATTCAAACTAAACAAGAGGCAAAGATTTTTCACAGTCAGTTGAACTAATCCTTGGAACAACCTGTCTAGGGGAGATGTCCTCCATCACTTGAAGTCTTTCAATCAGCACAGGCTATCCAGCCTTTGTAAATAATATGCTTAGCTCAACCAGAAGTCAGGGGCTTGAAGGCTGCTGTTTGAAAACGAGGGTGGGATTGGAAATCCAGAAATAGTTCTGGCAAAGGTAAGTTACAGGGCAGAGGGCAGGTGAGGTAGTCAGAGGACTGCATCAGTGAGGACTTATTCAGAGATTCCCAATCTGTGGTACACAGGCCACCTTTCAATGGTGGGCATCTCAGCTGCCTGGCAGTTGCCAAGGTAGTTTAAGCAGAGCATCAGCAGCAGCTTAGCCCCAAGTTCTGCTGCCAACATGCAGCTTAAGCTACATTGGGAACTGGAGTACCAGACAGCTTTGTTCTTCGGCCAGTTGCTTCCCAAACTTTTGATTTCTGGCCACATGACCAGAAGCAGCTGCCATGGTAGCTTAAGAAGAGTGGAAATTGCTGGTGGTACTACAAGTGGTAGCATTTGAAAGGAAACCTCCTGGTTCGAGGTTCAGACTGGTTACAGCAGGTGGCCTGGCTGCTGTTTTCATACATGGTTTTTACATGCTGCAGTTGTTATTTTGTGACCTTCACAGTGCCCAGAAAAGAAGGAGACTCCAACTGCCAGATGCAGTCCAGATCCATAGTAATGGCCTCCATCCTGTCAAGTCTGAGACTGATGGCTACTCTAAATACTTCTCTGGTGACTGAGAGGGATCACAGCTCCACTATGCTATGTTCCAGACAAGTCATAGAATATTAAGGCTAGAAAGGATTTCAAGAGATTATCTAGTCCAATACCCTGCTGAAAGCAGGACTACACCCACTAAATCAGGGCCTTCCCTATGTGGGGGTGAAGCCTGTGGGCCCCACACTCCTGCCCCTCCCCTGAGCCAGCCACTTCACCCCCAGAAGTGGGGTACCTGGGGGTCAGGCCCTATTTTTCTATCCTGCCTCCAGGCCAGCCCTCCCCACCCCAGGGTGGAACAGCCAGCCCAGGGCAGGGCAGGGCAGGAGAGTGGAGCCTGGCCACTGAGCCAGCCCACCCAGCCCCTAGGTCAGCTGTTCTGCCCTTCAGATGGGGAAGGTCAAACAAGAGGCTGGGGATCATGTTCCTGCCCCTTCCCACTGCCTTCGGCTTCCCAATGAAGGTAGAGGGGCAGGGCAGCGCAGGGCTTATGGAACCACGGGGCCCAGGTTAGTGACCCCTCTTGCCTCTCCCCCACCCCATGACAGCTCTGCATTAAATCATCCAAGCCAAGGTTTTGTCTAACGTGGCCCAAAGCCCTTGGCCTTTTGGTTTCCAAAGATGGTGATTCCACCACCCTCCTTGGTAACCCATTTCAATGCTTCACCACCCTCCTAGTGAGAAAGTTTTTCATCATATCTAACCTAGACCTCCCCAGCAGCAACTTGACACCATTGCTCCTTGTTCTGTCCTCTGTCACCACTGAGAATAGCCTAGCTCCCCCTTTTTGGAGCACCCCTTCAAGTAGTTGAAGGTTGCTATCAAATCTCCCCTCAGCCTTCTCTTCTGCAGACTAAATATGCCTAGTTCTTTCAGCCTCTCCTCATAATTCATGTGCCCCATCCCCCTAATTTTCATTGCCCTCCGCTGGACTCTAAATTTGTCCACATCCTTTTTGTAGTGGGGAGCCCAAAACTGGACACAATATTCCAGATGCAGTCTCATCAATGCAGAATAGAGGGGAATAATCACATCACTTGATCTGCTGGCAACACTCCTACTGATGCAGACCAGTATGCCATTAGCCTTTTTGGCAACAAAAGCACACTGTTGACTCATATCCAGCTTCCCATCCACCATAACCCCCAGGTCCTTTTCTAATGAGCTGCTACTTGGCTGATCGATCCCCAGCCTATAGCAGTACATGAGATTTTTCTGTTGTAAGTGTGGGACTTTGCACTTGTCCTTGTTGAATCTCATGAGATTTTGTTTGGCCCAATGGTCCAATTTGTCTAGGTCTCCCTAAATCCTATCCCTGCTGTCCAGCTTATTTATCATTACCCCAACTTGGTGTCATCTGTAACCTTATTGATCATACAATCTATCCCATCATCCAGATCATTAATGAAAATAAACCAAAAGTGGCTCCAGGATCGACCCCTGGGGCACTCTACTTGTTCCTGGTTGCCAACTAGACACTGAGTCATTGATCTCTACCCACTGATCTAGCCAGCTGTCTATCTACCTTATGGTCCGTTCATCCAACTCATACCGTATATAGTCATGTATAAGCTGTGAATTTTCTTCCATGAACTCCCCTTTGAAAAAGGTACTGGGTTTATGCACAGGTATATATGGTACTTGGATCCTTTCTAAGTATTAAGGGATCTTAATGCTCAGGGAGGGAGCCCCAGTGTGTGGCGCATCCTGGAGCAGCCAGGTAAGGGGGCCCTAGATGGGGGGTTGGCCCAGGGGAGTCAGCAGCGGGGTGGAGGGGGGTTAGGGATGGGACTGGGGAAGCGCGGGGAGCTGGTGGAAGGGTGAGGTGTGCCATGCTAGGCCTAAGAAGGCCAAGCTATCTTGTAAAATACATGACCCAAATCTAAAACATTTAAAGACATATTATAGGAAAACGCAATCATAGTGAGGAGGCTAGGGCTTTGATATGCATGTGTATCATTAGTGGTTTCTTGATGATGTTTACATATATCCTGTTAATAGTTTAGCAAGGTGAATGAACTGCCCTCCCATCTGTTACTATTGTTCTATTGCAGGGGTGGCCAAACTTTTGGAACTCAAGAGCTGCACAAGTCAATTATTAAACCTCGGGGAGCCACACTGAGGCATGTAACCACATATTTTTACCAACTCCAAAATTAGTAAGCTTAAAATTCATTTTGTGCTTTAACTTTATCATAAAAACAGGACAAATATTGATCCTACTAACGTCAGATTCTAATAATTACTTAAGGTTACCATGAAAACTAGATGTAGAACACTGCAGGCTTGCAGCAAGATTTTTAAAACCTGGGCAGTAACTTGTCAATGCAGTAGGTAAAAGCTCTCTCAGATGCTGATCTCTAAGTATTACACAATGTTTTGAATGTCATTGTGGAATACAATGCTTCACAGAAGTAAGTTTTGCCAAAAATTGAAAGTAATCTACATTCAGTTTTAAACTTTTCTCCTTTGTATTTTCATTTCTCAGTATTCCACATCATGTTTAGGACTTATAAAACATGATTTTATTTTAACAATGAGTAAGCTGCATTAGGCTCTATAGGAAAATCTAAACATGCCGGGGCTTCTCCAACCACGCTGCGCTTCCCTCCCCGACCCTGTTGCCACTTCCCTGCAGTCTCTTACCACACTGCTCCTTCTCTGCTCTCCCCGACCATGCCACACTTCTGCCCACCCTGACCCTGACCCTCCTGCCCTTTCCTGGCGGCTCTGAGCACGCTGCCCCTTCCCTGCAGTCTCTGACCATCCCCCGCTTCCCTGCCGGCTCCCCAACCATTGCACATTTCTCACCCCTATCTCCGACCATGCTGCCCTTCCCTGCTGTGCTCTTCAGGGAGCCGCAATTTTTCTTGGAAGAGCTGCATGCAGCTCACGAGATGCAGTTTGTCCATGCCTGCTCTATTGGAAGGGGTCAAGCTGGACTATTAACATCTATATGGACCTTTGATGTACCAATGTAAACTGTCTGTTAATGCAGGTAATTACCGGTGGTACACAGAAGGTGAAGGTTTTACTTCAAAGGACAATGTACATTACTATGTTCCACTTAAGAATGTACCAGGGAACTTGTCATCAAAGCTCACGTAAAGAATTGACCTGCAAATGCTCACCTTGCTAGCTACAACTATAAAAGGAAGTTGGGAACATAATTCCTTTATCTCACATCTGTCCAAGTTTCTCAGGGGAAGTTTGGGCCACAGGATTGAGATCCCAGCCAGCACTGGTCTGGAAACCGCCCTGCTAATTCTCAGGGAGAATTAGAACCAACTCTACACCTGGACTACTTGATCTCTATTCCTTAAAATTGGATTTCTAACAACTGAAGCTGTGAAACAAGGACTTAAACCCATCTAGGTATTGGATGTATGCCTAAGACCTGCAAATTCTTCAAGAATTTATCTTCTATTGACTCTAAATCATTTGTATGTATGTGATCCACTCTGACCCTTTAACATCTCTCATTTTGTTTCTTTTCATTTTTATATTAAACCTTTATTTTTAGTTACTAAAGGATTGGCTGGAGCTGGCAGTGTGGTATTTTGGGTAAGATCCAAGCCTATATTGTTCTGGGTGATGTGGCTGACCCTTTGTGGTCAGAAGAACCTATTTCTTTAAAAGACCTAGTGGATGTACTGGGGACCAGTGACTGGAATGCAGTAAAGGGAGCTGAGTATGTTTTATGGTGGCTTCTTGATATCCAGTGTGGGGGATCAGAAGCATTGTTTGTAACTGGTTGGGGAGTTTATCTCCAGGTAACCCCCCTCCTCTGCTGGGAGAATCTGCTCTCCTTTTGTGCCGCTTGCTCTGATCTTTGCATATTCAGGTGGTTATCCCAGGAGGCCTGGGTCACAGGGGGCTTAGAGAAGGGGTCAGGGACTTGGGGGATGCTGGTGAGATGGTGCAGGGGTTAGGGAAGAGCCCAGGGTAGTGCCGGAAGCTGGTGGCAGGGGGAGTTAGGGAGAGGATTGGGGCAGCGCAGGAAGCTGGCAGCAGGGTGGGGGGGGGGCGAGTTGGCCCTGATTTTGAACCTCGGGTTGTAGGTGAGTCATGAGGTTTTTCAGGTTTCTGGGGTTAATAGCTGAGGGTCAGCTTATACACAGATCATCCTATAGGGGAGCATACACGGTGCTTCCTTAACTTACTGACAAGAATGCTGTGGGAAACAATATCAAAAGCTTTGCTAAAGTCAAGCTATATCATGTCAACAGCTAGTCCTGCATCCACAAAGCCAGTCATCTCATCATAGAAGGCAATCAAGTTGGTCAGGCATGATTTGCCCTTGGTGAATCTGTGCCAACTATTCTGATCACTCTGTTTTCCTCCAAGTGTTTCAGAATGAATTCTTTGAGGACCTGCTCCATTATTTTTCCAGGGATTGAGGTCAGTGTAGTAAAGACAGTCAGTATGTTTAACATTGTCTATTTCCTGTGACCAAAGCTTTTCTCTGTCAGTCTGTCTCTGTCCCTTCCTGACATTTTGCTCCTATTGCAGGACTCCACCCTGTTGGGACAGGACTGTTGGTTACTGGAGCATGCCCTTCTGCAATGGAACAGGCAGCCTTCAGTCAGAGTTATTGCTATGGGATAGCATGTTGGGGCAACTGCTCCAGGCCCCTCAGTTTGATGGGCCCCATGTTTATTTCCTTTATGATTTCACTTACCAGAAAGCACCAAGGAGAACTGGGATCAGGCAGGCAGCACAAGGCAGGGGAAAAAGGAGCTGGTATGGGGCTGGGATCAGGCCAGGGAGGCAGTGCAGGTCAGGGGGTCAGTGTGAGGCTGGGGTGTAGCACAGGGCTGGGGGGTGGTGGTGTGAGGCCAGATTATGGTGGGGGGATGGTACTTGGGGGCAGTGTGAGGACAGGTTTGGGGGTGGGGTGTGAGGCCCACGAAAGAGTCAGGGGTTCAATTTCATCCATGTAAATAATGGAGCCTCGTGCAGGCTGATTTGCCCAGGACCCCACACATCCCTAGACATGGCCCTGCCTTCAGTGGTTGGAGCCCACAGAAATCACGCTCAGAGGAATTCTGTAAAGATTGTTCTTAGTTCAGGAAAAATGACTACAGTCTTGTCCACACTAGAAAGTTTGTTGCCAAAAGGAGAGACTTTTGTCAACAAAACAAGCCCTGTGTACACACAGAATGCCCATTTTTAATCAACAAAACTGCCGTTTTTTCCAATAAAATTCTATCATCCATGTGAGAGGCATGGTACCTTTTGTGCAAATGCTTTTTTTGCAAAAGAATCAATGTGGACCAGGGCTATAAATACAGCGGGTGAATGGGGCTTTGCCCTGGTGCATCAGAGCAGCTCAACAGAGCCACTCTATTAAAAGGGTGTGTTTCGTGCTGCCAGCCCCAAGCACTGATAATTGTAAGGGGTGCCTTCTGATCTGAATGTGCCCCAGGTGCTGAAACAGAGCATTACAGCTCTGATGTGGATGCCGAAGCTGTTTTCGCAGTGTTAAACAGCCTCCAGAAATGTTCCACAATGCCTATCCTGACAGCTCTGTTCTTCCAGTTCTGCTCTGCAGTGACCAGCCCTTCCCTCTTTTCAGTCCTGAGAATTTTTGAATTTTCTTGGGTCCACTTCCTGTGTATTCCGCATGGAGAGCTAGTGTCCTGTGTTCCCAGGTGACAATAGCAGCTCCACATAGCAAGTGCTCTCCTGCCTGGAGCACAGCAGAGCATCTAGAACTGATCAGCATTTGGGGAGGGTCTGCTGTGCAGTCCCAGCTCCATGCTTGCCAAAGGAATTTTGAGAGACATGGGCATATTTCTTGTGCCAGGGCAGAGAAAGGCTATGAGAGGGACATGCTTCAGTGCAGACCCAAGATGAAGGAACTGCGGCAAAACTACCATAAAGCCAAGGAAAGGGCATCATTAGGGGTGTTACTGGAGGGGAGTCAGGATCCAGATCCCCCCATGCAGCCCTGATCCTGCTCCAGGGCCCAAACCAGCCTCTGCTGCTTGTTAGCAGCAGCAGGGGCCTGATCCAGCTTTGAGCTTCCTGCAAGAGGCTTGGGGCTGGAGATGGTCTGTGACGCTTTTCACAAGTGGCTGGAGCTGTCTCTGAGCAGCTGCTGCTTGGAGGCTGCTGGTGCCACTTGTGAAAAGCAGCACCGACTATCTCCGGCTCTGAGCCTCATGCAGAAGGCTTGAAGCTGGATCAGACCCCTGCTGCTGCCAGCAAGTGGCACGAGCCATCTCTGAGCCTTCACTGCTTGCCGGAAGTGGCCCAGAGCCGGATCAGGCCCCTTCCAGCTGCACTGCCAGCCAGAGATCCAGAGCTTGTGCCCTGCTAGCCCCAGCCTAGTGACGCCCCTGGGCATCTCTGCTACTGGGTCCACAGGGCACAAGCCCCCCACGACTCCAACCCTGTCCTGGCTCAGCAGAAGCAAATTGGGGCAGGCACAATGGGGGTGGCAGACTGCAAGGGGTGGTTGGCCCTGCCTGTTTTTCTGGGGTAGCAACATCCCTACCAGGGAGGCAAACCATTGCTTTGACTCAGTGCCAATCACCTGTCACTTTTAAGAAGAGCTGAAAGCTGCCCTCAGTGGGGACTCCACATCCACCTCCAAGAGTCCCGTGGACAGTCCACAGCCCCAAGATACTGATATAAACCCCAATGAGGAGGTGATGGATGAGGAAGTGGAGCTGGAAGATGTATCAGATCTGGGAAACAGCTCAGTGAAGATTGGTGGGAGTTAGGAGCTGTTCGTCAACCCAGAAACATGCAGCCAGTCCCAGCCCTTCCGTTGTGATGCGCCAGATGGAGAGGGAAGCTCTAATGGAGAAGCTGATGTGCCTTCTTTATGGGAGCCATGAGGTGCCTCTGGTTATTAAAAGAACAGGAGTAGGAGTAGGTGGAAATGTGCAGGAGTATCTATGCTTGCATGTGCCTTCCCATTCCCTATCACATTTAAGTTGAACTCCTAATCAGGACTGTAAATAGGTTGGGGCGACAGTGGCTTTGCCTGGGCACGTATCAAGTAGCTCTGTTTCACCACTTAATCTGAGGATGCACCCCGGCTTCTAAAATACCTAGTTCTAGCACTTCTCCTAAGCAGCACATTGATACATGTAGTGATGTCCATAGTGATGAAAGAGAAACAAAAGGGAGAGATGGAGGGAATGAGAGAAAACGAGAAGGAAGGAAAAGAGGCAGCATGAGACGATAAGGCAAGGGAGAGAGAGAGAGAGAGAGAGAGAGAGAGAGAGAGAGATGGGAAGGAGGGATAATGAGAGAACAGAAGGAGAGAGAACAAGGTGGTCTCATTAATGTGTCCCCCTCCCCAAAATTCTCCACTCAGTATCCATATCATGAGCCCCCAGCCCCCAGCAGGCAAATATGTACTAACAAGATTTTGCTGCTCTGCTGTCCAGGGCCAGGGATGCAGATGGGTGGGGAAGAAAGGGAAGCTAATGATAGTGGAGAGGCACTGGCAGTTACTTCATGGGAGAGGAGTGTGGTTTATGCACTCTGAGATCCTTTGTGGATCTTTAATGAACCTTGAAACATACTAAAAAAATGAAAGAAGTTCTCATTGAGGGTTCTGGCATATCTAATTAGTGGCTTTAATGGGTCCTAAACAGCCATTTAATTGGTGAATTCCTCAGCAGCCAAGAAGGAAACATTGCAAACACAATGGAGAGAACTATCTTCTTGTTGTCTAGCAGGTGCTCAGCTGCTCTGAAAACTGGCTTTTCAGTGCCCATATGGGAGGTTTTATTTGACAGGTGCCAGGCACTGGCAGCTCCCATGGACTTAAAACAGAAGTGCAAAGCCCCCATCACCTCTGAAAAATAATTAAGCATCTAAATGAGCAGCCTAAGTACAGATTAAATTTGCCCAAATCTGACCTATCCATAGAGGCAGCCATTTTTTGATGCCACCTGAGGAAGTGATTGTGACAAAACAGACAACTGTAGCACCTGGTAGAGGGGCCAGTATGGACTCCCTGGAATAACAAGAGGGCAGATGAATTTCACTCAGCACAGAGTGGGGCAGCTTCTGCCCATTTCCCCACAAAGTACCATCCAGGGGAGATATAGCCCTTTTTTATTCCCTTTCCCTCCCATATTCAATGCTGTATCTCTTTCTGTGGCTCCACAGTGAGCAGCCAGTGGTTCTGAGCAACCAACAGCTTTGGACCATGGTCTCTGCCAACATTACCACAAGGAGTTGGCAAAGGCAATAAGACATTGCCACTGCCACTGCCCAGAAGTTCTGAGTCATTGATTTGCTTCTGTCCACAGGCCAAGACTGGCAGCATTGCAGCGATCACTTCATCCTTTGGGTTGCTGCCAGATTTACTAGGGCAGGTTACAACTCTCAGGGAGCTTGATAGCTAATAGGTTAAAATGCCACTAGACATCTAACAGGCTAAATGTTGCCCTTTTCTCTGACCCAGCACTGATCATATCCCACAGCGTGTGTGGGCCTATGGGGTGCTGGGTTTCTTGAGACCCTCTCTCAGATGAGACACAAGACTAAAATGAAGACATTGATACCCAGGAAAATTCTGGCAAGGGGAGTGGGCATTGCTGTGCAGCAAATTTTAGATGAAGAGACACCCAGTCAGAAAGTGCGGCATCCTTGAAATGGAAACATTTGGGAAACTGGGAAATTTTGATGAAATATCCAATGGGAAAGAGTCACCATTAAATCATTTTGGCTTCATTGTTGAAGTTCAGCTTTAGCATTTCAGTTCGACTCATTCTATTAAAATATTAATTGTAAGGTAATTTACATATATCCTCTGTAGTATTACATACATTCCATTTGATATTCTATTATAATGTTTTGACATTATCAAAATGTTCTTATGGTTCTGAATCAAGAACATTGTGGATTTTCATTTCATAGGGATTTTCAAAATTTTGGCCTTACATTCTAGTTTGTGAGGTTTTTTTTAAAAAAATGTCAGGATTTCCTGTGGAATGAGAATTCCAGTTAGCTCTAATGCTTCCCTGAGAATTTTGCCAGGACACCAAGGCCATTATTTAGGTTCTGCCTTCTTACCTTGTGTCTGCTGATTCAATTGCACATATTGGCTGAACTGTTGTGCTGTTGCTGTGCATTGTTAAATGAAAGTAGTGCTCCACCCCAGAGGTGGCAGCTTTTCAGTAACTGATTGGTAGGTTACTCACCAGTAACTGTCCTTCTTTGAGATGGGCTGCTCGGATCCATTCAGTAATAGGTGTCTTCATGCTGGAGCACCAGATTGGTCGAAAAACTTCGGTCCTAGCCTGTCAGGAGAGGGCAGGCGGCCACTGCCCCCCATGCCATCCTGTGGCTATATATATGGCTGCCTCCCAACCCCTCCCCAGTTCCTAGGAGTCGCCAACTCCAGATGCGGGGATGAAGGGGAGGGACCTGAATGGATCTGAGCAGCCCATCTCGAAGAAGGACGGTTACTGGTGAGTAACCCACTGTTCTTCTTCAAGCGCTGCTCGGATGCATTCAGTAATAGGTGACTACTAGCCATGCTGATGGATGGCGGGTGGAGTTGGCTCTTCTGCTTTCAGCACAGTAAAGCACCCCAGATGGGAAGCAGCCCAGCGAGAAAGGTTCTTACAGCAGCAAGGAGACCAACTAGGGCTCATGGCCTGGCCATTGAAAACCTACAACTGAGGGCCCAACCCAAAGCAGGGGCAGGTCCAATCCAGCCAAGGCAAAGCGTGCGTGGGCTGGACGGACTAAGGTCACCTTAACCTAGAGTTTGCATAAATGCAACACAACCAACGTGGAGTAAGATGCATTTGTTTGCCCTATCTGTGGAGTATAGCTCGAGGTACAGGGGCGTCGCTGGCTGGGGGAGGGACCCAGGGCATGGGCCCAGGCCCCGCCCCTGGCCCGCAGGCCCCGCCCCCAGCCTGCAGGCCCCACTCCCTGGCCAGGGACAGGGACAGGCGCCACCACGCTGCTGGGGGTGGCCAGGCCTCAGATCCCCGGCCGGGGACGGGGCTGCTGCGGCTGCCGGCGGCCAGGCCCCTGTATCCCCGGTGGGGGACGGGGCCGCTGCGGCCGCCAGTGGCTGGGCCCCAGATCCTCAGCGGGGGATGGGGCAGCCGCAGCCGCCGGCGGCCAGGCCCCAGATCTCCGGCCCAATTGAGCCCCGGAGTGCCCAGCACCAGCAATGCCCTTGTTGAGGTATGAGGGCCAGGGAGTTAATTTCTGGCCACAGAACACTGAAGTGTGAACCTTACAAAAGAGCTCTAGCAGCCTTAGGCTTACCAGGCTGGCCATGACGGCTGCGGCCTACGCGGATAAGAATAGAAGGGATAAACGATATCCCTCTGACCAGCCACGTAAAGACCCAAAGACACATGCCCAACGCGGTGTGTGAATTTGGACCGCTCAGCAACACACAAGGGAGCAAGGACTACTGAGTTCAGGTGGGGAGGATCTAAAGGGAGATACTTTGCGCTGGTTAATGAGAAATCAAGAGGGCCAGGGGTGGTGCAATCAGCACCACATGGCATATCGGTCAAGATGTCCCTGCACCAGAAGGGTGCGGCACAGGCCTCCAACAGTGTTATAGTGTAACGACCCAGAGGATTCCTATTGCTTGGAAGGAATATTTCAGATCCACCAGGCGCCTGCGAGGCGGGATGGTGGGCCTTAGGAAGTGCTGTTGATCTTGGTATTCCTATGAAGACTCACGGAAGTGGACCGTCCTCTCATCCCTTACGTTCCACCTCAGGATTCCACTACCAGAAAGACTGCCTGGAGGTGGGGGGTAGGGTAGGCAAGGGTAACAGAACAGCAATGCCCACCGATTGGACACTAAGTTGTGATGACTGGAGGGCCTATGTGAGTTAGGAGTGCAGTGATTTAAAAGACTTTGTGTGCCCGTAGGCACCGCCAGGAGTGATACCCGCCCCTAACTACGCTGCACCTATGTGTGTGTTGAAGTTAAGGGACTTTTTGGGAAGGAACTACCCTTCCAAATAATATAGGTTATGGGAGGAATGGGTGGTCCTCTCCAAAGACCGCCTGGGAGGGATATGGTACTTGCAGGATGCAGACCGCGGTTCTGCAGGGGTACCTTGGATTTAGAAAAATTTCGACAAGGGCGGCTTATCCCTATCATCCAATCTTATCTAGGACAGGATGCCACTATGGGAAAATAAATTTCTGAGTTTCCGTGAGGATCAGAAATCGGGTTTTTGGTAGACTTGAGCTCTATCTAATGAACAGGGAAAACCAGCAGCCCTCAGCAGATGCCTACAGTGAAGGTATCATGCAAAGACTACCCCACGGTTTACGGCCTTCGGGTCCCACTAAGGGAGGTGAGATATAACCACTGGGTGCCCAGGTGATAGTGTCCCGGGGCCAGAGCTGGATTATCATGATTCTGAGGTCACCCTAGGGTGAACCATTTATGTATATCCCGGTTAGGTGATGGCCATGCGAGGAGCCCAATGGTGTGCCGGAAGTTCGTCAAATGCTAGCGCCACAGGCTTGGCTAGAGACAGTTGGAAGGCCTAGGGTGAGTTTCCTATCGCCTCTGTCCAAGTGATTTGAGGAAGGGCTTTGCCTGTTCCCCCATGGGTCCCACTGACCTGGTTGATTCCAGGTCAGGGGTATAGGAGCTGTCACTTCAGGGGTGGACAGACAGGGGAGGTGTGGAGGATATCACCACCACCTTCCTGGGAGGGTGGGCCTAAACAGGGACCCTTTATAGGGATATTCTGGCTAGATAAGAGGCCTTCCCGGAGAAGCAGGAGAAGTGACTGTTCGCCCCCAATTGTTTCCCTCCCCAAAGGGGGGGGAGAACGGTAGAGATTCATAAGCAGTTCTGCATTGGTGTCCCCCCTGGGTATAGAACCGCATGCGGAAGAGAGAGTACCAAGTACCATATTTCCACCTAACCAGTGAGGGGGCGGGGTGAAGAAGGGCTTACAATACCATAGAGATGGTTGAGGGTCTACTGTGACCAGCTTAAACATGCACACTGACCAGTTTTGTTGGGGTGAGGAAAAGCCTGAGGTGTCCCTCCCCAATTTGAGTGCAGAAGCAGATCCTACCTGATGTGGGGCAGACAGCAGGCTGGCGAAAGGTTTCACATGCATCCCCTCATACCGAGAATGTCTGTAGTTGTGGCTAGAGCTATTAGGTAATGCGTCCTTCAGCTTAGCGAAGGCCTCCCTTAATGCCTATGAGAGGGGCAGGAATCGCCGGTCAAGATAGAACCTGAAGGGCGGGGGGGGGGGGGGGGCGCTTTCTTGTTCCCTTCCTGTATTCTTTATCCCTTTTCTTCTCCCAAAACAGCCTGAAGGGTAGCAATGAACTTAAGCTTGCCTGCTGCAATGGCCACAGTTTTGGGTGGACCCTTGATAGCTAAGAGGGGCTTTGGTTATGTGGCCATGTCTTCCATAAGGTCAGAGGAGCGAGGCCAAGGACTGACTCACCCCTGTCCGTGATGTCGACGTGGGATGGGGTATGGCAGCCCCCAGAGGTTCCCCATTCTCTCACTAAAGGGAGGGAGGGAAAGGGGTGTTATCTACGTTCTCCGATGGTGGATCGAAGCCATGGTTATGTCCCAGATGTTATGAGAGCCACGGTAGGCAGTTACAGGTTAATAGGGATAGGCTCCCCTTCCTTGCAGGGAAGGGGAGGGGGAAAGGACCCTCCAAGAAACCCCCAGAATTTGAACTGAGGGGGCAGTGGGGAGGGACTGAGTCCCTGCCCATGTTTCCAGGAGGAGGGTGGAAGGAGTGATTTCAGCTCCATATGGCTTATGTAGGGCGAGGGAAGGGTCCAGAGGGAAGGAGACCAAGATATTTAACCTCTTCCCTAGGGTCCCGTGTGGTACCCACTACAGTCAAGGTCTTGGGGGGAAACAAGGCATCACCCCCGAAGGGCAGATTGAGTGCCACCTGCTGCGCAGCAGGGGGTACCCTGGCCTCCCTAAGCCAAGCCGCTCAGTGGATTGTTACAGCCGAGGCCATGGTGTGGGCTGCTGTATCTACTGCATCCCGGGCTGAGAGGAGAAGGTCCTGAGAGATTACTCTTCCCTCTTCCCAGAATGCATCATACTCCTCTTTGGCCTCTGGTGGAAGCAAATGTCTAAATTTTGCAACCAATTCCCACACATCCAGTATGTATCTGCTGGTCAGGGCCTGATTGTTTGCGACCCGCAGTTGGAAGGCTGAAGAGGAGTAGACCTTACGCCCCAGGAGATCCAATTCCCTAGCTTCTCTCGAAGCAGGGAGGGGGTCACTCGAAGGTTCACCCGGGCCTAGCGCCATCTGTACCACATCCCTTGGAGGGAGTGGGTGGTCGGCAAGAGGGGAAGACCTTGATTCAGGAACTCTATATTTAAGGACCACCGTGTCTGACACTGGGGCGATGGAACCGAGGTTCTGCCATCGGGAGAAGGTAAGGTCTCAAACACTTGGGTGTAGGGGAAGTGTAAGCAGCTCTGCTGAATAGAAGACTGGCCCGAACAGGGGGGCCAAGGGAGGTTCAGAGGATTGAACCTCTATCCCCAAATGGGCTGTGGCACGGCGCAAAAGATCAAAGTGCGCCGATAGGTTGCCTGTGTATGAGTCTGGTACAGGGGTGAGTCCAGTACCAGGGACAAAGAGATAGCAGGTGTCCATTGCAGAGTTAAGGGGGAAGGAGTCTCTTAGTGCAACCATTCATGGGGGTGGAAGCGGAAAGGTGACGGCGCCGAGGTGTGGTGCCAAGGCCGCTAAGAGCCCTTCGATGGACCTTCCCCAGGGCTTGAACAGGGGGAAGTACCCCCCCGATTCTTGAGGCGGTACCACAACAGTAAGGATATATGTTGCTGCGGGGATGACTGTACGGTACTGGGGCCTGGTGGAGTAGTAGGTGGTGGGGCTTGAGGGGAGGGAGAACAGTGTCCCCTGTGACGTACCCAGGCCTTAGATATGAAGGCCAGCTTGCCCCTCCTAACTGGTGTTGGGGAAGGTGGTGTGGGTAGCAGGAGGAGTGCCCGAGCGGCCTCTACCACCTCTGGGGTTGTCGGTATCGGGAGCAACCCCAAACGAGCCCATGGTGACCCCTTAACAGAGGGGACAGGGCTACCCTGATGAGACAGCCCCTGTACCCATTGGTTCCAAGCTGTGATGAGCCTGTGGTACCGGAGGTGACTGTGATCAGTGCCAGGCCGAGCCTGGCACCAACGGTACTGGGCTGTGCCAGGACTGCGGCACCGGAGGTGACCTCGAGCGGTGCCAAGGAGCCGATGCGCTGCGTTGGCACCAAGGTACTGGAGTCGGTACCAAACTCATCCTCCTGCAGCCACTGACAGCATGGTGCCCAGCCAGTTCCGGTGCCAAGCCAGGTCTCGGCCCTGGGTGGGAACCTGAAGCCTTGGGTGAGGAGTGCCGAGCCTGTTCAGAGGCTAAGGCACAGCGCCTTTGTTCCCTCTCCTTGATTGTCCAAGGTTTAAAGGACAGACATAGGGAACAGGCGGAGACCAGGTGGCCTTCGCCTAGGCACCAGAGGCACTTCCCCTGAGGGCCGTCCTGCGGGAAAGCCTTGCCGCACTCAGAGCAGGGTTTAAACCCTGGCGTGGTGACAGATGAATCCTGATGTTCTGGCCTGAAAGTGGAGGATCCCTGTGGTGGAACTATATGTCCACGAAAAGGTGCTCGCAGTCAGGCAAAAAGCTCATAGAAGGTGGACAGGCTGCTTGTGTTTGCAAGCAGCGGATGTTCCAGATCCAATGCACGAGGCGGAAGAAATGAAACTGGGGAGGGGTCGGGAGGTGGCCATATATATAGCCACTGGGTGGCGTGGGGGGCGGTGGCTGCCTGCCTTCTCCTGACTGGCCAGGACAAAAGTTTTCCGACCAATCTGGTGCTCCGGCACGGAGACACCTATTACTGAATGCATCCAAGCAGCGCTCAGAGAAGAAACTGTGGTTACCATATAGAGGCTAGATGTAGGTTAGGTATTCTTGCCACCTCTGAGCCAATTTGTCACAAATGATGGTTGCCTCTAATCCCCACCCCCCACTGCCCAGCTATTAGCTCCCACATTCCTATGGAAAACACTAGCAGTAATGCCAACCTGTCTTCAGTAAAACAAACAAACAAGGAGTCCTGTGGTACTTAAAGACTAACAAATAAGTGCCACAGGACTCCTTGTTTGTTTTACTGAACGAGACTCCTTGTTTGTTTGTTTTACTGAACTAGACTAACACGGCTGCCCCTTTGGATCTTGGCAACCTGTCTTCAGTTAATTTTCTATCTACACAATACCAGGGAATCTTTCTGCACCCACCAAGCTTCTAGGCTAAGAGTGGAGTGGGAGTTGAATGAGGGAGAGCAGAGCAGTGAGAGAGCTGTGGATTTCCTCTCCAGTTTCACTTTCCTTCCCAAGAGTCTGTGCAATAGAGCAACAGCAGGACAGACGCAGAGAGCTTCTTGCTGATATTATTAGTGCTCTGCCCCATTAGGCACGCTTAGCAAATCTGGTTAAATCCTTTGTGTATTTGCTATCATAGGCAATGCTGTCTGGACGGCCACACAGGCAAATGCTTTTGAGGACTTGTTTTGCTAAAAGAGGCTGAAATACACAGAGGTAGGCAAGGATACAGAGGCACACACATAGATTATTTACCAAGGTACACTTGTCTGCATGTCCCATGCAGAGATGCAAGCTAGCACACACATGCAGATGTGAATGCACATGACCTCCATCCCAAACACAGAGCTGCAAATACATTCAGATTTACAGTACATTCACCACAGTACATTCACGCAAATACACGTACGCCTGCGAAGACGCTTTTGTAGCTAAGTTAAAAATTGGCTACTCCTACAGGAGGTGATTTTTTAATTAGCCCCATAATATAACTGATTGCTGTATTGTACAGTACAAACACCCACTGTACAAGAGGAGTGGGCAGGGAGTTTGTGTGACAATGGTAATGGGCGGCAGGGGGAGGTGTGATTTCTGCTTCTATCTTTTCAACTTCAGTGCGTCCTCTCCCACTCGCTACTTTGTATACCTCCTCCTCCCTCCTCTAAGCCTACACAGGGCTACAGAGATTCGGAGGCATTTGTAAAATAAAGAGCTTGGTTTTGAGGGGAACTTTTTGCATCATTGGAGTACGCACTGCAGTTGTGCCCAGAGGCTCCAGCCCAGGTCAGGGCCCATTATTGCCAGGCCTTTGTATAAATATGGAGTTAGGGCAGGTCATTTTTCAGCAGGAGTTGAACAAAGATAAGCAAGTTACTTAAAATAATGGGTATCTCAGTTTGACTGTCCTATGCCTAAGTCCACTCCACTGTGTCAAAGGGAGGGGCCTCCTCTTGACTCAGTGCTACTCCAGTTGCTGGGGTGGCCTTAATAGACAGGCTTCCTCACTGTGGCTTCCCAATCAACTGAGTGGGTCTTCACAGAGCCAGTCAGCTGATCAGGAAGGTCAATCTGACAATGGCAATTTTTGCTACCATCGGTCATGGCTGTAACTAGGGTGGGGTAAACAGGCCTTTGCCCTGGACGCCCCACAGCGGCTCCATTTAGCCAGTTTATCAAAGGGAGCGTTCTGCACCACTCACTCCAGGCGCCACTCATTGTAAGGGGCACTTTCTGAGCGGAATGTGCCCCAGGTGCCAAAATGCCTAGTTACAGCACTGCTATCAGTGAAGACCTGCCCTTAAAGACCATCCTTGCCTCCAAAGAACCTAAATGAACAATTCACTTCACTTCTGTCTTGCCTAAGTTCACACAGCAGGCCAGTGGCAGGGCTGGGACCTCAAGTCCAGACTCTTAAATTCAGTGGTACCCTTCCCGCTAGACCACATGCCCACTTAGGATGGTAGTTGTCACTAATAGCAATGGTAATATCTAGCATCATCTCTCTCACTGCCCAGATTCCCCTCCTGTTTGATCCTTTCCTAGACTCCTCTCACCACTGCCTGAGTCATGCAAGGCATCCCAGAAATACCATGACCACGCTCCCATCTGGAGGTGGGGGTAAAGTGGAATTTACACATAGTACATCCTTGCTGGGGTACAAGAGTACAGTTCAGAGTGCAAGGGGCTGCCATTCTCTCCCCCAGACCTTTCCTGGACTTGTCCGTCAGATACAGGGCTGTTCCTCAGAGGACCTCAGCCTCTGCCCTTCCTAACTGGGAGTGACCCCTGCTGAATGTGAGGTTAGTTTAGAAGTAGGAGAGGGGAGGATGCAGGCGTGGAACCGTTTGAAACAGTGGCCGTACTGTATGTCCCTGAGGTCATTCCTGCGCTGCATTAGTTGCCATCAAATCTTAGCAAAGCAACAACCAGAGGAGAAACTTCCAAAGCCAGCCTGTAAGCTGGTGGCCTGAAATAGCAGCCAAACCAAGCACTTCTTTTGCAGGTCCCCATTTAAGTATCACAAGCACCTTGCTATTCTGTAGCAGCCTGAGTACTGGAGCCACCATCCAGAGAAAGCAATGCTCCCTGAGCACAGCTGAGCAAATAACTTAGAGTAACTAATTTACTTGGCAGATTTAATGGCTTTATGCTGCTCACACTGTGTTCATAAGTAGATTGCAATCTCCTCCGATTTCCTCATTATTCAGAGTTATTCTGCATTTTGACATTTCCTTTACACTTTCC
Organism: Podocnemis expansa; assembly: GCA_007922195.1. Taxonomy (NCBI): domain Eukaryota; kingdom Metazoa; phylum Chordata; order Testudines; family Podocnemididae; genus Podocnemis; species Podocnemis expansa. The sequence goes on along the minus strand of ML681963.1, from coordinate 235,635 downwards.
TGTCAGTGTTCAGTGCTCCATATATGAAGCTGTTTTGGTCAGTTATGATTGGTCACATAAATCACGTTATATTATCTCTAGTCCTGACTGGGCCAAGGGAACTCCCCTGATGAAGAGGCAGGTTTGAATAAACCACTGAGCCCTTGCTGACTCTCTCTGGGAGCAGATAAGCTGGAATTTTAGATGATTTGAAAGCTTTTTCTTTCTGGGTCATGCAAGCCCAGCCTGATGGCTCATGCCTAAATTAGGTTACTGAAAGATTTATCGGACAAGTGCGAAAGCCCATTGAAATTTAATTTGTCCTCAGCACATCCACACCTCGTAATTTTATGTGCATGCACTGTCCTAGCAGGAAAGGGTGCTATCAGATCTGTGTCAGATTCACTTAACTGAACAAGTGACAGGGCAAGTGTCTGGTGAGGGATTCAGAGCAAAACGAACAACTAACCAGTTGCCCAGCTGCCCTTATTAGGAACTTGCTTTGCAGGTGGCTACAATAAACAGTCTCCTTGGCAGTGGCCTCCTCTCTCCCTGACTCAAATAAGTTTGTTAGTGAAGGCTTTCAATGTTGTTACAGCAGCAATGCATTTGATGGGAAACTCAAATTCTCTCCTCTAATCTTTCATCATTCTATTCACTCCAACCTTCTCCTTTTCATCTTCCTCCCCTGCCTTCCATTGATCAGGAAACCTCTGTATTGCTCTCCTAATTAAGATCGCACCTAGTGGTAGAGTAGTGCGGGACAGGAGACCTCAGGATGCACTTACAGAAAAACAGTGACCCTTATTGACTGTGTTCCATCTGCAGCACCACAGCAGGCCCTTTTAATTAACTGTAATGATTTTAACTGATGAACCCAACAACAAGACAAAACAAAGCACCAGGAAACATGAATCCAGCTAGCACAGGGAGTACATACTTAGATAAGCAGCACCACTTTGTTCTTGGGGTCAGCTTCCAAGCCAACACCAGCTGCAGCTTGTGTATCTTTTGAACTCTGCCTGCCCAGAATGCTCTTGGCCTTAAAGATACCATAGCTACATGCAGTCATAATACCTAAAAGCACCCTGGCTAGTGACACAGACCAAAGGGTACTACCCTATAATTTCCTGTGTGACTAGGCATATTGAGAGCTTCAATTTCCAACTGCCTAACTGAGGATCCCTTAAAGCAGGGGTCTCAAACGCATGCCCCCCAAGGCTATTTCCTGTGGCCCGCAATGACACTATTGTTACTGATATTTGCAGTATTGTTGTATGAAAAGCTTTCAGTGGTGCTGCCCTTGGGCTAATGTACTAGTCCTCATGTGGCCCTCATGGTGATTTGAGTTTGAGCCCCCTGCCTAAAAGGCACCTTATTTGCATGGGGCGTGTGTGTGCTCTGGGCTTTCTGAAAGTCAGGCCTCTGAAGATGTCCCAGGCTGAGAGTCCTGAAAATTGAGCTGCTCACTTCAGAAAATGTTGGTGATTTGGTTTTGGGTGCCATCACTCCAGGAGGATAACTTTACCCTTGGAACTTTGCTGCTTCTCAGTGCCAAGAGCTCTGAGGAGCCTGTTCGCAGCACACCACACACCTGTTTCAGCAGTCCCTACTTCTCTTAATCCCATAGTTACTGAGCCTTCAGCTTTAGGTTCACTGGTTGATAGCTTTTTAGGTCAGAATGTGCCATCACAATCAGGCATAACACAAGCTGTAGAATTTCATTTCCTAATGGCCCCATGTTAAAAACTCACCAGCCCAGGGCACCTCCTTGTGGCAAGAGCCAGTGTTGCAGTACCTCTGCTTCCTCAGGACTTCAGGGATCCATGCAGTGATTTGACCTTCCAACCAGGACACTCTTAAAATTTCCATCCCTTCCAGGATAACAACATCCAAACTCAAAGAAACCACAACTCGTCCACCCTGTCCACTCCTCCATAGACTCTTTGCCCAAGACCTGTAGAGTTCCTGTGCAGCACTGCTTCTCAGGGTTTTCTCCCAGCCCAGGATGCCCACTTTCTTTTGAGCTGCAGCAGACCCTCAGGGCCTGAAACGTCTCTTTTTTCAGCAGTGCATTAGGAGCATCCCTTCCCCAAGCTACCTACCTTCTCTATTCAGGAATAGCCCCAGAGTACAAGCTCCTTCCAGTAAGCCCCTCTGTGATACCTTTCTCAGAGAACAGAAACTTCCATCTAGCTCACTCCTAGGTTTTCTGCCTACACTTCTTCCTTTATCAGAACCACTTCGTCTGATTTTCCCCAGCTGGGTCTAATCCTTAGTTATTTGTCTCCAGTACAAATGCCACAGAATATATTAGTCAGGCACTGCAGTTTCCTTAACCCTGTCACTGCCAGTGTGGGGTTTGTGAATCCCATCACATTGGACCAAACCCAGAACTTCTGGTTGAGCTAGAGTAGGAGGAGCAGGCTCACTTCTTCAGGAGGACAGAATCTGTTCTCCACCCTGCACCCTCTGGGATTGGGGGTGGAGTGCCAATTTGCACACATCCCCATTTGAGAAGGCTTCCAAACCAAGGGTTGTTGCCATTTGGTAGGCATGTCACCTAGGTTTGGTCTGGTGGTTTTAAGATGCAGCAGTGGTCTGCCCAAATGTAAGTGGGGCTGCTACCCCTGAAGTGAGAGTCGTTCTATTGTGCCTATCCCATGAAAAATTTCTGCAGGCATGCTTGCTGCGTGTGATCATACAGCAAGCACCCAATGAAGTTACACCAGGTGCAATTTTAGCTTTGCATCACCTTTTCCATCCTTGGCCTTGAATGTCCTTTGAGCTCATCTTAATAAAAAAGATTGATGAATTCGGAATCATTCGAACTACTTTTCACCTTCTCTGGTTCCAACATGTAATAAAAGAGGGAAGAATTACTGTGCCCAAGTCAAACATTTACCAGATTAAGTCTTTATAAGTTATTGTTTTGGATTTCAACTTTTTTAAAAATATCCTTCATCACAAATTAATTATGTGATTAGCCTTGCATTACTTAGGGGAATGACATGTTGTTCTAAATTAGAACCCAGAGAAATGCTTTAAGGCCATTTGTTTTTGGACTTTTTTATAACATGCCCTGATATGGAAAAAGAAATTAAAACCAGCATGGGAAGCAGAGGCTCTAAAACTCACAAAGTGTGTCTAGAGCTGTGGAAGCAGGGCATAGGAAGTCAAAGCAAAGGAGCAAATTCAATGGGAGCGCCACAGAGGAAACCAGGAGATTTTTGGCTGATCCACTCTCCTTTCAATGTTTATTTTAAACCTCTTTGGCTTTCATTTTCTTCCTTGTTCCATGGAGGTATTAAAGAGCCAGGGATGTAACAGTAAGAAAGGGGTCTCTGAATGTTGCCTACTATGCACTCGAATATATATATATATATATCTCAATTCCAGGTTCTCAAGATCCACGCCATCAACAGGTATGCCCTGCCAGTCATCAGATACCCTGCCGGTATAGTGAGCTGGCCAAAGGAGGACATGGAGGCTGCCGATGTGAAGACCCGGAAGCTCCTCACAATGTACGGAGGTTTCCACCCCAAGTCCAACACCCAGAGACTGTACGCCAGCCGGAAAGAAGGTGGGCGGGGTTTGGTCAGTGTCAAAGCCACTGTCCTGGATGAAACCCAGAGCATCCAGGAGTACATCAGTAAGATGGCACCCAAAGATGAGCTGCTGAGAGAATGCCTGAGGCAGCAGCAGCAGACATGGGAGGAAGATCAAGCAGAAGAAGTGCCATGGCAAGACAAGACCCTGCATGGAATGTACCATCGACAGATAGCAGAGGTGGCTGACATTGGGAAATCCTACCAGTGGCTGGAAAGGGCTGGACTGAAAGACAGCACTGAGGCACTGATCATAGCAGCACAAGAACAGGCACTGAGCACCAGATCCATTGAAGCAGGGGTCTACCACACTAGACAGGACGCAAGGTGCAGACTGTGCAGAGAGGCCTCAGAGACAGTCCAACACATAGTGGCAGGATGTAAGATGCAGGCAGGAACAGCATACACTGAACGGCACAACCAAGTAGCTGGCATTGTGTACAGGAACATCTGCACAGTGTATGGGCTAGACCCTCCCAAGACCAGATGGGAGATCCCACAGAAGATCGTGGAGAATAACAGGGCTAAGATCCTGTGGGACTTCCAGATCCAGACAGACAGGCAGGTACTGGCCAATCAACCAGACATCGTGGTAATAGACAAGGACCAGAAGACCGCGGTGGTGATAGATGTAGCAGTGCCAAGTGACAGCAACATCAGGAAGAAGGAGTATGAGAAGCTGGAGAAGTACCAGGGCCTGAAAGAGGAACTAGAGCGGATGTGGAAAGTGAAGGCCAAAGTGGTCCCGGTGGTGGTAGGAGCACTCGGGGCTGTGACTCCTAAGCTGGGAGAGTGGCTCCAACAGATCCCAGGAACGACATCAGAGCTCTCTGTCCAGAAGAGTGCAGTGCTAGGAACAGCTAAGATACTGCGCAGAACCCTCAAACTCCCAGGCCTCTGGTAGAGGACCCGAGGTTGAGGATGACACATACCACCCATAGGGGTGAGAGAGGAATTTTTTTATATATATATATATATATATACTGCGCAGAACCCTCAAACTCCCAGGCCTCTGGTAGAGGACCCGAGGTTGAGGGAGACACATACCACCCATAGGGGTGAGAGGGGAATTTTTTATATATATATATATATATATTTATAATCCAAACTGACAAGAGACAAACTGCTGTGGTTGCCATTTTGGACTATTTTTCTACAGAGGACCCCACGGCTGTTGTTTAGGGTAGCTCCTTGACAGAGCAAATTTGCAAACAGCCACCTTGCAACTACCCTTCTTCAGAGTGACTCTCACCTTGGAATCATTCCTCCACAGAGTGACTGAGCAACTACGTCTGCAGCCCCCATCTTGGAGCGACTTCTCACAACTAATGTTTCTGTGATGGCCATCTCAGAGCCAGTCCTCCAAACTACAGTGATGGTGGCTGCCATCTTAGAACTGCTTCTTCTTAGCGCTATTATGCCTGTGGTCACTATCTTCTCTGAAAGCAGCTGCCTGCTGTTGCTGTCATATTAGTATCACTTGAACCTGTGCCAAGTGGAAACACCAGTTCAGCTAATTCCAGTCAAGCAATTTGGGTTTGGAACACAGCAATGGGTCTGTTGGCCTACTGGTTCCTATGATTACTGGTCTTTCTACTGAAGGGGATTGTTGAAATCAATAGAGACCTGTGGAAATCAGAAGCCAGTGGAAGTTTTCTGCTGGAACATGCTAGAAATTCCACTGTGGATGTGTTGCCTCCATCCTGGAGTCATTCGCTCCTAGACAGTAATTGCTTTTATAGTCTTATTTCTCCCTTGAAAAGGGAATTGAACAGGGTCGTACTTTGTGCCATGGGGTCAGCTGCTTCCTGGTCCAGACAACAAGGTTCTTGGATGAACTGACAATTCACACACCACTGCCCCCGAATGCCTCACTGCTCAAGAGATGGCTCCACTCTACACTGGCCATGCCCCCCATTTGCCTTTTGCACCCTCTGGCCCATGCCACAAAGATGTTCTCTACCAGCATTGCTCAGTGAGCATTACACTGAGAAGGAAGCTAACTCAACAGCCCCTGGCGGAGGGGGCTTTAAGTCAGGGGTTGCAAACACGCGGCCCCTAAAGCTTTTTCCAGTGGCCCACAACAACACTATTGTTACCGATATTTGCAATATTGTTCTATGAAAAGGTTTCAGTGGTGCGGCCCTTGGGTTAACGTACTAGCCCTCATGTGGTGCTCCACTAGTCCTCATGCAGCCCTCGTGGTGATTTGAGTTTGAGAGCCCTGCTCTAAATGAAGTGCCACCACTTTTCTGCCTGGTGTCACCACCATGCCAGCAGACAATGCTGCCTCCTCCTTTGTTTTCACTCACATTGCACAAGTTACATGTAAGGAACAATGTGCCGTCTCTGCTAAGATCTTTAAGAAAGGGAAAGAATAGTTCTGGAATTCAGGCCTGTCTACAGGGGGAAATTGCATCTGTTTAAATTAAACTTTTTTTAAATCAATACAGTCAGACCCATGCAACAGCTTATATGGACACAATTACTCCGCTGGTACAGCCACACAGTACAGCTCTGCCAATAAAGCCCCCTCGTGGAGACACAATGTATGCTGACAAAAAGAGTTCTTTTGAAAGGATATTTAAACCCCACATCCCTGAGTGATGAAGGGTGGCGGCAGAAGATCTAGGGCATTTGGCAGCATAGCTTCCTTGATTGGAGGGGGTGGTGGTTTTTCCAACTCCTAACTGAGTAATGTCAGTAAAACTTTGTAGTAGTTTAGACCTGCACCAACTGATTTAAGCTAAACCAGCCAAGCCACTTTCAAATGCAAATCCAAGTGTTGCCAAGTTCCAAAGGGGTAGCCATGTTAGTCTAGTTCATCAAAATAAGCAAGGAGTCCTGCGGCACTTAAAGACTAACAAATTTATTTATCGCATGACCTTATCCATGCAGGGGGTTGCACTCATTTAACTTAGTAGGGTTAAACTCATAGCTTATCTTAAACATTCATGTGTGGACAAGGCCTCTTGCACTGGAGCAGAGCTTGAGAAATTTGGATTAAGTTCCTGGCTCTGTCACAGACTCCCCGTGCTACTCACTTAATTTAAGCTGTGACTCAGTTTCCCCATCTGTAGACTGGGAATACTAAGGCTTCCTCCCCCTGCCCCCATCATTTATCTGTCTTGTTTATTTAGATTTAAGCTCTTTGTAGCATGCACCGCTCCTTGCTATGTGTACATACAGCACCTGGTGCAACAGGTCCTGATCCCAATAGAGGCCTCTAGTTGTTCCTTTAATAACATTAGTATGGAGTGCTGTGTACATAGCCAGATCATATGGGTGTGCATAGTTTATCTAACAATTTTCTGCTGGGGTTGGACTCCATCACTACAAAGTTCTCCACCTTTCAGTGCTGTCTTTGTAATGGTTGGAGGACTTAAAATACAGAAGCCAACAAAAAGATCAGAGAGCTAAAGGGAAGGGAGTGGAAAGGACAGACGATAATTCTAGTGCCCACTGGCTCATTGCCATAGCCTTGTGAATCACATTAGGCAGCCACTGTTGCACATCACCCTTCCGCCGAACAGCTGCTAATGCATTAATGCTCCACTTAGGAGCAGGACCCATTGATTTCTTCATCTCCAAATAGCTAATTTGCTATTTGATTGGTTAATGCAATTTCTCAGAACTTGGAATCCTTCTTATTACCTATCCAACTGTCTGTCTTCCCAGGACATCACTCTGTGCCATCTATAGCTTGTCTTGTCCTGCACCCCTATAGGCTTGCTGCCTGCTGGGTCTTGGTTTGCTTTGGTCTCTGCACAGCATTGTTTCTGTGGCTAGCAAGGTTTATTGTGAAGAATTCTATGTTAGAAGAGGATGATGATGGATAACAGGATTTCTTTTCAGGTGTGCCTAGACGGTGGCTGAAACAAAGAGGACTAAAGAGTTAACTGAAGTTTGTTGCAGCCAGGTTGGCTGGGAGTTGTACTAAGCACCACAGCTTCTTGTATCAGCAGGCTGCTGGTTCAACTCTAGCCTTGTTCAATATTAGACTTGAGTGAAAATAGATTTTTCAGTTCACAGGTAATTCTGAAACATGGGATGGTGGAAATGCTGCAGGCCAAACTGAGAACAAAATTTAAAAATTATTGAATGACTTGAAAAGCCAAAAAAAAAAAATGTTTTGAGTCATTTTGTTTGACCTGAAACAAAAATGTTTTCATTTCAATTTTCAGCATTTTAAAAATGTTTTTAAATTTTCTAAAATAAAATTAAAGAAAATTTCCAAAAAGGGGAGGAAAGTGATGTTGGACTGAAAAGAATCAAAATGTTTAGATTCTTTTGGGAGTTTTCTTATTTTAAATCAGAAAGAACTGGTGAAACTGACATGAATTTGTGAAACATTTGGGTGTCACCAAACTGACATTTTTTTGGCCAAGAAAAGGCTTCCATTGAAAAATTTCACCCAGCTATAGTCAATAGTGACCAAAAGCACTTACCAAGATGATTCTAAACCAAGCCCCTGACTCAGTGCATCCGCAGAGTGGAGAAGATCTGAGCTCTGAGATTTGCTCCTGGCACCAAACCTGTGATTTTTCAGTCAGTGGACCCCCAAATTATAAATGAAAAAAGATTGAAAACCACTGCTAAAAGAACTCTAATGCAACATGAGACAGTCGTGATCACAATCTCATGTCGTAAAGCTCCACCATTTCTAGTTACACGCTCAGTAGCTCCCACAAGCTATGCAGATTCAGGCTTGGCCGCTTTGGGAGCCTACAGAAGAAACCCTGTTACTACAGAACCTATTGACGAGTCTTTAGCAGGTGGCATTCTTCCATCCACATCAGCACTACCAACCCTGCGTTCCAGCATGGCGGAAGGGGTGCCCAGCAACCAGCGGTGTGCTGTCTTGTAGGTGAAAAGTAAACTATAAGTCCTGGCCAGTTCTGATTGTTACTGATCCAACTGCACTTTGGGGGTCCTAATCTTGTTGTGCAAGCCAGTTCCCAGTTCTAACAGTTACGCCCTTTTCCTCTAAATTCCCCATCCCCCTACAGCATCAGCTGAATGTTGGATTCTTTTTCCCATGCTGCCCAAAACAGTTGTGAGCGTTGCTGTTCAACAGCTGCCAATTAACTTTCCACTCCAGAGATTATTGCATTGCACTAGTGGGTGAAGCGATTCCTCTATATACACAGTTTATAAAGTGCTTTGATGTGAAAAGCACTAGATAACCATATGATATGAGGATGATTTTGGGCCCTTGTCAGCTGTCTATAAATAAGGAATGAGAAAACATGACACACCAATTGATGAAGCAGCCCCAGGCATAGAATCCTGGCTTTGAGGATGGCTGGTGCTCAGGGCTGGAAAAGAAGAGAATCCATGCAGATAACAACCAGAGGATAATCAAGATTGCAAGGGGTTGTGCTGGGGTTTCCAGTCTACTGATTGCAGCAGGCCATCTCGTCACTGACCTGGCCACAGTAGCTACACTTCAGTGGCAAAATCTATTTGCAATGATGAAATTCAGCAGGTTTCATTTTTGCTCTAGGCAGCATGGTAAGGGCTGGCTTTGTACCAACTGTGCTTGGCTCAGTTCTTAGAACCAGTCTTCTGGTACTCACCGTGGGAATTCTTTTAAACAGGACACGAGTGGAACCCATAGCAACTGAGATTTAGCTTAAGAAGGCTCTTATCTGCCTCATGAGTATTTTGCTGACTATTGATGACTGTGAAGAGCTAAAAGAGCAGTGAATCCCACCTCAAACACTGTCACCAAACCTTTGTGCCAGAATCTTTCCTGTTTGGGCCACAGTGTGGAGAAGGAGGTGGGTGAGCCTTGGCGTCTCTATGCTGTGCAGAATTTTATAGTACATTCACCTGGCAGTCACAGCTACTTGCTGTTCATACCAGTCTGATGGGCGCGAGTTCCAAGTGAAGTTATGCTGTTTGTAAAGTGTCCCCTTGCAACCAAAGTAGTAGAGATCAGGGTAGGAATCAACACCTTTTTCAAAAATTCTTTGTCAAGCTGGGTTTAGGTGTGGGGGATAGGTGAGGCCTCATTTTGCCTGCCCTGCCTCTGATTGGGTAAAAGGCAGCAACCTGATTTCCAGCATGTGATGCAGTACTTGGAGAATCAGCTACAACATGGCCTCCAACCCCTTGTCTCTGTGTCAGAAGCCTACGTCTCTCTTCACCCCCTGCCCAGGAATGTTTGGTCCTCCTTCTGCATCTAGGGTTTTGCCCTTAACTGGGGCATGGTAGGAGGACCAAAGCCAACTCTTTATACCATGTCCTAGCACAAGGCCTTTTGGGAAATAACATGGGCAGGTTCTTCTCTATATAGAAAGCCTAAATCTGCCACACTGAGGTACCTCCTTCCTTTTATCTCCTTCACTTTGGGGCATGGCCCCTCTAGTTCAAATAGGCAATAGCATAACAAAGTGCAAAGGAGCAAGGTTCTGCAAGATCTGCTGGCTTTCAAAGGGGATGGATGGAGAAGGCTCCGGTGGGGTGTGTGTGTGGGTGGCTGGGTGGGTCTTACATGCTCTGTGGCATCCTGTGTCTGGCTTCTTGGAGAAGGGTTCCTCTCTTCTGCAGCCTGTCCATCACCACTCAGTGGGGCTTCTGAGCTCCTTTTAACCTGCTTCTCCAGCTGGAGCATGCTGGGCTAGCCTGGAGAGGTAGGCCTATCTTGGTCCAGGATTTCAACCCCTTAAGGTCCAGTGCACAGTGCTTTCTCCTTTCTCCTGGTCTCTTTCATTCCTCCTGTGTCTCTTCCCTCCACACATTCTCTCCTTCTTTCCTCCCACCTTGTGTTTGTTTCCATTTACCTTGGGAGGCTGGCCCCTCCTTGTTTACAGACAGCCCCTCAATGTTAAGCAGATACTTCCCAGCAACTAAACACCATACAACAGAAACATTAAGGCTATGTCCACACGTACATCGTTATTTTGAAATGAGTTATTTTGAAATGAGTTATATCGAAATAAAGTCCTTATTCTGAAATAAGTTAATTTGAATTAACGGAAAAGCTCAAAGCGAAATAGCATGTCCAAACACAGGACTAGCTATTTCACTTTAGGAGAGGGGCACCATGGGCGGTGTGGCAACATGGCTCCCTCTCTGGGCCATGCCCCCACCCAGCATAGACTAAAAGGAAGGCACCCTGGGAAGGAGAAGGGCAAAAGTGTTATTTTGAAATAATGGTTATTTCAAAATAACACATCTGAACTGCCTTATTCCAAAATAACCGTTTCGAAATAACAGCTGTTTCGATTTAAAGAAGGTTTAAGCTATGTCGAAATGATGGCTCTTATTTCAGAATGATGGAGCCCATAATTTTGAAATAAGAATACATCATGTGGACCTAATCTCTTTTATTTCGAAATAACCAATGTTATTTCAAAATAAAAGAGACATGTGGACATACGCTAAGGCAGGCACATGTCCCTGCAACAGACCGCATTGCCAACTCTCTCCACATATCTACTCAAATCACACTATCATAGGACCAAACCAAACTAGCTACTCCATCAGGGGCTCATTCACTGGCTCATCCACTAGTGTAATATATGCCATTGTAGTCAGTGGTTACTGTATAATTTGAGGGGCCCCAGAACCTTCCTAATCTCTGGGCTCCCTTCCTGTATTGTCTGTGCCCTTTTCATGGATGTGTGGGCCCAATTTTTCTAGATTCCAGAATCTGGGCCCCAGAACTCTGGCCTGTCAGATTTTTGGGCACCAGAACAGTGATCTGGGGTGTTCTGGCTTACTTTAACCCCTGATTGTAGTATGCTGGGTGGGAGGTGCTCTTATCTCTGTGTTGCTCTGCCTCTGGCATAGACGTCTGTTTGGTTTTGTGCAGGTGTCTCTGTACGTGTGTTTCATCAGGATTATTCCTGGCTCAGAACTTTAAGTGGGTACTTTGTTAGCCCAGTGATCTAGAGCCTGGCTTGGATCTCTAAGCAGGAACTGAGTTACCCTGGTGATCCTCAGATGAGGTGTTTCTTTGGTTACTGCTTTGAGTTACCTTTGGCTTAAGCTTCTAGTGAGGACTCAGTTAGCTCATTAATCTTAAGCCAAGGCAGAGGTATGCCCTGTGTGCAAGACATACACGCACAGAAGTGAACTGAGGCAACACTCACAATCGAAGAAACCAACACAACTGCAGATCTTTACAGAAACAAAGGTGCCAGGCTAATTTGAGCAACCTATTCCAAAAGCATTTGTGGTCTCAATGCAACGGAACAAAACTGACAGCAGGACTCTCCATTACCTCCTTCAGTTGCATGAAAGCTAGGTCCCTGGGCTCCTGTTTTTATATCCTGCCCACACCTATTGGCTCATGTCTCTTTGTTGTCCAAATTTACCTTGTTTGGTCCACATACCCTTTTTTTTTATGCCACCTATCAAGTTCATAGGTCCACACAGAAGTACTGCTGGCCTGGGAAATGACGTAGGGCTCTGTGTGCCACAACTCGGGGCTTGAGCTCAGTAAGCCCAGCTCCAGCAACGCCCCGAGTCCACCCATCTCAAGATATCGCTATCCATCAAGGTGTCATTCTACGATTACATATAACGTTGGGCTGGATAGTTCAAAGTGGTTCTTATCTCCTTGCCACTATGCTGAGTGGAGACCTCATATCTGCAAGGTCCTTTCCCACACTTACTGAAACTGCAGCTTACTTCTCACCAATTTCTGTGATGACAGACTGCCTTAGCCTGACTCTTGTCAATTTAGCTAGTTATCCAACTCAGGCCTACTGTATTGGTTTGGAACACTAGACTTTAGCCCTCAAATCTGACTGTTTCTACTTTTCTTTTTCTGTTTTAACCTTTTATCCTCTCCTATAGCCATCAATTGCCAATAATACCCATCTGCCTTATACATTGACCAAATTGGATTGGCTCTGTGCAAAAGAATAAATACACACAAATTAGATATCAAGAATGGTCACATTCAAAAACCAATAGGGGAACTCTTCAACTTCCCTGACCAAACTGTGAAAGACATGGCAGTTACAGTGCTTCAACAGAAACACTTCAGATCCAGACTACAAAGGTAAACTGCAGCGTTAGAATTCTTATACAAATTTGACACCATTAAATTAGGCTTGAATAGAGATTTGGGCTGGCTCTCTCATTGTCAAAGGTGGTTTCCCCCCACCTTAATGTTCCTACTTTCTTATGTGTTGTTCCACACTGTTTAAATCAAAACTTGGTTGGTTTGCTGAAAAAAATCAGAACTGACCTTATGACTTACCCTCCTCTGCATTTATAAATCCTCTGCCATACAGTAGTTTCCATTTCATGCATCTGATAAAGTGGGAGTTTTACCCATAAAAGCTTTTGTGATAAATAAATTTGTTAGTCTTTAAAAGTGCCACAAGACTCATTGTTTGTTTTGCTGAACCAGACTAACAGGGCTAACTCTCTGGAAATAAATAAGAAAGTGTTGCTGATTTTGAAGAGGGAAGTTCCTTTTCTAGATAGTCAGAAGGTAAGAGATTTATCTGGCTCCCATAACAGCTGAGCACCTCATACGCCTTATTGGATTTACTGTCCCAGCATCCCTATGCAGTTAATAATTTATCCCCATTTTATGGACAGGAAACTGAGGCACGGAGGGGCCATGACTTGCCCAGGCTCATGCCAGCAGTCTGTGACTCAGCAGGGACTTCAAGGTGGTTCTCTTTAGACACAGGCTGATGCCTTCCCCACAGTCCAACCACTCTTGCTGATTGATCAAGTCTTGCAGCTAGAGCAGGGTAAAACTTCACCTACTTTTGACTCATCTGTGCAAGTAAATGTCAGTGCTGGAACTACATAGGTATTTTGGTGCCTGGGGTGCACCTGGAGCAAGCGGCACAAAATGCGCCCTCAAATCGAGCAGTGAAACAGAGTCACTCAACATGCACCCGGGGCAAAGTCCCAGGTATCCCGCCCAAGGTACAGCCCTGGTAAACACGCTGAGGAAGTGAGCAAAGGAGAATAAGTAGGTAGCTTGGAAATGTCAATAGAGAGTTTCTTATCTGCCCACAAAGCTGGAGGAATTGGCTGCCTTTGGCTTCCAGTAGCTAACAACAGGCATCAGTGTTGCATACTGAAAATTACAGAGACTGAGTCTTTTGGAAGGAGAATTGGGCCTGTGAGTTGTTTCCAAGTTGCTTTCACAGAGCTGAGGAATCTGTCATTTAAAACAAAATTACCCAGGTCAGCCAGCATGAGCGGATGGAAGGACAACCTGTGAAAATGAATACGCCGAGCAACACTTGGGATTGGGGAGAAGAAATGAATTTGTTCATGTGAGTGGTTTTGGGGGAGGTAAGAGAGGGTACTGGCCGTGCTGTGAAACCTGATTTGTGGCAGTCCAGAGCTGAAATGAAATGAGTCTTCAGGGACCGAATTTAATATTGCATTGGAGCCTTAGTCTTCATTTAGGACAGTGGAATTGCATTTATTGTGCTTTTTCCACACGTCCTCTCTTTAAATGCACTTTGGATTTATTCACTTATAAAGCTTTACAACAAGAAGTTGAAATAAGTAAGTGGACCCCCCCACACTTCCCATTTTTTTTTTGATTTCTTGAGCTATATTAATTTCCAGACATGATTTATTCCATCTAGTTTTTCTTTTATGGTTACTGATGAACCTCTCTGGCAATGGAACTATCCGCTGGCGTATTTGCTGGGCTCCCTTGTTTTATTACCAGAGAAGAACAATGGAAAAATTTGTCATTAGAGATGCAATGGAAGAATTTTTTCAGGCTTTAAGTGTTAAATCTTTCAGAAAATTCCTCCCATCAGAGTTTTAATATTGAAAAGGAGAGAGGTGCTCAGGGACTGAGGTGAGCGTTTTGGCCATGGCATCCAAGATTGGTTTATTCAATTTCAGGTAAGACTGAAGAAACAGGCATGGATCCTGAGCTGGTGTAAGTTATCTCTGCACTATTGACCTCAATGAAGACAGAGACTGATTTGCAGTGGCTGCTTATCTGGTCCAAAGTCTCCAGGGCTGTCTGGAAGGTGAATGTCAAGTTGGTCCCCGTTGTTCCGAAGAGGCTAGGAAAGCAGAGAGCCATACGTCTTTGCTGCTTCAATAAAAAACGGAATATGAATTTATCTTGTACAAACCCATTTTCTCTCCCCACTCAAGTGCTGACAGGATGTCGTATGTGCTTATGTATGCGGGCAACGTTGTGGGAGTCTCTTAGGTGTTTGCATAATCATCTACCCTGCAGTCATTTTTAAGTCCTCCACAAATTCCTCTTCTTTTGCATTATTTCTGCTGCCACTGGCAGCTGTGGAGGCTCAGGACATGGTAGCCACCACAGCAGCAAGTGCACAGGACTGGGCACGAGTCATTGCTATCTGCATTCAGGATAGCTCCAACATGGGCTTTCCTAGGGAGTGTCCAGAGGCCCAGCCTCATGTTGTGTTTCTGTAGCTTTCCACGTCAGGGAGACAGATGGAGGGTATGTTCACACTGCTGTCACCCATATGAGCTTCAGCCTGGCCAGCCATTCACATAATTACCCAAGGATCAATGGGCTTGGACTGCCTGCTGTAAAGCCCAGTCTGCTACAGTTTCACTGCTTCATTATGTGACCTAGCTAAATGACACCTAGATGGGGTTTACCACCATGACCTGCAACCACACCCTGCGACTGCAGGCTAGGCAGATCCTGAGGCTCCAGGGCAGCTATGCTTAAACGACAGAATCATGACTCCTATCACTTCAGCCTTACATTTATACTCCTGTGCCCATGCAAAACCTCTCCTCAGTTTTGGGAAGCAGCATGGCTTAATGAACAGTGCTCTGGACTGGGACTCAGAGATCTGGGACCTGCCACAGACCTGCTGGGTGACCCTACGCAAGTCATTTCCCTGTTCTGGGCCTCAGTTTCCCCCTCTGTAAAATGGAGATAAAGATCCTGACCTCTTTTAGTGATGGAAGGTGCTAGTCAACAGCTCAGAGTTATTAAAATCAACACTTCTCCTCCCAGCTTTCAAAAATTGAGAGCCCAATGCCAATATGGCCCACAATCCCTGTTCCAAAAAAAAAAAAAAAAAAAGTCCAGATCCCAAAATCATGAGACTCAGGAAACTTCTCACACATTTGGGGTTCTTCACATTTGCTTTCTGGCTTTTGAATCTTAAAGAGTCTCATTTTCAGGCTGAGCTCTGTAACCACAAGGGCTAGAAACCTGTTCCTTTTTTTGTAAAATGCAAGCTGAGTTTCTGGGGGCATTCACCTGATTCCAGCAGCTGGGACTTTAAGACAAAGCACCAAATCTCCCGAGAACAATGGTAAAATTGTGAGAGTTGGCAGCACAGCAATTGTGTGGCCTTCCCGCCCCTTGAGGCACACCCACTCACAGAAACCATGGAGGGGCTTCTGAAGTTTATTTCAGAGGGGTAGCCATGTTAGTCTGTAGATAGCAAAAACAACATAAGTCCTGTGGCCCTTAAAGACTAACAAATTTCTTTGGGCATAAGCTTTTGTGGGCTGTATCCCACTTTGTCAGATGCAAGAAGTTTATTGCTACTCAATGTAACAGCTGTAGAATTGAGCCCTAACCAGATGCAGGGTAGAAGGGCTAGAAACCCTGAGTAGCTGTTTACTCTTTAAAGTCAGTGTCATTACAAATGAAGTAAATAATGACTACTCAATCCAGCTGATCCTCCAGAATTGGAGCTGTGCTTCCCTGTCCTGGCGACATCCATCTCCCATTAGATCAGGGGTCTCAAACTCAAATCACCATAAGCTCTGCATGAGGACTAGTATGTTAGCTTGAGGGCCACATGACCAAAACCTTTCCATACAACAATACTGCAAATATCAGTAACAATAGCGTCATTGCAAGCTGCAGGAAATAGCTTTAGGGGCTGCATGAGGCCTGTAGGCCTCATGTTTGAGACCCCTGCATTAGATGGTGGTGGTTCAGATGCTGAGTAGGAGTGTCTGTGGACTGTGTTTGGGGGGTCCAATAACTGGGGTGGAGGGCAGGGTGAAAACAGCTACACTGGTTCCTAGCTCCTTACCCTTGCCATCACTCCATCTCATTTCTGCCACTCTCCCCTACAGAGACCAATCATCCTGATTTTATAGGGAGAGTCCCAAAATTCAGGGCTTTGTCTTACAAAAGTGCCTAGTAGTCCCCCACCCCCTCCCGAGTTTTCACACTTGCTATGTGGTCACCATCCCCTCCCCAGTTTGCCACTCACACTCATCATCCCCCCACCCCAGGCCTGTGGCTCTCAAAAGCCCCCTGCGTTCCATCCCAAATGCCTAGGGCCTTGTCTGTTTAAGATGACACTATGGGGATCTAGGGGAGCCCGGTCTGGGGCCAATCAGCCTGTGGGGAGCCCCTCTCCCTCCCCCCCATGCAGGAGGGTGGGTCAGGCCGACCCAGAGGCCCCTGGGGGTGGGGTAGGCTGGCTCAGGGGCAGGGTGAGTCGGGCCAGAGGCTGGGCTCCGCTCTAGCACCCCACCTCTGGGGTGGCACTCCCTGCCCCCAGGACCCAGAGGCCGGGTTCCTTCCATACTCCTACCCCCCACCCCTCTGCCTTCGGCTTCCCACCAAAGGCACTGTGGGGGGGCAGGGGATAGTGCAGCGGGGGTGACAACGGTATAGGCCCAGGGCAGCGCAGATCCCACCCCTCTTCCCCCCTACCCCCAAGGATGGCTTTGATGGGGAGAGGTTCCCCTGTCCTGCATGGTGTGTGCTTGGGACAAAGTCTTGGTACAACTAGATCCTAAAATCAGGCTACAGTGCTGATAACAATATGTTTCCACCCCCCTGGATGAGGCTTGTCATAATATGAGCAGGCAGCTATCATGCAGTTATTACACAATTCTTTCCACCCATGCCATGAAATCTATAGCATATAGATGATCTTTAAAATGCAACCTGCAGAGCAAGCCTCTTGGCTGGGCTGGGAAGAAGCAACAAGAATAGGAATAGATGACCTCCTGAGGTGCCTTCCAACCCTCATCTTCTATGAAAACCCAGCCATGCCCTCAGGAAACCAGTCAGTATGTCGGCAAAACTGCAACAGAAAGAACATGTCATCATAAAGGAGGGCGCTAATTGCTTTGCTCCATTGCCAGAAGACCTACAGCCAAGCCAAAAACATATTGCAAAGGGATCATGGTCTGTAATTTTCCTGAAACTCCTTCATTAGCCTTCACCCGACATGGGACATGGAACCCTGCACTCTGCCATGCCGCACACTACAATTACAAGCAGAGCCCATGTGAACCAAGCGCTCCCGCCAGCTCCCTGGCTGTAAATCATCCCACTTCCCTTTGTGCTGGAGAGCCTGGTGAAAAGCAAAGGCTGATTTAAGTCTTATTTAAACATTTTGTAAGTCATTTTAGTGCAGTTAAGTCCTTCTTCATCTTCTTTCAAGTCTCTCTCTCTCATGAAACCCCTGAAAGGAAGACGAATCACAGAAATAAAGGCTCTAATTGGCAACTCTTTCCTTGTCTTTGGCCAATTCCAGGACTTAAAACTGATGAATACGATTAAGAGCAGGGCTGAGTGAGTGCTAAGCACTCAGGACTTTCCCAGCAGCTGGACCTCTGCAATGGAACAGACTCCTGCAAGTAGCAGGAATGGCCGTGAGCCCGGTTTCATTCAGAACAAAGTGCTCAATGAATTTCCTTCCATTTGTCTTCCCATTGATAGATTCCTCACATGTGCCTCTCCCCCACCCCCAAATACTCCTTTGAAACTAATTGAGATAGTTCTCCTACAGGCTGAGAGTGGGGGAGTGTAATTATTTCATGTTCAAACCCTTGAGGGGTGACCTACTTTCAGTTTACAGTCAGCGCCCTCTGAGTATCTAGACAGCCAAGCCCAGGGAAATGCAGGTAGAATCAGCCATGTACGGCCTCAGTCCAGCCTGGCAGGTAGCACCAATGCTGAGCCATCTCACAGAAACAGGAACAGCAGAGACATCTCTGCAAAAAGACACCCAGCAGCAAGCAATGAGAGGCTGCCTATAGGCAAACAGCCTGGCACCCCAGCTGCCCTCAGCTCTACAACAAACAGACAAGCAGCAGTGGCTGGGATATTTCAAGGAGCTGAAGGGAGTCAGACCCAGAATCCACTGATGCCTTTGCAAATTCCAGCTAGAGACTGATAGTCCTGGGGAATGCCCATGAATAGGGGACTGGCATCTACCAGCAGACAGCAGTCTGGGAGACTCACACCCCAACCCCTGGAAAGAGCATGCAGCAACTTCCATGGACACGGAGCAGACTTTCCTGCGCTGATAGGGGTGCTCCACTCAGTAAGAAAGGCCTACAGCATGTCACCCAGGGAGATGGTGGTATAAGTGCATGGAGGTTGCACCCTCACCTGACAGGGTCAGAAAGATACTCAGGCCTGATGCTGCAACTCAGCTGCTAGTTTTGAGCTGGTGTGGAAGTGAGTGGCAGGGAGGACTCCATCTTAAAGCGGTTAGTCACCCTTACAGCCCCAGAGCGTGTCCTTGTAGTTGGGCGGGAAGGTCAGAACACAGTGCAATTCTTCTTCACACTATATTTAATGGTGAGGAAGACTAGAGATCATTAGAAGGACAATGTGACCTCATTTGATCCACCTAGGAAGGAAAAGGGCCTATGATCCCATGCTGACTCCAGTCCTCCTTTCCTTTGGTGGGCTGAGCCAGCAGTTCCCCCCACCCTCTGTCTGCTGGAGCAGAGGCCTCAAGACTTCAAAAAGAAACAGCTGAACTAGAACTGGTATGCAGATTCAATTGTGTGAAAGCAGAATTAAATTGTGACTCTGGATTCTTTTCCCATTACAACAGGTGATTTGACTTCACTTTCCTCAGGGGTCTCAAACTCAAGGCACCATGAAGGCTGCATGAGGACTAATACAGGGCCCCCTGGGGACTAGTACGTTAGCCTGAGGGCCACACCACTGAAACCTTTTCATACAATGGTGTTGCAAATACTGGTAACAATAGTGTTGTTGCAGGCTGCAGGAAATAGCTTTAAGGCCTGCATGTGGCCCACGGGCCATGTGTTTGAGACCCCCGCTCTATGTGCTGTTTCCCAGTCTTTCAATTTTAACAACTGCTTTGATCTGCTGTTACAGTATGACCTGATCCCATGTCTTATACTCCCCTGCATTTATTTTCCTCCCATTCTGTAAGTTCCCCCATCTTCAAGCCATCTGACGAAGTGAGATTTTCTCCCACGAAAGCTCATGTGATAAATAAATCTGTTAGTCTTTAAGTGCCACAAGACTACTTGCTTGTGATTCTTAAGACCATAAAGCCCATTGTACCTGAGAGTTCTCTTAATGGCCATTAAGCTGGCTATGGTAACAGCCGTTCAGTCTGGGGTGTGACCCAGAAACACAGCACAAGTTAACATAAAGATATATCAAACATATTCATAAATTCCAATACAGATGTAACACATACACATAAACAATATCAACATACTTAACAAATTATAACCTCTCTCATGATACCAGATATGCAATACCTCATATGGATTACTGTAATTTTGACATACTAATGTTAAATAATATTAGAACTGGTTCTCCTGATTCAGCCATTGTCTCATCTTGTTTAAACGTTCCTGCTAATACATCCCAGAATATTTGATTTTTTTTGCAACCATTTTACACTGTTGACTCATATTTAGCTTGTGATCCATTATGACCCCCCCAGATCCTTTTCTGCAGTACTCTTTCTTGAGATGTCATTTCCCATTTCATATATGTGAAACTGATTGGTCTCTCCTAAGTGGAATACTTTGCAGTTGTATTTATTGAATTTCATCTTACAAACTGTCTTAAAAACCATCTCTCCAGTTTGTCCAGGTCATTTTAAATTTTAATCCTTGTTATTATCTGCAAACTTTGTAAGTGTACTCTCTAAGGATGCCATTATCTAAATGAAGCTACTGAACAGAATTGGACTCCATCCTACATGACCTCACTCGATATCCCCTTCCAGCTTGACTCTGAACCACTGATAACTACTCTCTGGGAATGACTTTCCAACCAATTATGTACCGCTTTTATAGTAGCTCTATCTGGATTGTATTTGCTTAGTTGGTTTACAAGAAGATCATGAGAGACACTATAAAAAGCTTTACTAAAGTCAAAATATACCACATCTACCACTTTCCCCCATCCACAAGGCTTTTGGTCTGAGAACACAAGAGAGACAGGGTGAGTGAGGTAATATCTCTTCTTGGACTAAATGCTGTTGGGGAAGAAGACATGCTATCTGCAATGCTCAAAAGCTCATCTTGTCTACCAACAGAACTTTGTCTGATAAAAGATTTTACCTCACCCACCTTGTCTCTTTCAAATACCCACAGACTTTTATTTCCATACACTTCCATAGAGATTTGCCCCAAGTCTCACAGGAAACTATGACCAAGCCAGGATTTCAACCCAGCTTTCTGAGTTCCAGTTTTTGTGACATAATCACAAAACCATCCTTCCTCTATCTAATAGAGAAAACAAACAAGGAGTCTGGTGACACTTTTAAAGACTAACGAATATTTGTTAGTCTTTAAAAGTGCCACAGGACTCCTTGTTTGGTTTGCTGCCCTAGACTAACACGGCTACCCCTTTGGAACTTGGCATCATGCAAGCAACAGAAACAGTCAGTCCCCTTCTCCACCAGCTGGCCTGCATGCTTCTAACACAGGCTTAAACAAGGGGCTTATTTCTAGGAAATCCATTATGCTTTGGCATGGGAAGCTGACTGGAAGATGCTTGCTGACCTACTTTGGGAGAGGAATTTTTTTTTAAATAACAGATTCTTAGAAGAAACATGCTTCTTTCTGCAAAATGCATTGCTGAGACTTGGTGTGCCACAGCTGGTAAGACCCTGCAAATTGTGACAGCTGTACTGAGACTAAGACAGAAATTTCTGTGAGGAAAAGGGTCTGACATAAATGCCTCGGATCCTGGAGCCCATCTGCCAGCTGGCCAGGTATTAAACCAGTACAACTGCATGCAGAGCTGTCCAAGGAAAGTAGCAGACCTGCCTGGTATTTGAAGCATGGACATTTTTGACTGGCTTTGTGGCCCCAGGCTATGCTGAATCCCCATGATCTGAGTTAAAATGCAGCGATCTTACTCTCAGTTTACGATCATCATTTTAATTGTTCCCCACTCTGTTGACTACTAAACATTCCTTACAGCAGGACTCTGGCTCTCCTGGGACATCCTGCATCCAACCCTTTAGTCATAGGATGGGGCACATAAGGCTGGGAGGGCAGGAAGGGGGAATTTTTGGCAGAGCTTCATTATTCTTTACCAATACTTAGTCACCCGACCCCTCTGCTCTGTCACAGCAACCCAACACCCACCATCTGGGTCCTGCCTCTAATAAGCCCCAAAGCATGGAGCTGTCCTGGCACTGGAGCACAACCGCCTATGCAACTTCTTTGATTTGCTGTTACAGTGTGACCTGATCCTATAATTTGCACTTCCCTGAATTTAGTTGCCTCCCATTCTGTAAGCATGTCCAAAGCATCTGACAAAGTGGGATTTTCTCCCACGAAACCTCATGCAACAAATTAAATTTGTTAGTCTTTAAGAGTGCCACCAGACTCCTTTTTTATGGAGTTTTAAGTAACTTATCTCTATACTAAGCCCAGTGACTGACTGTGAACCAGTGGCTGAAATGCAATAAAGGAAGCTGTTTATATTTTGTTGTGCCTTCTTGTTAATCAGTGTGGGGAAGCAGAAGAATAGCTTGTGACTAGCTGGGAAGCCTGACTTAAGTGTCACTCATCAGCACTGAGAGAATTTGCTCTCCTTGTTGTGGCCTGCTCTGATCTTGGCATTTTCAGGTGACCATCCTAGGCAAGGCAATGTCACGCAAGACACAGGAAGTAATTCTTCCACTTTACTCAGCCCTGATTAGGCCTCAGTTGGAGTATTGTCTCCAGTTCTGGGTGCCACATTTTAGGAAAGATGTGGGCACACTGGAGAAAGTCCAGAGAACAGCAATAAAAATTATTAAAGGTCTAGAAACCATGACCTAGGAGGGAAGACTAGAAAAACTGAATTTGCCTAGTCTGGAGGAGACATGAGGGGACCACAGTAACAGTTTCCAGGTACATCAAAAGCTGTTATAAGGAGTAGGGGGAAAATTGTTCTCATTAACTTCTGAGGTTAGGACAAGAAGCAATGGGGTTAAATTGCAGCAAGGATGGTTTTGGTTGAGCATTAGGAAAAACTTCCTCACTGTCAGGGTAGTTAAGCACTAGAATAAATTGTCTAGGGAGGTTGTGGAATCTCTACCACTGGAGATTTTTAACAGCAGGTTGGACACACATATCAGGGATGACATAGGTAACACTTAGTCATACTATAACTGTAGGGGACTGGAGTAGATGACCTCTTAAGGTCTCTTCCAGTCCTATGATTCTAAGGGAATAGGAAGACATGTTATTTCAGTTGCTGGGGCATTCAGAAATATTCCTCCCTACCATATTACTGTGATACCCTGCTTATGCAGGTTCTTCATTTCAGCTGTATATTTGCCTTTCACTTGTTGGGATCAGAAGTAATTTGTTTTAAATATCTATTCCAACCCACTCCCCCACAAAAACCCAACACATTTTGCAAGGACATTCTAATCACCTTCTTAATATTCCTTAATCAAATACTGCAGAGCATTCTGGGAGGAATGCAGGTTGAGAGACTGAGAAAGGCAAAACACATTCTAAAAGTCAAGCTTTCCTATAAAACCAGGGGCCCTGATTCTCCTCTCGCTTACACCAGTGTGAAATAGGAGTAACTCCTTTGACATCATGGCCTTTAATGTGATTTGAAGTGGATATATACCAGTGTGTCTCATCAATGGTGTCATAGCCATGAGAGAAAGTGAGGTCAAAAGTCCACTTTGGGCCAAAGTACCTGAATTAAACTGCTCCAAAACATTATCTGATGTTTTGTTCTTTCTATAAGATCCCCCCTCCAATGATTTTTCCTCTACTCAAAATTCCATTTCCCCACCCAGTCTAGTGTGCTTCTTCAGCTACATCCTGTCCAGACCCTTCCCGAATCACCAAAGGATGGTGTTACAGAGCCACAGAAACTTCTCTTTTTACCTATAGGGGTCAAGTGACAATGAACTTGTTCCCCAACAGATGAAGTGGTGCAGGGTGGTGCTGCACAGCCTGGAAAAGAGAGAGATTGGTTCAAGTTCCCCATGTGGTGGCCGTCACTAGGACATTGTGTAGGCAACAAGGGTAACGGACAGTTAAATCTGAAAATGACATTACTTGAGTTTTAATGGGCATTTTGTGTCTACATGTTTGAACAAAGTTCATCTATTCTTGGAGTAAGGTTCATCAAAGAAAGTCTTACTGCGGTAGTTATTTTCAAGTAATTTTGATGCTGGTGGTAACAGCAGTAGGAAACTTAAAACACTCCAGCTGCAGCAAAGGAGCAAGGCGATGGTGGACGCCAACAAGTGTGCCTAAAAGCTTTGCTGCAACTGGAACATTTTAGAGCTCTCAGGCATGCCTCAGCTTGCTGTGTTGCTCCTTACTCACTGCCCATTCAGGCCCCAGCCCTGATGGACAGGGGTTGGTGTCAGTCATGGAACAGCTTCACTATGTCCATGGAGCACCAGTGTTCCCTGGAGCAACTGAGAAATGCTGCTCTAGTGTAGACATGGCCTGAGGTGCTCCTCCTGTTGCAATGCCCAGGCACCGCTATAGTTCTGACTGAAAATGAGTACTGTACACACTCCTTCCAAAGGGCATATAGTCCTCTCTTCCTACACAGGTGGAACCTCAATGTCCAGGCACAAGCCAGGACTGAGCCATGTATAATCCACCACCATTGAATGGATGGTAGCATTTGAACACAGGCACTACAACAGTAAGAGCATTGTGCTCTTCTGCTGCAATAAAAGGCCATTATGTAGAAGCAGTAGCAGAGTCATAAAGCTGTTACAGGGACTAAATCCAGTCTATTGCAGTTTGGCTTACACATGTAAAACAGAGATGGTGAAATACCAAACTCTTATACAACACTCTGTAGCTGTAGATCTCAAAGCACTATACACAGCAGCTTTATTATCCTCCCTATTTTAAAGGTTGAGAAACTGAGGCCCAAGAAGGGATGAGATTTGCCCAAGATCACCTAATAGCAGAGCCAGGAATAGAATCCAGCTCTCCGGAGTCCCAAACTACTGCCTAAATAATGCGAGACATCTGGACTAGCTGTGGTTTGCACATGTACCATTTGTGGGAACAGATACCCTGATGTACATGCACTAATGAGGGCTTGTACCCATGCATCCCTGTTGTTTGTGTGTAAGTGCAAATCAAAAGTTGCACATCCATACCAGGACACTTGCATGCCTAAATTGTGTGTGTAGAAGCATAAGCTTTGGAAGATTCAGGCCCCCCGCCACCCCCACAACTCAGTTTACGGAGTCCCAATTCTGTTTTTGCCAGATTAGTGTACTAACTCCCCTAGATATACAAGCATAGACATGCAAGTGAACTCAGACCTCAGAAGATCCCCTTTAGAATAATATGTGCTGAATATTTTTTTAAAATCAGGACCATAGCTACAGGAGTACCTACCCACTCATTTAGTTGTCTACATCTTCTTTGGAGAAAACCTCTCTCTCTCTCATGCACGCACGCACGCACGCACGCGCCCCCCCACACCTCGTTAGTTGTGAAACATCTGTGTTCAAACTGTTTGTCCTTTGTGCAGACCCGAGATAATATAAGCACCTAAAACAGCCTGTTCCCAGCATCCTCCTTTTTAAATCAAGCATTTAACACTCAGCTAAATGCCCAATCTGCTGACTTGGGTCTGCACTCCCCATGGATCAGCTAAACAGCACTGTATATGGAAAAGAGTTACATACCTTCCCTTCCAAATATACAATTGGCTCCTATTTTCATAAGGCAACAACCCCAGATTCATACCAGCTCTCCCAAAAAACTGGGGGAAGGAGGCAATGGAATCCAAATCCAGAGCAGACTTGAAATCCTGGACCCAAATGCCCGCCAGCTATGAGGCTCCCAAAATCCAGATCCAAATGGTCCCTATGGAGCCCATTTCTTTGCAAGATATCTGGGTAAGAGGTTTCTGAGTTTTATTCCTTCTGACATATTTCAAAAGCCCCTCCAGACTCCAGTGGAGGCTGTGATCCTATTGTATTAGGCATGGCACACCTCCATAGCACGAGAGGGTCCCTGTTGCAAACAGCTGGCAGCATTCATAAATGGGGGCAGCATTGCCATTATCACCATTTTACACATAGCAAAATGAGGCACAGGGAATGACAAGCCACACAAGGAAGCAGCAGCTGAGGTGGAAACTGAGCCCAGTGGCAGTCCAGTGCCTTAATCAAGACACAAGGACAGCCACACCAGATGAGGCACCATCTAGCACCTTAGCCTGTCTTTGGCAGCATCTAAAACCAAGACAGATGCAACGATGCCATTTGTAGAAGGCTTCCTGAGATAGCTTCCTCCAAACCCAGTAGCCTTTGAAGAGATGCAGCAATTGATAGTAAACCAGTGTGGTAACTTAGACTACAAGCCAGGACTCCCACTCTGATACTCTAAGCACTAGACTGAACAGCCTATAGTCCGTTTTTATGGAATAAGCTGTGGATCAGACCTGGGTGTTACGTTGTTCCTCCAACTTTCTCCACTGGTCCATGGCCCTCTACCAGTCTTCCAGGGGGTGGGGGAGGAATGCCTTCTGCCCACATCTGTTGTCAATATCTAATTAAAATAAAAAGAAATGCAATTAAAATAATAAATAGGTTCTAACCGCTATTGATTGTTCTTCAAATACATCCGGGGGTGGGGGGGGGGAGGAGGAAATGAGCAAACTGTGGTTGAGAACTAGCTGGGTCCTGCATGACTGAAGCTGTACGTGCTCTTCCTGGAGCAAGCCACTGTGCATAAGAAGTTGTCAACTGCTGGGATTGTTGGCTCACCACCCGCCTGCTAACATTGGTCTCCGTTCTCTGGTGTAGAGCTGCCCCCACGAGGGTGTTCATTGCAGTAAGGGAGGCTGATAAGAGTGGTGGATGGGGCTGGAGAAGCCAAGGAAGAAAGCACCATCTGCTTCATCCTTCTACAGTGTTTTTAATCCCCCACCCCTTAGTCTTCTGTAAAGTGCACCTGCTGTCACTTTAGTCATGAAGATTTGCATTGATTTTGCCATAAAATGTTATGAATTCTGCTTGTGGAAAAATAACATTGATTCTTTTGCCTCTAAATTTGTCTTCAAGCTGCATGGTCCCTTAATGGCTTTCACCAAGATTTACATGGGGGATTTCAGGAACTTGGGTTGTTTTCTTTCTTCAGTCTATTAAGTTGCTTCTGCATTCAGGAACTTTGCTCTTCTGTAAAAATGTCTGATTCTACATTACCCTGAACCTCATGGGCCTGATCCAGCATAGCCCTGCACTTTCCATCTAGTTTTCAGTTATGCCAAGGCCTCTGTATGCCATCCAGGCGTAGAAAGGCATCCTAATGTGAGTCTAAGGCTGTGGGTCCGAACCTTTTCAGTAATACAGCATACTTCAATAAGACCAAAGATTTCACAGCACACCCACTTTTTTCAGCTGAATTGATAGCTCATAAATCTTACATTTACTTATTATTACTATGGGTACAGTCTTACTAGGAACTTTGCAACATAGTGCATACAACAAGCTAAAGAAGGATCAAATGTATTAATGTTTGAAATCCACAGGAAAAAATACATACCTCAATTTTACCCTTTTACCACCTGTGTTTAGAATGTTCATGTTTTAAAATCAAAAGACTGATACCTCACTTTTAATATGATGATTAATTTTCATGCGTTTTCAGAGTTGCAATTTTGGTTGGATAGAATATTGTTTAAGATCAGGAATGGCGCTAGCATTTCTGGTGCCCCCCCAGCAAGTGCCACAGATGCTGGTGCAGAGGAGTGATGTAATAGCATGGCACAACAGTGTGCTCCCTATTTTGGTGCACCTCAAACATTGCCCCCCCCCCCCCGCAACGCTTACTGGGCTTACTGCATTGTGCCGGCCCTGTTTAAGATGAAACAATGTTTTTTCTACACTGATTTCATTACCTTTGTACAAAATTTCATGGCACACTTAGACAGTTCTCCTGGCACATCAGTGTACTGTGGCACACCAGTTGAAGACCACTAGTCTATGGAGTGGTGTGAAGTAGTATATATATGTCAATGAGAATTGAGACCTCTGATCGTGGCCGACAACTGATATCTTGGAGTGCAAACTTGGTGCAAACTTCCACAGCTAAGAGCTAAAGAATGATGGCTTTATGACCTGATCCTATGTTTTACACCCCCTTGCATTTAGTTTCATTCCTTTCTGTAAGTTCACCCATCTTCAAAGCATCTGAGGAAGTGGGATCTTCTCCCACGAAAGCTCATGCAAAAAATAAATCTGTTAGTCTTAAAGTGCCACACAACTGCTTGTTGTTTTTTCACTGGACTAGACTAACACAGCTATCCCTTTGGAAACTTTCTATTCACAGCCTCTGTGGATCAGCACAAGCCAGACCTGTAACACACTCACCAGTAGGTTATAATCACTGAGGGGATGTGGATCAGGGATCACTTCACCCTCCCTGTCACTACTTAGCCCAAGCTCGTGAAGTTAATGATTCAACTAGCAGATCAAATTCAATGACACATCCTGGTCACATGCCACCCAAGACACACTGTGCATACACTACGAACATACAGTCTTTGATGCTGGTGGAAATGAGTACAAACTACTCCTCTTCTGATGTACTCCCCACTTTTCAGTCAGTCAAGTTGGCTATAGCAGAGATTCAGGAGTGCAATGGCATGCTCAGAATTCAGGCCCCAATTACAGAGTGAACAAGGACAAGCTGGCCACCTCTTTATCATGGGGCAGGGCGGCCAGGCCAAATGTGAGTGATTGGCATTGCCAAGTTTTGACCCACAGAGTAGAGAGCCAGGCCCAGTCACATGGCACAGGAGCCACCACTGAAGGGTGAGTGCAGGGTGGGCTGCTTTCCTCACCTGGCAGGGATTAGGGGTGCAGTGGGGGGGGGCAGAGGATGCTGCTGCATGTAGACGCTGCCCCCATGATAGGTTAGCATAATGCATGTGTTGCATCAGGGCTGCTTGCACTGAATTTACACTGGTGTCCACAAGGTGAGGCAAGAGTGAATTCTATGTGTTGAATTCCCACTCTCACCACTGGCCTGTTTACCCCACTCTGGCTGTGTAAAGCACGTGTGCATGTCTGTAGCAGAAGGAATGGGCTATAACTTTGCATGCCCAGAGAACTGTTAGGGGCCTGCCTGTAAGTGAGACTCTGATTTGAACTAGTTCGCTGGTGGGAAACATGCTTCAGGCAGTATGAGGGACAGCTGGGCCCCTTTGTGAGAGAACTTTCCAGAGGTTCCTCCTCTGCCTAGGAGAGGGCAAGGAAAGGAGGGAGGCAAGGAAGGAAGGAGAAAAGGGACATGATGGGGAGGATCGTCTTCTACCTCAGCCTGAGATGAGCAAGATGGGAGACCCCAGAGAGCTAAAGTAAATGGATGACAATGTGGATTTCAGGTTGCCTAACTCACACATCATCTAGAACTGTGTTGTCAGCAGCTTTCTTTCCAAACCTCCCTTTTCATATGGGGACCCCCCCCCAACTCCCAGTTAGCTGGGTCTAACCAGGACTTCCCTCCCATTTAGCACTAAGGGGAAGGGTGAGTAGTCATCACACAGCCCCAACACGTGTCCACGGTCCCCCTGTAGGCTGCAGCCACTGGGCTCAGCATCCGCCCTCTAGGTTGCCAGTTTCACAATTAAACTGCTATGCAAAGGTCTTTACTGTGTGGCTGGATCTGCAAGGCAGACTGCACCAAGGTGAAGGGACCCAGCTCCCCATTGCCCAGGTTTCACCCAGGCTGAACCAGGGGGCATGTGATGCTTTGGTTCCATTGTAAATGCTCTACTCAGGCAACTTTGTATCCGCGTAAATGGCCTTGCCTCGCAATGGAGGAGAGGCAGATGTCCTGAATGGTTCTCACAGCATATAACCCCACTTAGTTCAGTGGAGTTGCTCCTGATTTACACCAGTTTGTGCAAGAACAGACTGAGGACAGAACAGGGAGGGAAGGGCAGAGGAGTGGTGAGGTCTGGAGAGCATCGCACCATCGTAGGCAATTAGCCGTAACAAAGCAATAGGCAGAGTGGATATCTTTTGGGATGCTCATCAATAAACCAGTGAGGCTTGTAAGATGTTAAATATGCATCAGTAAGTGTAAACAGGTGCAGCAATTTCCCCTCTGTTCCCCAGTCACGGTGGACTGTGGAAACACAGAGGCTGACCCCCCTCTTTTTTCTCTGTGACCACGAAGGCCCCTCTGTAAATCTACCCTGATGCCTACACAGGAGGGGGTCCCTTCACTGCCAACAGTGGGATTCGTCCCACTTGCCTGAGCCCCAGGCAACCATAAAAGACAATCAATCTGTCATGCCGCGCACGCCTGTATTTCAAACCCATTGGACAGCATGTAAATCCCATGGAAAATGTTGTAAAATCAGTTCATTGTTTTATAGACCATGGGCCAGAGTCACCCTTGGTGAAAATCAGCCTCGCTCTATTGATTTCAAAGGAGTTACCCTGCCGGACAGCAGCTGGGGAAGTGGTCCCCTTTCTGCATTTGTCAGCTGCAGCTAATGGAGGAGTGTAATACATCTTGTGGAAGAGAGAACAAATATATGATCAATCAAGGTGTGTGTTTCCCATTAGGAGACATGCAGGAACAGTACTGGCCGGTGTTTGCTTTTAGCCAGCCTCTTGCAGCCACAGCTGTTGATTTATGGCATGGGCAAATGTGCTCACAGTTGCACTAGTGTAACCCACACATAACTGCTTGTCTTGAGTGGGAATACTGCCTGAGTGAAACACAGTAGGAATTAAGGGCTTCTATGTGCAAGCCTACTCACATGGAATACTGCTTACTGTTCAGTTTACAACAGCTCACCCCCACCAGAGACAGTGTAGCTTAATGGTTAGGACCCCAGAGCCCTGGATTATCTCACCAGCTCTGCTACCGATTGCGTGTGTCATCTTAGGCACATCATTTGCCTTGCATTCTTTGTTTGTGACCTATTTAGATTGTTAACTTTTGACAGGTTGTCAGGAGATCAAGCCCTAGGCAGTCTGGCCCAGTGGTAGTAGAAAGAGTCAGAGCCAGGAATAGGAGCCAAAGGTCAGAACCAGATTACCTGCAGTCAGAGCAGGCAGGAGCAAAACTGGGCATGGAACAGGATCTAGGCTGGAGCAAGGCTTGGAGTAAGGCAAGCCTAGGGAGGTGGATGCATAGAGCAGTGTTTCCCAACCAGTGTGCCATGGCACACAGGTCTGCCATCAGGCCTGAGAGGTGTGCTGCAAAATGTTTTGAAAAACTACTCAAAGAGCTCTGGATTGGCTCATTACCACATGAATATTCATAAGCTCATTTGGAAACTCTGTGTTGGTGTGCCTCAAATTAATTAAAGGTAGCAAGGAGTGCCACAGCAGAGAAAATATTGGGAACCACTGGCATACAGCAAAGAGCAAGTTACTGTTCCTGGGCTTAAGAACTGCCCTGCTGTCTTCTTCAGCAAATCAGACAAGGCAGGTCATCAGAGTGACTCATTTGGCTATCAGGGGACTGAACAGGAGCAGCTGTGGGGGCTTATTCCTAATATAGACCAGATTATCTCTTATTATGCCTATGTATGGCACCTATGCAATGGAAGCCAGATGTTGGTCAGAGCCAGTTGCTGCTACCATAAGAAAAATAAAAAGCAGGAGATGGGCAAGGGACAGATGTTACCTTTCACAAAGGATTTTAACTTTGGTGTCATTCCTAACTGGAACAAAAATTGAAAAAAAGTGAAATTCTCTGCACAGAAAACTTACACAGGAAAGACAGCTTCTGGGGCGGACTGAAATGTTTTGTTTTGGTGAAATGGAAACCCATCAATTCTGACTTTTTAAAGGGTATGTATTTCTCGAACTACATTCATAATGATGCAAAGGGCTAAAAGAATCAAAACAAAAAATTGCTTCAAAATGGCAAATCAAAACTCTGCATTTTAAAAGTGTCAAAATAGAATCATAGGGTTGGAAGGGACCTTGTGAGATCATCAAGTCCAGCCCCCTGGGGCTTGAACCCAGGACCTTCTGCATATCAAGCAGTTTTCTCCCCACCTGAAATGAGAATGAAATCAACCTGATTTGGCAAAGCATTTCCATTTCACTAGAACTACAGATTCAAGGTCTTTGGGCAAAGCCCAGGAGAAGCAACAAGGCTAAAACAGCATCTCTTAAAGTCACATCCCCTCCTCCCCCAAGCTTTTCTGTCTCTGTTCCAGGCTCTCCTTCTTTGCCTTATCCAGAGAGGATATGTGCCTGCTACAGGGACCAGCTTGAGGAACTTAGGTGCCTAAAGAGGCAAATGGGTGCCTAGTGCAATTTTTAAAAGCACTTAGGTGCCTAACTTCTCTTGAAATCAGTTTGAGTTAGTTAGGTGCTTAGACACCTGTAAATTCCACTTAATTCCTATCTGCACCTCCACTAATACCTTAAAAATGTGATTCCAAATCCACTAAAATAAGCTGTGGTGACTTGTGATCTCAGCCTTGAAGGTCCCAGGTTCAGTTGCTGGTGATAACAGTCCAGCTCTGGTGACAATTCTTCAGTTGATTCTACTGCTTTTGAGCACATTCCCTGTAAAACCTCTTTATACAAGTAGTTCACTGACATCAACAGGACTGTAAATCACTTGAGTAAAATTCTGCAGGATCAAGCCCCCTCAGTATGGCTTCAAACGATTTTATTCTTGAGAATCCCAAGGAGAGTGGTCTGTTCCCTCCGCACAAGGCCTAGGAGCATGTGCATTGTTTAAATACAGCATATATCATTACAGATCAATAGCTCTCTGTGTTACTTAATGGACTTGATGCTGGCTTGTTTTAGAATCCTCTGTTAAAAATGTATTACCATTGCACTTTATAATGTGCATTATGATAAGTTATTAATGCACCCCGCTGCATTTATTAATATTTTTCTGAAATATTGATAAAGCCTTTTATAAATGGAAGCTTCACTCAGAGCCTAGCACAACAGGTGGAGGGATTCTGAGACTTGGCTCGCTGCAGGGACGCTGTGCTGTTTTCCATGGGATGCAGCACCTCCTCTTTGTTTCACTTTCATCCTGTTTTAAGCAAAGGAATCTGAAGTTGAAGGTGCAAATGAGGGTAAGTTGGTAAATAAACACTCAGCCATTATTGCAAAAAGAAAAAAAAAAGAAAGCATGGATACTGAATGGGAGATGGGGTTACAGCATCTTCCAACATGAAGCCTTCAGTTGTGACTATCTCAGTGGTGAACATGGCAACTTCACTGTGAACAATTCCATCCCATCACTCAGGAACGGTGCTAGCGTTTCTGGCGGCCCCCTGCAGCTCAGCAGACGCTGGTGCAGACAAGCGACATTATAGCACAATGCAACAGCGCAGTCCTCATTTCGGCGCCACTCAAACGTCAGCGCCCCCCTTCAATGCTTACCGGGCTTACTGCATTGCACCGGCCCTGCCATCACTGCTTCCCTGAACCAACGGGCCCTCCCATAACTCCCAAAGGTGATGTTCTTCCATCCATTGTCAAGGAGCAAATTTTCAGTCTGAGAGAATACAGACAAAGTCTGATACATGGGGGATGGACCAGCCTGGAAGTGTGAATGAGTCATCAGGACAGCTCCTACCTAAGCACGGTCCTGAAATGACATTCCATGACAAGATGCACAGAATCTGCACCAGTCACTCTGTGATACCAGATAGTACCCCAGCTCTTTGGAGCTGAGTTCTCTTTGGTCACTGTGCTTCCATGTGTGAGATCAGGGGCCAGAGCACTTCAGAAAGTGTGGAGAAGAGACAGACATTGCCAGTGTCCAAAGCAACTTTATTCTTAAGGTAAAAGCACTACAGAAGTAACAGAATACAATGAACTGATTTAAACACACATCAAAAATCCCAGGAGTCACCCATCAGTTTCAAGGTGCCCAGGAAGCCAAAGTCTTTCCAACACTTCTGCCAGGGTTGGGGTTCCACCTTGGGCAGAAGATTCTGTCTGTCTACTAGATCAGAAAAAAAGGCCCCAAGTCAGCTGAAACTTACTCTTTTTATAGAAAAAGACTTTTCTTAGTCTCTGGACACCCAGTTTGTATATAAACCAGCCTTCCCAGGTGGTGGTCCCTCTCTGAAATTGTTTACAACTGGGTGTTTCACCTTAATCACCCCCCCCCCCACACACGGTTTTTGGTGCCTGGAGGAGCAAGGGTAACCCTCCTGCTGCAGTTGCAAGGAGACCAGGCTCCACACTGATACATGAACCATTCATATACTTGATATAATATTGGCCACAAAGCTAGTGCAGTGAGTGGAATATCTGTCACAGTGTGCGCTGGTGGAAAGAGCACCAGACATAGACTTGGAGTCAAGAGGCTTCACTGTTATTCTCTGTTCTGCAACAGCTTGCTGTGTGAGTTCAGGCAAGATGGTCCAGCCAGAATTAGCAGAAGTGATCAGTGATTTTAATTGCCTCCATTTTCTGCATGCCCAGTTTGTAACCCTTGTGACCAGTTGCTCAGGAAGCACCAAGCAGCACCCATAATGCCAACTGAAATTATCATAGAATCATAGGGTTGGAAAGGACCACATGAGGTCATCTAGTCCAAGCCCTTGCTAAAAGCAGGACCACTCTCACTAAATCATCCCAGCAAGGGTATTGTCTAACTGGACCTTAAATATCTCCAAAGACAGAGATTCCATCACCTCCCTTTGCAACCCATTCCAATGCTTCACTGCTCTCCTAGCGAGAAAGTTTTTCCTAATATCCAGCCTCGACCTCCCCAACTGCAACTTGAACCATTGCTCCTTGTTCTGTCTTCTGTTACTGATGAGAACAGCCTCACTTCCTTCTCTCTGGAGCACCCCTTCAAGTAGTTGAAGGTTGCTATCAAATCCCTCCTCAGTCTTCTTTTGCAGGCTAAATAAGCCTAGTTCCTTCAGTCTTTCCTCATCTGTCATGTGCCCCAGCCCCCTAATCATTTTTGTTGCCCTCTGTTGGACTCTTAGTAATTGTCCACATCCTTTCAATAGAGGGGAGCCCAAAACAGGACACAGTGTTCCAGATGCGGTCTCACCAGTGCCAAATAGAGGGGAACAATCACATCCTCAATCTGCTGACAACACTCCTACTGATACAGTCCAATATGCCATTAAGCCTTTTTGGCCACAGGAGCACACTGCTGACTCATATCCAGCTTCCCGTTCACCATAACCCCAAGGTCCTTTTCTACAGTACTGCTGCTTGACTGATTGGTCCCCAGCCTGTAGCAATGCATAGGTTTTTTCGTCCTAAGTGCAGGACTTTGCACTTGTCCTTGTTGAACCTCATGAGATTTCTTCTGGCCCACTACTCCAGTTTGTCTGTCTCCCTGAATCCTGTCCCTGCCCTCCAGTGTGTCTACCATTCCCCCCAGCTTTGTGTCATCTGCAAACTTACTGAGTGTGCAATCTATCCCATCAAGATCATTAATGAAAATGTTTAACAGAACTGGCCCCAGGACCGCCCCTTGGGGCACTCCACTCATTACTAGTTGCCACCTAAACACAGCCATTGATTCCTACCCGCTGATCCCATTGGTCTAGCCAGTTTTCAATCCACCTTATGGTCCACTCATCCAATCCATACTTGCTTAACTTGCCAATGAGAATGCTGTGGGAAACCGTATCAAAAGCCTTATGAAAGTCAAGGTATATCATGTCACTAGCTATTCCTGCATCCACAAATCCAGTCATTTCATAATAGAAGGCAATCAGGTTGGTCAGGCATGATTTGCCCTTGGTGAAGGGAGGTGGTGGAGTCTCCATCTTTGGAGGTGTTTAAGGCCCGGCTGGACAAAACCATGAATGGGATGGTTTAGTGGGAGTTGTCCTGCCTCTGACAGGGGGCTGGACTAGATGACCTATGAGGTCCCTTCCAACCCTATGTTTCTATGATTCAATGAAGCCATGTTGACAGCTCCTGATCACTCTCTTTTCCTCCACGTGTTTCAGGATGGATTCTTTGAGGACCTGCTCCATGATTTTTCCAGGGACTGAGATGAGGCTAACTGGTCTGTAGTTCCCTGGATCTTCCTTTTTCCCCTTCTTGAAGATAGGTACTATATTGGCCTTCTTCCAGTACTCTGGGACCTCCCCCATTTGCCACGCATTTTCAAAGATGATGGCCAGAGGCTCTGCAATCACAATGGAGAACTTCCTCAGCACCCTCTGATGCAGCTCATCCGGCTCCGTAGACTTGTGTACATCTGTGATGGGCACTGCAGAGGCTCAGCCTTTCAGAAAATCAATGCAAGATGTCCCAAACACAAGGAGATCACTCAGTCAAAGACCCCTTTGGCCTCCAGTCTTTCTGTGTCTCACTCTGCCTCTAAGACAGGGATAGCTGCTCTTGCCTGCCTTTGCAAAGCACTTGGAGGTGTGGGCCTGAAAAAAATGCTACAGAAATGTGAAGGATTCTTATTATTTATAACAAGATGCTTTGCTTACAGGAAGGGACTTGACTGAAATGAGAAGCTGTCATCCCACCAAATTCTTTTCTAAAATACTATAGTGAGAAAGAAGAGGGTAGGTGAAGAAAAGGAGGGAGGGACAGCCCCTTGGCGAAGGAGACATTCCCATATGTTCCCAGATTGATTACAGTTCTGCATCCTGGGTGCTGTCTCTTCCAAATGTCACAACACTAATGACAATCCAGTATATGTTGGCTCTGAGTAGATCAACACCCTGGCACCAAAACTGCTCTATTCGTTAGGCAATTGCAGTTCCTCATTGCTGTTGTTCCCTTCCCACTACCTTGCCCAAAAGATCTTTATTTCTGGAAAGAGTCCCAGAATGTCTTGTTTTTCAGGCGCCTGTCTCCTTCTGATGTTGCACACTGTACTGTTAGTAAGCAGCTGACTTTTCAGTTAGACAACACATTACAGGGAAAAGTCACAATGTCATGCCCTGCACACAAAGAACTTTCCACTAGGTGGCAGGCTTATGCAAAGCCCCATCTGCTACCTGGGTTCTATGCTGTGAGCAAGACGTGCTTCATTAGTAAGAATACATTCCACTTCCTGCCCAGGGAATTCAAAGCAAGAGAAAGGAGTATTATCCCCATTTTACAGATAAGGAAACTGAGGCACAAAGCACTTTTTTTTTTTTTTTTTGTGACTTGTCGATGGGCACATTACACCTTAGTAGCAGAGTCAGGAATAGCTCCCAGGTTTCTTGATTCCCAATCTAAGTGGCTGAGACAAAAATGGATGGCCTAGACCAGGGGTTGTCAAACTTTTTCCTTCAGACCCAGTTGAAAAAAAAAGTCACTTATGCTCACAACCTGACAATTACATCTTTGAGCAATGCATTCCAGTCTTTTGATGGTGGCAGCTGGGGGTGCTGTGAACCAGTGCCTGAAGATCTGTGACCCAGTACTGGGTCCTGACCCTAAGTTTGAAACCCCCTAGCCTAGACCCTTCTTATTTTTCTTCCCTTTATATCCTTTACCTATAAAGAATTCATCCACTAGTGAAGGAGGCCTAGTGTTCCCTTTGGAAGTTTGCAGTACATCAGAAGTGGTTCATCAGAGAACACTGCTCAAGAACAGGTTCCCTCTGCTGGCCGTACTCCAATGTGAGCAATGTGTCAACCTGGGTAGCAAGTGGCACTGGACATGAATGCAGTTTTGTAATGGACACTGATGCAGTCTCCCTCAAGTGTCTGTTTCACGGGACTCAGGAGTGCCTAGCCCCTTACTTGGGTGAAGCAGCAACAACATGCATGTCCTCACCAATTTCAGTTCCTGATTTTTGCCCCCTTCTGAGTTTTTCAAGTTACGGGAGGTGGCATGTGAAAGTTAAGAAGACCAAAGAAGCTCAATATCTGCTTTGAATTCAGTTGGCTACCATTACTAATTTGGAATTTAAATGCACAGACTGCTCATAGATTGACCACCCCACCAACAGAAATGGGAGAAAATAGGATAAAATAAGAGTAAGTCAGGCTTCAGAAGCAGCACTCTAAGCTGCAGTGTTTGGTTGCTGGCAAGTGTAAGGAAGGAGGAGAAAGATGCCATGCTGAAACCACATCTCATAAGGTTTACATGGGGGGCTGGGCTCCAAACCCAGAACCCAGTTCCTAATTTCACAGCTGGGCTCTAGCTCTGGATGTGAATCTTCCAAGATGAATTTTTTCCTGATTCTCAGACTTTGCACTTTGGGCAGGTTGGCATTCATAAGCTAAACAGGGTGCAGCCTGGTTAGGATGTGGACAGAAGACCCTCACAGAACAGCAGTGGGGTTGGGGGGGGCGTGATCCACCATGCAGAAGACTTCCTTTGATACAGCAGTGTCAGTGTGCTGTAGGCAGTGCTGCCTTTCAGAAGAGATGTGAAACTGAGACCACTTGTGAGCGCTGGAACTCATGCCGACCTATTGATTCTAGTCATCTGGTTACTGCTCATGAAATCCTTTCACAGCACAGGAGCGTCAATACCCACTGCCACTGCAGCATGCAACTGTTCACTGACAGCTGGTTGCCCGCAGCTAAAAAGCAGCCACCTCAGGGCTCACTTTGTTCAAGAAGGGAACAACGTGGTGGGCACATGAGAAAGTTAGTTCCCCTGCCTTTCCTGGCTGAGCCAATGCTGCTGGGCAGGGGTGGGGGACATTGGCAGAGCTGTTGGGGCAGCCAGAACTGGAGTAGAAGCAGGTGCTATAGACCAGGACTGAGGTACCTCAAGAGGGAAGCGTGTGTCCTCTTCAGGGAGTGCAGTGCATGCAAGAGGACTACCGTCACCTAGCTATTATTCTTTACAGAGCCCACGACCTACACAGCGCCATCCTTGCAGAGCAGCATTGGGCCAGAAAAGCTCCTTGGAAGGAGTCAGAAGAGTCCCCAGCTTTCGGAGGAGAATGCAGAGCCAAATCCATTGTCATCATTCAAAGGTTCACAGCACCACTGAGGCAAAGCCAGGCAGACGAGGAACTATTTTTGACACTCCATTCCCATAATGGATGTGAAGGGAAGATGTACGCAGTCTGCCTGAACACCTTAGAGGTAATGGACCATTGTTCCCAATCTAAGGAAGCCTCCTTGGGAGAATTACACTTTTTTATTGCCATCTCCCATCAGCAAAGCTGCGCAAAATGGCACTTCAGGAGCTAATGATGAAGGGATTGTTAAGCACCAGGATGAAGGATATCAGGCGAGTTCTGAAAGAAGTTCCGGCCAGGAAGCAGATGAAATGAAGGCAGCAGGAAGGTGTTGTTAGAACAAAAGTGATGGGCGCATTTCCCTTCATTTATCTAGATTTAGAGGAAAGAGATTTGCCCAGTAATGGATCAGTGCTCTCAAACTCCATCTCTAGGCAGTCATTCAAAAGCAATTTAGGACAAATGTATTTCATTTAAAAAACACTCATATTTGCTGTCTTAAGATACAGCTAAGCAGGATCTTGCATTCTTGCCTTCCCTGTTGCCTGCACAGAGATCCAATCTAGGGATCTCTGCCATGGGGGATTATTTTTTATCTGGCACTGCTAAACATCACAAGTCACTCAGAAAAGGGGGGTAGGAGATGAATCAAGTGACTCCATTGTGAATACCCAGCCAAGCAGTGTCCATTAGTTCTTTTTAAAAGGGAACCTATCTGCACAGTGAAGCCATTCCATTAAGCCATTTTATGTGGTGACACATCTCATTATGCCCCATTTACTGTGACATTATTGCTTCCTGACACCCTCCAAGGGAGCAAGAGAAAGATGCTCCATTAATACTTTACCTCTTTGCAGAAGCTGGAAACATAAAGTTTGGACAAAGGCAAAGATCTACCTCTGGGCTAACAAGCAGTCTGTGTCCAACTGTCATGGGTCCAGGGGGAAGAAGAGGTTTTGATTAGTGATACCATAGAATATATCAAAGACAAGGTTTTAAAAAAGCAGATTGCCAGGCAGAGACATATACAAGCCTTTACCCGTCTACATTCATGGCAATGAATCATAGGGTACCAGATGCAGTGGATGCCAGCTACAAACATATGGGTTTACATTTTCACACCTGACCACCTATTTTAGGTTCCCAACTTGAAGAACATCTTGTAAATTCTCCTAGAAAGACAGTGGCTCCAGTTCCACTGTGGCCTGCAGTCTCTTTAGAGTCTTGCCACTCATGGGGTGTCAGTGTCCTGTACAACTCCAGTTACCAACATAGCATCTGTCTCCATCCTGGACTCCTTAGTAGTCCCACTCTTCTTTGAGAGTAGCAGGTTTCCAGGGTTCCCCTAACAAAACTCAGCCCCCCAACCAAATCAATTCAAACCCAGCTAAATCAACCTCTGCCCATCCTAGCTTGAACTTAATCCTGCCAGGCTCCCCCCAGCACCTGTTGTGGGATGCCCATCCCCAGGTCTACTTCCCTGGTGCTTTGCACTTTTCCCCAGGCTAACTAGGGGGCTAGCTCCTTTTCAACTGCTTCTACAAGGTTTCATTCCCAAAGCAAGGAGACACTAACTCTCCGCATCTTGGTTTCCTCTCCTGACCTTCCCCTGTAGTTTTCACTGCCTTCCTTTATGAAGAAGACTTAGCTCCTTCCCAGCTGGGTCTGATGATGAACCAAGCCTGACACACCCACCAGATGTAGCCAGGTGCTCTAACTGAGCTCAGATTCCTGTTAATCCTTTACTCACCTGAGTGGAGTTTCCACCCCATCACACTGGAATTTTTGAAGGATCAGATCCTTGAAGAGAGTTAGGTGCATAACACCCACTGAAATCCATGGGAGTTTGGCACAGAGCTGTCTGAGCATCTGGGCCTCAGTGACTTAGGAGCACAAGTTCTGTTGACAGTCAGTGCCACTTAGGTGCTTCAGACAACCCTGCCCAGCTGGTCCTAAACTAGTTAATAGCTACTCTGCTCTGCCCCAGAAGCACCTACTTTTTTACTGGCTAGGAAAGCACTTTGTGTACACACTGGGCCAGCTTTTCACAGGAGATCAGAGCCAGGTTTTTTTTACCCCTCCATGGGGTCAGCTGAGGCACAAATTCTCAAAAGAGCACAGCGGCCAATGTGCTGCCAGTCAGACATTGCAATAGGCTCCCATAAATATATGGATCCTGCCACCCGCCTACCAATGTGCAACTGACCCCTTGTTCTAATCATCACCTCTCAATAGGGCCCACTGGGTCTCCTGGAAAGATGCAGACTAGCACCTCCAATGCCAGTCTAGCTGGCCACGCCTCGCACTAGTAAATAGATTTTTATTATGATAGTGCCCTACAGCCCCACTGTGCTAGATGCCAGGCAAATACAGAAACCTGAAGGGTTAACAATCTGGGGCATCAGGGCTCTGATCCAGCCAGTTAACAGGATGACCTGCGTTTGAATGAGACTTTCCAGTTGTGTGGCTAACTGGGCAGGGCTGTCCTGGTTGCACTCTTCAGAACATCAAGCAAGGACTTATGGGGGCGAGGATGGTCAGGGTCTTTTGTGTAGTGATTTAGCAGCATGAGAAGCATCTCACAGGAGGGGGGAATTAAAGCTATTATTGAAGTCCCCAAATCAAGGTTAAAAACTTCCAAGATAGAGAGAATCCACCAGGAAGTGACTCATTGCCCCATGCTGCAAAGGAAAGTGAAAACCTCCAGTGTCTTTGCCAATTTGCTCTGGGGAAATTCCTTTCCAGCTACAAATATGGCACTCAGTTAAACTCTGAGGATATGAGCAAGGCTCACCAGTCGGACAGACACCCAGAAAGAATTCTTTGTAGTAACTCAGTAAACCTCCCCATCTAACATCCGATCACAAATCATTGGGCATATTTACCAAAAGTTGTCAAAGTGCAGTTAATTGCCAAATTAATAAGGAATACCATTCCCTCCATAAATTTACCAAGCTCAGTCTTGAAGCCAGCTAGATTTTTTTGCCTCCTACTGTCCCCCTTGGAAGGCTACTCCAGAACATCACTCCTCTCATGGTTAGAATTCTTCATCTAATTTCAAGTTTAAACTTCCTGATGCCCAGTTTATATCCATTAGTTGTTGTGTCCACATTGGTGCTGAACTTAAATAATTTCTTTCCCTCCCTGGTAGTTATCCCTCTGATGTATTTATAAAGGACAACCATAACCCCCCTCAGCCTTTGTCTGGTTAAGCTAAACAAGTCAACCTCTTTGAGTCACCTCTCATGATGCAAGTTTTACATTCCTCAGATCATATTAGTAGCCCTTCTTTGCACCTGTTCCACTTTGAATTCATCTTTCTTAAACATGGAGACCAGAACTGCACACAGTATTCTGGGTTAGATCTCACCCGTGCCTTGTGTAACAGTACCAACACCTCCCTGTCTCTATGGGAAATACCTTACCTGATGTATCCTAGGGCCGCATTGCTTTTGTCACAGCCACATTACAGAGGCTGAACCCAGGTTTTATTGGAACCACATGCTGCCTCACTGAGCCAACAGGTCCCCTGCTTCAAATGACGTGTTGAGGAGTGGATGAGAGTGTTTCTAAAGAAGTGTCTGTCATGCCACCCTTGAATGCAGCTCATAGGGTCATCCTATGGGGCTTCTTCATGGACCCAGCAAGGACACCCTGAAAGAGAAAGCCAGAAGACAAAGGGGTTTGGTATGGCATGGCAAGCCCAGGTGACATCCTATGGAGAACCTGCTACACGGTGGTGAAAGTCCCGTTGAGCAACGTATCAGACTGTAGCTAGGAAGTGGAGGTGCTAAGCCACACTCTGGGCCTTTCCCTGCACTATAACAGTGATCACCCAGGATGCCGATGCCTGACAAGCTGTCATGTTATAGATTCACACCCTAGCATATCACACAGTAACTTGTGCAGTGACAAACTTAAAGAACTAGCAAGGCTCTGATTTTTGCTGCTTCTGGGCAATTTATGTGGACCACTAACATCATTAGAAAGGAGTAGGCAAAGCAGAGGGGATGGGGTACAGCCCAGAGACATCTTGTGGTATCAAGAACTGGAGTGACACCAGGTATATACCTTCTTCATCCCCCAGCCACTGTTAGCTGATTTCACACATCCCCCTCACTCCCCATTCATAGCATCTTTGACACACAGGCTCACGTGTGCTGGTGACAGCAAATGATGGGAGGTGGGGGGGTAGGGGAATGAAAGGAAGGCGTTGCCAGTGCCCCCGCTCTGAGACTGCAGCTCTCTCCTGCTTGCAAAAATATAATCACGTTATAATTATAAGTTAATTAAAGCAGAAGAGATCAAAGCCACTTTAGACAGATTAATGATACGATGAGTGCCAGAAATTTCCCTGTTTTGTGTATTAACTGCATTGTTGTCTTCCCTTTCGCACTTCTTCCTCTTTTGTGTTTGCCAGGCAGCCCTTTCATTCCCCTCGCTCTTTTTCTGCCTCTCTTGATGAATGAAGGATTTGAAGGCCTAACAGCTGTGGAGATTTGTGTAGGGAGGAGAGGAAACATTTACAGGATTATCAGAAAAATCAACATGCTTTTAAAAAAATAAGAGAGTCCGGGAAATTGCAGGCACACAAATATAGACAAGCTTGGCAGAATTCTTTGGTTTTTTTATAATTTTGACAGATAATATTGATTTTTATGTTTAAGCGGAGGGGGTTTTTTTCTATTTTTATCGATCAAAATTTTCACAGTTGTCCAAAATTAAGGGGTTTAAGAATTTATTTTTAACCATTTAAATTTTCAATGTTGCATGAAATTATGGGGAGCACAGAAGGGGGGGGGGCTCAGACAATAATTATGTAATGACAGCTGAGATTCAAAAGCTAAAATTGTATAGCCATTAAAACACAAACTACCAGCATGGTATGTCAAAATATACAAAGTAAACACCCTTAAATCAAACTCTACCAGTGTCTCAAGATACTTTGTGTCTCTGTAAATTTTGATTGTTATCGATTGAGATAATTCATTGTTGGTCTGTGTGTGTGTGTGGTGAAACTAACATTTTCTGACATATACTGATCAAAATCTAATTGTTCAAAATCTAAATATATATAAGGAACCAGAATTAAGGAGAGGGAAATGAGCTCTGAAATCACTTAAAGTGGTGACATTTTGTGACCAGCTCACTCAGGGGATCGGGAGCAGGGGCTAGGGAAAGAGCTTGCTCCCCCCTGCCCACCACCATCAGCCTTCATCTCTTCCCCACAGCAAGCCACCCTGTTCCCCTCTGGCGGGGCCTGCTGCCAGCCTGCTTTTGCTGTCTCACTTGACAGGGCTTGCTGAAGAAACACAACTTCTACTGCAGGGATGGGAGGAAAGGAGCAGTGGAGGGGAGCCATTCCTCAAGAACACATATGACACTGTCATGTCAACCGCCTCGAGTCACTGCCAAACATCATGCACCTGCCTTGCTCCAGCAACGGACAACTGCCAGCAGGCAGACACAATGGCTCCTCAACAAACCAGGAGGACAGTAAATAACAAAGAAAGAGATGGGCAAATGAGAGCAGCTTTTCAAGGGAAGGGACAATCTGGCACTGGCTGGAGAGGAATAGCAGGGACAGATGGAGGAGGTGAGAGAAGCTAAAAGGCCTTTGCTAACTCTGGGCATCTAAATACAACCCCTTTCTGGAGCACCAAGCTCTGTGTCTCTCTAAGTTCTTCTTCGAGCACTGCTCGCATCATTCAGTGTTAGGTCTATGTGCCGCAGCACACAGTTAGTTGGAAACTTTTTAGCCCCAGCCTGTCAGAGCAGGGTTGGCGGCCAACACCCCCCTGGCCACTCCTATGGCTATAAATATGACCCTGACCCTGATCTCCTCAGTTCCTTTTTCCACCCTCAGCAATGGTTTCGGAACAGTGCGCTGCTTGTGATTACACAAGCACCTGTCTATTCTGCCATGTATGAGCCACCCGTTCAGCTTTGAAGATTTGTTCATGGACATCATTCCACCGAGAACCGCTGCTCCTACTTAGCTTACAAACCTGGCGCCAGAAGACCGCTCCCAACTGCCACCAACAATGCCAGGCTTCAAACCCTGTGCTTCTTGCAGCAAGGCCTTCCCGTGGGATGACCCCACGCTAGACAGCTGGGAGTCCATGAGGAGATTCTGGCAGAACACATCAGCGTTTTCCCACCAGAGGGAAATAGAAGCATACACCCCTCTGCACGTCCAGGGGGAGACTTCCCCATAACAGAGGGCATACACACACACACACATATATAGCGAGCGAGTGGTGTATGGGAAAAGCCTACATAGGAGAACCTACATACCCTGAGCACCTGCCACAGAGGATAGGAGGGACTCTTATTGGCATAGCAGTTCGTC
Source organism: Podocnemis expansa (assembly GCA_007922195.1). NCBI lineage: Eukaryota > Metazoa > Chordata > Testudines > Podocnemididae > Podocnemis > Podocnemis expansa. The sequence continues at coordinate 190,665 of ML681963.1, read as the reverse complement.
CCTCTTCTACTTCCTGTTACCAATCTTGCTCTTGTCTGTTGAGGGAAGTCAGCTCCTGAATTGCTGGAGACCAACTAGGCCCGAGACAAACACCCTTACCCCTTTCTCCTTACTATCCTCATATCCTAGTTCCAATCCCTACAGATTCCCTTCCTGTTCTGTCGGCTGTGCTTTCTTAGGTTGGGACCCCACCAAAAGGATATCCTGAGACAGAGAATCTCCTCTCCAGAACATGGATATAGGCCAACTGCTCAAAGCCTTCTCCTCCTCACTAAATGGCTGTGGGGCCCACTCCCCCCAGGGATAGTCTACTTTCCCCTGAGGGAGACCATACTGAGGTCCATCTCAACCAAGTCTGAACAGGGTTATATTTAGAGGTCATGGATCTCAAACCACTGACACTAGTGAGTCTGCATTTCCGTTCCTTCCCCCTCTCACCGAAGGGACCCAGAAGTCATATCCCCTTGTGCTGGGTGCTCTACACACACCTAGTAAGAGACAGTGTCACTGTGCCAAAGAGTTTACAAGTGAAGTAGGCCAAAGAAAAGGAATGATCATCCCCAATCACACAGGGAGAACTGAGGCACAGAAAGATGAAGTGGGTGGTGCAGGATCACCTAGGGAGCCACTGACAGAGCTGGGAATTGACTCAGTCCTCATCCAGGTCCCATAGGTTATGTCTACACTAGCCAGTTAGTCAGTGTCTACACTAGGCTTTATCTAGTTCGAACTAAGACATTTCTTAGTTCAAACTAAGCAAAGCTTAGTCCAAACTAATAAGTTTAACTGGTCAGTCCAGACTAAGCGCTTAGCTGGAACTTCAGTTCAAACTAGGTGCAATGTAAACACGGACTATGGCATAGTTCAAACAAAAAAAGTTCAAACTAGGCCATTGGTTCAAGCTAGCTGTGCTTTCTAGTTCGAACTAAAAAATTAGTTCAAACTAGGATGTGCGACTAGTACGAACTAAAAAGCCGCAGTTAGTCTGGATTAACCTGCAGTTAGTTCTAACTAACCGGGAACTGCTTAGTTTGGACTAAGGCAGTCCAAACTAAACTTTGTAATGTAGACATAGCCATAAAGACCCTGCTCACCCCATTTAGACACACCGTTCCTCCATAGCTGTTGAAAAGCCCCCAGCATGAGGTGTCTCCCTAGAGGCTCCAGGACGGGACTGAAGGATCTGTATCCATGTGGATCTAGCCTTTCCTTCTTCATCCCTACCAAGGAGAGAGGCAGGGCCAACCTCAGGCACATGTGGGGACCAGAACCAATCAGCCTGTAGGCGGCTCCCATCCCCCCCAAGCTGGGCTTCGCTTTCCCATCCCACCTCTGGGCCAGCTGTTCCACCCTGGGGGCAGGGAAGACCGGACCAGAGCAGAGACCAAGTTCTGCACTCCAGCCCCACCTCGCTTGCTTTCCGCTTCACACCAAAAGCAGCAGGGCGGGGATGGGGGACAGCACAACTGTAGGGAGGCAGCAAGATATGGGCCTCATGCTGCTCTGCTCACTGCTAGACAGTGCGGGTCCCACAGAACTGGAGAGGCCCTGGAGAGAGGTGGGACAAATCATTAGCTCTACAGAGTCCATCCCATCTCCAAGCCATGCCGGAGCCAGCTGCTTTCTGTCTCTTCAGGGCTGTGTCACAGGGAGATTTATGGCTGCTGTAAGAATCCTGTGTCCATCTGAATTATCTGAGTGGGACTTGGGCCTGTGTAAACTCTGCACTGCCTGTCCTCAGACAGAGTCTTTCAGCAACAATCCCACAATGTCCCTAGAACAAGTTGGAACTCTGCTGTGCAGGGGTGTCAGTGACCCCTCTCCCCTAGAATCACAGAATCATAGAAACTGGAAAGGACCACAACAGGGCATCAAGTCCAGTCCCCTGCGCTTATGGCAGAACCAAGTACCATCTTAAAGCACCCCTGACAGGAGTTTGTCTAATCTGCTCTTGAAAACTTCCAAGGATGGAGATTCCACACCCTGCCTAGGCAACTTGTTCCAGTGGTTAATCACCCTGACAGTTAGAAGTTTTTTCCTAATGTCCAACCTAGACCTCCCTTGCTGTAATTTAAGCCCATTACTTCTTGTCCTATCATCGGCGGTTAAAGAGAACAATTTTTCTTCCTCTTTCTCATGACAATCTCTTAGGCACTTGACAACTGTTACGTCCCCTCTCAGTCTCCTCTTCTCATAAGTTAAGGGTTCAAGGCCCTTAATAATTTGTGTTGCCCTTCTCTGGACTTTCTCCAATTTCTCCACATCTTTCCTGAAATGAGGTGCCCAGAACTGGACACAATACTCCAAGTTGAGGCATAATGAGGGCCAAGTAGAGTGGAAATCTCTAGAAACCTGCAAGTTTTGGAAGTCGCTTTCTTCCTGCAAGCCCAGCTTAGTCAGCATAGAGGTAAGGCTCCTGCTGACACTTGTGCTGCTGTCCAGTTCAGGAAAAAAGTCTGGGGTTTCCTCCATTTGTGTGGCAGAAAGGGGCTGTGCAGGCCCCACTGTGGGATTTCTGTAGGACACAAGACATGTCCCTTCAGGGAGCCATTGCAAAGGAGATGTGGTGGGTGGGGCACCACAGGGAAGAACAGCCACATGGGCAAAGGAGCAGGGACTGTAGCCATCCTTCTGAAAGGCCAAGGAGGCCAACAGAAACTCAGGAGCTGCCCTTGCACCAGCCAGCACTGTGCAGTGCTGAATGCAGTACGGGATAGCAATCCCGCCAGGAGCTACAAGGAGCCCTGAGGGAGGAACCCCAGAGGCACAGCCCAAAAATGAATTCACTGAGGCCATCAGCTTTTGCTGTAGCTAGGGGTGATTCTTGGGGCCAGCTGTGTGAATGTCCTTGGGACCAGCTCCTCAGTCTCTTTCCTGTTCATGTTGCTGGCTTCTTCACAGTCTGGGTTAGGCAGGAAGGACACTAGTAGTCAGTGGCAGCTCCATATTCATGTTATCCAGTCTGGAAAGGTCATTACGCTCAGCGCAAACACCACCTCCTGTACATGCACAGACAGTATGAGCGACCTTTGTAACGGCGGCAGGGTTTGGGGCATGACACATGTTAATCTGGGACAGCACGATGATCACCCAGCTTACATGGAAACGTTGGCTCTAACAAAGCACTTGGGGCTGGGAAGGGTCATGCAAAAGGCTCAGTTCAGACTACCAAATGCTTGCATCTTTAGACTCAGTCACTAAAGCAGGACAAAGTGACCCAAATGCCCTTCCTGCTGGAGATGGGATTTCTTTTGCCAGACAGTCATAAAGCTGCTTGACATGGCAGTAAGTGAGAATATCCCTCAAATACCAAGGAGGCATTTAATTCTGCCAGCTACAGGCTGGTGAAAGTTTTCCAGCCAACAGATCTTTTTTCCCATCCAAACAGGCATTTTGGGGGCTCCAAAATGACTTTTCAAATTTGATAAATAGTTTCAGCCAACTCCTCCACTCCCATGCACACCCGCCAGCCCTGCTTTTTTTGTTTGTTTGGTTTTGAACAAATCATAGTTATGTGTCTATATACACATGCATGTTTACAGCCATCATTCTGCACTTTATCTGGGACAAAGACTGCATTTCTCTGTGGAACCCAGTCCTGAGGCAGAGACAGCAAGACTGGGGCTCCTGAGATAATTATAAAACAACAAGAGTTGAGATGGGGTCCCAGTTCACCACCACAGAGTGCACAGGCAAATGGAGATAACGCTGCTGATGGTCCCGTAAAAGAGTTAGCATGAGGTCTCAGGGGCTAACCATACCCTGGGTGGTGGGGATGATATTGGGCACTTAAGTGGGGAATGGAACATACTAGGGTAAGGGGCAGTCAGAAAAAGCAAAACAGTCTAACGGAAAGGAGAGAGGGTGGGAATGGTGCTGGTCGGTCTGGCAGGCACTAACTGAAGTCTAAGAAGCATGTTTCCTTGTGCTTCTGCTGATGTGTTGTTAGTAACATGGAGAGTTCCAGAGCAAATGGCAGGAGGGTGGATGTGGGGTTACCACTGATTTGAGTCCTGCCTCTGATACTGACAATCTCTCTGGCTGTGTTCACACATAAACTGTTATTTCAAGATAAGCTATTTTGAAATAAAATCCTTATTTCAAAATAAACAGAAATAAGAAAATGTTAACTCGTAATAAGGGAAACCCTCAAAGCAAAATAGCATGCTCTGTGTGTGGACATGCTATTTCGCTTCAGGAGAGTGGCAGCATGGGAGGTGTGGCAACATGGTCCCCTCACTGAGCCATGCCCCCACCCAATATATACAAAAAGGAAGGCACCCTGGGAAAGAGAAGGGCAAAAGTGTTATTTTGAAATAACCATTATTTTGAAATAACATGTCAGAACAGCATTGTTTCGAAACAACCGTTTTGAAACAACAGCTATTTCGATTGCATGAGAGGTTTTACTGTTTCAAAATGATGGCCATTATTTCAAAACAACAGGGTCCCGTTGTTTCAAAATAACAAAATGTTGTTCGGACATGCCAGCTTTATTTCCAAACAAAGGCTGTTGTTTTGAAATAAAACCCTGGTGTGGACACAGCCTCCGTGCCTCAGTTTCTCCTTCTGCAAAATGGGATAATGTTCATAATAGCCTGTCTCCTATAGGATGGGAGGTTGTGCTTGGAGTTCAGTAAATAATGGATTTGTTTATTTGGGAACTGAAGTGGCTGGTGGGGAACAGAGGAAGAAGTCCCTTTCAGATTGAAGCAAAGCCATTTTTCTTCCAGGGTTGTGTGTGTGTGTTGAATCTACATTTATTGGAGGTGAGGGGATTAATTGGCTAAATTTGAAAACAAAATGCCCTTTTGAAACAGAAAAAAATGAAAAATACCATTTTGATTTGTTCAAAACCAACCAAACAAACAAAAAAAGCAGGGCTGGTGAGTGTGCATGGGGGTGGGGGTGGGGTTGGCTGAAACTATTTATCAAATTTGAAAAGTCATTTTGGAGCCTCCAAAATGCATATTTGGATGGGAAAAAAGATCTGTTGGCTGAAAAACTTTCACCAGCCTGTACTGTTCCGTTGGCAACATGGATTTAAAAATATGACTTCCATCTCATGGGAAGTTTCCATATTTGTTTTCATCCCCAAAAATGGCAGGAATTCAACGAGAGAAATATCACAAGGAATAAAAAGTTCCTAAAAGTTTCAGTTCAGAAATGTCAAAATGAAATACTATGGGTCGATGTTAATTGGCACTTTGCTCTGAGTGGTGCAGGGTGCCTTATGGGTTTCTTTTCTCCAGGACTCTTCCTGCTCTTTTTCCCTCCTACAGGCCCAACTCGCAGAACGGACTTCCATGGAGTTCCACATGAACCTGTGCTGCATCATGGGTGTGCAGTGCAGTCAGGGAAGTGGGCCCAGAGAGGAGAAAGAAGGCCCTGAGAAAGCTGAGACTACAATTCCCAAATGCCTTGTGACAGTTCAGAGGTGAACATCAACCCAATTTTTCTATTTTCCTAGCCACATATCACTGACATTGACCCCCCCACCCCACCCTGAAAATTCCTGATTTGACAAATGTCAATTTTCCCTTGTGAAAATGTTTCACTGGAAAGGTTTCTGCCACCCCATCTCTGATTCCTAAATGTTGTCCTTCCCTGGCAGGCCAACTGACATGGTAGTGTGCGGGGTAAGCTTCCTTTGTTGCTGCCCATTCAGTACCTGTACAGAAACCTTCACTCCTCAGTGATGTCGATTCACCCCTTCTACTAAATCAATTTTAAACAAGAAAAAAGGCTCTTAAATGAAAATTTTTTTCAGCTCAGTCAGGCATGTCAATTACATGAGCATTCTGGGAATTTCCTCCCTCACAAATAAGAGTGGCCAAATCCTGTTACTCTTCTAATAATTATTTAAACAGTTTTCACCATCGCTTCTAAAAGTTTCAGTTGTTTTAAATGTTTCCCTCTCTTCAGAATAGCCCTGGATCCATATATTATAAAAGTAGAACAACCGATGAACTGCAGTAAATTGTGCAGAATTAATTCCATCTCCGGGCTTCTGGTGAGAGAGGAGTGAGCTACATCCTTCCCGTTTATGATGTGACCAGAAATCTTTCACAGAATCATCCTCTCTTAAATGGCTACATCCCATTCATTATTCCTGATGCATTCTGAATAGATATGATGTCACCCCGAAGTACCCATCAATCACACCTACATAATAAGGAGGGCTGATTGACAGCTCAGGATAGGAGAGTAAACAGAATGCATAGCAGACGGAAACATTTTATCCATATAGCATTTTAAAATGAAAGAGAACAAATAACACAACAGCCTAATACAAGGTTATCATGCAGAATGTGGATGCTGGTAAGCAGCTTTGAAGAGGGAAATCTACTGCTCAGCCAGAAATGTACAACAGTCCAAAGACACAAATCATCACTCAGTGCTAGTGACCATACAAGCTATTGCTTATCATTTAGCCTCCCTTCCATAAGCAAAGAGCCGTCTCCAATGTTACCGGTCAAAAACCTCGTGACTCCAGGCCTTGGCAATCAGACAGTACGATGAGTCAGATGTCATCTCCTGTCTATGGTCAAGGGTAGTGCTTTCGTGCTCACTCCACTGGGCTTCTCTGACTAACAAACACACCTGTCCCCATCTCTAAAATAAGAGTTAGAAGAATGAATCACTGTGCCCTGAACCAATCCAGATCTCTTCATACTTCTTCTCAAGAGGCAACGTGATCCAGTGAATGACACACCAGAGTGGGAAGCCTGTGTTCTTGTCTCAACAATGGCATTGTCCTGTTGGTTGACCTTGGGCAAGTGTCTTAACTTCTGTTTCTCCAGCTGTATCAAAGGCCCAGAGGTGGCTGCATTCTTTGTAAAGTGTTTTGAGATCTGCAGATGAAAAGTGTTCTGTGAGAGTTAGGTATTATTAGTGATAAGAGGGTCAGAAGGGAAACTGTTTTGGCAGAGTCCTGGCATGCAGAATTCCATATCCCCTGCCCCATCTCACTCAATATCTATATCAAGCTATTGAAAGAGTCAGAGAAACAACACAGGCTGATATGTCTAAAGAATATGAACACCACTCAACACCATATCTCCTACATCAGTGTTTCCCAAACTGTGTTCTGTGGAGCACTGGTGTTCAGAATGATGTAATAGGTGTTCTGTGAAGAAAATGTCGCTGCTAGTGATATTTTTCCTTCTCTGTAAAACAAAAGACACTCCCCAAAACCTAACTCTTTAAAATCAACTTTTTAGCAATACGGGCAACAATTTTTTGGTATGGGAAGCCCCCCGCCATGTTTTCTGTCAATATATTCAAAGCCGAAAAGTGTTCCACTGCCAAAGTAGCTTGGGAAATGCTGTCCTATATATGCCAAGAACCGTCTCCTAGCTTTCTCAGTGACTCTTCGAAATCAGCTTCAGGATGAAGAGCAGTTGGCTGAGCATCACCTACATACCCCAACCTTGTCCCTAAAAATCAAACAAGCTACTTCTCTCCAAGGATATATTTTGATGGAATTTATGACACCAAGGATAGCACATTCAGCAGCACATAATGATGTCATTCACCCAGTGGCCTAATTCCCTGCAGCTATCCTGAAAATCAGACCCCCTAGATAAATGGCCAGATTTTCAAAAGAGCATAGCATTTTACAACTGAGTTGTTCTGCATATCTGACCTTCAGGGCTTAATTAACGTGCACTGCAGTTAGTGAGAAGACTTCCGTGGCCTGAGGATCAAGCCCCTACTCTATTTTACAGATTTCATTCTATAACTCTGATCAATTTCATTTCTTGAGATCTCTGCAGTGGAGTCTGCTTTATATGGTGGAGTCAGTAGTTCGGTGTTTGCTTTCTTGTCATCTGAATAAGCACATAAGCCATCTTTGCTCAGTGTGTGCCTAGCAGAAGTAACTTCCACTGAACCATTTTTACCCGTACCGTAAGCATCAGGTGTCTCTGTTTCTCTCACTCTCTGCAGAACTTGCCCAAATCTTTCACTGGAAGGAACAAAGGGCCAAACTCATCTGAAAACACCAGCCATTAATACTTTAATGCCTTGTAATCCCTTGGAGAGCTGGACAAGGACTCTGAATTACCTAGGAAGCTGAACTAATACTTAGAGCACTTGATGAAATTTGCTGCATCCAATTGATAGATTGAAAGTTACTGGCTTGGAATTTTGAGGCATCAAACTTTCCTTGCCAAAATACATGCCCTGCCTCTAAAATGCAGGACATTTTTGGTGTTCAGCACGTAGCCGCCACTTTTTCAACAAGATAATATTCATGAGCTTTTGGGGGATAAAATCTCACTTTGTCAGACACTTTGAAGATGGGAGAACTTACAGAATGGGAGGAAAATAAATGCAGGGAAGTGTAAGTCATGGAACCAGGTCATACTGTAACAGCAAATCAAAGTAGTTAAGGTTCAAACACTGGGAAACAGTACATAGAGGAGGGTGCGGTCAGATTACTTGTAATGGGAAAGGAATCCATAGTCACAATTTAATTATGCTTTCACACAGTTAAATGGGTAACACATCAAGACTTCAAAGAGAAACTGCAGAATTGGAATTGATATGCAAATCTGACTGTGTAAAAGCAGAACTAAATTCAAAGGGGTAGGCATGTTAGTCTAGTTCAGTAAAACAAACAAATAAGGAGTCCTGTGGCACTTAAAGACTAACAAATTTATTTTTTTGTGACTGGATTCTTTTCCCATTAAAACAGGTGATCTGACCTCACCTTCCTCTATGTAATGTTTCCCAGTGTTTGAACTTCTTTGATTTGTTGTGACAGTGTGACGTGATCCTCTGACTTATACTTCCCTGAAGTTAGTTTCTCTCATTCTGTAAGTTCCCCTGTCTTCAAAGTGTCTGGCAAACTGGGATTCTCTCCCATGAAAGCTCCTAAGATAAATAAATTTGTTAGCCTCTAAGGGCCACAGGACTCTTTGCTTGTTTTGCAAAACTAGACTTACACAGCTACCCCTTTCAAACTTGATAATATTCATGGTATATGGCTTTAGTTAAGTCACATTGAAAGACAAATACATTATGGATATACTTTGATCCAATTACAATCCCAGAAGTCCCACAGTCTCTAGGTTCTTCTCCCTTTCCAACAACTCCCACCATTCCCATATAATCTTTTCTCATGGGACTCACTGGGGTAACAGATGGATCATCTGTTCCCTTACTGACATACTAAGCCATAGAAGGCCTCAGAGAATTCTCCCCTCTTCTGCTCAGTACTCTCTTCATGCCATTATGTGGCATTTACAGCAAACACGTAAGTAAGACACAAGAAATAATTCTTCCATTCTACTCCACCCTGATTAGGCTTCAACTGGAGTATTGTGTTCAGTTCTGGGTGCCTCATTTCACGAAAGATGTGGACAAATTGGAGAAAGTCCAGAGAAGAGAAACATAAATGATTAGAGGTCTGGAACACTTGACAGATGAGGGAAGATTGAAAGAGCTGGGTTTGTTTAGTCTAGAAAAGAGGAGACAGAGATGGGACATGATAACAGTTTTCAAGTGTCTAAATGTTGTCACGACAAGGAGGGAGAAAATTTGTTCTCCTTAACTGCTGATGATACAATAACAAGCAATGAGCTTAAATTACAGCAAGGGAGGTTTAGGTTGGACATTAGGGAAAAAAATTCTTAGCTGTCAGGGTGATTAACCACTGGAATAAGTTGTCTTGGCAGGTTGTGGAATCTCCATCCTTGGAAGTTTTTAAGAGCAGGTTAGACAAGCACCTGTCAGGGATAGTTTAAGAGGGTACTTGGTCCTGCCATGAGTGCAGGAGAGTGGACTTGGTAACCTCTCATGGTCTTTTCCAATTTCTATGACGCTATGAAACATCTCTTTGACTAGCTTCAAGGCAAAGTTTTGGGTTTTTTTAAAAGCGTTAATACAGGCAGCACATCTCCATGTGCTAATTGCAAAGCAGCTTGCTTTCCAGTCTTAGCACCTACCAAGAGATCCATCATGCTGCCTGACACTGCGACACTGAAAAGAAACTAGTATCTGGCACAGTGGGGATTAAAGAAAAACCTTTGGGTTCAGCTAAACCCAGCCCACTACTCCTACAGTCAATGCCAGGCCTGGAAGTGATAGAAAAGAAGGGCCTGGCTCAGTTGAGAGCTGACTGGGAGAAGGCAGGAGCTCTCAGTCTGCCTACCAAAAGGAACAGATCAGCAACCTGTCAGCCAGTGCAGCCACTTGAGTCAAGTATGGACTCCCCTGTGCAAGGGGAGCCTGAAAATAAGCCCCAGCTGTGGGGCAACTGGCTTATTGAGGCCACACCCCAAACTAAATAGATTTGAAGGAAGTAGCCAGGAGGTCTTGACACCACTGATCCCTGCCAGGAGAGAGACCCATCTCCCCTCTTTAGGGTTGATTTATACAGGGCTCTAGGCTGGAACCTGGTGGAAAGGGAGGGCCCAGGTCCCCCTACCACCAACTCTCCCTTTACAGACTAAAAGACCAGAGATCTAGCCACTAGGCCACAAGACCATAGAAGACCCTGTCACGGACACTTCTGGCCTTCACTCTGCTACATGTTTAGAAAAGATATTTATGACTTATTTCCATTGTCTCTGTGGCCAGTTTGACCAGACATTGAGCAACCTCTTAACTTATATTCTTGGCTACCTCTAAAGCCTGATCCAAAGCTTGTAGAGAAGGCAATGGAAAGGCTCCAAGAGGCTTTTCCGCATGCTCTTAGTGTGTAGAATTTTCTGCCCATCAGACGCGCTTTCATTCCTGTCAGATTGTTATTCTGGTTTCCTTCTTCTCTAGTTTTCCTCCTGGAAATTATACACCTTGGATCTTCCTGTTGCTAGGTCACTAGATTCCCCCTGAGGCCAGCCAATGCACCAACTGGACTGGTGTAAACCCACAGCAGCACACAGGCCTTGTGCTGCCTTTCTCTGTCAGAGTGACTTTCTTACTAAGAGCCCAGATCTGCATGTGACCAGCTCCACAGATGCCTGTGACTCAGCTTCCTGAAACAGCCTGTACCTCCTTTTGTCCTTTAGCACGAGTCTGCCTCCTCAGGTGGAGTCACCCACTTTCCCATGTGCATACATTGGAGCTGCCTTCTCAGGTGGAGTCACCCACTTTCCCATGTGCATACGTTGGAGCGTTCACCCAGTCACATGAGTGTCAGCTGGCTCCTGTCACCCTAGATCACAACTGAAAAACAAAAAGGTTTCCTATATCACATTTTCCTCTGGGGCCCCTCAAATACATCCCTCGCCTTCACCAGTTTCTCTTTATCTTTTTCCTCCCAAGTCTTTAACACAGGCAAACATCGGACCCACTACACAAACAAACGCCAGACTTAATTACTGTCTATAAGTAACTGTGAGGGGAACAAATAAATAATAGTGGCCTTTTCAATCTGGCAGAGAAAGGTCTAACACAATCCAAAGTCAGGAAGTTAGAAGCTACACAAATTCACACTGGAAACAAGGAGTAAATTTTAAAAGTGAGTAATTAACAATTGGAACAATTTACCAAGGGTCAGGGTGGATTCTCCAGCACTAACAATTTTCTCAAGATAGGATGTTTTTCTAAAGAGCTTCTCTAGGAATTATGCTGGGGCAGTTGTCTGGCCTGTGCTATACAAGACTAGATGATCCTATCAGAATCTGTGAATCATCAATAGCACTCTGAGGGCATTCTTTGCAGCCCCTGTGGCTAAGAAGAAAAAAAAATCTCAGTTATGTCTTACTCTGTCTGGCCTTTTTTTTTTTTTTTTTTTTGCTAGCCTTGCAGACTTGGCAATGGGTGAGATTCAGCAAGTGCCTGGCATTCAAACTGTCAGGAGAGAAGGCACTGTTATTCTCTGAATGATCACTGTCTCTGACTCCATCCAGGTTAGAGGCATCAAGCTGGATTGTCTGGTCTGGCCAAGCTTTGTATGGTACCAAATAGGAAGGTGACTTTTAACCATTTTTGCAGTTTCTGGCTAATGTGAGCCAATCTCCACTGACATGAGTTAGAGCTGCCCTTGGGCTGCTCTAATTTATGCCAACTATTCCAATGTTCACAGTTCCCAAAGGGATCATTCTAGGTCCTGGGGATCTCCAGGCCATAGGGACATTAGCAAACCTCGTACCCTGTCTCTTGGACAATTCTGCAGCAGCACAGACTGGGAAGGACAGTAGTACAGGAGTTGCATAACAGCTTTCCCTTGCTAACCAGGGGGAATCCCAAAAGGGGATGGTTTAGTTGTTTTGTGCTGCTATAGGACCCACAGCAGAGCTGAGGATCTGGCCTGCCTCATTGACACTGGATCATGCTCAGGCACCAATGGAGGTCTTTTCTTGCACAGAAACACTCCAGACCTGTCCTTGCAGAGTGGAGTCTCAGCCCTGCATCTTCCTTGAGTCCTGAGTGCTCAGAATTCTCTCAGAAGGCAACGTAGGGAAGTCAGAAGCATAGCAGTGTGGAGGAACCATTGGCAGGGCTCCAAGGCTCAGTTCTGGAGATGTTCATGCTAACAGAAGAGCCTAGGGAAGTTCAGAGAGACCAAGTGGTATCATGTCTCTATACACAGTACTCACATCCATTGGTTAGCCTGGCCATACACCTGGGCACATTCATCTTGGCTTCCAGTCCAAACGGATGCCATGTGCCTCTCCCAGTTGTTTTGGGTGTCACTGGATGATCACTGTCATCTCTTCCTTGAGCTCTCCCATGAATCCCAGACTATGTTGTGCACTCTCTTCAGAGGCTATAAGGAGGGAGAGAAGAGACAGTACATAACAGACTTTTTTTTTCCAGTGCTCTTCAAAGCCCGCTCTCTACAAAGAAGGTGGCAGGGTTATGGGAAAGGTTAATAAACTCACACTTGTCCTGTGCTCGTCACAACAAAATGCCTGGAAGCTTACAGATGACATTTCATCCACATGAAAATGCAGTGAACTGCCAGCCCTCCCCAAGAAAGAGGAATTAGCTGCTCCCGTGTAGATCATATTTTATAACATGTTCAAATAAACACTGATTTTGGCTCCCTGCCCAGGACGTCGAAAGCTTTTATCTCATAAGAAACACTGGGGACTGGGTGAACTTTAAAAATCATAATCCCCCCTTCCCACTGCTAGAAAAGGTTTTTTTCTTGGTATCACATTCATTTCTCAAAAATATTAATCTCTTCGTCTTTCACCAGACCCCATTTCTCAGCCTATCTGGGGCCAGGTAGGTGAGAAGGAAAAAGAGAGACAATTAGCAAATATCACCCCCCTACACACTCCCATTTTAATTGGCTCCTATTTTATTTTACAACAGTATCACAGTAGAACCCAGTGGCCCCAACCAAAATCAGGGCCCCCATCATGCTAGAAGCTGCACATATGCCTAGTAAGAGACAGTCCCAGAATCTCACAGGAAGCTGGTAGAAAACAAACAAGTTGAACACAGATCTCCTGAGTCCCAGCCAAGTGCATTGCCTTTATGACCATCTATTTTCTTGCTCACTACAAGTCTTGGCATCCAAAGAAGTAATGGAGAGACTTGGAACAACCCAGATTTTCATCTCCCGACTCCCATGTTCAAATGTTATTTCTCAATCCTATGCGGAAAATTCAGAGAGGCAGGTTTCTGCTTCTTCATTATGGGACTGATTCTCTCGGTTGTAGAGACCCTTCAATTTCCACCGAGCTCCTTCCTGGGAATCTGTGGGAACTCATCCCTTCTGGAAATAAGGTCATTATCCATCCACATGACAAAACCATCATGCATCTGAGCAGCAATAGAATGCAGGTGGCAGCATCTGTCCCAGAGAGGCCAAGGAATGTGCAATGGATAAGTGCCGAGGTGCATCAGGTAGGCCATGGGACACCTTTGCTGACAGGCAGCCCAGGACTGCAATAGCAAGCTGAGATTACTTGGCAGAGCCGTGAGGATTCAAAACTACCAGGCATGCTGCAGGTCAATGGGATGAATTGACAGAGCAGTCTCTGTGTAGCTAGTGCAGGCTTTGTCCAGACAGCCCGTCTCAAGTCACTAACAGTAAAATCCCTCACTGCACTTGCTTAATTATAACAATTATTTCCTAAAGAACAGCAATATCCCCTCATCTTGGACCTAAATCCACAAGACTAGAAGGCAGAGCCAGGATCTACAAGGCTGCCACTTTGCCAGAGAAGTTGGTTTTTTCTCCCCCAGTGCCTCATCCTTTCCCTTCTTCCACAATTCCTTATGCTAATTTATGGAAATCAAATGGAGCCTGTTCCAAGTCAAAGATAATAAAGAAGAAGTATTAAAGGGGGGAGGGGAGAAGAAAAGAGCAAGGGGTGGGGTTGCAAATACTAATTGTTCTATAAGGAGAATGCATTTTATTTTCTTGCTAAAGGGAAGGTTATGTTTAATTAAATCTGCTTGTTCTCTGCTTATGGGTCTGGATTTCAAATGAGCTCTGAATCTCTGTTACTATGCAGAAGGAGGGGACAGGCAAGCTTTCAAATATGCTCTTTTTCCCTTGGGGCCAGAGCTGTTTGTGGCATGCACTTTTTGTTGGAAGGAGGTGCTGCAGGTCAGGAATGGGAAATGCAGAGAGATCTCTCGGCAGTCTGTTACGGGAATATTGTATATTAAGAGAAAAAGAGATAGGAAAAGCTCTGTGGGTGCGGAGTTACTGGAATGAGGGGTGCTGGAGAGCAGCCCTGCAGCACATTGGCAGAACAGAGACCTGAACTAGGCCCATCAGCTAATATAACCTCCAGTCATAAAAGCGGATGACTTTCTTCCCCTGCTAGGTAGTGGAGGTCAGTCATGAGTCCCACACTACACTGACAGGCACAGTTGAAGGGACTGCATGGGAGGGGGTGTATTAGCAGAACTGGGTGAGGGAACAAGGACTAGCATAGCAATTCTAGAAGTCAGAACTGAGGTGCCCCAGCATCAATGTTGAAAAAGCAGGCCAGGACTATTTTTTTTTTGGAAAACCAACTTGATTTTTATAAACACATGGTAGCTGCATGCCTGCTGGCTTTAAAAGAGGTCTTCCCTGCTTTCCACCAGGGCACGGCTCAAGGACTGGGTTCCCCCTATCCCCAGACACGTCCCTCCTTTTTCTCATTTTGAAATGCCTGCTATTACTCCTACCTTGATGGGCATCCATGGAAAGGCCAAAGGAGCAAACTCTGCTTGGGAAGGGACATGTTCAAGCCAGGCCGTTTGGTTACTGCCTGTACAATTGCCTCCTGTGTGTCTAGTATGCATAAAGGACTTAATCAGAGCGTATTCAGGGCAGAATGGATTAAGAGAGTCCAGCGAGAGAGGAAAATAGAAGAATGAGTCTGTAAAACAGCTGTTTGTTTGGCACTTTATGAATACAGCATTTTGGGGGGTGAAAAATTAATTTCTCCCTCTCAGGAGACACTAGTTGGAAAAACAATGAGCTATTTATTCTTGCTGAAAGATCTCAGATGGGGGGAAATAAGAGCCCTGAGTCAGAATTCAGTTCACTCACGGACAGATGGACTGTACAGCTGGGTGGACATAGGAGGTCTGCTGCAGCATGGCACTGCCATTGGCTGGGGTGCAGCAGGAAACCCCAGCTATCCCTCCATCAACATGACAGGGAGAGGGATTCATTCTGAATGGAATCTGTCTGATCAGCTACAGTGTCCTGTGCAGCAACAATAATGGAGAGCTTTCCCTGAAATCCTGCTTCCCATCATCCTATCACTGAATCCCAGAAGAGAAGGGTTAGATGGGAATCTCAGGGGTCATCTTGCCAAACCCCCTGCGCCAAGAGGGACCAACCCCAACTAAACCATGCCAGCCAAGGCTTTGTCAATTCAGGTATTAAAAACCTCTAAGGACTGAGATTCCACCACCTTCCTAGGTAACCCATTCCAGGCTTCACCACCCTATTAAGGACAAAGATTTTCCTAATACTCAGCCTAGACCTCCCCCCACTGCAGCACGAGACCATTGCTCCTTGTTCTATCATCTGCCACCACTGAGAACAGCCTAGCTCCATCTTTTCTGGAACCCCTTTCAGGGAGTTAAAGACTGCTACCAAATCCCCCTTCACTCTTCTGCAGCCTAAACAAGCCCAGTTTCCTCAGCCTCTCGTCATAAGTCAGGTACTCCAATCTGCATTGCCCTCCACTGGACTCTCCCCAATTTGTCCACATACTTCCTGGGGAGCAGGAGCAAAGCTGGACACAATTCTACAGGACCAACTATTTCTGTTCTACTTGTAAAGCACCTATTATCATGGCATCTGGGAGCTTACGAAGAAACGATCAATCATCAGACCAATATCTTCTCTGCAGCAGCCAGCACCAGCTCTTCCACACAAAGCCCCCATATTGCATAATTTAGGATAACCTGACCTCAGACAATCAGTGGCTGGCCTATGCCATGGAGCACAAGGGTTTCTATCCCTAATACATTTTCATGCTAATTTGTGTAACTGAGGCTGTTATTTTCTCTTTTCCTTTTTTGAATCCTGGTAAGCTCTTGAACTCTATAATAGCCCATGGCAGCAAGTTCCATGAGTTATTTCATTAAAAGCTGATTAAGCATTGATGGCATCTGTCACAGGCTGGCTGGCCCTTTAAAGGGAGGGGGGGTCGGGGCAGCTTTGCCTGTGGCATAGCAGTTATCCCTCAGCTGATCTTGATATGGTGACTTAATTACAAGTGACAGCATCTGTGAAAGGATCAGAGAGGACTAATAGGGCGGGACAGAGGAGAACTCAGTCAAAAGAGGAGACCCAGCAGAGAGGAGTTATGGAGTGTCCTCTCCCCAAGAATGGCCTAGTGAAGGCAGGCTGGCAAGGGCCTGCAGGGAGCAGATGAGGGTTATTTAGGGCTGGATTAAGGCAGGGGCTTTAGGGGCTGCAGTCTCTGGCCCCAGCCTAAAAAGGGGCCCTAACCCCCCCGGGAAAAAAATATCCAGCCTGGCAGGCCTGAGTGGTGAGCTGCTGCCACTTGCCTTCAGCCTGCCTGCCCAGCCCCTAGACTGGCTGGTCTGCTCACCAGCCATCCGGAGGACGGGACAGGAGTCCTGCTCGCCTCTGGTCCGCCTTTACCCTCTCCAGCCTACAGCAGCAGCATCGGCTTGTGCTGGCCTCTGCTCATCCACACTCGCAGTGTCATGTTCCTTGCCTACCTTCCCTCCGACGCTGCAGCAATGCTGGCCCGGGCCTTCCAACTCCCTCCGCAACACCAACTGGGGCCCCAGAGCCCCTAACCCTGCACCCCAGCACGGGGGAAATGCAGGGCCCACAAGAGTGGACAGACACCCACCCCCCATGGGCCTTGATCTGGCCCTGTAAGAACAGTGGTTTTCCAATCATGGGCAGGGACCTGGTACTGGGTCACCGACCCTCAGATACTGGACCGCAGCACCCCCTGCTGCCACTGCTGAAAGAGTGGAATGCATTGCTCAGAGATGTAATCTTTAGGTTGCAAGCACAAATCATTTTTTTCAACTGGGTCCTGAGAAAAAAATGTTTGAAAACCACTGCTATGGAAGTTCCTGAAGTAGGCTTTGGAGATGCAAGTTCCCTAGGAAACAGTGCTGGATTCCCAGGAGGTGACGCAGAGGGGAAACCCTTTGGGAAGAAGAGCCTCTAGGGAAAAGCTTTGGGAGGCATCACTCAGTTTAAAAGAATGTGAACTTATTTTACAGGGGCAAATAGCAGAGAATTTCAGTGGATCTCAAGAGACAGAATAATTTGTTGGCATATTTATTTGGATTTGCAGTTGAATTTCCATTACCCCAGCAAGGACATGGCCAGAAAGAGGTGACCTGGTTGGAGCGCTGGGCCATTTCAGACAGAGACAGACAGAGCCAAAGCCATGGTCAAACTGGGAGTGGGAGGCTAGGGAAACTCACCACTGAGGTCACATGCAGGGTGCTTGTCACTCGCTGGCTAATGTTTCTTGATAGGAAAACCATCTAGAACCTGGGATGCTGTGGGGGTCAGTAGAACGACTTCAAGTATCCAAGTTCTCTGATGTGGTGGAATGGGAGTGAAGAGCTGCGTGGAAATCCTCTCACTTAGCTCCCAAAGGATTTGGTTGGCTGTCCAGCTCAGGGGTTGGCAACCTTTGCCGGCTGCTGTGCCAGCCCTGCCCACCTCACACGGGGTGAGAGACAAGGGGGCAGGGCCAGGCCTCCAGCTTGGGGCTGCCTGCCATGATCCCAGCCATGGCTGGCTCCTGCCCCCACCGGCGGGTAGTCTCTGGGGTCCTGGCCAGGGCTGGCTCTTTCTCCTGTTGGTGGGCAGCTTCCGGCTCTGGAGTCAGAGCTGACTCTTAGTTCGCCAACCTGCCCTGCTCCCCTCCAGCCCTGCCCAGCATGGGGGGGGGGGCAGCAGGGATCAGGAGCCATATGCCACAGTTTCTTTGGCCCTGCTGGCCATGCTCCCCAGTGGGGAAGCACAGCCAGCAAGGACCTGGAACCCTGGCACGCGGCACTTGCTGCCCGGTCGCACAGCACTGGGGAGCAGGGCCAGTGGGGGAGCCTGACCAGTGCCGTGTGCCACTCAGGCTTGGTCCCCATGCCATTTCTGGCACGGGTGCCAGGGGTTGCTGACCCCTGATCTAGCTGCACATAATGTGTGTCATGGATGGACTTTACAGATCAGCTCCCTGCTGGAGTCTGATGGTGGGTCCGGAGCTAAGGGCAGGGCACAAATCTATAACATTTGTGAACCACCTGCGTTTCCCTTCTTTGGGCACAGACTCTGTGTGCCTTTGGGCAAATAACTCAGGGGAATGATTTTTTAAAGGATTTAGACGTTGCTGCTCCCAACAAGATTTAGGCTCTTCCGTGCCTTTTGGAAACTAAACTCAGGGTCCTAAATCAGTCAGGCTTTAAAAAAAATCTTAGTTTTAGCCTCTCTGTGTTTCATCCTCCTTCTGTAAACTGGGGCAATAATGTCTAACACTGATCCACCACTTTTCTGCAGCAGACCTCAAAACACTTTCCAGAGAAGGTAAGCATTGCCACCCCCATTTTATGGAGGGTAAGAGGCAGGTGACTTGGCCAAGGTCAATAGCAGAGATAAGGTGGTGTTAGTATCATTATATGAGGTGCTGGTGAGACCTCATCTGGAATATTGTTTCAGTTCTGGTCCCCCATGTTTAAAAAAGATGAATTCAAACTGGAACAGGAGCAGAGAAGAGCTAGCAGGATGAGCAACAGAATGTACCTTATGAAAGGACATGTAAAGAGCTTGGCTTGTTTAGCCTAACCAAAAGAAAGTTGAAGGGAAATATGATTGCTCTCTAGAAATACATTTCAAGGATAGATGCCAGGGAGGGAGAAGAATTATTTGAGTTCAGTGCCAATGTGGATGCAAAAAAAACCATCTACGAACAGTCTATCAGGAAGTTTAGACTTAAAATTAGATGCAAGATTCTAGCCGTCAGAGGAGTAAAGTTCTGGAATAGGGGAGCTGAAGGGACAAAAAACCTAGATGGCTTCAAAACTGAGCTTGATAAATTCATGAAGGGGCTGCTATGATAGGACAGTCTAGTTTGACAACTGACTGAACTTTGACCACTGGTGGTAGATATACCAATGGTTTGTGATGGGATGCTAGACTATGTAGGGCAAGAGCATAAGATGTTTGTAATGGACAGGGTAGTGATGCTCGCAGTCCTCCCCATGGGGTGACCTCCACATGAAATGTCCTGGGTTCCCTGCCCAGAGATAGCAGAAACCTATTTACGTCCTTGACTTGACAGGTGTTCTGAGGCCTGTTTGTTGCTCTTTTCAGTTATCTTGTTTTTGTTCGTTATAGAACCATAGAATCATAGGGTTGGAAGGGACCTCATGAGGTTATCTAGTCCAACCCCTGCTAAAAGCAGGACCACTCTCACTAAATCATCCCAGCCAGAGTACTGTCTGACTGGACCTTAAATATCTCCAGAGACAGAGATTCCACCACCTCCCTAGGCAACCCATTCCAATGCTTCACCACTCTCCTAGTGAGAAAGTTTTCCCTAATATCCAACCTCAACCTCCCCAGCTGCAACTTGAAACCATTGCTCCTTGTTCCGTCCTCTGTTACTACTGAGAACAGCCTAGCTCCCTCCTCTCTGGAGCACCCCTTCAAGTAGTTGAAGGTTGCTATCAAATCCCCCCTCAGTCTTCTCTTCTGCAGGCTAAATTAGCCTAGTTCCTTCAGTCTCTCCTCATAAGTCATGTGCCCCAGCTCCCTAATCATTTTCATTGTCCTCCACTGGATTTTTTTAAATTTGTCCATGTCCTTTTTGTAGTGGGGAGCCTAAAACTGGACACAATATTCCAGATGTGGCCTCACCAGTGCCAAATAGAGTGGAATAATCACATCCCTCAATCTGCTGCCAATGCTCTTACTGATACAGCCCAATATGCCATTAGCCTTTTTGGCTACAAGAGCACACTTTTGACTCATATCCAGCTTCCTGCCCACCATAATCCCAAAGTCCTTTTCTACAGTACTGCTGCTTAGCCAATTGGTCCCCAACCTGTAGCAGTGCATGAGGTTTTTCCATACTAAGTGCAGGACTTTCCACTTGTCTTTGTTGAACCTCATGAGATTTCTTTCGGCCCACTTCTCCAATTTGTCTAAGTCTCCCTGAATTCTGTCCCTGCCCTCCAGTGTGTCTACCATTCCCCCCAGCTTGGTGTCATCTGCAAACTTACTGAGCATGCAGTCTATCCCATCATCAAGACCGTTAATGAAGATGCTGAACAGAACAGGCCCCAGCACCGACCCTTGGGTCACATCACTAGTTACTGGTTGCCAACTAGACATTGAGCCATTGATTCCTACCCACCGAGCCTGTTGATCTAGCCAGTTTTCTATAGAGCTTATGGTCCACATATCCAACCCATACTTCATTAACTTGCCAATGAGAATGCTGTGGGAAACTGTATCAAAAGCCTTGCTAAAGTTGAGGCATATCATGTCAATAGCTATTCCTGCATCCACAATTCCAGTCATCTCATCATAGAAGGCAATCAGGTTGGTCAGTCACTATTTGCCCTTGGTGAATCCATGCTGACTTATCACTCTATTTTCCTCTAAGTGTTTCAGGATGGATTCTCTGACGACCTGCTCCATGATTTTTCCAGGGAGTGAGGTGAGGCTGACTGGTCTGTAATTCCCTGGGTCCTCCTTTTTCCCTTTCTTGAAGATAGGTACTATATTTGCCTTCTTCCAATCCTCCAGGACCTCCCCCATTCACCATGCATTTTCAAAGATAATGGCCAGCAGCTCTGCAATCATATCGGTCAGCTCCCTCAGATACAGTTCATCCAGCCCCATAGACTTGTGCACATCTAACTTCTTTAAGAAGTCTCTAGCTTGATCTTCCATCACCAAGGGCGGCTGTCCTTCTCTCCATTCTCCATTACCCAGTGTAAGTAGCCTGGGAGCTGACCCTGCCTGTAAGGAATGAAGTAAAAAATGCATAGAGTACTTCAGTCTTCTCCACATCCTCTGCCATGAGGATACCTGCCCCATTCAGTAAGGGACCTACATCATCCCTGGTCCTCTTCTTGTTGCTGACATACTTGTAGAACCTCTTCCTGCTATCCTTCACATCACTTTCTGATTTTATCCCTGCAGTCCTGAGCAATATCTTTATATGCCTCCCCAAGCTTCTACTTCCTGTTAGCTTCCTTTTTATGCTTTAGCTCAGTGCAGAGTTCTCTGCTAAGCCATGCTGGGTGCCTTTCCACATTTGCTGTTCTTTCTGCACATTGGTATGGTATTTTCCTGTGCTCTTAGCAGGGTTTCTTGTGTCTGAAGGAGCCAGGCTTGGCTGGTCTGAGCATGTGAAGAGAGGACAGGCCTGGCCCACCCACTTTCTGTGAACAGTGCTATATTTTAGCAACAGTCTCCTATAACTGCTTTGTACTTTACTGTAGGACTAAGGATGTGGCTGCCTTGGTAACCTGGGACCAAGGTGCCTCAGAAACCTGCTCAGGGTCATCCACCGTCATCATGGATCCCCAGCTGCTGAAGGGACATAAGCTCTCACGACTTATTACTTTGCTTTGCTTGCTTAGGATTATCATTCTAGCATTCAATAAATATCATTCATCTTTTCAATGGTCTTTGATTGCGTCTGGTAAATCCAAAAGCAAATCTGCTCCTTGGGGTACAGTTTAGGGGAACGGATGGGGTGGGTTCTGAGTTATTATAGACAATTCTTTCTTGGGTGTCTCGCTGGTGACTCTTGCCCATGTGCTCAGGGTTTACCTGATTGCCATATTTGGGGTCAGGAGGGGAATTTCCCCCAAGGCAGATTGTCAAAGGCTGTGGGGTATTTTTGCCTTCCTCAATAGCACTCAGCATTACTCAATTGCTGGTGGATTTTCTGCACCTTACAGTCTTTAAGCCATGATTTGAGGACTGTAATAAACTCAGTCATAGGTTAGAGGTTTATTACAGGAAGGGGGAGTTGAAGTTCTGTGGTCTGCATTGTGCAGCAGGTCAGATTAGATGCTCATATCTACCCCTTCTGACCTTTGTGTCCATGGGTATGTCTACACTTACACTTTAAATTGAAATAATGATGACTATTTTGATTTAAAGTAGTACATGTCTACACTAGTTTTCCTTATTTC
>ML681963.1:120429-163087 GCA_007922195.1 Podocnemis expansa | reverse complement strand
GTTATTTTGGAACACTTTGTTCCGAAACAGCATGTCTGCACATGGTTGTTTCGAAACCACTGGTTTCAAAACAATTTTGTTTTGATAGGAAATGGGGTTTAACCTATTTCAAAAGTACGGCTCCCATTTCGAAACAAGGGGTTTCCTTGTTTCGAAATGGCCGTACATCGTGTGGCCATGCTGTTTCTTATTTCGAAACAACCTCGTTGTTTCGAAATAAGAATGCTGCGTGAACACACCCAAAAAGACTTGGACGGTCCGAGAGGAAAGCAGGATGATGGCAGCATCAGAGGACTACTTCTAATTTCTTGGCCCCAGTGCTGAGCTGGTAGAAGCTGATGCAGTCCCATGGCATTTGACAGAGTTAAACTGCTTTACACAGGCTCAGAATCCAGTGTCTTTGCTTAACAACAGGGGTTTGGGGTGAGAGGAAGGAGAACAGAGGGACAGATTCTCCAGCGGCGCAAAGTTTACTTTGATGGAGAGAAGCTCTCTGTTGGCTCAAAGCTGATAGGGACCATGTAGCTGCCTCCTGCAGGCCATGGTGCAAAAGAATGTAGGCAGTCTGCTGATGGCAAGGCAGGGAGGGCCATTTTGCTCTCCCAGTCCTCCACTAGTAGCCGTGGCATAAGTTAGAGCTGATCCTCAGTGACTCTGACTTATGTTGGTGTCAGATGGCACTGGATCTGGGAGCTAAAATTGGCTCCTTGCAACTTGTTCTCCTTCCCCACTGCATCCAGGTGGAGAGTGTAGCCCTAAAGAGCATTAGACCGAGCTACAAGCATCTGAGGGAGTGGGATTTTCTCCCACGAAAGCTCATGCGAAAAATAAATCTGTTAGTCTCAACGTGCCATACGACTCCTTGTTGTTTTTTTGCTGGACTAGACTAACACAGCTATCCCTTTGGGGATTTTAACATGGTTTGCCTTTGAATTTGTTTGCTGCTTCTCCTCTTTTTTCCCTGATACAATGGCTTTTCTTTAAGACAATTGGGTTCCACTGTCTCTGTGCTAAGTCACTGTGATCCTTCTGAGGATAGTTAAATGAACTTTGTTTCTAAAGAGAGTGAACAAAAGAGGTGGTCTGGAAACAAGAGGGCAGCCAATGAAACTGACAAAAGATACATTTAAATGAATGCCAGGAAATGCATTGTTTTAAATCCAACTCATAACTAACCTTCGGAACTCACTGACACAAGGTCATTAAACCCAAGAGCCCAGCCGGACTCAAACAAGGAGACATTTAAATTTACAAGGAGAAAATTTACAGTTCTATTGGACAAGGTAGAAATTTATATGGGACATGAATCCTCAGGCTTCAGGGCATAAGCCAATCATTGCAGTAGGACCTCAGAACACCTCAGGAATGGTGGCTGTTCATCACTCTGAACAAAGCTTGGTAGCTGTTCTTTCAAAAAGTTACAACCAAACATTGACTTAACACTGTTTTGAAACTTCTCTGTGCAAAAGAAAAATGCTGCTTTTCACCACCTTAATTTAAATGAAACAAGCACAGAAACAGTTTCCTTACCTTGTCATTTTTTTAAAACATTCCCTTCATAATTTTTTTTAGTAGCTTACATTTAACACAGTCCTATGCTGTATAGTATTTGCATTTGGGGAGGGGTGGGTCTCTGCTGCCTGCTTGCGTCCTGCTGGTTCCAAGGAGGTGTGTGTCTGACCACTTAGTTCATAACTCCGGTGTTCATATCTCTGAAGTTCCACTGTTATTGATGGAGCTTAGGGAAGAACCATGGGCAGGTCATGCTATAATTATCCATGACAAAGTTTCAAGCACGTTCTTCTGAAGCAGCTAGTACTGACTGCTGTTGAGGGATAAGGGTAGTGGAGTAAATAGCCTAATCTGCTCTGGCAATTCTATGCTCTTAAAATCACTTGTGTTCTCAGCCAAAGGGATGGACCAGAGAGAGCTGAGAAAGAAAGAAGGAAAGAAGATAGAGAGATATTAAAGGAAGGCGGAGGGGGGGAGTGAGAAATAAAGAGCACAGTCTGGAGTTATTTATAGAAATGACTTTTGTGAGGGGCGAGATATCAGTGCCAAACAGAGATTGTAAAAATAATTTGGTGACAGGCGCCTCTGCCTTCGCTGAGGAGGAGGCTGCGTGACAATTATAGTAAATGTGTGGTTTGAAGAAATGCAAGGTGGGGGATAAAAT
This sequence comes from Podocnemis expansa, assembly GCA_007922195.1. NCBI lineage: Eukaryota > Metazoa > Chordata > Testudines > Podocnemididae > Podocnemis > Podocnemis expansa. The sequence goes on along the minus strand of ML681963.1, from coordinate 160,911 downwards.
TCAGACGATCTCTCTCTGCATTTGCCTAGCACAAAACACACAAACATTGTGACTTTTTTATCTGTCACCCTTCCTCTTCCCACACTCCCCAATGGCTGCTGCTCACAAACCTCTGCGCCAAATCATTTCCTCCATGCCCACTCCTGCCTCAGTGGGAAAGGTAAAGAGCAGACACTACCCCGTCAGGGAACTAGGCAAGGGTTGCAGCTGAAATAAGGGGCTCTTAACATGTCAGAAATGACTGTTCATTTGAGGGTACATCTTCATTGCAGAGTTAACTCAGGTGATTGGGTTAGACTAACCCAGGTGTCAATAGCCGCACTGCCAAGTCACACTTGAGTCATACTGCAGTAAAACCCTCACAGCTGACACCAATCAGCTGACACAGACTCGTGGGGCTATAAAATTTCAGCATAGACATTCAGGGTTAGAGTGGAGAGACCTCATCTCAAATCCCCACTTTTGCCACAGACATCTTATGTGACCTTGGGCAAGTCACTTAGCACCTCTGGCTCCTCACTTCCCTGTGAAGTTGGCATGACAGCACTGCCTGACCTCATTGGAGAATCAAGAAGGATAAATTGCAAGGTGCTCAGATACTTCAGTAACATGATCCACAGAAGTATCTCAGGCAGTTTGCAGAATCAATGAAATGGTTGCCTCCATCATGCTTGGGCACTAAGCTGGAATCAAGTTACTATAACACATCCACATGGGGCTTGTACCAGGCCTTTGTTTCTCCAACAATCGGGTGCTGACTCTTTATCCTATAAACTTATTCAGAGGAGTCAAATCTGCTGCTATGCAGAAATTAAACACCATCACCATTCTGTAGGAAAGGAGCATGATCTACATAAAATTCCCTCCTGAACATTTAGCCACTCCAAAGTAGAGAGTTCAACACTTTTCTAATGTGCTGTTGTAAATTCCATATAGCCATCCAATTTTTGCTTCAATATATTAGAACCTCTTGACTCCATTGTAGCATTCCGGATTACCCAGTGCTCTATGAATTAATACACCAAGATTCAGTATTGAATTTGCTGTCATACTACATATATTGAAGGTTTGAGCCAGTTGAAACCAACCACTGTTTTCTGTGGGAACTTGGACAACTTTAGGTTTTCACTGGAATTTCCAACAAACACTGTCAGCTTTCTCCAACAACAGCAAAACAGAACTGAAAATCTTTGGTTTCTGAAAGCTATTTATTGTAAAAACAAAACAGTTTTCATTAAATTTTTTTTGCACTGAAAATTTGTCTAAAACAAAAATTTTCTGCAACTTTAAAAAAATTTATGAAAAAGCTATTTTCTGTCACAATTTTTGATGAAAAACGTCAGTCAGCTGTGTTGAGATATCTGCCCACAATAGTTGACACATATCACCAGTGCAGCAGGAAACAGAGGCTGGGGTGGGGGAAGGTGACTGATGGTAGCCTGGGACACCTCTGTTCTCTCAGACTCCCATACTCTCTCCTTGTGTGACCAAATCACTTACTCTGTCCATACCTCAATTCTCAGCTGTGGAATTAGGTTCTGCGACATTAAATCTATTACTACTTGTGAGGTGCTCAAGTACTGTGGAAATGGTGGTCAGACAGATGGATAGAAATCCTACCTTATGATTCAGATCATAACCCAACTACTGAATAACAAAAGCCTCCTCAATGGGCAGAGAAATCCATTAACTGCACCTTCTTCTCAAGTGGCTGGTACTGGCTATTGTCAGAGATGAGCTATAGGACCAACCTGAATAAACAAGGAGTCCTGTCTTGTGGTACTTTTAAAGACTAACAAATGTATTCATCACATGAACTTTTGGGCAAGAAAATCCCAGTTCATCAGAACCTTTGAAGATTGGGGAACTTACAGAATGGGAGGAAAACAAATGCAGGGAAGTATAAGTCATAGGATAAGGTCACACTGTAATAGCAAATCAAAGCAGTTGTTAAGATTCAAACACAGGGAAACAGCATATAGAGGAAAATGAGGTCAAATCACCTGTTGTAAGGAGAAAAAAAATCCAAAGTCCATATTTAGCCCTGAAGCAAGTGTCAAATTTGCATATGAATTCTAATTCCGCAGTTTCTCTTTGATGCTTTGAGTTGTTATTCATTTGTCTCAGCACAGCTATTAGCAAATCATCAATGGAGTGATAAGGAAGATTGAAGTGCTCATCTACTGGTTTCTCAATGTTGTGATTAATCATAGCACTCTTCTTAATCACACTCTCTCTTCCTTACAACAGGTGATTTGACCTCATATTCCTCTACACGTTGTTTGCCAGTGTCGGAATCTTAACCGCTTTGATTTGCTGTTACAGTGTGACCTGATCCCATGATTTACATTCCCCTGCATTTATCCTCCTCCCATTCTGTAAGCTTCCCCAACTTCAAAGCACCTGATGAAGTGGGATTTTCTTCCATGAAAGCTCATGAGATAAATAAATTTGTTAGTCTTTAAAAGTGCCACAGGACTTCTTGTTTGTTTTGCTGAACTAGACTAACATGGCTACCTCTTTGGAATTGGACCAACCTGGTGTGACAGCTCCCAATTCAGCATCTCTGGATATTTATACCACACTTTTTTTTACAATCACTGAACACCCACACATCCATACAAGTCCATGCACGGGGTGCAGCAAATGTTCCTATTATTTATCATTCATATTTCTGTAACACTTAACCAAGATCATGGCCCCATCGTGCTGAACACAGTCCACATGCACTGAGAAATCATCACCTGCATGGCTCACAATGGAAATAGAGGAGGCAGGCAAAGGAGAGGAGAACAGTTTGTACTCAAAAGCACATTAGCAGGCAATAGATTGGGGAATAAAACCCATCTCTCTTACGCCAAAGTCCAGTAGTCTATCCACTAAACCATGCTGGCCATTCAAAGGAATTCCTGCAGAAGCTCTTTGTAGGACCTATCATAGTGGAAAAATGTCCTCCACTTTAATCTTTGCTCCCAGTTAGGGGGCCATACAGATAAAAAGTCCTGGATCCCCAAAGGTATTTAGGTATCTAACTTCTAAAGTACCCTTGGAGGATCCAGACTCAAGGACCTCAGGCCAGCCCTTTAACAATGACTGCATTGGATCCAAAAGAAAGTTTAGCAGAGACTCCGGTAGGATTTCCCAGAATCCTCCTGAAAATATGGTGTGGATTAATCATTCTCTGCAAGGGGAGATAGGCAGAAGTCAGAGATGGAGGTGGTTGACACTTAAGTACAGAAGACAATACAACTGAATAAATCAAGGGGAATTATGCCAGAAAAAATGCCACCCCGTCTTCTTGTTACTTCTTTTTTTTTCTTTTTTGCACAAATCTGTCTCTGCATCCTCCTTTATGAACAACTTTCATCAGCCTGTCACTGGGGTGACAACATCCAAGGCTGCAAGAGCACAGCAACAACAGTAGCAAAAAGCACCACGACATCATCAAAAATCCAGCAGCCCACCCACGCCCAGATTCTCTGTCCAAACTCTGAGGAAACCTGTGAAGCTATTCATAATGAACTGGCACCATTCCTTGCTGGAGGAGCTAATAATTGCTGCTCATGGATAGCACCCGCCAGGCTAACCAAAAAGAAGTGGGGGGATGAGTCTTGCTGAACATGTGAGGCATATGACACACTTGTTCCCTAGTTGGAGTGACAGCAGAACTGGTTGCAGGCAGGCAGATGGTAGAGTGGAGCTATTTTTATTTTTAAAGTAGACAAAACTTTTTATGAATATGCTCAAGAATGAGATTCTGTGGATGACTGCATGTTCTCCCCAACATTGGTCTTTCAAGGACATTCCACCTGCCTTACCAATCAACTGCTCCCCATCTCCTCCCCCACACCCCAGAGCTCCTGTTAAATTTATATTGTGCATCTCAGGGCACTGTCTGCACTGACATGACATCCAGAAGACTCAGCTGGGATTACCCACATCTGCTATTTGCAACCATGTCTGCCAGTTGTCCCTTCTTGAGGCGTATCCATTATTTCAGGCTAGAGATGCGCCCGCACCAACAAAGCTCAGATTCCGACCTGAATTCTGCCAAGGTTCAGGGGTGTCTGGTTTACCTGGCTCTGCACCTCTTATCTCCCTGCAAACCAATGCCAAAACACTGAATCATGGAGTCAAGATAAAGGAAAACTCCCATGTTACAGAACTAGCACTGCCAGTCTCTTCCTTCTCCTGGTCTCTCCTTTTGAGTCTCTGTTATGTATTTTAAATGCTCATTTCCAGGCCACCGCTTTTGACTGTGGCAAACTGAAAGAGATGAGCACCCCAATGCTCCAGCTGCTCTGGTGACCATGCTGTGCATGATGGCCCTGGGATGGTTTCTGTGAGCAGGATGGCATGCACTGCTCCCAAGGAAAAGGAGTGTGGGGCAAGCTAGGTATTCATCTCCCTAGCAGTGACTCCTGCTGGATGATCACTGTACATTATGAGGTCTACAGAGTACACAGGTCAGTAGTTCAGGCATGGACAAAATAGGTCTGCAGAGGGAAGACAAAAAGAAGGCCATTTAGCAATTGTGACTTCCATCAGTGAGGCCAAAGTCATCACTGCAAAGGCAGGCAGCAGTTGTCCACCACCACAATGCAGAAGAACATTTTATCCAACTAGAATTACAGGAGTGACTGAGGTACATGATTAGGGCTTCTAGATGGTAATGCAATACAAATTAACAATATGTAATTAATAACAGCATCATGCCCAACAGAACGGCACCCCCTACAAACTCAGAAGGATGAGTGCCTTCTATTGATTCACCAATGATTCTTCTTTATTGCCTCTCTCTTCTCTCACTGTAATGCACGTAGCACTGGACCATCACTGGCCCATCTTTCCTTCAAAACTTACCCCAAGTGCCAGGGAATTCAGAGGATTCAAAATTAGGTTCTAACAGCTGGCCCCTTAAATTAACATGAAGGCTGAGACCAGTACTGCACTGCCCTCACTGCTAAGGTGGAGGCTGGGGATTTGCAAAGTGCCTTAGATGACGCAAAGGCAGACATTTCAGCCCATTCTGAGGGGTGCCAGGGCTATGCACCCACAGGACTACCTACAGTCTCATTTGCCTGCGACGCTTTATGTCCAAAGCTATTGCTGTCAGGCTGTCTGTATGACACCATAGGTTACACCTGCTCAGATTCACCAGAGAAAGCAAGCGTGGAGGTGCTGGTGTAAACAAGCCACCAGGTGGTACTGCTCATAAAAAGCTCAGAGCAAGTCTACGCACAGAGTGGCAAAATGCCAACGGCTCTTGTCTATATATCTGGGCTTGGAAGGAAACAAAACACTGAATGATGACCTGGCTGGAGGGCTGGGGACACAGAGGTTGTAGTAGGTTCCTGCAGAATCAAAATGCTAGACAACAGAGGAGTGCTAGAACAGACAAACCCCTGCAACACTGCACTCTGTCCCATGGTGGTCTTCTTGTGGACAGTCCCACCATTTCAGGACTGTTAAGGTGAGGTTGTGTTACACACACTGCAAGCACCCCTTGCCTAATCATGATGTTAAGATGTTGTAACTTACCTGACATCTGTTCTGGGTCCAATGCCTTTCTTTCAGCACTACACTACACAGACAGCATCACTCCCTCAACATGCTCAGTAGTGTTTCCTTTGGCATAAGCTGGCAATGGCCCTGCCTGTTAGTTTAAAATCAAATGTGAGGTGCTTCAGTTTTGTGCAATGTAGGCTGAAAACACAACATGCCTTGGCCTATCACATTCAGGTAAAAACTCTGTGAGGCAGCCCTGCTGTATGGGGTTTCCAAAGTCTCTAAAGGGCTTAGGAGCATGAGTTTCACTGAAAGTCAGTTGGACTTGCACACGTAATCCCACCTCTTGCCTTTATATGATGATGGAACCAGATGCCTCATTTACCTAAACTGTTTATGAGTGCTGTAAAGGAATTCCACCCACTGCCCTTGCACCGCCTGCTGGTTAGTCAACTCTACCAGTACCAGCGCCCCCACGCAGCCGTGTATTGCAGTTCTTTATGTCTCTGCCTTAGGACCCACATCTCTCCAAAGCCCACAGCATCCCCTTCATGCCTGAGCCCTCTGGCCATGCCACAATCTGTACTCCTCCCAGTTCCAGGGGATTCTGCAATCCCAGTTTAGCTACTTCCTTCCGCAGCAGTTGCAGTCTGCCATCCTGCCTTTACCAGGAATCCAGAGCCAGCCACTGCTCTGTCCATGGTGCTGACCTGCCTCAGCAGGACCACCAGTGTTCACTTCCCAAACTCCTGGGAGTGATGGATGCCCTTTCTCCTCTCTGCTGGGAGCATATATATGGCGTCCTGGGCCCTGATTAGCTTTCCTAGTGCAGCCTCCCTAGAGCTGTACTAACCTTTTCCGGGCTACTGTCTCCAAAACAAGTGCCCATCACTGTGGTATCAGAGCACTAGCTCACATGAGGTATGTTTCTCTCTCTTTCTTCTAGACAGCAGGAACTGGGACTTCTCCTGTTCTTGCGCTTTTCTGTGTAGTAAGCAGGCATGGCTGCAGATGAAGATGCTGCAATTTGCTCTGAATGAATAAGGTTCAATCTGATCTGATCTCCCTCTGGGAGGAAGAAATCCAGACTCACAAGTCAGTCTCCTAGAAAGCTCTCTCCTGGGCAAACGGGAAACTCATTTATGAGGTTAGTTGTGTCAGTGGAACATAAGTGTCATGGGAGGCCATGATCATAGAGGCTGAGCAGGCCCTTCAGTGACATGGACTAGTCTCAGGGAAGACTTAGTGATGAGTATCAATGCCTTGCATTTGTCCCAGTACCCACAGTGAAGCATGGAGAGCCCTGGAAGGGTGGACTGTTTGGCTGAGCCACTGTCCCAAACTACTTGCAACTGGTTTAAGATTGGTAGCTTCACTCCTAGGTACACAGTATTACGGTAACTGAACCCAGAAGCCATGACCATGTGGATCAACGTGGCTATGTCTGAAGATGACGGAAGAGAGCACTGCCTTCTTGCCAGACAGAACTAGAAAGGGGGTGTCTTGTGATTGTGAAGCACCTTGATGATGGCAAGCCATAGGACCTCAATGGTGGGTGATGTTCTGAAGGAAAAGAGTTCTTCGCAATGCTTCCCTCTCCTTGTTTTGGGACTTCCTGGGATTCTGCTTCTTCAGGTAATTGCTCTTCATGCACGTTTATGGACACAAAACCTACTGATCACCATAGTTACCTACAACCGTCAAGCTTTCATCTGAGATACACCACATGATTCATTGTCTACAGCCAAGCTCTAAGCTACAACCACATTTGCTCTGATCCCTCAGACAGAGACAGGCACTTTCAGGATCTCTATCAAGCATTCTTAAAACGAAAATACCCACTTGGGAAAGTGAGGAAACAGATTGACAAAGATAGAGGGGTACCCAAAAGTCACCTACTACAGGACAAACCCAAGAAGGAAAAACAACAGAACATCACTGGTCATCACCTACAGCCCCCAAGTCAAACCTCTGCAGCACATCATCCAGGATTTACAGTCTATTCTACAGGATGATCCCTCACTCTTTCAAACCTTGGGAGGTAGACCTCCCCTCACTTACAGACAGCACATCAACCTTAAACAGATACTCACCAACAACTGCAGATCACACAACAGAAACACTAAGGCAGGTGAATATCCCTGTGACAAACCCTGTTGCCAACTCTGTCCACACATCTACACTAATGACACCATTACAGAGCCTAATCAAACCAGATACTCTATCAAGGGCTCATTCATCTGCTCATCCACCTATGTGATATATGCCATCATGTGCCAACAATGCCCCTCTGCCTTATATATTGGACAAACTGGACTGTCTATGCACAAAAGAATAAATGGACACAACTCTGACCTCAGAAATGGCAACATTCAAAAACCAATTCAATCACCCTGGTCACTCCCTGAAAGACATCTCCACTGCAGTACTTAAAAAAGTTAATTCTAAATCAAACCTTCAAAGAGAAACTGAAGAGGTAGAATTCATATGCAAATTTCACATCATTAACTTGGGTTTAAATAGGGGTATGGGCTGGCTTTCTCATGACAAAAGGTGATTTTCACTTCTCTCAAGCTCCCAATCTTCTTAAACAAGCTTGTCCAACTAGTGGCCCACAGGCTGGACTCTAGCCCACCAAGGGCTTTCATCCAGCCTGTGGAGTGCCACTGCAGAAGGCTGTGAGCTAGGGCTGGCCAGGGCCCTTTTAAATCTCCCACCCTTCACACAGCCACAGGTGAGAGTGATCTGGTCAGAGATCTGTGGTCCGGGGCTGGATTCAGCCCCTTTCAGGTGAGGAGGGGGGCCAGTGAAGAGATAACAGAACCAGAGCATGGGTCGAGGAGCCCTGGAGGGGGGCTGTGGAAGCCTGGCCATGTCTAGACTCCCAAGCCCTAAGGGATGCGAGGCTAGGCATGGAGCAGCAGTCAGAGAGGTGTGCAAACAGCACCATAGGATCACAGTGCAGTGAGAAGCTTGTATGAGGCAGACTGTCCAGCATTTTCCTGCCTCAAGTCTGTCTGCATGCACAGCCTTTATTCCCTCTTCTCAACCAAACTAACATTCACCCAGTCATTTATTTTCCTCAAAGCCACTTAAATCCGCATAATGATAAAACATGCATCTTAATACTGTACCCTCAGAGCTAAGTGCCAGGAACAGCAAAGATCCATGCAAATCCCCTGCACTTCAGGACAAAAGCAATAGAGAAAACTCAGGTTTCACATTGCGCCATTCACACTCGAGAGCGCTCTGTTCAATTTCATTTTAATTTATTTTCACCATTTCCTTAATATACATAGAGAAGGGGAATGCATATAAAGTGGCATTAAAACCTTTGTACTAATGGGAGCCAGTGGCTGCCTTTAGACCCTTCCTCACCCCATTCAAACTGAGCTACTTTTCAGGTAATGAGTCTATTGGACTAGGCATTTTGGTGGTCTCCATCACTGTAGGATCTGAGCTCCTCACATATATTCATGACTTGATGTTCATAGAGGGGGACAGGGAACAATTCTCCTCCCCATTCTACAGATGGAAACAGAGACACAGGCCTGGGTGACATTGAGAGCACAGAAAAACATAATGCCACAAACATCTATACTCTACAGCCTGCAACTACACTGATGCTGCCATAAAGGTGAATTAAGTGGCACCATAGGTTGGCATTATAATTCCACCCCTAGAGGAGGCATAGCATTTTGATCAGCTTTTATCATTCCAATTAACATCAGTGCAGACAGAGAAGAATTTAATGTGATATTACAGGCCTCCAGGATCTATTCCAAAATTCCTTTTTCTTGCAACTCTTTTGTTCCTGGTCTGCTGCACCTTGGTCACGTCATCAGCAAATAGCTCCTCCCCCTCCTGCAGTGCCCAGGAAGGTTTGAACTCTATTTCCTGCTTGGGTAGCATAGAGTGCTTTTCATCTGGGCAGGCTTTGGTGTTCAAGCTTTTTTTGCTTGTTTGTAAGGAGAAGGGTGATGGAGCGAGCACATTGCATCACGGGAGAACAGTTGACTTCCCACAAGCCATAGCGCTTCATTGCACTGTGGGAGGGTTACTCATAGTGCAATACCTTTATATTTGACCTGACAGCAAGCAATGGGGATGCAAGAACCTGGCACAAGTATTACATTAGATCCTTATATCCAACAGATGTTAGTAACAGACACACAATGAGGAGCCCAAAAAATGTGTGGATTTATTAGAAAAGAACTAAAGAACCAGCCAGACTCATTTTTATCTACATTATTACTGTGGCAACCCACCATCCATTACCAAGGCAAGTCAATACACTACTATGGTGTAGGTACTAAGGACTATGGCGTGAACACGCTCCCCTGCTTTTATTAATTCGGTGGTTCAATGTTGACTTTAAATCTCGCTCTGGTGTAGACATGCCCACAGAGCAATGGAGTGTCTCGTACTTAAAAGCATTAAACAAGATGCAGAATCTGGCATGTCAGGCATCAGCCTGCTCTGTACCATGGCCAACACCATTAAAAATCCATTCAACTTTTTATTTAAGATACAGAAAAGAAGGAAAAGCAACTAAAGCCTCTGAAATGTAAAGAATTAAACACAGCTTTAATTTTAACATCATTTCTTGTTACTTGTAGCTGTTGAGAATTTTTGAAGGGAAACCCCCTCATTTGACAGTTTCTTGGATGGTATTGAAGATGACAATAACTGTCCTTTAAGGGAAAAGAGAAGAAGCTAGCTGAGATGGGCAGGAGCCTCTGATGTTTGATAAAGTCAGATCCCATTTCATTTCAGGTTAGCTGCAGGTGGTGATATCATCTGAATCCCTTTCTTGGCTCGAGCTGGTCAAGACATTCCACAGGGTTAGGACAAAAAAGGCCCAGGCTCTCAGGAGATGATGGGGTAGCAGACATGAGGATGAAGTTTGCTCCATTAGCCTCCGCTTGTTCTTCCTTTTGTTTTTGTTTTTTTAAGGACCAGAAAAGGAAGTGATAGATGGACTAGCTCATCCCCTCATTATTTATCTATTGCATAGGCCTCATATCCCATTATTTGCTAATTTCCAGTTCCACATTATGTTTTCCCTAAGCATGATTTTAAACCCAGCCTTTGAGTTATATTAGTTGGCCTCTTTGTTTAGACTAATTCAGTTGATTTATCTTTCATACCTTTTCCAATCAGCATTCACTGTTACTAGTTATTGTGACATTTTTTGAACTTCCACATGCATTTTATAGGTGAGATCACAATTATCACAACACAAGCCTGTGAAAGAGCCAGAAACTGAACTCAATTCTCCTACATGGCAGCCTTGGTTTTAGTTTCAAGAACATTCTTCCTCAGAGGCTGATTATATGGTGACTGTGAATGAAATATGAGTCATGACAAATGTGTTGTTTCACCGATGTAGTCATCTTTCCTGTTTGCAAACTGTCAACTAAGCAATAAAGATTTTTTTTCTAATCTCTGCATTATTCATAATTGTTTGTTGCATCATTTATCCAAACAAATGACAACCTGGAGCCTATCCATGAATTGTGATTTGTTTTGGGTGGTGACTGGTCACTTAAGTCACATGGTATTGCTCCTGGTCCCTGAGAATTGGATTGAAATTTTGTCAACAGGAGAATCACAAATGCTCTTATTGGTGCAATACTGCAAATGATACAAAGAAAGGGTTTTTTCATACAGTGAAATGAACTTCTGTTCCACCTGGCGTGGGCTCTTGGAAGGAGATGTACCTGATCTAGATTTCTGTGCCCAACTAGAATAGACACATGGCCCAGTCCATGGGACGAGATAGAAAATTTGTTCTGGAATGCTTTGCCCACCTCTACAGTTTCAACCCAAAGAGGAGACCAAACTAGAATACTGTGCCGCTCTGTAATGGATTCCCTGCTCAAGTCCTGGGAAGAAGAACTAAGCAGAGCTTTGCGGCCTGGGTTCTGGTTATAGTATCCCTGGCAAGAGGAGTAAAGTATGAAACAGATCCACCTGGAATGGCCTCGGCAGGAGCTCAACTTGATTACTGGCTTGGCCACTCTTGTCTGTTTCCTTCTGGACATTCCCACAGGTAGAAGCGGGGATGATTGTGAGAGATGATGCTCTGGAGAGTGAGTCCATCTGTGGGGGAGACTCTGAAAAGCATTCCTGTCCTCCAGGCTGTCCCTGGCAATGCATCTCCACAAGTTACAGCAGTGGGAGAGGTGAGATTGACGGCTGACAGGTTTAACATGGCTCTTATCAAACATTGGCAAAGATTAGAGGAATGTCAGAAGCCCGTTATCAGAGGCTTAGGGGCTATTCTTTGAAGTCAGACTGAACTGACAGCTTGCCCTGGCTCCAGTGTATATTTTTCTCAATGGCAGATATGTTTAGCAAAGTGAGAAGCCTGAATGAACATGGATTTTTTTCTCTCCATCTAGCTTTGGTCTGACAGGTCATTAAAGGTGCCACCCTAGGAATCAGCTTTTATTGATCAGTCACCTTGGTGAGCTACATAAGGGGTATAAGCATTATTGTCAGTGTTACACCCATAACCTCTAGTAGCACCAACAGCAATAGCCAGGAGAAACACCAGCTATTAACAGTGTCCAGCAACAGCACAACTATCTACTACCACCAGTAACAGCATCTGCTGCCACCACCCTCACTAACACCAGCCCCTACCGTCAGCACCATCACAATGACATCACCACCAACACCACTACTCACTACTACCACCAGGTCAACAACCCACTAACAACACTACCCACTACCAGCCATACAACACATGACCACCATTAACACCCACATCATCAGTACCACAACCACACGCACCATCAACCAGCACTAAGACTACAACAAATATGACTATACACCTGAGAAGGTCTGGGAGGGGCTAGAGGACAGATGGGGACCCTGATTGCCCTAAGCAAGAAAGGTCTCTCTGTTCCACCTCTCTCCTGCCCTATCCCTCATGTGCCTGGAGTATTACTGTGTAGTTGGGCAAAAATCCTATTAGTCCCCTTTGAATCCTTTTTTTTCCCATATAGGCTGAGGACACGGCCAAAGTGTATTACTTGTCAGTCTCAGAGCCCCCTGTCCTGGAGAGATTTTCTTACAGGATTTCAATGTAATTCAGTGGAATTCACCCTGCAGGCAGGAAATTCACTGTAATTTCAATGCACTAGGGCTATATTCATTGCTCTTTGTTGTGCACTGATGGCATGCTTAGTGTGGTATGTCACAGTTTCAGGGTAACTGCATCTATATTTTCCCCCACCACTTCATGGTCCACTCAGGAGTCCTCACCAGGTCTGAAGTCTCCAGCTGTCACCTGGGTGGGTACCCTTTTCCCATACCCTTCTGACAGCAGTTTTAAGACTTCACTGCTACCAGCTTTAAACTGTGAGATCCCCAGCAAGCCATTGCGTAGCGACCAGCACCTTTGCACTGCTGTGTCATACTGAGACCTATGAACAGCATTATTACCAGCAGTTACAAGTTATCCCACAGCTCTTTCTAAGCAAACACATTTATTCTTAAGGTAAAAGCATCCCAGAGAAACATGCTAAAAACCACAGAAAGATTTGAATGTACACCAAACAGAGCAAGGGGGTCTCCCATCAGTCTCATGGGCCCTAATAGGCCAAGGTCTTTTCAACCCTCCCGCTAGGATCCCCTGGCTTAGAAGGCCATGACTGTTTGCTGGATCAGAAAGAAACCCCAAATCAGTTTCATCCCAGTCATTTTATATCAAAACCCCTCTTTTTTTCCTGATGGCACTTTGAAAACCCAGTGTGAACTAGCATAGACCAACCTTCTCGGGGCAGGTATCAGCCTGGAGCCTACATAATTCATGTTCATCACACAGCTCTCCAGATGAACTGTGGTAACATCTCCCTGTGAAAGGGCTGACTCACCACCGGTGCCTCCTCACGGCAAGGCACACATGGCAGGTCTCTTCCTGCTGTATGTCCTCTGCTAACAGCTGTTGCGCCTCAGCGATGACCTGCCTTTTCCTGTGGCTTAGCCAGGTCACTTTAACGTCTCTTCCCAGCAGGGTGGTCTGTGAACAAAAAGCAAGGAGAATTAAGGCCAATAAATGGAGTTCATAGGGCCCAATGGGGACTGAATCCTCTTAGCATGCATCAGAATCAGACAGTGATCAGCTGTGAATCTTCTGCCTTCAGTCAGACCTTCCCTCAGGAGCTGACGGTCTGCTGTCTTCCCCAGTCTGCCCAAAAGTGACCAGCTCTGCTCCCCCTTTAACTCCTCTTGCAGTCTGTGCACACCTTGCAGGTGTGGCAGGGAGGGACTGGCTGAGCCCAGGGCAGCTCCTTAACCCCTTGTTGTCCTGTGTGGCCATGGTACAACTTATCACATCCCCTTGGAGTTGCGTACAATCCCTACCCACATAGGGACTTAAGCCATTTATGAACTTACTGCACTGTGGTTCCCTCAGGCTCCGCTGCACATTGTGATCTCTGTCACACTGTGCACAGCTAGAAGACCACACAGGCCCCTCCCTCAGCAGGCTTTACAGGTGAACCAAGTAAAGAACAACAAGATATAGACACAGCTGTGCACTGGAAGAGCCACTCTTGACAGACCTTGGATCATGATGATGGATTTTGCACTGGATTTGGGGGGTGACACAGGGGACCAAATACAAAAGATACTTATCCTCCCCCAATACTGAATGTTTCACAATCTTTAGTTTATTTGTCTTCATACTATACCTGTGAGGCAGGCAAGGGCTGCCATCGCCATGGTACTGAGGGAGAACTGAGGCCAGGGATAGGAAATGACATCCCCATGACAAAAAGGGTCTTGTGGCACTTTTAAAGACTCACAATTTTTTTCTCACATGAGCTTTCATGGGTGAAGTCCCACTTCATCAGATGCCCATGAAAGCTCATGTGAAAAATAAATTTGTTAGTCTTTAAAAGTGCCATAAGACTCCTTTTTGGTTTTGCTGAACTAGACTAACATGGCTAGTCCCTTTGGAACTTGTCAGCTTGTCCAGTCTTACACAGAATCAGAGAATTAAACCCAAATGCCAGTACTGATTTGGTCGCAGTCCCATGATGACCTCAACCAGATCGCATCCAACCCCCCCACCTCCTTGTTCTGTTTCCAAGGCACAGACACACACATACCTGCTCATAGATGTCTATATCTGTCTAGCTCAGTGTTTATACCACACTTCTCAGTGTGGAATCTGAGTGCCTGTTTGGAGGGCTAACACTCATCAACCTCTTGAAAGATAAGAATGCAAGGACTGAGGTTTGAGAGGGGGGAGTTGACGACTGACATACAAGGAGAAGGAAGAGCATGCTGCACTAACCACCAGGATACTAGCAAACCTTCCATGGCTGGCTCATTGGAAAGGAGATGCTCTTGTAAGTGGATTAGTTTTACGGCCATTTTTAAAGTTACTCCCTCGCATGATTAAGGACTGTACTGTGTGAGTCTGTTTCAGTGAGATGTTGCATTCACACTGTCACAGCTCAGCAGCACTGAGCCATGATTACTAATTTGTCTCCTCTGTGCTTCCACAGTGAAACCAGACAAATTTTGCGACATTTCACAGTTTTTCTTTGGAATGGGAAAAACTGGCCGTGTGTGGCCTTCAGTTCCAATGATTTGCTATGAGTTTCCAAATTCCGAGGCCCTTGCTGTTCTTTCTTAAGCTGGGCTTCATCTCTCTGTGAGAAATTCTCTGCTTGCTGCAGGAAAAAAACAATACCTGCCTCCTGTGCAAAAGAAAAACTGGGAGAAGCTGGACACACAAAGCGAACAGCTACCTCTTGTGAAAAAAGCTTTATGAAATTGCCTTACTCAAACAAGCTCAATTCTGCTCTGCTCTACTTTCTACTCTATTAGCTTCTGTAGAATGTTTCCTGATTTACACAGGTACAATGAAGATGTCATATCAGCCAGTGATTTGTCCAGAGCTCTTGAATTTGCCCTGCTTGTTCTATGGTGGTGGAAGAAGCCAGTCCCATTGCTGACACACAAATGTACAAGAAACCACGGCAGACAGGAAGGGAATGGGAAATGGCCAAAGCAGATAATGAATTCAAACTCCAGAGAGGGTCAGTTCTGCAGGTTCTGTGGCCTGAGGCAAACTGGCAAATATCTGCCATGCCCAGCCTCAGCCAACCCATATTACACTGGCTTGTGGCAACCATCCCTTTTGCCAGTATGGTACTGCCAGACCAGCCTTCCAGAGTAGAAAAATAAAATCTCAAAGCAGTCAAATGCAGATCCCCATGGTTTTTAAATCGTCGCATCATCACAAACAGTCCTCCTGCAAAAGAATGGGCATGCCAAAGGGTCAACCTCAACATATTAAAGGAAGAAGATTGGATACTCTTTTACTTGAAGGCCCCTTTGTACAATCCTGACCGTGCCTTCTTTCTTTGGTCAGTCAGGGTGGGGGTTGGTGGCAGGCACAGAACCAACTGCTGCAGCAGGAGCAGAAAGAAGCAGAAGCAACACCCAGAGCCCCCACCTTTCACTGCAGCAGCCACGCAGAATAGGCACTAACACCTGTATTGCTTGCTCCCATCTCTCTAGCAATTCAGGGCCTGCCCTCAGTTGTAGGAGTGGGGAACTGGAGTGTTATTGATTATTTGTATTATTCAAGCAGTTAGGAGCCCCAGTCAGAGCCCTGGACCCCATTGTGCTAGGCACTGTACAAACATGCCACTGCTGATGGTCCCCTGCGCTACACTCTTGGCAGCTCTTTCTTCTCTGCCCGAGCCCAAGCAAAGCAGCGTGGATTCATTAGCTGGGCTTTGGTGAAAGGACAGTCACTGAACCCTGTCTTATATTTATTGTGGATATTATGCGCTATTCATAGCCCATGAAAGGTGCATTTGCAGCGCGCCGATGCTCACGGTACAGGCACTTGTGATCAGGAGCACATCTCTTTCTCTCCCCGCTCGCTAGCTCTCACCTTGAATGAACAATTCACCCACACGCCACAAAAGAGCCCCTTCTTCAGTGCGGCTGGGCTTTGAATGCATGCTGTCACACAAGAGGCTTGAATGCCACATTGAGAGGGATCAGAAAGGAAGAACACGTAGTGTGTGCGATGCCAAGCAATTGAGACAGTTGGATAACATCCCTGTAGCGAGAAGCTGCCATCTGCTGAAGAGATCGTTAACCAATTTCCCTAACAAAGCCAGGTGATTTGCTCTATTCTTTGGCACCACAGCAGCACACTTGTCTTGGGAAGCCAGAGCATGTGTGATCAGGGGAAACCTGTCCATTGACAGCCTGCCTTCTGACAAATGTGGCAATCTCTCTGGTCCTTTTCCTATATCCTCCCAGCTGGTGTGGGAATTCATCTTCCTCCACCTGCTTCTCCCATCCTCAAGCTTTACCACCATCTACTGACTCCATGCTCAGCACAATTTCCACCATCTTGGCCAACACAGCGGGGACTGAACCAGTGACCTCCCCAGCTAACATCATCAGCTACTACAGCTTGATGGAAAACTCCCTTGCTGCATTTGTAAGATACTCACATGGGGTGCAGCAGGGAACACTCACCAAACTGAGTTGAAACACCTGCAAGCAGTGTTTGACCCCAGGACCTTTCACACTAAACACAGGCCTGCAACATTAAAGCTGAGGAAGCAATTCCATTACCCACTACCATTGGTAGGTCATCATCATCTCTGTTGACAAGGCATGGCCAGAAAATGGAAATCCTCATTCTTGAAACAATAAATAAGTTTTTGATTTTTTTTCTTTTTTTCCAAATCAGGACAAAAACTGTCATGCGTGGAATTTTCACATAATGGGATTTCCAGAAATGCTCCATTCTGGGAAAATTGAAGTGGAATTTTTCAGCTCACTGTTGCTTGCCTAGCACATGGGCAGGCCTCCCAGCTCCCTGAATGCTGTGGTTGGCGAGTTTTCCAGAAAGCCTGAGAGTTGGCTAAGAAGCCCAGGGAATTATCCAGCTGGGCAGCCCAGGAAACTGGCTAGCTGGGAGGCAGGAAGACGCAAAGAGCTGACTAGCCAGAGATCCCGCAGCCCAGTTCCTTGGCTAGGCCATGGAGCAGGGCAGACAGTGTGGTGGCTGAGGCCTCCTGGATAAAGCCCTGAACTTGGACTCAGAAGATCCTCATTCTGTTCCCAGCTCTGCCACTGGCCATACAGGGTGACCTCAGGCAAGTCACTTCATTGCTCTGCGCCTCAGTTTCTCCAGATGTGAAATGGGAGTAATGATCCTGACTGCCTTTGAGACATACTGATGAAAAGCACCAGGTCAGAGCCAGGAGTTATTAGCTGGGGAACAACCCATCTGAGTGAGCCTAGGAGCCTGCCAACCAGGGATTCCTGGCAGTCACAGCTGGGCTGCTGAGGAGCCAGGAGCTGGGGCCACTGGTCAGCAGTAGTCCACCAGGATGGCTGACAGGGAGCTGGGGAGCTAGCAGGAATACGGGCAACATGCTACCAGAAACCTGCCTGATTTTCACAGAAATGTTCAGTGGAAGTGACATGTCCCCACGGACTGTTTCAATCCTGCCCAATCAGCCTTTCTGACAGAAAATCGTTTCCATTGGACAACTGCCGGCCTCCCCAAACCATGACAGAAACAACTTCCCTACTGTGGCGAGACGCTGGGGTGGTGGCCACAGGCTGTGTGCACGTGTTTGGAAAAGAGGGTGAGCGTGGGGGATCAGGAGGGGTTGGTGGTGGTGGAAGTGGGGGTGAGTGCTAGGGAGGCAGAGGGAGGGAGGCTTTGGCAGCTGGCTAGCAGGATGGGATTAGGGTTTTGTCCATTCTTCCTTCTCCCACAGGCTTCAGAACAGCCACAGTATGTTATCACCTTCTCCCGACAGGAGAAAGAATCCAGCCCAGGTTTTATGTTTGTGACTGCTAGGACTGGACACCAGGGAGGGAGTCTTACTTCTAGGGAGCCCTCCACATTCACCAGTAATTCCCTTCAATGTGCAATGCTAACTGCCTTCACAGTGTGGAGTGTTTTTTCTTAAAGCACCAGTTCCTGGAGGCTGGTGACCAGAAGAGCATTTCAGCTTTCATTTGAAAGGAAAAGACCGTTTCCAACCCTCATGGTTGCAGAGAAATGCTTGAGAATGTGACCCTTACAGGTTCCAATCCCAGATGGCAATGACAAGTCATCCAAACTCCGCCCATTCTTAAAGTCTCATGATTTGGGAAGGCTGACTGGGCTCCTGAGGTTGGGGGTTTGCAATCCTGAACTGGAGTATTAAGGGCAAGTTTAGATGCTTCCTCACCCTGCTTTTCATTCTCATGTCTCTGGCTGCCTGTTTCACTCCCTCTTACATTCTCAGATCTCTGTCACTAACATCCCAGCTTCTCCTCCCCCAAATCTTCCCTTCTGTCTCCCAGTCCCACTCTACTGCCCTCCCAGTCACAGTGCATCTCCTCCTCCTTCTCTCCCTTCCCTTCTTCTCCACTCTCACAGTCCCTCTCTACTGCTTCTCTCCCTATTCATTTACTTTCCCTGCCCCTGCATTCCCCGATCTCTCTCACAGCACCTTCCTTTCACCCTCTTTCTCTTTGCCCCTTCTTCCTCTCAATTCATCTTCTTCTCTGCCAATTCCCCACACCTCTGTCTTCCCCTTCCCTCTCAGCCACTGCTCTTTGCTAATTAGCATGGTTTCTAGTAACATACCATCGCGTAACCCACGGCTAACCACTTTTACAACTCCACTAAATCACCTGGGCTGCCGATGGCTGCGGCAGAATCACTGTCATCTCACAGATGGGGAAATTTGTCCTTTTTGTCAGCGCTCGGCAAGACGTGATGGCATAAACAGCAGGCTGTGCTGGCTGCAGCTTGGAAATGTGGCGGGTGGAGTACAGCACACTGCTCCCAAAGGGCTGGGGGAGCAAAGTATGAAAGTCAAGGTGTGATTTACTTCATGGGCTGAGTCTTGAAGGGTCCTATATTGTCAGGGAGGAGCTGCTTTACCCAATTATCCCATAAAACCTACTCTGACCGAGACCCAAACTCAGTGGGCTGGCAGGCGAGGAGTGCCTGGTTGTGCCAAAGAGACATTCGCAGCCTGTAGCTAAACATGGAATAGTTTCACTGGTGAAGGGCTGGGAATATTGGATAGCAGACAATAGCTCTGTGTATCATCTGGAAGGCCATGGACAGGATGTGAGTGGGTCCTCAGCTCAGACAACATCAAAGAAAGCTGTCTGTTCAGATACCGCATGCCACTGAGGACTGAAAGAGGGACAAGAACTCAACTGCTGGGTAGAATATATCTTTAAAATGGTTAATTATTGTTCATCAACCCATTTTTTGATGAAAAATATTAATTTTGACCCAAATTTAAATCTTGCACAGGAAAAGGTAGCCTGTCAACTTGCTAGTCAGTCACTTTAACATACAGTGTGGCCAATTCTCATGATCTTGGGTGCTTTTCTTAAATTCCCAGAGTTCAGAGACATACAGGTATGTAAGATTCTCCACTTCCATTTTAAGGAAAAGGCACATTTTAGGTCTGCAGAGAAAAACTGCAAAAGGTGGTCACTGAGGGCTCTAAAAACCACAAGATGACTAGCAAGACCCTCCCAGATGATGCATTCTGAAAGTCTCTTGACTTTTGATCAACTTCATAATTTTTTGAAAAATCATGGAAAAATTCCTTTTTGGTTGAAAGTTTTCATTTTTCACAGAACACATTTTGCTTTAAAAATCACTTTTTTATTAAAATTTTCATTTTCTCATTCATAATTTTCTTTAAAAATTTTCACTTTTTAGTTTTCAAAACCTGATTTGTTAAACTGAAAACAGTTTCCACAAACCAAAATTAGTTTTTTGCTTGGATTTTTCATTTTTCAAAAAGTGAAAAAAATTCACAGAAGATTTTGAAAAACAAAAAGTTTTTTCACACAAAAAGTTATTATTTTCAGCCCAGCTCTGGGGGTCAGTTCTCAAGTAACAGACAATATCCTAGTTGTGGGAAATGACTAACTGATCTTGCAAAAGTTTCAGTTCCCAAGGACTGGAATAGAAAACTAACTATGGGCTGACCCCAGAAAGCAGTGATTTTCTCCCACAAAAGCTCATGCAAAAAAAAAAAATTAATTTGTTAGTCCTTAAGTGCCACAGGACTCCTTGTTTGTTTGTTTTACTGAACTAGAATAACACAGCTACCCTTCTGGATCTTGGAAGATCTGAGGCACTCCTGTCCCAGAAGGCGGTGGGATATATTGACAAGGGCACTTCCTTTTGCAAGTCAATGAAAAATTTGCTTTGATGGAGAAAAACCCTGCCAAAATTCAGTGGCAAGTACTGAAGATGGTGTGGCATCCCTCTGGACTGGTGGAGAACATAAAGTTCAGATAAAGAGAACTATATTGGAATGTTATATAACAAGAAGCTTGAAGAAAACAATACCAGCACACTTGTTGTGATGGCATTTGGGGGCACCCCTATTAGAATAACAGCCAGACACATAAATGAGATAAAAAGAGTTGGTTAAAATATTCTGAATTTCAAAAACATTGGAAAGAATAATTTTCTAATGTGTTAATTAGGGAGGTGGTAGAATACCCATCCTTTGAGATTTTTAAGGTGAGGCTTGACAAAGCTCTGTCTGGGATGATTTAGTTGGGGTTGGTCCTGCTTGGAACAGAGAGCTGGACTAGATGACCCCCTGAGGTGTCTTCCCATCTATATTTTCTAGGATTTTGACTAGATTTTCACGAACTTTTTGCTGCTGTTTTTGGACTGCCTGTCAGCTGTTCCTCAACTGAGATTTCAGGTACTTATCTAGCCCCCATTATCATAATATTGGAGCACCTCAGAAGGTATGTCCACACATCTCTTTTATTTTGAAATAACACTGGCTATTTCAAAATAAAAGAGATTAGGTCCACACGACGTAATCTTATTTCAAAATGACGGGCTCCGTCATTTCGAAATAAGAGCCATCATTTCAAAATAGCTTAAACCTCCTTTAAATTGAAATGGCTGTTATTTTGAAATGGTTATTTCAAAATAACACCCTTCGGATGTGTTATTTTGAAATAACCATTATTTTGAAATAACACTTTTGCTCTTCTCCTTCCCAGGGTGCCTTCCTTTTAGCCTATATTGGGTGGGGGCATGGCCCAGGGAGGGGGCCATGTTGCCACACCTCCCATGGTGCCCCTCTCCTAAAGCAAAAATAGCAAGTCTTGTGTTTGGACATGCTATTTTGCTTTGAGCTTTTCCCTTAATTCGAATTAACATTTTCATAATTCGAATAAACATTTTGAAATAAGGACTTTATTTCGAAATAATGATGTACGTGTGGACATAGCCAGAGTCTTTGAGTCTTACAATACATCTGTGAGACAGGGAAACGCTGTCCTCCCCATTTTACAGAAGTGGAACTGAAACACAGAGAAATGTAATGTTATAAAAAGGCACACAAGAAGTCTGCCAAACCCCAAGCTCGGACCTAACCACTGGAGCATTCTCTCTCTCAGGGAGCAGGTAGTTTCACCTGGTGGAGCAGCATTGCACAGTGAGATGTTTGCTCGGTAGAGGTCTCATGCCTCTTATCTGAAGCACCCTGAGACAGTCACAGATGGCTACAGGAGAGAAGACTACATGAATCTTGGGTTTGATTCTCATGATGCAATTCCTGTGTCCTCATCTCCTCAGGGATGGAGGATGATTGTTCCATCCAAATGGAACAATTTGTAATTAGTATCCGAGGGCTGAGATAATTCCGTCGAGCTGCTGCTAAACCATTTACTGCATTAACATCGTGTCCGAAGGGACTGTTTGTTTCTTTCCCTTCTAATCAGATTAGTGAAAGTAGTTCTCCTACACTTTCATAATTACAGCCCTCATTAACTCACTTGGGCATTCACCTCCATTTCCTTGCTACTCATGCTCAGTGGGTGGCTCACAAAAAGACTCGAGGTAGGGGAGTTCTTTCCTCGTGTTGGTTTGTGGGGAGGGAATTAAAGAAGACCTCTCCCCAATTTTGGAAGACTACATTTCAACCATAAAAGGAATGTATATTTTTTTTCCATACTGTTTTAAAGTCTGATCCTGCACTAGGAACCCAAATGGAAGTTTTGCGATAGACTTCACTGAGTATAGAATACAGCCTTTGGGCTGAGGTTTTTGCCTGACCTCTGAGTGAAAAATGGGTCGAGACATGTTGGTATTTGGTGAGAAAGGCCTTGTATGGAAAACCAGAAAACAGCATTTAGTGACTCACCAAGTAGCACTCTTTTTTGTCAGTTAGCTGAATCAATGCACCATAATGTTAAACTGTGGGGTGCTCCTGGAGGTGTCATTTTACACAAAGCAAGATGCTAACTTCTTCTGGTCATTAAAGATCTCACAGACCTTTCTGGGGGAAGACGGAAGAAAAAAAGATTATTCATGATTTTCCATTTGCTAGCTACCTTCTGCAGAAATGAAATTTAATACCCTGAGTTTTCAATGGGATGCAACACTCTTCTTTATTGATATTGTTTTGTAGCATCACTGTATGTTAAGTAGGTGCTGGGTTCTACCCCAAAGGTAAGGGAGGTGGAGGGGCAATTTTTCAAAGGATATTGGGATTATTTGGGAGAAAGGAGTTTTACATGATGGGAACATTTGAAACAAATTGATAGGTAAAAATGTATGTGCATTACTTTTTATTATTGTTCAGGGAAGAAGCTCTCCAGGGTCTTTGTATAACTAAGCAACTGCAAAAGATCAGAAAATTGAATCACACTTAATAATGGGCATGGTAATCAAAGTGTAATTACCTTGTAATTACAGTGTAACTACTACTGATTAGTATAATTGGAAAGTTCACTATATGAGCAAGAATAATCACAGTGCAAATACACTGTAGTTAACATATCTGGATTCTAATAGCATATGTAGTAAGAACACCATCCAGGGCTAACTATAAATAATTCAGTCATATAGTTAACCTTCTGGTTATAATAATGGATCTTAATTAATTGCTCTGTAATTACAGTACTCAGTGTAATACAAGTCTGAAAGTGGTTTGCTTCTCACTCCTGGAAATGAGGTTTCTTTCTCTTCCACCCTGGAGAGTTTTGAAGGTATACATTGACTACCTCTGTTACACAGCTTTTCTTGCCACACTGTTATTCTCAAAGTTACCTGTGTTTAAACTAGGGTTCTGTCCCTTCCCAGCCTGTCTCTTCTTGCTAGTGATGACCATGATCACCATCAACAGCCAATTCTCAGTGGAACAATGGGCGTGTCCAAATGGAGACACTATAGATTAGATTAGATTAGATTAGATAAAAAGGACAGCGAGACAAGCTGTGTGGTGAAGTTACAAAATTTCGTTTCTTCACATCCTATTTATTCCCATGGCAAGCAGCCAGCTGCGATGTCACAAACATGGGAGTATTGATGACTCTTCAGCAGTGCATGAGAACGAGTTTATCATTCAAATATAAATATCTCAAAATAGTAAAAGAACAGAAAAATGGGAAGAGGAGACAGGAGAGATGAGACAGACAAAAGACAGAGACAGAAATGCAGTGAGAGGACAGAGAGGATGAGAGAAGGTCATTAACTGCTTAGTACTACACCTTAGTCATTCAAGTTCCAAGCAGCATATAAATTAAGAGTGTAATTCTGTCCTAGGGTTCTGGAGAGCTGAGCTTCACTCTGGAGGTTTATGATGTTGCCAGGACCCTTTGATGGAATTACAGACTTAGAGCATTCAGTTGGGGCTATATTATTCCTGAGGTTATGTATTTTTCAGCTCCCAGTTTCTTGTTATGACATCATTACAGAGGTGATAAGGATGTAAGCACCTGTTTATTACAAATCCAATTACAACTCATCCTGTCGTATAAATCACCCATTTAATTCCACTTCAGAAACATTTCTGTTCTAAGTGAGGAAAATACCACTATTTATTTCTATCATGAATCCTCAGTGCTGAATAAACATTTATTAATCTAAGGATGCCCAGGCCTGTTCATAATATTCAAAAAGGACTACACAGATGCTCAGCCCTTCCTCTCAGCAGAACCCAACCTTCTTAATAACATGATTTTACTCTGTGCAAAAATGTGCACCTTTTGACTCAGCAGATGTGCTCTGTGTGTAAATTCATTATCACACCTGCTTTCTTTGATGATTAAAATACATTTCTATTGCTTTTTATTTATCATTTTTATTATACATCTGCAGGGAGAGGCCCCATGTGAGATCAGTGGCCCATTGTGTCAGGTGCTGTACAGACACATTATAACAGATTTGCAAAACTTACAATCCAAATAGGCAAGACAGACAAATGGTGGGAAGACCCCCAAGATTATTATCCACACAAATAGGGAACTGAAGCACAATGATGGCTGGTCTACACTAAGAAGCAGGAGGAGGTGGGTGACATTCTGTGGAATTATATTGTGCAGGAGGTCAGACTAGATGATCATATTGACCCCTTCCAATCTTGGAGTCTATAAGTCCGTACCGCCCTAACTCCCCACGTAGACAGCACTGGTCTGCTAAAGGAACGCCTCTGACCTTGTACAAGTCACTGCATCTCTCTGTGCCTCAATTTCCCATCTCTGAAAAGATGGTAACAGTTTTTCCCGTCTTTTTCAATTGTAAGCTCTTCAGAGTGGGCACTGAGTCCTGCTTCACATCCATACAGCACAATGTAGTGGGACCTAATCTCAACTGTGACCTCTTAAATTCTATTGCAGAACAAATAATTACAACAACACTTCAGCAGGTTGAGATGAGCATGTTATTAATTCTAGGGGAGGTTATGCCAATCGACCCACCAAACGGTTTGTGATCTGCCCCAGACTGGTCGATCCTCCTCCGTGAACATCTACACAGGCTTTTGGCAAAAACTGAGAGATCAATATGTGCATAAACATATTGGATGGTGTGGGATCATACCGTTAAAAGGCTAAACCGGAAGAGTGAGTGAAAGGCAGTGAGCTGCAGCCCCAGGCATTGACTCAGAAGTGCAGCCTGGAGAATTGGGCTGTTTATTTTTGACGCATTATTGATGCTATTAAGCACAAGAAGGCATAATGCTCAAAACCGATTTGGGAAAGGGGGGAGTTGGACACTTCAGAGAAGGACTTTCACGCTGAGACGACATATGAAAAAGAAAGAGCACTTATGCCAAAATCAATGGCCTTTACGAGTAATTTTCTGAATCTTCTTTGTTACAACGGCAGATGTATGTGTCTGGAAAAAGCTTTTACCTTTACAGCCCAGTGTAGCGTCAGGTGTGGGCCTACACAGCCAGCCAGAAGCACACCAAGTCCCTGGTTCTCTATACTGTGATAGGCCAGCAGCTGGGGCACCCTCCTCATCTCCAGCTCTTGTTCTGTACTCTTCTACCGCAGCCTGGAATCCAAAACTGTCTTTCCCACGTCTGTGCTGTGTTACTGGGTCAGCTTTGCCTCCTCATACAGCACCCCAGCCAGCATGGTGAATGACTCAGGTCCTCTGTCACTGTTGCTGGCTTTCACACACATTCTCTCTCATACAGTCATGCTCACACAAAACACCACACTAGTGTTTTCTCTCATGTGCACATAATTCGCCCCCCCAACACGCACACACAGAGGCAGGTGTGTGCGCACACACAAATTTTTCACCTGTGACCCTTTTCCTGTGTATTCCTCATAGCCAGGTGGTGTGAAATCCAGCCTTCACTAGCCATTGATGCAGATAACAGGCCTGGTGATTATATACTCTGCTTGTCAGCAATTCTCTGTGGGTAATAGAGCAATCGTCTTATCTCAGAGAAACTGAAATCTAAAGAGCAGTGCTTGGCCACTCTAGTGTCTCTGCATATGCAACAGGGTCTCTGTCTTTCTAATGTAAAACTCTCCTTTTGCTGATTCCTGTTCGCTGAATTGCACACAGACAGTCTAATTTTCCCCTCCCTGCACAGTCATCTACATCTGTGCAGAGTGGTTGTAAGATCCATGCAATCTGCTTCACAAGCATTTTACACCTGCGTCACACTGGTGTGAATGACTCCACAAGGTGCCAGGCAGCAGGGAGCCTTTAACTCTTCTTCATTGAGTAACTGAAGGATTCAAATGAATTCTCCGCAATGGGTTGTAGATGATTTGTGCAAAGAGACTGCAAAGTCTTCTGATGAAGTGGGATTACACCCACAAAAGCTCATGTGATGAATCAGTTTTTTTAGTCTTTAAAAGTGCCACAGAACTCCTTCTTTGTTTTGGTTTTGCTGGAATAGACTAATATGGCCACCACTCTGGAACCTGCAAAGTCTTTGACCTTTTCCTGAGTGGTATGGCCTGATTTAGGATAGTGAAATTACTTAAAAATATTTTTAAGTAGTGCTCAAAAAGCATAGGGGCAATGCCAGGATTTTAGAGCCATGAAGATCAGCAATGATAGACAGATTTTCTAATCTACTCTAATCTATGCTGTGCTTGAAGAGGCTCAGTATAAAATGGATGTGGTACAGATGTGTAAAGATGGTTTTAACCTATTTCTATTATTTCCCCAATGCCGGGGTTGATGTGCACTGGACCAATTGCCAGGCACAACTCAGAGCAACCCAAAGGCTGCCCTAAATTACACCAATTGCCAAAGCCTCAAGAGGCTATCCTTGCAGCCCAGGATTGCTGGGACATAAGGGAACCCCAGCTGAACTTCTTCTGATGAGGCCAGACCTCCTGCAATAGAAGCAATGAGTGAGGAGACCAACAAAAAAACCAACAAGGAGTCATGTGGCACTTTGAGACTACAGATTTATTTTTCACATGAGCTTTCGTGGGAGAAAATCCCACTTCATAGTCTCAAAGTGCCACACGACTCCTTGTTGTTTTTTTGCTGGACTAGACTAACACGGCTATCCCTTTGGAAATTGAGGAGACCAAGCCTTTGTGGTGGCCAAACACCCAAGAATTCCTCTACATAGGGTGAATCCTCCAAAGCCTGGCCTGCCAGTTTATATAGGCACAGAGTATGGCAGTCGACCAAAAGATCAAGTTCCTGAGAAAGGGGATGAATGCTGGGATTGGCGTACAGACCCTGGAACTCAGTATAAAACCTTTCTAAATACAAATGTTTATATCAATGCCTTTAAAACTTTTATCATCTGTTTTTTTTTCATTTCAGATAAAAACATGTGGATTTTTTAATAGAATGACCCTTTTGAACTTGTATATTTCTTCCCCTCACCCCAATGGCTGAATCCTAAACAGATTTCCTTCCATTATCCAAAAGCACAATTCAACTCAGCAGCTTCCGAGTATATTGGAATAAAGCATTTTAATTGTGGGGCCATAAAAAAGCAGAGAATAATAGAGTATAAAGAGTTATACAATATAATTAAGGCAGTAAATGCCAATAGAAAAATTGTTGGTCAAGGGTAATACAAGGAAGTCTTTCTATAAATTAACTGCACCCAAGTCTATATGCAACATTGCTGATCTAGCAGGGAGCAAAGTACATCATGTTCCTGAGAAATAATAGCAAAGACGGAAAGGAAAATTAAAATGAAGACAGTATAGCAAGGAACAAAAGCGATCCTCCCAACCTGCAGCCTCATTTCCTCTTGCATGCACTAGCTGCCTTATAATTCTCACATATCCTTTCCTTGGACTTCCCTGTCCCATGTTCAGATACCAAAGTGCTGGGCAGAGCTGTCTCCAGGATAGGGTGAATCAGGGCAACTGCCCTGGGCCTCATGCTTTGGTGGGCCCCGCAGCAGACCAGGCTGGTGCAGCCTCACTCCTGGCTGAGGGTGGGAACCAGGCAGCCCACACAGTGTAGTTTGCCCTAAGGCCCCAAAACTAGATAGATAGGTAGATAGATAGATTTCACTTCCAATCCCCATCACCCGGTTCCTCTGAGTGCCACAGTGAGTCCAAAACCCAGGACTTCTCGGTCACACAGCTCTGCCCACATGCTACATATGGTCCTCTGTATTTTCCGATTTCCCTCAATTCCAGTGACTAGTCTCCCTCATCTCCTGAGCACTCTGTGAGCAAAGGCTGCTGTAATTTGATACAACAGGCAGTCTGTGGCACGACCAGGTCAGCTGTGTTATTGTAGTGGAAGTTGATTTCCCAGCTTTTACCTCTTCCCTGCTCTTCTGTTAAACCAATTTGTATTATCGCTGGTTGGCTCTTGGGCACCTGTAATGATACAAATGCTCTTTGGATGCTTCAGAGACACTTCAGCATTCAGCAGTGAGGGGGGGCTAATGCACCGTCTACTGCCGTGCACTGATCTGCACCATTTGTTGTGTTAAGCTGGATGCATCCTCCGGATTTGCACCAGCTGGTGGACTCTTCCTCCCAGGCACACTTTGATGTCCCAGAACTTGCTGTAGCTTTAAAGTGACAGGATAGCAAGAGAGTTTGTTTAGTTCCTGGATGATTTCTCAGCATTGAACAGACTCATAGACTTTAAGGCCAGAAGACACCATCATAAATTGTTCCCTCAGTGCAAAATCTCACTTTGTTCCCCCATTTCTTCACCTCCACTTGCAGTCTTGTCCTAGTTTGACATCACCAACAATGCTACCAGCATTCTGGCCCTGGCTCCATCAACTTTCCTTGTCTGACTCCCCAGTTGACCTCAGGACTGGGAAGAGGTGGAAAGGTGTCTGACAGCTTCTCATCCACTCTTTCTCCTGCACTGTGTTCAGCTGAGCCAGGCCAGGCGTCTGGCTGTATAATGCTATACACCAAATGTGTAACCCTAATGTCCCTTCTAGCCCTATCTCCAACACCATTTCCAAACTCAACAGCTCTTGGATGGGGGAACATGACCATGGAAAGGTCCCTTGAACCTGCAGTGGCATTTGGGCAGCACTGTCCCAGATCCCAGACTTCCCACTGAGAGCAACCCTCACAAAGCAGTCTGGCCCATTGAACCTGTACCATGTGACTGTGTACATCACCCGTTATCCTCCCTCAGGACCCGCTACATGGTGGATGTGTCATCTAGCAAGAATGTGGGCATCTGTTTTTGAGGAAAGCTTTGCTTTCTCTTACTTAAAAGGAGAAAAGTTCTTTGCTTTATCTTCATTGATCCACTGCCCTCTATTTCCTTCCTCCCTGGATCTGATTTTAATAAGCTAGTGGTTAGATTTCCAAGTGTGCTCCACGTGTTCTTGAAAACCTGGCCATGAGTGTCACAGTGAAGGCTGCTGCCATCCAACAGCAACAATGTTGTGCTCCAACAACCCCTGTGGACCAAGTTCAAACCAGACGCCTGTAAGGGAAAAGGCTCTGTATCTCTTTGCAATCCCCCTGAGTCATCTATTTCTTCCCATCTCCTACACAGTCTCTCAGCACTAAATTGGATCCAAAGCAAAGGAACCACTGAAAGGAGGCAGAGCCTTGGATTTTGTGAAGGGAAATCAAGGGGAAAGAATGAGAAAAGTAAACAGAGCAAATGGCCTCTTCTGTGCATTCAGCTGCCTGTCTTCAGAGAGAGGCTGTGCTCTAAATAATCTCCAGGAAATACAAACCGACTGTAAGAAATTAAAGAAAATGCCTAGAGTTCTGCACATTCAGAGAGAGAGTGTGACAGACACGAGAGGGACGAGTGTGCGCAACTCTTCCGATATGGGGAGATAAAGGAAGAGAAGCTGCTTAAATGGAAATGCACATTAACACCCCCCTCCTCTTCCAACCCCTGCTCATCCACTTCAGAGACTTTGAAGATAGAAGGGAAAATTGCATCAAAGCACTGAATAATTTCATTAAATCTGAACCTCTGAGGAGAGGACGAGCACTAAAAACAAGAAATGAAGATGCTGCCAGGAGTCTTTCAAGTTGGTGAGGATGGTAAAGCTGTGCCAATCATCTGCTCCTCCATCAGGAGACGGGTGAACAGAGCAGCACAATAATTCTGGGCTGTGTTTCCCACCTGTCCTGGCATGGAGGGTGTGACTTACAGCCCAGAGATCTCAATAGCCTGTACAAGGAGTTTGGATGATGCAAGTGTGGTCATTCCCCCTTTGCTGGTACGTTTCAAGGTGGAACCAGTGAGTCTAAGGAGCAGGTGACTGGGGTCTGCAGAGCTAAGCTGAAAATATCCCATAAGGAGCCACTCACATTTATTTTGGGACTTATGCCCAAACCTAGAGGACAACAGTGAACAGGAGAAATCATGGCCTCAGTCCCCACAGTCTAAACCTTTTCAGCCCTTCCCAAAACTTCCTGTTGGAGTTAAAGTTCAACTTGAGTTTGGGGGAGTGGATGGCTTTGTCTGACACACGGATTTCCCTGCTTCCATAGCAACAAGGAGAACACATGATGAGAATGTGGACCATCCCTGAGCTGACCTCTTAAGCCCACTCATCGGAGAGGGTTGGGCATCCCATTCTGCCTCTCATCTGCTCTTCATACAGCCTGACTTTCACTCAAACTGCAATTAGTGCTGCTAGCTCTGGAGGAGCCCATTTCAATCCCTGAGGTCTGCCACGATGACAGCTGTCCCATTCCCAAGGACAATGACAAATGGCAGAAGAAAGGGAAAGAGTAAGTGAGAATTTGGAATTTAAAAAAAACCCCAAACTCCCCCTGAGCAATGACTCACCAGTGCCCTTGTCTAGCACCTCCAATTGGCCCACAATGACTTTGGAGGAAAGTAACCCATTGCTCAATACATGGGCACTAGGCCTTCTGTCCACCACTGGAAGAGGGCACTGGAGTTCAGCCATTGCCCTCAGTGCTCCAAAAGTTTACTCATTTGCTTTTGCAATAGCTCAACAGCAGACTGGGTTAAGCTTGAGGGCTTGGGCTATGCCCTGGATAACTGAGAAGGGTGGCTGAATGGTAAAAACCATTTATGGCAGTCAGCCATGAAATATTTGTGCAATGCAGTTGTCCCACTTCAGTCTGAACTTGCCTCCAAACACCTGCCTGCAACATGCTTCCATGGGCACCAGCTGTAAC
The DNA here is from genome assembly GCA_007922195.1 of Podocnemis expansa. Lineage (NCBI taxonomy): Eukaryota > Metazoa > Chordata > Testudines > Podocnemididae > Podocnemis > Podocnemis expansa. The sequence goes on along the minus strand of ML681963.1, from coordinate 129,504 downwards.
CAGTTAATCCCACTGTGCGTGCGCACCCCTGGCAGACACCTGAGATATGGGACATCACTTTGCAGTGCAGCAAGCCCAATAATAGTGTGTTTTCGAACTTTGATAATGGACAACTTCTGCATTTGAAAACCACTAAAAACAAATTAAGTTTTGTAGGGCAAGTTTGCCCAGCAGTTCCAGCCTCCATCTGTTGATGCTTGTGCATTCTCTCTATGCAAGACATCTCTGGGAAAACTGCTCATAGGCACAGCAAATAGAGAATGCCCCCTCTCCCTGATTGCTGACTCTGGCACCATATCCATATACATAGAGCAATAAGCCACAAACTTTTGGGAACAGACTTAAAACAAAGAGACTAGCAGATGAAATACTTTTTATTATCAAAGAGACAGCTTAATTCCACTGAGCTTCTGCTTCCATGTTTGTTCCTGCCTGATCTAAGAACTGTTTGTTTCTCTTCCCTCTGATGAGTTTAGTGAAAACAGTTTCTCTCAAATGAATGTGTCTCAGGAAGAGGAGGTGCGGGGAGGTATCCATTAACACAGGTGGATCCTCTGCTAGTCTTTCATCTGAGACCTTTGTGTCCTTTGCTTTTAAGGAACTCTGCACTTCTGCCCGATCACAAGTGGACATCTGCACATGTTGCAGAAACAGCTTGGTGCAACTCAGCAGATCTGGCACAAGGGGCTGAGATGGACTGCCAGAGCTTAGGAACAAAAAGCTGAAAGGTGTCGGAGGGACCAAATGAGAGTTCAGGTCTTGAACAGAAGGGTGTCCTGCTCATCAGGAGTGGGGTACATGGCCACTACTTTGACATGATGGAGAAGTCTACATGTACTAAAGAGCCTTGAGCCATGCTTTTGGGAGCCTACAGCTCCTGGTAGAGTCGCCCACAGCAGCAAGGTTGAAGGCGTGGACAGACAAAGCACAGCCCAGCACAAAGAAGTCAACAGCAGAGCTGGACAAAGCCTCTCAACGGCTGCAAAGGCAGATGAAGGCTGCAGTGGAAGAGAAAAGTCTGGTCACCTTTGACTTCCTTGCCACCAGATACAGGTGCCTTTTCCACCAAGATTTGTGTGGCTGCCAGTGTGCAATGGTTCTCCAGCTCTAACCTACTCCCATGCAGGCCTTTTCCACAAGAAGAACTTGACAGTTGTGAAAGACTAGGTTAGGACAGAGCTGCAGAGGGGAGTGATCCAGAGATAGTACAACTTGCAGGTCAAAATTGAGGGGCATGATTAGAATATTTTGGGGGGTGGAAGAGGGCTGGCACAGCAAGGATGGCCACAGTTTGGGAGTGAGGAGAAAAGAAGTTGGTCCAGTGACTGCCCACACCATGCTTAAAATAGAAGCTTCCCAAATTCATTCTCCCTGAACAGGTGCTTGAAAAAAGTCTCTTGGCATGGCATAGCTTCACGTATCTGAAAGAGACACAAGAGCCCTCAGGAGATTATTATTTATCCACAGAAACACCGAGAGGCACAGCCGAGATCAAGGCCTCATTCTGTTGGATGCTGATGCTGTACACATACACAATAAGAGACATTCCCATCCCTCAAGAGCTTTTTTAGTCTGAATAGCCAATACAGACAACAAAATAGGAGGAGAAAAGTATTATTACCCCCATTTTAAAGGTGAGGAAACTGAGGCTCAGAACTGAAATGACATTTCTGGATTCCTTCTTCCTCAATGATTTTTCCACAGATTCCAAGGTCAAAAGGACCCACTGTGATCATCTTGTCTGCCCTCCTTCATAAGACAGGCCAGAGAACTCTCCCCAACATAATTCCTGGAGCAGACCTTTTACAATCGTGATTCAAAAACTGTCATTTACTGAGAATCCAACAAGACCCTTGGTAAATCACTCCAAATTGTTTTGACCACCTCAACAGAAAGTCAATTTCTGCCCATTTTCAAAATTCTCAATTTTAGGGGAAAAAAAGTCAAGAAAATGTTCTCACATCCCTTCCTCCCTGGTGTTCATTTTTCAACCAGCCCTATTTAAGGAGGATTCACTGGCTAAAATGTGGTGGCAAGCCAATCCTGACAAGGTAGAAGTGCTCCTGTAATTTAGCTGTGCTGGCAAATCACCTGTGTGAACAAGATGTCTATATAAAGCCCCTGAAGAGCTGTAGAACTAAACAGCAATCTCTTTATAGCAGACAGACTTGGCTTTCTGGCATCTCTAGAAAGATCGCATAGTGAGTATTTATTAATAACCATCATCTAATTTCCTTAGACCACTCACATTAGCGTTGATGGGACGTCACGGAGTTGTGTTGGTATTGCTGCAATGTGCTATGTCAACACAGCTGGGACTTTTATGAGATGTAAATAGCATCAACGTTAATCTTGTATTACGGAAGAGAACAAATAGGCCAAGTTGTAATAACAAGGACATTCTGTCTTCTGGGACACAGGGCTCTGGTCTCATAAAGCACAATGGGTACAGTACACCTATTAGAAGACTGTGTCTTCTTTCTGTGGACCATAGCTAGATGCTGCACCATGGCTTGACTACTGCTACTTGCTGGATGTTTATCCTGATGGATGAATCTGGGCTTATATTCTGAAGATCCTAGAAGCCCTTGCTGAAAACAGACCACAGGGATCTAGACAAGTTACTTAGTTCCTGTGCTCATTACAACTTAGCAGGACAAGTACAGACAGGTGTTTCTGCTCCACATGATGCAAGAGAGAGCCAGGCATGTGAGCTTCATCCATCTTTTACATCTTTGCTCCTCAGGGTTTGAAAACATCTCCAGTGTCAAGCCAACATCTCCTTGAAGCTTCTTTGTTCTTGGTCTGCTGTCTCTCTGCCCCTTGATGTCAAGGCTTCTCCTGCATAGTTCAACCCCTTTGGACTGTGCTCATGTGATGTCCATTTCCCACTGCTCCTCTCTCCCATCCTATCTTGGCCACTGGTGTGTCTGGTTCCATGGTGGTGTCTTCAGTTTCCATGGAAATAGAGAGGATCTCCCAGTGATAGAGCTGGATTCACAACACCCAATCCAATTGCTATGTGTGTTGTGACCCAGCGGTATTAGACTTCTACTCTACTGGAGATATAAAGTCTTCCAAAGCACAGTCAGTAAGCAATATGGCAACACAGAGATATGGATTTTGCTCTCCAGAGGAGATGAGTACAGCATCTGGACCAAAATGGAAGTGGTCACAGCTACTTTGTACAATGAGGGAGTTCACTTCTGTGCAGATGCTGCATCTAGAATACAGACACTAATTCAGAGAACTGCAGCAAACTACTACAGAGAGGCACTATGGCCCTGGACCTGCAAAGCAGTTACCCACACATGCTTAACTCTACAGAAATTAATCATTCTGCTGACATCGGTGACTCATGTGCTTCGAGGTAAGCACATGCTAAAGCGCATTCTTTATTTAGCGTTTAGATGAGCAGTGACTTTGATCCTTTGAGACAAAAGGTTTTCTCTCTCCCCCCCCATTGTTGTAGTTGGAAAATTGAAAATTGCTGATACGTTCTAGTCGGTGGGTAGGATCCTGGGGACTCACCAGTGTCAGTCAGGGGTAATTCCACTGAAGCCATGGGAGTTTACACTGTTGTAATATGGTGTATTGGTCCATGGGATCAAGAGCACGTTCCTTAATGGGGATTTTAAAAGTGGGACAGATTTGGAGCCTAATCTAAGTGACTTGCCAGGTCTGATGAAGTGGAATTTTCTCCCATGAAAGCTCATGTGATAAATAAATTTGTTAGTCTTTAAGTGCCACAGGACTCCTTGCTTATTTCAATGAAAAATAAGGGAGGATTGGACTTAGCAAACCACAACTGGAATGGTTCGGAAATGGGACCTGTTTGATTGGAAGCTGCAAAGTGAACAGTTGGGGAAATAAATTCATTTAATTTGGTTTGCCCCCTCGCTACACAATACACCAGGGTATGATAAAAGGAAATGCTGGCTTACATCTGGTTGCAATGCCATGTTCACTTTCCTTTCCTGCTTCTCTATCCGAAAAGGATTGCAGAGTCTGGGAAAGGAATAGACTTATTCCTCTCTCTCTCCAGTACGCCAGTATGAATCTCCTCACATGTGAGGAAGAAACAAAAGGAATCATATGGATCCCAGAGGGAAACTCTTTCAATAAGGTGATGATTAGTTATATACAGCAGCAGTGAGAGGCCCACTTGGTATCAAGGCCCCATTCTGTTTGGGGTTACACACACACGTAGTAAGAGACAGTCCCTGACCCCCAACAGCTTTCAGACTGAATAGACAAGATAGATGACAAACAGGAGGAAGAAGTATTATTACCCCATTTTAAAGGTGAAAAAACTAAGGCACAGAGCTTAAACGACTCATCCAAGGCCACACAGGAAGTCTGCAGCAGACCACAGAATTGGACCCAGCTTTCCAGGGTGCTAATCTAGCATCTTAACCACTAGACCAACTTTCTGCTCTTTCCTGTTGCCTTTATATCTGTTGCATTCACAGCACGGTCCCTACAGCTTCACTCAGGTGTCCTTAAAATACTGAGGGCTTGGCTTGTGGGAACTACACATCCCAATAGGCTCTGCTCCATCCGGATGACTACTTTCTTCCTCAATGACTCCTGGTGGCATGGGGGTTTTTACCAAAGTCTTGTGTTTCATGGTCAGTTGAACTACACCTCTCAGATCATCCCCATTTGGATGCAGGGACTGCTTCCAAATATACAGCAAGGTACCAAAGTGACCCTTGCAGGAAATTTAGTAATTTCTTTAGGTGGTCATGAGTAGCTTAGTCCAGGAAGGTCTCTTTCTACTCTGGAACACCAGCAGATTCCACCTCGGCTAGCCCATGTGCACCAGGGATGGCAAAGAGCTGTTGACAGTGAAGGACAGTGATGACGCAAGTACAAATGGACATAAATAAATTTGCACTGGACATTAGAAAGAGGTTGCTAACCATGGAGAAATGGGGTTCTGGAAAAGCCTCCCAATGGGAGTTTTGGTAAAATAATTAGTTTTCAGAGAGAGCTTGAGAAATTGATGAGTGGAATTGAATGACAGCATTGCTTGGAGTGGGGGCAGGGTCCCTTCTGGTTTATATCTGATATTCCTAAAATCTCATGCTTCAAGGCTCCAGCTGGTCACCTGCATAGGTCAGGAAAAGATATCCCCCCAACCACCCAATTTTTTCCCCTCTTTGGTCTCCTTCCTCTGCAGTATCAACAATGGACACAGTTTCAGATGGGACATTAGATGGAGTGGGGAAGGTGCTGAGGTGGCACCAAGTATTCTCTCTCTCAAGTGCTTGGCCAGCTGCTTCTGGCTCACATGCTCAGGGTCTAACTGATCACCAGAGGTGGGATCAGATAGCAGTTTTCCCCAGGATCATATTGGCAATGAGCTTGCAGGTTTTTCACTTTCCTTTGCAGCATGTGTGGTGAGGGTTATTTGACAGGATCATCTGAATATATGTCACTTGATTAACTGCCTTCCATTGCAAGAGCTCTGCTCACAAATTCACCTGGAACCCCCTTACTCTTTGTCAATGACACATAATAGTCTAGTTTCCAATGGGCTGTAATAACTTCAGCTAACTTCAGCTGCTGGATTTAGAGAATGGGTGCTGAGCGCTGTTGGTGACCAGTGCTATCCACTAGGTCAGATCTGATGATCTAGCAGCCCCTTCTAGATTTACCTTCTGTGACTTTATGTATCCAGCTAAGAGACATACAGAGAGGAGAACGATCCAACAGGAAAACAGAATGAAAAGAGATTGAGCCAACACACCAATTACCAGTATCTAGGTCACAGAAAGCTTCTTGCTGCCAAGCCAAGGGAAGGAAGAGAACAAATAGGGTTAAGTGACATTTGACATGTGTACATGGCAAGAAATAAAAAATCCATTACATAAAATCCATTGCTATCCAGGACAGGGCCACTAACAGATAAATGGGGGAAACTGCAGGAAGGTGCATGGTGACCTAGAGTTATTTCAAAGTTATTATCTGGGATAACTGTAGTTACATACAAGAACAGAGAAGGTCAAACTGTCCTGTCTTGCTTTTCAACTCTGCTGCAAGTGGTGCTTAAACACATCTGTCTGTCTGTTGAAGAGAGTTGGGAATTGGATAGAAAATACATTCCCAAAATGCAGCCCCAGAGATAAGAATGGAGAACATGATTCAGCAGCAGAGCTGGTTGGGAATTTTTCAGTAGACTGTTTTCTTGTTGAAAAATATCATTTCATCAAATTTGAAACTGTTCATAGGAAAGGGCCAATTTAGATGAATGTCTGGATTCAAAACCAATGTTGAAAAATATTAAATTCTCAAAATGCTCCATTTCAATGATTGTTAAATGGAAAATTCTGTTTTCCTGGTTTAAAGCCACTCTTTTGTTCCAAACTTCAGCTTATTATAATTAAAACAATGAACTATGGTCGATATCAAAATGAAACCTGAGATGTTTGATAATGAAACATTTCAGTTGATTCAAACTGATTTGTTTTTTCAGTTTCCTGGTTGGCAACACATTTTGAAATTCTGAGTTTCTTCGCATCCTGACTGAGGATGAGAAAAGGTTTTCAAAATCTTGAATATTTTCCTGGGACAAAAGAACCACTTCCCAACTGTCACCTTGCAGCAGGTAAATCAGATGGGCTTGTTCATCAAGAGATAAGGATCAATTTAACCCTACATAACAGCACTGTGCTTTCCTCAAGTTATTATTTTTACATGTATTTAGCAGAGATGGGGAGGGCTCCATGGTGCCAAGTGCTGTACATACACTTTATAAGAGACAGACTCTGTCTTAGAGAGCTTATGGTCTGAACAGACAACAGTGGGAGGAAAAGATAATTCCAAGAAAATCTTGGAACTCCCAAGGGCAGTTGTGTATCCATCTCTTGATGTCTTCAAAGCAAGACTGGGTGTATTTCTAGCAAATACACTTTACCCAAACCTAAGTTACTGGGCTCAATTCAGATGAAATTTAATGGCCTGTGCTATGCAGAAGTCAGACTAGATGCCATAATGTTCCTTTTTGGCCTTTGATGCTATGGGTCTATCATCCCCATTTATATAAATGGGAACTGAGGCACAGACAGAAGCAATGATGCGTCCAAGGTCAGACAAGGGCTGTGGTGGAGGCAGGAATTGAATCTTGATCTCCAGAGACCCAGCCCGGTACCTTAGATGCACACAACCCTTCCCTTCAGTTCGTTGGGAACAGGGATCCAATAAGTTCAACCCTTCTTGCCATCCACAGACATCTCATAGTTCACGTTACTCAAACTGCAGAAATGCTAGCTTTTAGGACCACACCAGGATGCTGTGTTATTAGCCATGGCTACCTGTCCCTTATTCTCCTGTGCACTGGGGCTCTCCATGCCATCTCACTTAAGTCTTTGTCAGACGGTCACCTTCCCCTCTGTTGCCATCTTGGTGCTCTCACCCTGCCTTGCTCTCTTGGCCATTGTTATTTACAGACCTGCCTGCATTGACTGTCTCCCACAGTCCCAGGCTAATGGCGCTCAGACTGCATCTTGTTCTGCTTGCCCCATCCAACTGCACACATGCCCATCAGACAGCTGCTCTGCACATGCAGGCATGGCCAGGTCTCTCTGCAGAATCCCTGCCTTTGGAGACTGCTCCATAGCTACCGTGAGCCCCCATTTGCTCCTTCTTGCCCTGGATGAACTGAGCCATTCCTCTGATCCCTGGTATGTCAGAGGAGTGGATTGATGTACCTGATTCATGGCTCTGCTCCCAGGAAGATGGGTCTCTGGTAAAACTGGCCCATTGTGTCCACCTATCAGTTGCCTTTTATAGGCAGGATCAGAGATCTGGGCCTTTTCCCATCCCCCCGGCCTCCTTAAAATGCTCTATATGGTCCAAATCACACAGGACCAAATCTAAACAGAAGTGAATGGAAAAACTCAGTGTGCTTTGGACCAGAGCTTCAGATGAAGGGATCATTGTAAACCAGGACCCAGACTTAAGCAGCGCTCAGGCTTCTACACATAGAATCCTCTCCCCATACACTTTTTTCCCCTGATAGCTCCCATCCTCCTTGTTCACCAGCATCCTCTGACTCGCTGGGGTATGGCTTAGCCCACATGATGATGCTTTTGCCCCCATACCAGAATCCTGTGACAGATGGAGCTCAGCCAGAAAAACATACCATACATCATCGCATATAAGCCGAGAATTTTGTGCCTGAAAATTGGCTTCAAAACAGGCTCTCAGCTTATACTCGAGAGAATATGGTAGACAGCCCCAGCCAGCAGTTTCCCTGACCATGCGGCAGGCCGGAGCCCCAGTGTTGCCGGGCGGCCTTCTTGGGCAGTTGGTGGGGGCTGGGGCTGGAGTAAGGAAGGGACCCCGGCGTCTGGAGCGGCCAAGTAAAGGGGCCCTGGGGGGGGGGGGTCGGCCTGGACATTGATTCAGGGAGGCCAGGGAAGCGGTGGCAGGGACCAGAGGTTGGGGAGGGGTCGGGGAGTTGGGGAAAGAGATGGGATGGCCGGGAGGGTTTTTGGGGGGGGGGGTGTTCAGGGAGGCCAGGGAAGGGGCAGCAGGGCTCAGACATTTGCAGGGGGGTCAGGGAGTCCAGGGAAAGCAGCAGGAGGACCCAGGGTTTTGGGGGAGCTCAGGGAAGCAGCGACAGGGACCAGGGATTTGGTGGGGGGGCCTGGCAGACTGGGAAAAGCGGCAGCAGGGGTTGGAGGGTGATGGGAAAAGGGTGTTGGGGAACAGGGAAGCAACAACAGGGCACTGAGAAGGGAGTAGGGGGGCAGCGGGGAAGAGCCAGGGGGCAGCAGTGGGGAAGGGGCAGAGCAGGAGGAGCAGCATTGAGGGAAGTGGCAGAGCAGGGGGCAGCAGGTAGCAGTGAGGGAAGGGTGGAGTAGGGGGTGGCAGTGAGGAGGGGGCAGTAGGAGGAGCAGAGAGCAGCAGTGAGAAAGGGGCAGAGCAGGAGGCAGCAGGAGGAGCAGGGGGCAACAGCAGGAAGCTGAAGTGAGCAGGGGGACAGCGGTGAGAAAAGGGCGGTGCAGGGGGCAGCAGGAGGAAACTGAGAAGTGAGCAGGGGGGTAGCAGTGAGGAAAGGGCAGA
>ML681963.1:105943-120419 GCA_007922195.1 Podocnemis expansa | reverse complement strand
GGAAACTGAGAAGTGAGCAGGGGGGTAGCAGTGAGGAAAGGGCAGAGCAGGGGGCAGCAGGAGGAGCAGCAGGGCAGCAGTGGGGAAGGGGCAGAGCAGGGGGCAGCAGGAGCAGCAGGGGCAGCAGCAGGAAACTGAGAAGTGAGCAGGGGGTAGCAGTGAGGAAAGGGCAGAGCAGGGGGCAGCAGGGGTGATGGAAGTTAGGAAAGGGCAGAGCAGGTGGGAGCAGGGGGGCAACAGTGAGGAAAGGGCGGTGCAGGGGGCAGCAGCAGGAAACTGAAAAGTGAGCAGGGTTGTAGCAGTGAGGAAAGGGCAGAGCAGGGGGCAGCAGGGGTGACGGCAGTGAGGAAAAGGCAGAGCAGGAGGGCAGGAGTGAGGAATGGACAGCAGGGGGGCAAGGAAAAAGCAGCAGCAGAAATTTTGGGGTAGGGAAGCTGTCAGAAACTCCAGAGGAAGCCAGCAGCAGTGGGTGGGGGGTTAGGGGCCAAGGCCAAAAGGGGACCTCGGCTTATACCTGGGTCACCAATTTTAGCTTCTTTTTTAGTCTCAGAATTGGGGGGTCGGCTTGTGCCCGGATCAGCTTATACCCAAGCGTATACAGTACCTTTCTCTTTACACAAGCACCAGTGACAGAAGGGCTAGAGACATAGGAAACCTTTTGCACTGCCCTCTTTTATTTTTAAATGGGCAAAGTGAAGTTCCATTCCTCCCTCCCCACACAAATACACACAGACCTCCAAACATTAGAGACTGCAAGGTGAGTGTCAGAACCCATGCAAAGGGCCCCACCCTTAATCCAGTTTGAATCTGAGTGATGAACATACCCAGCTCCATTGGGGTATTTCTTTTATACAATGTACCCTTGGTCATGTTTGAAACTAGGATCCTTAGCTACAAAAACACAGAGATTCATTGCTTGTGCATAAGACAAAGCAGGCTGTTACGACTGCTTGAATCAGCCACCTGGGGAGACACAATCACCTGCCCATGCAACAGGCCAGTACAAAGGAGATGCCCCCCACCCTCTTGCATCTTCAAGCACATTGAAGAGAATTTCACAGCCCTTGTGCCGGCCTTCAGGTCCCAGGTGCATTTGGCCCTAAACCAACACATCCCCTACACATTATTTTAAAGATAAGAACTGGATGGCTGACATCTCACTGAAGCACTGCTGAATTTTTCAAACCCTGGCAGTTCCACGCAGAGTGGCACAAACACCTGGAACAAAGGGTCCCCAGCCTGCTTCACCCACAATGGATCCCTCACCCCACTGCTTCCACGCTTAAGTCTTACAGGATTTGTGGATTTGTTATCACACCCCTGTCAGATCTTGGATTTTAACTGTCTCCCTATGGATTCAAGAATTTGGCAGAGCATTTCACAGGCCAGGTGGAGATAAGCCTGAGCCGCAATGCACAGGGATGGCGGTAGGTGAATGCAAATATTTGTCAACAGTTTCATGCAGGGCTGTGGGAAAGCTCTTCTGATCCTCAACCTTCTGCTTACCCAGCCACAACCAAGTAAAATTAACATTAGCCAGTAACTGATGCTCCAGTTCAAACACTGCACACTCAAGAAACTGCAGGTGGTAACTGCTTTGATTCACTGAGGCAGGTGTTCTGCATTTGTACAGCAGAAAGGGGAACCTTGGTCCGTGGCTGGGGCTCCAGGACCTATTGCAATAGAAATAAAATAATGCATGCTGATGATCATGGTCATGGATCAGTGACAGACACACACACTTCTGCAAGTGTCTTCCAAAAAGATGCTCTTGTGTGAGTTGAAATCTGGGATGTGACTCCGCAGGCTGTCACAGTCATGTATGTCAGCCACATAATTAAACAGACATCCTGGAGTTGTATGTCTTGTTTTTCCATGGGTCTGTAATCAGTCCTGCCATAAACATGGTACAGATCATCTCAGCATCATACTGGCCTTTTCAAATGAAATTATTAATGAACCCAAGTAACAAACACAACACAATTCAGGTCATTGTTAGTTTCCCTTCTTCCATGATGTGGCTCAGAACTTTAGGATGGAATGCTGGCTTAGCGGTGGGTGAAATATGCTATTATTATTACTTACTGACATTAAAAGAGCACCTACGGACCCTAAGGGAGATCAGCAGCCAATTGTGTTACCGTGGTTCCTGCCTTGAAGAGCTTATGATCTAAATAGACAAGACAGACAAGTTCCAGAGGGGAACCCACATTAATCTATTTCAGCAAAACAGAAAAGGAGTCCGATGGCACTTTTAAAGACGAACAGATTTATTTACGGCATGAATAAGACAGAGAAAGAGTGAGGGGGCAACTGAGGCACAGAAAAGCAAGTGATTTGCCCAAGGTTAGGGGCAAAGCCAGGTCTCCAGAGTCCCAGCTCACTGCACTGCTCAAGAGACTTTGTGGGCTTTCTGCTAACCACCACCATGACACCAGCACTGCTACCAAACCTGTTTTGAGGTAAGAAATGATAAAAAGCAAGGAGACACCTGGCAAAAGGAGAGAAGAAAATAGCAGTGAAGGAGTAAAATCATGATAAAGAGAAGGTGATAATACTGATGGGAAAAGAGGAAGAGAAAGATGGAACCACTCAAGATGAGAAAGGAGAGACAAAAAGAGGCTGCTCCCCTCATTTGGCTGTGATGTTCAGTGCCTAGTCTGGATGGGGGTGGGGAGGAGACATCTGAGATGTACAGCAGCACCCCCCACACACACACGATGAAGGCTGGCCTGTAGAGCAGTGGTTCCCAACCAGTGCGCCACGAGCATCCCTGAGAGCTGGAGTTAAAGTTCCCTCCCTGCTCAGCCCAGTCGCATGAGCTGTGCAGAGCTAGGAAAAGGCAGGGGTTAAAGTAAGGGGGAAGGCACCGGACCACAGTTCAGGGGCCCCCTATTTTTAGGCAGGCAGCATTCTGGCTCCCCTAAAAATAGAGGAAGGCCCCAGAACGGGGAGTTCCAGGGGTCCCCCTAAAAACTGCAGGAGCAGCCAGAAGACAGCGTTCCAGTGGCTGCACCTTAAACCCTGCTCCACCTACAGGCCAGCCACCAGAGAGCCGCGGGAGGCCAGGAGTCTGTGAATCTCCCCCCCAGCAGGGCGGAGCAGTTCGTGTCAGCCAGCCTGCAAACAGGCCAGGGGAGGGCTGCTGGGGGTTGTGTGGGGCAGGTGTGTGTGTGTAGCAGAGGTGGGTGGGAGTCAATGTGTACCAGAGGGTGTGTAGCTGGGGTTGTGGAGTGGCTGTGTATGTGGGGGTGTAGTTGGGAGCTGGAGGCCTAATTCTGGCCTCTGCAGTGATGGGAGGGTCCATCACCGGCAGCAGGGAGCTGGGGGAGGGGAGGACAGGACCCACTGGGGCAGGACGGAGCAGCAGTGGGGTGAGGATTTGCCCCAGCTGGCAGGGAGCCACTGTGGAGCAGGGGGACGTGGGTGCTCCACCATGCTCCCCTGCCCGACCTTCCCGCTCCCCAGGTTCTCCTCTGCCCCCCACAAAGCCACTGTTCTTCTCCCTTCCTCTCTCCTCTCTTGCCACCCTTGTGCTGTTCCCCACGTGGCTGCCCTTGGCCTCTTTTGCCACCCCTCCCACTGCACATGACTCCTGACCTCCCGTGTTCTGCCACCCTGCTCTGCTACCCCTATTACCCCCCAGAGCAGCATTTCCGAAACATTGTGCCATGGTTCATGAATATGCATAAGTAATTTATGTTAATTTGAATATTCACAAGTTATTTAATGGTGGTGTGCCTCAAAAAAATTGAAGGTATCAAGGTGTGCCACACCATAGAAAAGGTTGGGAACCACTGCTGTAGAGGACACTGTTAGAGGATCTGAGTTCAAGTCTTTACTCTCCCACAGATTTCCTGTTTGATTTAGGGCAAGACATGCAGTTTCTGTGCCTCAGTTCCCCATCTGTACAAGGGGTAGATTAGCCCTGCTGTGCCTCACAGGGGTATTGTGAAGATAAATCCATCAAAGATTGTGAGGCACTCAGTTAGAGTGACCAGACAGCATATGTGAAAAAATAAGGACATGGGAGGGGGGAAATTGGCACCTATGTAAGAAAAGTTCCAGAGAGGTAGACTAACAGGTTTGTCTCTCACATGAGGTTTTGTGGGCACAATCCCATGAGATTTCTTGCATCTGACAAAGTGGAATTACACCCATGAAAGCTCATGCAATAAATAAATTTTTTAGCCTTTAGAAGTGCTCCAGGACTCCTTGTTTGTTTTACTACAAGAAAAAGCTTCTAGTATAAGAACCATTCCTATAAAATCAGGACATCTGGTCACTCTCCACTCAGTTGCTATGGAAACTTGGGTCAGATAATTACTTAAGAGAGAACATGCCCTTTCAACCTATTCCTACTGTAAAGGGCTGGCTAAAGGAGATTTAGACAGGATCTCTAATCTTGCTGTGGGCACCACCACTGACAGAGGGTTAGGCTCAGGGTTAAAGTAGCAGCAACCTTATTAAATTGATCCATGCTGGCTGGACATCTGCGCAGCACTCAGTCAGGATGGTAAAAGGTTCAGTGGAAAACAGGACATGGAGCATCCAGGAATGTTCTCAAGTGGGCTTATTGCAGTATGCTGGATAAGAACTCGTGAGGGGGTTTACAGAAAGTGACTGATCGTTTGCACCAAACTAACATGCAAAGACCAACAGCTGAGATCAGGGCACCCACTGTGCTAGGCACTGTATATACACACAGCAAGAGAAGCTCTTCAGGGGAGCAAGTCTATGGTGCACTGTAGACAAACAAGACAGACAAAGAGCGTGAGGGGAAACTAAGGCATGGAGCAAAGAAATGACCTGTCTAGTTACCCAGCAGCTCAACAATAGCACTGGGAATAGAATCCAGGTCTCCAGCTCTCAGTCCAGGGTCGTCTACGAGACTTCACTGCCCACTTCTTCGTGCATTGAAGGCCTCGTTGTCATATCTCATCTAACACACAGCAACAGACAGCATTGCCAGCAGCACAGGGCCCCCTATGCCCATGTTGGGAAACTGGCTTGGTTTTGACTTATCAGAAAGAGGGGCACCTACTGATTCCCCAACCACACTTCCAGCAAAATGTAGACCCATCTCCTGCACCACACTAGGTTCCATTCTCAGAGGGGAGAGAGCTCCTGATCTGCAAGTGCTGAGCTACAGTCTCACATTTTTAGATTAATAGATCTAGATCCAATTGGACCTTCTGCATAGCCCAGGCCACACAACCTCACCTATTAATTTCTACATTGATTCCATAACCTCTCTGAGCCAGAGCAAAGCGGTATTTTCTCCCACAAAAGCTCATGCAATAAATAAATTTGTTAATTTTTAAGTACCACAGGGCTCCTTGTTTGTTCTTCTCTATAGGTGTCCAGTCTCTAATAGTTTCATTCGATGATGAATCCACCACCATCCCCAGAAAAGTTTTCCCCATTATTAATCACCTTCACAGTTAAAAAATGTACCTTATTTGTAGCCCAAATGTGTCTAATATCTTTTGCCTTTTGTCTGCTAGATTAAAAAGCCATCTATTATCAGAAATCTCTTCCCTACAAAGGTGTTTGAAGACAGATCAAATAATCTCCTTGCCTTCTCTTGGATAAACTAAACCAACTGAGCGTCTTTAATCTCTCACTGTAAGCTCCAGGTAAGCAATCTAGAAGAAGGGGCTTCCCAGAGAAGAAGTGGATGGGATCTCATGAACAGGAAGAGAAATGCAGAATAAGACAAGACTAACTTTAAGCCTAGAAACACTCAATACCATGTGCACTCTTTCTACTTCTACTTTGTTAGAATCTCCCGTTATGAGATTTTAATTTTTATAGCCATGCATGCTTGCTTGCACTACCAAAAGAATAATTTAATTAGCAGGGAGAAACACAATTAATTTTAATTGTTTGTGATAATTCATTGTTTAATGTGATATTAATAATTATAAAAATCCTAATGCTCAGTAACTGTCCTATAATGTGATAATTAAACACTCATATAGGCGGCACTTAATTTAAAGTACTTTGAAATTGCTCCTTATCTACAGAGCCAAAATGAGTGACCCAGGGAGACACGAGTACCTACATGAGCATATGTGCCCCCCTGTGGTCTCAGGAAGCATCTTTAATTATCCTGTGCAGAAGATCTGAACCAAAGTCTTGTCTACACAGGGGTACTCAGAGAAGTCTATCTGAATTAAATAAAGGCATAAATTTAAAGTGGATTAGTTAAAAATCATTAAGCTCCCACGTGGACTCTCTCATTTAGAATTAAAGTGGAATTAGATTAATACCAAATGGTAATGGGAATACCACAACCCCATTGTGCCAGGTGCTGTATGTACACATCCTAAAAAGCCTGCATCTACACAGGGTCAGTTAGGAAAGGCAAATCAACCAAAGGCATGAAGTCAAGGCACATAAGTTAAAGCACATTAAAATCTGTTAAGATGCTGTCATCCAGGAGTAAACCGGCCTAAGTAGTAATGCCTACCGCCAAGGATTTTACACTCTAAGAAGAGTTATAATCCCCATTCTACAGGTGGGGAACAAAGGCACAGAAAAACTGAGCAGAGGAATGACTCCCTAAGATCTGCATCCCCATTCAGTGCTATATCCACAACACCATCCTGTGGCAGAGCAGTATGAGAGAAAGCCCCCAACTCTGGAATGGTGGGTTCCATCAACTGGAAGGAGGAAGAGAGACAAATCAAACACCCAGGCAACACCACTTGCACTCCAGCTGCACTTGGAGAACTTCACACCACTCCCTTTGTTTTCTCCTTTCCTCCTTGCCAGTTTCAGAAGAGCCAGCTCCAGCCTTAATGGCAAGGCAGGGAGAACACAAAAGGCTTGCGAGCCCCAGTAGTGCTTTGTGAGCACTCCAGCAGTTGATTAGAAGACAGCATTATCTGCAGCCTCATTGAACTTTCGAAGCTTGAAAATACTCTAATTTCCATGTGCTGGGTGTTCTCCGCCACACTCATAACCATCTTAAGTACTTAAATATACAGTTTACATGAAGGAATTATACGCTGCTGGCTGCTTTTTAAAACAGGGAAAGGATCCCCTACAGAGCTGTTTGCTTTCCTCTAGTGGCACAATCTTGTGTGAAGAATTTGTCCTTTCCCTTTAATAGCACCATCTGTGCCTTGGTGGCTGTGGGCTTGTATTTTTCTTTCCCCATCTCCCCCTCTTCTTTCTTCCTCCTCCTCCATGCCTCTCTGAAGAAACTGCAAGCAGCATTTTTCCATTCTGAGTACAAAGGCGATGGGTAATCGGAGTTGAGGGCCTGGGCCAATTCAGGATTTTATCTTGCTCCCTCGCGCATGACACTGTTAAGAAGCATGGATGTCACTGCGAATACCCAGGCTGACACTGGTGGATGGGCTGGATGCTTGCAGCATTGGGGCGGCAGGGTGAAAAGGGATTCAGGAAAGCAATGCAAGCACTAAGCATTGCCCTTTGATGTGTAACTCTTCCAAAAGTTCCCCCCACCCAAGAGTTTCCTCTGGGGTAGCTGGGTCAGATTCCAGCTGTGGATGGTGAAGGAGGCTGTGGTGGAGGAGATTCAGTTCTACATTCTGCTCCTTACCCACTTGCTGTTATAACTTGCATTTCTAAAGCCCAATCACTTTAGTGTACATGCTTTACAAAATGAGAGCTGCATTGTATGCTTCTAGAGACAGAACAAGCCTCTTCTCTCCTTTCAAAGTGGTAGCTGGCACTGATCAGGTTGCAATGTCTGGTTTCCTGAAGAATCTGGTACTACATCCCATAATCACTTGGTCTAAATGGGTGCACCTCACAAAGAGGACAGCCAGACATTTGCAGATGCAAGTTCCATTGCCATCACCCTCCTATTAAGAAGGACCTGCACGGAAGTCCATGTCCTTCCCAAATCACCCAGAGCAGCCACAGAGGTGAGTAGAGAGAGGAACTTACTAGGAAAGCTGGACTAACATGCTTTGGTTCAGCAAAGCATACGGACCAAGGAGACTTTTGCTGATAATGTGGAATACCATTGTAATGAGTCCTGCTACAGCCCAGTGGTGAGTGCATGTTGCAGTTTGCCTTTTGTGCTGACCAGAGAAGTAGGATGTAAGTCACCACAGCTGTGGCGCTGGATCCTGCAACTCAAGCTGTAGCAGGTCATGCTTTTGGTGCTGAATAAATCAGGTTCTGTCCCTGCAGCATTGGCCAGTAAGGCAGCCATTACACTTTCTCAGGTTATCATCACACTTGGAACACAGGCCCTGTAGAATCAAATGCTGCCTCTTGATCAGAAGGAGTAACTTAGCTAAGCCAGAGCTGTACCCTGACTGCTTTGCCAGGCTCTAGTAATGCACAAAACTCAAATAAGGCTCAGATTTAAGAGCCAGCCAAAAGTGAGGCTCTAATTTACATGAATCTGCAGATCTACGTGGGAGCCATTGCAAAGACCAGCTGTCAGAAAATCCTAGAAGATGAGGCTTAGAAGGGACCTCAGGAGGTCTTCTAGTTCAAATCACTGCTCCAAGGAGGCCCAACCCCAACTGAACCATCCCAACCAGGGCTTTGTCAGCGGGGGCTTAAAAACTCTCAAAGGATGGAGAGTCCACCAGCTCCCTAAGCAACCCAATCCAGTGCTTCATCACTCTCCTAGCAAAAAAATTGTTCCTAATATCCAGACTAGACCTTCTCCATTGCAACTTGAGACCACTGCTCGTAGTTCTGTCATCTGTCACCACTGAAAACAGCCTAACTGGAACCCCCCTTCAGGTAGTAGAAGGCTGCTATCAAATTTCCCCTCACTGTTTTCTTTTGGAGACTAAACAAGCCCAATTCCCTCACCTTCCCTTCATAAGTCTCCTGTGAGATGACTGGCACCTGCATGACTGTCAGCCACGCTGAAAAAACATAGGAATTGCCACTGAAGAACAGGCAAGACATCATGGTATGTATTAGCACTTAGAGGCCCCTGCTACTGTTGGCCCCATTGTATGAGGTAGTTTCTACAAAAACGCAGTGGTGAGAGTCCTTGCCTTAACAAGTTTACAGTCCAGACAAAGGGTAGGAGAGGAAACAAGGGGCACAAAAAGAGGGACGGAAATACCCAAGGTCACAGCAAGGAATAAAACCAACTCCTCTAACTCCCTGTGCAGAGCCCTGGTCATATTAGACTAAACTAACCTACTCCAAGGTCAGGAAAGGTCAGAAGTTGGACATAAACATGCACCTTCATGATTATCATCATTTTGATTATAATAGTGACAAAAGGCCCTACTCATTGACCAGCATCCCAATAGCTGACGCGCTATATGGACACAGAATAAAAAGCCTGTGCATTCCCCAAAGAGCTGACCATCAAATATACAGATAACTCCTCCAACCCACAGATAACATTTCATAGGGAAATTTGCAGGCTGGGGGTGGGGGGAGGATCTACGTGTGATCAGAAACGGGCTCCTTAGAGTGTTGTTTCCACCCCACACCACCACATGACACTCACAGTTAGCTCCAGTCCAGGAGCTGTTTTCAAACTCATTAACTGCCAGCATCCAGTGTGGTACAGCCCTGTTCCCCAAGACAATCAAACCATCCTACTAGTATATTTCCTGGGCATCCTTCACCATAGGTGCCGGAACTACGGATGCTGGAAGTGCTGCCACACCCTCAGGTTTGAAGTGATTTCCATCCTATCCAAGGTTCACAGTTCAGGTCAATGGCTCTCAGCACCTCCCAATACAAAATCTATTCCAATCTCCCTGTCCTCCACTGATCCAGGGACCCAGAGGCACTCTGACAGCAATACATTAGTGGTTCAAATATTTGTAAGGCGATTTAGGAAGGAAGAGATTCCCAAGGGATTACGAAGACACCCAACTCGGCTCACTCCAATGAAGCTTAGAGAAATGTTTCAGTCAAACTGTTTTTTTCTTTTTTAAATAGAAAAAGGCCTTTGGATTCTTTTTTGTAAATTAAAAATGCTGACTCTTTTAAGACAATGTTAGGCTTCTTGCCCCACCAAAGTGTTTTGGTTTGCATTTTTAATTTGGAAAATAATCTTTCCACTTTTTAAAAAACAAGTTTCATTTTTCCTTATGGCAACCACAGCATTTTCCAAAGAACTCCAGTTCTCAGCCAACCTTTGACTTCAAAGAAATTGGTGGCAATGGAAATACAATGACCTCAGATCTTGCATCTAAAGGAGTGGCAATTGGAGCTAGTTCTTGCCTGTAGACACAGAGTTCCTGTTACCTTAAGCTTGTGTTGAAGCAGCCTTACAAAAGACACTTACTTGTAAATACAAAAAAGGAGACCGGATGGGGAAAGAAGTTGAAAAATGCTTGGTGATGCAAGGTTCTCTGTCCTGCATGAGCTACATAGATTTGAAGTTGCACAGAAGTGGCTGGCACTGACTGAGGACTGCCAGAGATGAGACTACAGGCTAATTCTGCAATATCTGCGTTTGTGAATTTCACTGGACAATCCTTTCTGCCTGCAGCCAGGCACTCTGCTGGAGAACACGTCTGCTCCAGGGAGCGGGGAACTGTTTGGGCATGTTTTTAAATGGCAGATGACAGACTGAGATCACGGGGGGGCAGACAGGGAAGCAAAGGCCTCCAGTGACAGAAACTGGCAGAGCTGTCCGTTCAAAAGAGCTGGCAGACGTAGAGATTCACAATACATCTGCACACACTCAGGAACTCATTCTCACTGCTTGTCTGTTTCTCTGACTCTGGAGCTTTATACTGTGTTCATGTGTCTGAACAAAGCATGTGAGATGGTAATTGTGTCATGGCAGTTACATACCTCCCAGAGACAAAAAGCAGACTCCTAATGAAAACAGCGCATATGTTAGCAATGCCAGGTGAAGACTGTAGTGTTTCAGCCAGGAAAGAAGGATTATCATTAATCCTTATTTTATTGTGGCAGCCCCTAGGAGCTGCAGCCATGTATCTGGACTCCCATTGTGCTAGGTGGTGTACCAAGAACAATAAATCTGGTCCGTGTCCCAAAGATCTTAAGAGTCTAAGATTAAGTTTCATTCATTGGACATTTCAAAACCACTCAGCCCTGGCCTAACCCTACTGCTGTTGAGGTTGATGGGGGCTTCTGCAGTCATGCAAATAGGAAGAAAATGAAGAAACAAGCAGGGGAATCTCTAAACACTGAGGACGACATGGAAGTTAAGTATAATCAAGGCATGGCCAAATATATAAACCAGGGGTGGCTAAACTTATGGAACTCAAGAGCCACACATGTTGATTACTAAACCTTCAAGAGCCACACTGAGGCATAGAGCCATATACTTTTACCTACTAAATTGATTTGCTGAGGTTCTTCCGCAAGCCACACTTTTTCATTCAAGAGCCACATGTGGCTCCCGAGCTGCAGTTTGGCCACGCCTGATCTAAACAAATAGTTTGCCTCCATTTGTAATGACGCTAATGATGAGCTTGGGGATAGTGACAGGGTGCTAATGAGGTTATGGAGGTAGAAATTACCACTTCTATGGTAGAAGCCAAACATGAACAACTTAATGGGACTAAATGTGGGAACCGGATAATCTCCCTTCAGGAATATTAAAGGAACTAGCACATGAAATTGCAAGCCCATTAGCAAGCATCTTTAATGAATCCATAAAGTTAGGGGTTGTACCATATGACTAGAGAATTGCTAACATAGCTCCTGTTACTAAGAAAGAGAAAAAAAACTGATCTGGGTAACTGCATGCCTGTTAGTTTGACTTCAGTAGCATTCAAGGTCTTGGAAAAAACTTTGAAAGAGAAAATAGTTAAGTTCAAAAGGGATAGCCATGTTAGTCTAGTCCAGTAAAAAAAATAACAAGGAGTTGTGTGGCACTTTAAGACTAATAAATTTATTTTTTGCATGAGCTTTCATGGGAGAAGATCCCACTTCCTCAGATGCTTCGAAACATCTGAGGAAGTGGGATCTTCTCCCACGAAAGCTCATGCAAAAAATAAATCTGTTGTCTTAAAGTGCCACACAACTCCTAAAATAGTTAAGGACACTGAGGTTAACAGTAATTGAGATAAAATATAACATGGCTTTACACAACAGGTAAATCATGCCAGGACAACCTGATCTCCTTTTTTGAGAAGATAATTTTTTTTTAGACAAAGGGAATGAAGTGGATCTAATATACCTAGATTTCATTAAAGCCTTTGATATAGTTCCATAGGGGGCATTATTAGTTAAATAGGAAAAGATGGGGATTAATGTGAAAATTGAAAAGTGGATAAGGAACTGGTTAAAGGGGAGGCTACAACAATTCATACTGAGAGGTGATCTGTCAGGCTGGAGGGAGGTTATAAGTGGAGTTTGTCAGGGATCAGCCCTGGGACCCATCTTATTTAATCTCTTTATTAGGCAGGTTGTGGAATCTCCATCACTGAACGTTTTTATGAGCAGGTTAGTCAAGCACCTGTCAAGGATAGTTTAAGAGAGTATTTGGTCCTTCCATGAGTTCAGGGGACTGGCCTCGATGATCTCTCATGGTCCCTTCCAGTTTCTATGATTCCTGATCTCGGCACAAAAAGTGGGGGTGTTCTAATAAAAGTGGCAGATGACGACATTGAGAGATACTGCCAATACAGGAAAGGATAGGTATATCACATGGGGAAACTTTGGATGACCTTGTAAAGTGGAGAAATAGGAATAAGATGAGATTTAATAGTAGAAAATACAAGGTTGTGCATCTATGGACTAATAAAATTTTTTGCTGAAAGTTCCAGAGGGGTAGCCTTTTTAATCTAGTTCAACAAAACAAACAAGGAGTCATGGTACTTTTAAAGATTAACAAATTTATTTATTTAGCTCATGCAATATATAAATTTGTTAGTCTTTAAAAATCCCACAGGACTCCCTGTTTGTTTTGCTATTAGCTGGATATATATTAAATGGAAGTGATGGAAGAGGATGACGACCCAGGCATACTGGTTGATCACAGGATGACTATGAGCCACCAGTGTGATGTGACCATGAAAAAAGCTAATGCAGTTCTAGGATGCATGAGATGAGGTATTTCCAGTAGAGATAGGAAAGCATTAGTAACATTACACAAGACCTCATCTAGAATACTGTGTGCAGTTCTGATCTCCCATGTTTAAGAAAGATGAATTCAAACTGGAACTGGTACAGAGAAAGATTACGAGGATGATCTGAGAAATGGAAAACCTGCCTTATGAGAGGTGACTTGAAGAGCTTGGCTTGTTTAGTCTAACCAAAAGAATGTTGAGAGGGAGATATCATTGCTGTCTAGAAATACATCAGAGAGATAATTCCTCTCCCTCCCTGGTATTTAAGTTCAGCACCAATGTGGATACAAGAATAAATAGATATAAAGTAGCCATCAAGTAGTTCAGACTTGAAATTGGACTCAGGTTTCCAACCATCAGAGGAGCGAAGCCTTCCAAAGGGAGCAGTGGAGGCAAAAACCCTAACTAGCTTCAAAACTGAGTTTGATAGACTTATGGAGAAGATGGTATGATGGGGCAGCCTAGTCCAGCTACTGACTGATTTTTGGCTCCTTGGTGGTAGACCTGTCAATGGCCTGAGAAAGGACATTAGATGGGGTGGATTCTGAGTTAGTACAGAAAATTCTTTCTTGGGCTTCCAGATGGTGAGTCTTGCTCACATATTCCAGTTTTAACTGATCACGCTATTTGGAGTAAAGAAGAAATTTTTTTCCCCCAGGGCAGATTGTCAAAGGCTCTGGGTGGTTTTTGCCTTCCTCTGTAGCATGGCTCACTTACTGGTTGATTCTCTGTACCTTAAAGTCATTTAACCATGATTTGAGAACTTTAACAACTCAGTCATATATGTTAGAAATTTATTGCAGAGATGAGTGGTCAAGGTTCTGTGGCCTGCATTGTGCAGGAGGTCAGATCAGATGATCTTATTGGTCCCTTGTAACTTATAGTCTATAAGTCTATTGAACAATGACCTCTATGGCTATGTCTACACGGGGAGTGCTTGTTTCGAAACAACACGTTTCGAAACAAGGTGTTTCGAAATAATGTGTTATTTCGAAACAACTTATTTCGCTGGACAAAAACCATGTCCGCGAAATAAGGGAGTGAAATAGCAGGTCCACAGTGTGGACCTGCTATTTCGCCTGGGGAGGGGACTGCAGGCACCCACAGGGTGCAGTGCAGAGGGGCACTGCACCCCATGGGTGCCTGCAGAGGGCTGCAGGCACCGGCGGAGTCAGGCGCAGGGCTGCGCCTCACTCCGCCAGTACCTGCAAGGGACTGCAGGCACCGCGCCTCACCTGGCGTGTGCATGCAGCCCCCTGCAAGCACCCGCCAGGAGCGGGCAGCGGGGCACTTCACCCCAGGGGCTTTAAAGCCCCTGCTGCCCCCCAACCTAGAGGTGCGGCCCCGGCGCGCGGCTGCAGCCCGCCGCTGCTGGGGCCGGAGTAAGCGCGGGCCGGAATCCCCGGCCTGACGCGCCGGCAGGGGGCGTGTCGGGGCATTCCCCCCTGACA
>ML681963.1:29704-105543 GCA_007922195.1 Podocnemis expansa | reverse complement strand
CGGCGGCGTGCGGCGCAGCCCCGCACCCCTCCCCACAGCCCGTGTACACCCCTCAGCACCCTGGCCAGGGTGCTGAGGGGTCAGCCCTTCCTCCCAGGGTGCTTAGCACCCTGGGAGGAGGGGCACATGTTGTCTCGGAACACTTTGTTCCGAAACAACATGTCCGAACAGGGCTGTTTCGAAACCTCTGTTTCGACAGGTAACGAGGTTTAAGTTATTTCGCAAAGACCACGGCCATTTCGAAAGAAGCGGTTTGCTTCTTTCGAAATGGCCGTGCGTCGTGTGGCCATGGCACTTCTTATTTTGAAACAACCTCTGTTGTTTCGAAATAAGGAGTGTGTGTGGACATACCCTATGACAGCAGAGTTAGAGCAGCAAGGAGCACTTTGAACAACAGTGTCCTTCCAAACCATATCTTGGATATAATATAGGAGCTGCTCTTTGGGCTGAATTCATCTCTAGACGCACTAAATCACAACAAGGATGAACTGCTGCCATCTTCAGCAACTTCTTCATGTAAGACTAAAGCCTCAAATGCAATGAGGGGTCATACACCCTTATCTTTTCCCTTGGAAACAAATTTAATTCTTTACATGTCAGTCAGACCCAGAATCATTAATGTAGCCAATGTCTCTGGTGATTCTCTGGCATGTGGAGTGCACAGCAACATTTTCAAAATCAGCTACTTAAAGGCAGGTAGTTAAATTAATAAGGGGGCCCTCTGTTCACAGCATACTAAGTCTCCCCCCACACTTTGTGCTCAGAAATTATAGACTAGTTTCACTGGGATGTATGAGGCCAGGTTAGGGGCTCTTTGCACTGCACCAATGGTGTATTGGAGCTGCGGTCTGGCTGCAACGCCTAGCAGAGAAGTCTCCTGCTAGAGGGGAATTGCCAGCTAGGCAGTAACTGGCAGCAGCAGAGGACAGAGGAAGTGTTTGCACAGCAAGTGACCAACACCCTTGTCTACATTCCCCAGCACAGACACTGGATTCTTTGGTTACCATCCTTCTACCACGCTGTGGCTACAGCGCAGAAACCAACTCCCTATTTCTCCCATCAGCATTCCAGCATGGCAGGTGTCAATTCTTAGCAGTCTTCTGTTCCAGTCAGCCATCGAACAAAAGCGTTTCCACAGTTCAGTCCACAGGCTCCATATAAGATAAGTTGGCAAGGCCTCTGGTTCTGCCAAAGTTTATCATTTCTTCTCTGTGCACTTCTTTGTTGATCAGGGTCTGTTGTATTGGCCTGTCGACAGACCCGCAAACCCTTTCCTTCCCAATGTAGTATATTACCCATATGCATTTGAGTAGGAACTATCCTACCATTCCTCAGCTGAGGGTGTCTTGGGAAGCCTCCAAAATCTGTTCTTTTCCTTATTAATGAAGGTTAGAGTTATAAACATTACAGAATCCCCCCCCCCTGAATTTCTGCCCCAACACCCCTGAATAAACAATACTGCAAGCGAGAGGGAAGGAGTGACTGCAAACAACACACGTAATGTCTATTGGTGGCCCATGGGTAAGGGAACAGTTCAGTGTCATGGCAATCTCTAACACTTGCATTATTTTTTTATTTACACATTACCCAACTTCAATATGACAGCCAAGTTGAATACACAGAACTGGGATATAGTGGAGGCAGTCTGTAGGTCAGGGTTGAAGTGCATTGGCAAAGTGAGACATCAGCAGAACTATCCATGGGAGCCCAGGACTGGATTTGTAGTGATGGCTGCAAGTCATGGGCAGACAGGGGCATACGCCAAGGCTGGTGCTAGCAGCATGTGACGTAGGTCAGGATTACGGGGCAGTGCCAGAGTTCTTAGCGATGCCAGGAGTGAACTGGCAAGGCAGCTTTGAAGTACATTGGCAAGCACTTAGGATCAAAACGCATATTAGCAGATGGGGAAAGAGAAACTGCATAGCACACTGCTCACATATTGCCTGATGCTTACCCAAGCGGCCAGTCCCTTAATGAGTTACAGTCACGCTGTTAAACCTTGCATTATTAAAAACCCACCGCCAACTATTTGAACAAGAAAAGAATAAAAGTTAATTAGGAGACTTTTCAAACAGAGTGTTCGGAAAGCAAATTCCTAGAGAAAGATTTATCGCCTCTTCCCAGCAGTGAAACATGGGTGGATGACCCAACCCCATCTCAGGGCACTAACTTTATGGGTAAATTTTGCATTTGTCCAATTCATTTCATACATCATCCCCATAAAACTTCTCTCTCTTTAGGTTTGTGCATCTCTTTACAAATGTTCCAACCAACTAATCAAAAAGCCCCGCACACCTCACCATAAATCTCCAACTTGTGTCAGTTCTGCTGTGTGAGCTAGGACAGTGCAGTCCCATAGAACAGACAATAAAGGCATAAGGAGAAAGTTTAGATTTTATGCTACTCCAGGGAGACTTATTTCACTGTTTGTTTTACAGTAGCACGTAGAGGCCACAACCAAGACCAGAGCCATTAGGCTAGGTACTGGCCTGAGACAAATTCTTCACTACTCACCCCTTGTCCCAGCTGGAGAGAGAGAGATTAACTTTTCCAAACTCCCCTCTTTCAATGGTTCATTGTGCACCTCCCATTCCCCACGAGAATGCTGTAAATAGCAAGACGTTCTCTCTATCCAGTTTGGGGCTTGATCCCAAACCTTTTTATTCAATGTGTTAGGTGAACCTAGGTTAGGAGGAGGAAGTTGGCATACCTAAGATTCAGGAATTTTCTCTCTGTGCTCCACTATTGTCAGTCTGAGGCCTGGCCTATTAAACAAGCAAGGGGAAGACACCCTTAGTCAGAGGCTGTGAATAGTGGAGGCAGTGATAACTGCTCATCAGAACTAGGCTAGGATATTAAGGCACCTATGGAGACACTGGGATGGGTGAGCCTGCCCTTTTCCTTTTGAAGTTGAGCCACAGGCTCCATTAAGATTCTTTGCAGAGCTCTCACTACAGGCAGCATGAAGGACACCATCACCCACAGAAGCCCCCATGGTCTCATCCTCCATGCTCCAAACAACAAGGGGATGCTCCCACTTCCCGACTCACAGCTAGTCAGTTTGCCAGGCACTTGCGTCCAGACCCCCAGGTAATTGTAAAACAAAGGATCCAGGACTGCTGCTTGCACAGGTCATTGGGCTCATCTATGCTGGAAATACACGCCGGCTATTTAACACTCAGTGTAGCAACTTCAACTGTTCAGCTGATCACTATCCTCTTCATGAAGCACAGAATGTCTAAGAAAAAGAGGAGGATGGTCTCGTGGGCTACAACTCAGGAAACGAGGCTTCAGATCTTGCTTCTGCCACAAACTCTGCACAATCATAGGCATGCATGTTAATCTCTCTAGCTCCAAGAGGATAACAAGCCACCCTTTGTCTTACCTATGTAGACTGTAAACTTGGTGCAGCCAGGTCACGTAGTATGTTTTTGTACATAGCGCAACATAATACATCAAGCATGTGTATTCTGACCCTTTTCTGTGAGCCATGGAATTAGGCTATGTCAGATGCAACATCCAGGGATGCACAGAATGCAGATCTATGAAGTTACTTTAGAAAATCCATAGCAAGGAACTGCTTTCTAGGTCTTAATTGGCTCAGCCAAGGGCCACTCTGAACACAGCTGGCTGGTTTTCAGGAAACTCCTCCAAATCAGCTAGCCACAATGAATTAATTTCAGAGGCTCTCAGTCACTGTGTCAGGACATATTACTATGTCACCACACAGCACTAAGTGTGTCACAGAAAGCTGGGGAGATGACTGGATTTGGCCCGGGGGGGCTGGCGTGTCCTGTATGGTCGCAAGATGCTGCCAAGTGTGTCACAACCTGCAAAACACTGGAAACCACTAAGTTAAATTGCCTTGAGCAACTGAGCACTCCTGTGCTTCTAGAGAGACTTGGCCCTAGTCTATACTTGCAGATCTTTTTGGTGACAGTCAATGGCAGATATGCAAGGCACGTAAAATACCTTGCATGTCTGCTGACAACTTACTAAGCCATCACTACATACTAGGGTAAGCCAACTGCAAATGCCTTGCAGTCGGCTTACAGCAACTCCAGTTCTGGGGTGGGGTTTGCTATAGCGACTTCCAGAGAGATTCAGCAGGTTTATACTCACTGCTGAATTGCACCCAGAAGATCACCATGACAGGACCAATTTTGGCGCCATCAGAATAGATGCATCTTCAGTGTTACAGGAAAGAAGGGCATGATAGGATGCTCATCATGCATGCACAAGAAGCAGCTTGGCTGAATACAGTGATAGACTCTCCTACTAGTGCCAACCCAGCCCACTTATCTTCTCTCCCCTCCCGCCCTCCCAAAAGTACATAGGAAAAACAGAGGTGGATGCTATAACAACTCAATCTTTGTACTTAAAACCAATATCAATTTCAAATCCTGACTTACTGCAGTGCATGTGTAAACTAAGAATGGAGCTATCTAGTAATGAACAGAGCCAGAACTGCTTATCTATTGTCATAGGCCCTATACTATGGAGATGCTCCTTGAGCTCAAACTGCAGGGGCTTGTGCTTTTGTAGCAGGAAAATCAGAGTTTCTTCCCCTTTGTCACCTGCAAATTAAGTGGCATGGGGTTTGTTGTTATATTGTTCCTCATGCCTTTTCTTCCTTCCTCTGTTGTTCAAGGCCTAAATCCACAGTTTAAATTAAAACTTGCTTTGCTGAACTAGACTAGCAGACTACTCCTCAGAACTGTTTGAATTGACCTTGTGACTCACCTTTATCTGCATGTCTGGACACATACACACACACCCCAGTTTCCATTTCATGCATGGGAGACAGTAGGATTATACTCTCCAAAGCTTACGTGATAAACAAACATTAGTCTTGAAAAGTGCCATTGTTTGTTTTACTTCAACACAAATACCCTGGGGAAGTCAACTAGATTTGTTGATGAACATACACTCAGGAGAAAAAACCAGAGCAAGTGATCAAAAAGTGAATATCACTGTCATTTCCAACTTTCTCACAATTCAATAGCTCAAGGGTTGGCAATCTCCACAGGGAACAGCAGTCACAGGGCTGGGAGCCCTCCATGCTGCTCTGAATAGGTGCATGTGCCACGTTTGGCACACATGCCCTAGGTTGCCAATCCCTGCAATAGGTAGGCACAGAGCAAAACAGAAGATCTTTTTTCAGAAGGGTAATATCAATAGAAAAGCTCCCAGTGGGTGTTGGCTCAAACTCATGACCCTGGGAGCTGTTCTCAGCCTAGCCAATCACCCCCTACAAACCAACAGCTGATCTTTGTTTCAGGTCTCCACCCACTAAAGCTAGAATAGTATGTAGTAGCTCTTGAGGTAGTCAGCCATGCTTAGTCATAAGATGCTTTTTGTATGGTACAAAGCAGCAGCTAAGGCCATGTTGCTCTGTGATGGAGACAACAGCTGCAGAAGAACATACTTTAAGTCAGCTAAGTTCCAAGTCAATGGCAGAGAATTCAGAGGCATTTTCAAAATGCACCTCTGAAAGCAGCAATACTTGAACTTCCACCTAAGCAGATTGTCCAGAAGGTCAGGTCTAGCACACCACTCCACAGTGCTTTCCACTTCACTAGCTATGAGAATGCACATCCCCACCATAACCAAGAGTCTGAAGAAGCCGGTCATTTCCATGGAAACCCTTGTTTGGAGACATTTGCAAAACACATCACAAAGATAAAAGCTGTTCAGAGAGCGTCAGTGGATAGGATGGGCTTGTTCAGTGTCACAGGTAACAAAGGGGAAAAAATCCACCCAAGGTTAGATTTCAATATATTCCTTTAAAGACAGTCTTGTGGAGCAGAGGAAACAAATGCACAAATCTGTTTCTCTAACTACTAAGCTCAACTTCTAGTGCAAGTCTGAGCCTTTTGCTAAAAATACCTCCATGGATTTTTAGTTTTACATGGTTTGCTTTGATCGTCCGAGAGCAGACAGCACTCGGCTCTCAGCTCTCTATGCATTCAGGAGTCATCATTAACAGCTTACATGAGGCTGGCTGGCAGCTAAGTGGCTCATCTTCAGACTGCAGTTGTAAAGAGTGGCATTTGTTTTGTTTCCAAGAGCAAGAGTTGTTGCAGCAGACTTAAGAGGGATTTGCTACAAATGTCAGTTAATTCTATTTCCACCTCAGACAGGTGGAACTAAGAAAGGAGTGAGTGGGAGGCATTAGAGACCACAGTTATGGCAGCTTCAGGAAGGGTTTGATTATGTATCCAGACAGTGATTATTCTGGTAGTCCAGCAGTGCCAACTCCCAGAGTGGGAGATACAGCTGCAGGGCAATTAAACAATAAGCTTTAGAGGCTTGAAGTTTTCATCCCACTCCCAACCTTCAGCTCTTGTTCCCAGAGAGAAGTAGTAGAGCTTGGGAGAAGCAGTACATTCACAATACATTAGTTGACCCTAACTAATTACCTTAATAGGACACCTTTGGCCTGGTAAGGCTGCCTCTCATTCCTTATACTGATCCCTAACTACTAAGGACTGTCCTATACTACAAAGTTACACCAGCCTAAGTGTGCAAATTTTGATTAAATTCATCTGTTACACCACAATAACACACCCTTCCTAAATACCAGAATGCTAAAGTCCTCCTACTTCTGTTAACATAAAAAAAAATATAACAGTGTCGACTGTTAGGGTCAATGCCTATGTAAACTGGTAGCTGCCCCAGGTACAGTTGATGCTTTCATCCAAATTGATCTCCAGCACTCCACAGATCAGCTTTTAAAGCCTCTCACCAACCTTCAGAAACTTCAGTATAGTTTTAGAACTGCCATTTTCTAGTTGCACACCATGGTGAGGTGTGCTGGGCCACCTTAGTGCATACCACCCATGCCACACGAATAGCAGTTCTAACATTAACCAGCATAAAGAGACACTGGACACTTATCTCCCCTTGCATTCCCTCATGGAAGCAATGCAGTTTCTAGCAAAAAGTCAATTCAGGACACAGGCCTGACTGTACTTTTCCCCTTACCCTGCCCATGATACAGGAAGAAGACTAAAGGATGAGGTGGGCAACGGTTTTCTTTTGACCAAATGCTAAAGAAACTGCTTCTTTGTGTAACCTCACAGGGAGAAGCTTTAGGCTTTGCCAACACCAGCTCATCAGTAAAAGTTGTCCACCAGGGTGTGAAATGCCCCCTTGAATGGTGGGTTACCTACAGTAACTGTCCTTCTTCGAGATGGGCTGCTTGGATCCATTCAGCATTAGGTGTCTCTGTGCCGGAGTGCTGGATTGGCTGGAAAAAGCTTTTGTCCTAGCCTGTCAGAAGAAGGGAGGCGGCCACAGCCCCTCGCACCACCCGCAACTATACATACGGCCACCTCCCCACCCCCTCCTCAGTTCCTTGGAGTCGCCAACTCCAGAAGCGGGGATGGAGGAGAGGGACCTGAATGGATCTGAGCAGCCCATCTCGAAGAAGGACGGTTATTGGTGAGTAACCCACCATTCTTCTTCGAGCGCTGCTCGGATGCATTCAGTAATAGGTGACTACTAGCCATGCTGACGGATAGCGGGTGGAGTTGGTACTTCCGCCTTCAGCACAGCGACAAATCCTGCGGAGCAGATCCCCCCCCCCCCCAGCAAGGCACTTGCCGGGAAAAATGGTGAGCGGGCCTGACGGCCCCGGGGGTAATGCCTGAGGGTCCGCCAAGATGGGGTAGGCCTGAACCCACAGTGGTCGAAGAATAAGGGTCAGGCCAGGTCACCTGGGTTGGTAAAGGGAAGGGAATCCTGGGTCAGACTGCGTGGGTGCCCTGCTGAAGGGGGAACTCAGAATGTAACTGTCCGATAAGTTGGCCACAGGTGTGTTTTATGACCGCGCAAGAGAACGTCAAAGGCTAGCAAGAGGGCTAGCCGAGTAGGCATGTCTTGGCGAGACCCAAGAAGGCATAGAGCACTGCAGGCTTCCAGGAGCCACCTCGCCATAGACTAGTTGGTGGCTGCTAGTTGCATATGAAGCAAAAGGAGACGGGCAATGGCCACCATGGAGAGTGCGGCTACGCGGCTGTCTGAGTGAAGGGAAGTAAGGGTAAAACCACCAGGTGGCTCGAGGTTGGCCAAGAAGGCCACGAAACATGACCTATGGGTTCGGGTCAAGGAGGGCGGGCCTTCAGCATGAATAAGTGACCCCAAGTGTGGAGCGCATGATTCAACCGGATTGGCCCTATAACAAGCTCTCGTAGGAGAGGCATAGAAAGTATTGGCTGCAATGTGGCCTAGTATTTGATGGGAAGGCCTATAGGCTGCTAGAATATAAAAAGAGGGGGTGTCACCTCCCCCCAGTTTGGACCCCTCGGGTTTTCCCTTCGGCTCTTACTAGAGCGTGGGAAAAGCGGGGAAAGGTGGAAGGAAAAAACTTCCACTATAGTTAGAGAGTCCCTAGGCAATCGAGGGATCAAGGGGCAGCCAGGAGAGAACCTCCAGACTCAGTTCTTATAGTCTTTGTCTGGTGAGTAGCTCTACCATCTTGTCTGCCAGGGTTGTCCAGGAGGCATTCCTAAGGCATGATAGGAGGGAAGGTACCAATGAGGGTCCTTCTAGGCTTGAGAAGAGAGCCTAAGTTGAGCAGTCGCCAGTTCGAGGGACACCCCGTTATCAGAGAACCAGACGGGATCCCCGCCCGGAGGTGGCGGCCATAGACAGAGGAGAGAAGAGGTGGGAGAACCGCTGAAGCCGCCATATGTTGCCTAGGAAAAAAGGGGTTCTCTGCATTTTGCACCATAGGAATAGCAGTGGTGTCAACGGGGTCCTTGAGAGAAGCAAGGGGGACTGCAAATATGCCAGATGCCACCGATGCATGTGGGGAGGGAGCGGTAGCCCCAAGGGCTGCGCTGGGTATAGTGGGTAGTTACACAGGTGGGCAGGGCGGGAAGGAGAGAGAGAAGAAATATGAGTATTGCGCACCGCCCGGGGAAGATTGAAGGTAAAGCTATGTAGGTGCCCAAGAAAGGGGGAACCTTTGTCTGATACAGACGCCCATCCCCAAGGTGGCAGATATTGAGTACTATGTGCGCGGGGCACTCGAAGGGGTAGGCCCCGCACTGTTTCTGGAGGCAAGGTGTTCCCCTTTTGGGATTAGGTGTCCTCAGTCATACTTGTTGACCCCAGGGCACTGTGGACGACCCTGAAGGTGATAGATCAGAAAAGGGGATGTTGGGTGGGTCCCCAGTTCCCAGTAGGTATCTGGAGGTAGGGCTGGGGATCTTGCAAGGTAGGAACGGGAGAGGGAAGCGACAGACTACAGGGGTATACCTCTCTTTATACATACCTTCCTGACAATGGCATCCCAAACATCTATATTCCCATATAGGTATGACCTGTTGACTGCAGAGGAAAAATCCTGCAGGAGGGTCACAGTCTCAGCACAGGCAGCTGTGTGACCAGGGATGTCCCCCCTTTTTTTCCCCATGACCCGGGTACGCGGGGTCCTACCTGGGACACACGTGATGATCACTGTATAGTCCTACTAGGGGGGAAGTCTTCGGACATGCGCATCTTGGAGCCCTGCCAATGCTACGCTACAACGAGGAGCATCTCCATCCCTTGATGGGGCTAGGATGGGAAACACAATGGGCGCAATCAGGGAGGGAAAAACTGTTGTAATGGGGGGGTGGTTTTCGTTGGCGGGTTCGGGTCTAAGGGGAGTGCTGTTGCCAAACCCCCGATGCTGTAGGGCTCTGGACCTTCAGGTTGAGGGCCTGGTGCTCAGTAGCTAGCTAGGCAGGCCCAGGAGGGCCTGGTAGACCTGACTTTCCTATGGAAAAGGGGAAGCAGGGGAGGGCCTTAAGCTAAGGGGGATAGTGGTAGCCAGGCAGCTCGCGCCCCTGAGGGCGGCTAAGGAAACTTTCTGTCCGGTTGACAGTGAAAGGCAAGGGGTTTACCGCCCGAGGGGTAGGATTTAGGTCAGTGGGGTGGCACCTGGGGGAAGAAGGCCAAAGTATTTGGCCTCCCCTCATGGATCTCTGGCTGTGCCCACCACTTGAAGGGTTTTGGGAGGGAATAAAGCCTCCCCATCAGAAGGCAGATCCCAGACCACCTGCTACATGTTTGGGGCCACTGGCTTCTCTAAGCCAGGCTGCCCTGCGGAGGGTAACTGCCAACGCCATGGTCCAGGCAGCGGTGTCCACCACATCGCGAGCGGAGAGGAGAAGGTCCTGTGAGACAGTGTTGCTTTCCTCCAGGAAGGCATCAAAGTCATCTCTAGCCTTTGGTGGGAGCATGTCCCTGAATCTCCCCAGTGATTCCCAGATATCCAGCAGATACCTGCTCGCTATGGGCTGGTTGTTGGCCACCTGCAATTGAAGGGCTGATGATGAATACACCTTGCGGCCCAGCAAGTCTATTTCCCTATTCTCCTTAGAAGAGGGGAGGGGGGTGCCTGGGGGGATCTCCAGCCCCCGTTGCCATTTGGACAACGTCCCAAGGGGGGACCGGATGACCAACAAGTGAGGGGTAGTCCGGTTCCAGTACCCTGTACTTCATGCTCGCTGCATCCGAGACTGGTGGGACAGAGCATGGGTACTGTCACCTGGAGCGTGCAAGATCCCATACACTCAGGTGAGGTGGAATTGCTAAGGGCTCCGTGGTGGCGAACAGCGGCCCGAACAGTGTATCAGTGGGCAGACTCAGGGGCTCCCCCTGCATGCCTAGGTGGGCTGTAGCTTGGTGCGGTAAGTCAAAATGCGCCGAGAGGTTCCCTGTAAAGGTCTCCAGTGCCAGAGACAGCACGGCGGGGAGGGGGTAGAGTTCCCTCAGGGGACCATTCTTGTGCCTGGAAGTGAAAAGGGGATGCTGTTTGGCACCAGGGCCGTTTAGAGCCCCTGGACGGTCCTCCTTCAGGGCTGGAGATGGGGGTAGGGACTCTTGGCTCTGCAGCAGCAGTGGTGTACTGCTGGCCTCCATAACGGGGGGAGAGGGTGACTGTCCCTTTTGGGCCCAGGCCTTGGATGAGAAGGCCGGCTTGCCCCTTCTAACCATGGATGGAATGGGGGGAGGCGGGAGCAGCAGTAGGGCCCGTGCTGCCTCCATTGCCTCCAGTGTGGAGGAGACAAGGATCTCCCCTGTGTGGGCCGTGGGGAGTCCTCACTGGGAAAGGGAGGGCTGCTCGGGCAGGAGAACTCCCTCTCTGTTGGCACTGGCCTCTGCGGTGCCACTGGTGAGGTTACCCAGTGCCGAGGTGGAGTGGGCACCAGTGAGACCAGGCTATGCTGGGTCTTTGGCACCGGAGATGAGGCAGCTCAGTGCCGGGGTGAGCCTGGTGCCGGGCTGCTTCAGGGTGACCTCGGTCGGTGCCGAGGCGAGCCTGGTGCCAATGTTGCTGGGCTTGTTGATGGCAAGCCCAGTCAGCGCTGAGGTGCCAGAGCACTGGGTTGGCACTGCAGTGCCGAAGTTAGCACCGAAGTGGTGTGGTGGTGGTGGACACCGGTAGCATGGTGCCGCACACTCACCAGTGCCGAGATGGAACTCAGGGCTGGGCTCAAACCCAAGGCTTCGGGTGAGGGGGGCTGAGCCTCCTCCAAGGCTAGGGTGTTGCGTCCCTGTTCCCTCTCCTTGATGGTCTGGGGTTTGAAGGAGAGATGTATGGAACATGCCAAGACCATGTGGTCTGTGCCCAAGCACCTGAGGCACTTCCCGTGGGGGTCACCCCTGCGGAAGGCCTTGCCGCATTCAGCACAGGGTTTAAACCCTGGCATGGTTGGAAGCTTCGGTCCAGTGACGGAAGGTTCTTGGTGTGGAATTAGTTCCACAATAGATTCGGCTGGTTGGCAAAGCTGATTTCACAGGACAGGCCGCTTGCAACAGCAAGGAGCAGATGTTCCAGATCTGATGCATGAGGTGGAACGAAATGAAACTGAGGAGGGAGGCGGTGGCCGCCTTCCCTCTTCTGACAGGCTAGGACAAAAGTTTTTTCTGGCCAGTCTGGTGCTCCGGCCCGGAGACACCTAATACTGAATGCATCTGAGCAGTGCTTGAAGAACAACATAAGTTTTACCAACAGAAGTACTGTTGTGTCTAGTGCTGTGTCAGTGGGGGTGGAGTTATTGTGGGATGGGAAAGCTCCTGTCTATCAGCACAGAGCAGCTACACAGGAAGCCTCACAGTAGTGCAGCTGCAACAGTACAGCCATCAGGGCTAGATCACCACAGTGGTGAAGTCCCACACCATGACTGAAAGAGTGGCTCTGGGTTCCAGCCCCTAAATCCTGTGATGTCTGCCCTCCCAAAACCAGCATCAGTGCTTGCCCTGCTGATGTTGGGGAGCAGTGCCATCTCCCCTCTCACTCCAGGGTCACCCCAGGAGTGGTGTGGGCCAGCAGACAGCAAGATTTGTGTTCTGGCCCAGCCTTCCAAGGCCTGTAGCACTGGGGGAAGGGAAGTAGGTCTGTGCTGCACACCTGTTGCTGTCCTTGAACAGACTAGGGCTAAGAACATGGGCCCAGGACCTCCCCTGCCCAAGCCCAAGCCCGCCTCTGCTGCAACTGGAGGGAGGGTGGCCTGGGATCCATGGGCTGGTTAATCTAGCCCTGACAGGTATGTGGTCTCCAGTGTAAAGAGCTGCACATGATTCCCTGCTACATGCAGAGATCCAGTCCATGTTACCCCATTTGCTTTCTGGTGTCCTCAGACACCATTGTTTATACATGTTTGGAGGCCAGCTGAGACATGGTAAAGTATTCACCACTTTCCAAGACCCAGAATTTCCTGAAAGCCAGGTTACTTCAAATAGTCTCCAGTTGGGTCCACAGAAAAGTCTGTTCACATTTTCTGGCCACCACAATTCAGCCAGATCTGGGAGGTGTCTTGGCCGCCTGTTCACATGTTGCCAGCATTCTTGGCTAGAGTCAGCTGTATGATGTTGACACTAGCATTGAGGTTGCCCCCCGCCCCCCCCAAAGAAGGAAAATTCAGAGAGCCAAGTGAGTGAGGGGGGAGGCAATTTAGACACTGAACTAGTACCAGATTTAGGTTTCTGTGCAAAGGCTAGATTTTGGCTTGAGTAGCTAGTGCAGTCCAGAAGTAGGCAAGCCCACCCACAGCTAAAAGAGTCTAGAAAGAGGATGAGCTACTGCATCCAGAGACCAGGCTTGGCTAGTTAGAAAGGGACAGCAAAAACAAAAAACCCTAAAGTCCAGGTCACATTTGCCTTTCATCTCTAGCTAAGAGAAAAACCAGTCCTGCCAATTAAGGTGGTAACCCAGCATTTGCTTACCCCAATAGCGCTTCAACTCTGTTAATCCCATTGCGTAGAGCACTGAGCAGCCAGGCACTGAGTTTTAGTTTAACCCAAAATTCACAGGGTGAAGGAGTCCCTGCATAAAACAGCAATGAGGACAGAATCTCAACTCATGAGTTTCTACTGTCTGAGCGAGAGAATGTCAAGTTTCTGCATAGGGTCACTTTCCCAGGTGGTCAGTGTGTACCAAATGGGCATGGTTTACAGGCATTTCAGCACAGGGGTGTCACTGGCACTGGGCACACAGGGCATGGGCCCTAACTCCCAGTGCCAGTGCCCTGGGTCTGGCAGGGCCTGCATCTCCTGGTCTCCAGCCTGACTGGGCTGGAGGTCTGGGGCACAGCTGCTCCTGGCCCTGTCCTCAGAGGGGGATCTGGGGCCTGGCTGCAGAGGCCACTCCTGGCCCCATCCCTGGTGGGGTATCTGGGGCAGCAATGCCTCTGTTTTGGCACCCAAATACCTCTAATCTGGTTCCAAGACACAGATGGCTACCTAGTGTATGTCTCAAAAGCACAAGTGCCTAACTGACATCAATACACCTTTGAAAAGCCCAATGAGGCATAGCTATCAAAGGGTGCTAAAAATCTGGCTGTTCATTACTTCATCCAGCTAAGGAATGGGAGATTCAGGGTTGAGTGACACTGAAGTCCAGCCTTCATTAAACTTGAGTCACTGGTTATATCACCATAGGATGGTGAGTGAGATATTTATCCTCTCAAGCAGCACCCCTAGATTCCTACTGCATCCCCAGATCTGCCACCAACTAGTTGCAACTTCAGGCAAGTTGCTTAGCTCTGCCTTTCTTCTGGCAAAGAACTGGGGAAAGAGCATGCTGCCCCTAACAGGAATATAGTGATCCTTGGACCAAAGGAACTCAAAAGCAAAGCTCTGCAGTTTGTCCCAACCCCTTCCCAGTGTCCCCCCCAAGAACCTGTCAGTCCTGCAAAGCACTTTAAATATTTATTTATGTTATTTCACAGGGAGCTATCCTAGCATGTTACAATTCAAGAGGATTTAAGAATGTACATTTGTGTCACGATCATTAAGACAATGTACAGAGATTCTCTTCAGCAAATTAGTATGAATAGAGCAGTTTGCACAAGTGTCCTGGAGTGACCTTTATCCCCCTGGCTATTTGTCAGTACAGGTGGGAGGAAAAAGCAAACTGGCCCTTAATCCCTGCTGGTACAGTAGGGAGACAAGTGGCAATTAACATTTACACTTGCCAGCTCCTCTAGAAGAGTTATGGAATAATTACTCAATCTTTAGATGAGTGACCTTGAATACATCTTGCACCAATTTCATCTCTAGCCCTGAAAATTTGACAGTACTATGACAAGAAGAGAGGGAAGAATGCTGTTAGTCAGCAACAGATCCATTGCCTCACATTAACTTACTGTTACCTTATAACCTTGCACATTCCATGTGTCAATAGCATCCAAGATTTAGTACATTTTTACAGGTGATCACATCCTTAGGTTGTATTCTGTGGGACTTGCTTAGTTTGGTTATGTTAATATCCAATTTAATATTGCTTTAATTATCTAGACAGATCTTTATGGATATATTTCTTTAACTGTCTTTCCATCCTAAAAAGGAACATTTTATCATGTGCTTCAGAAACATTTCCTATGAACTATGGATGGACCAGCTTCATCATACTCCTGCTTGCTGATCCACATCTGCTGGAATGTTGAAAGAGAAGCCAGTATGGAGCCACCAATCCAGACTGAAAACTTGCGCTCTGCTGGTGCAATGATCTTGACCTTCATGGTGCCAGGTGCCAGGGCAGCAATTTCCTTCTGCATGCGGTCTGCGATGCCACCATACATGGTGCTGCCACCAGACAGCACTGTGTTGGCATAGAGGTCCTTTCTAATGTCAATGTCACACTTCATGACTGAGTTGAAAGTGCTCTCATGGATGCCACAGGATTCCATGCCCAGGAAGGAGGGCTGGAAGAGGGCCTCTGGGCACCTGAATCGCTCATTCCCAATGGTTATCACCTGCCCATCAGGCAGCTCATAACTCTTCTCCAGAGAAGTGGACATAGCAGCAGTGGCCATCTCTTGCTCAAAGTCCAAGGCAACATAGCACAACTTCTCCTTGATATCACGCACTATCTCCCTCTCAGCTGTGGTGGTGAAACTGTAGCCACGTTCTGTCAGGATCTTCATGAGGTAGTCTGTCAGGTCACGGCCAGCCAAGTCCAAGCGCAGGATGGCATGAGGTAGCGCGTAGCCTTCATAGATGGGTACAGCATGGGTCACCCCATCACCAGAGTCCATCACAATGCCAGTGGTACGACCAGAGGCGTACAAGGCCAGTACTGCCTGGATGGCCACATACATGGCAGGGCAGTTGAAGGTCTCAAACATGATCTAGAAGAAACAGAGACATTTACTGTACAGCAGGGATCAGCTGTCCACTCCTGTAGCCAAACCTTGGTTCTTGCATCTTTTGGCTAGCCCCAGACAACTCCATGCCTTAAGCCAGAATAGTAAGCTTCAAAACCCCATCACTAAAGGAGAGCTGGAAGGGACTTTTTTTTTTTTTTTAACATTAAAAGAGCAGACAACCTTGGGGAGCAGCACAAGACACACCACATGGCAGTTAAAATTTGCCTTTTTTTTTTTTTTAAACCGTGTAGGGCTTATTTTTTGCTGAAGTTTTAGCTCAGCTCTCTTCCCACCCCTTTTAGAAAGTCAACTAGGAGAGGGAAAGTGTCTGAAGTCTTATTACAGGGTTCAAAACTTGTAGGAGAGCTTTGAAAATTGATTTCTCTCATGAAGTACTGTTTGACTGGTTCACTGGGTGACCATATAAAACTTGGACACAGCATCAGCATGAGGAAAACAAAGACAGCTAAGGCATTTAAAGCAGAATGCCAAGGCTGCCACACGACATGCACACCAGCAATACTGCACCTGTGTCATCTTCTCTCTATTAACTTTGGGGTTCAGAGGTGCTTCTGTCAGCAGGACTGGGTGCTCCTCAGGGGCAACACGGAGCTCATTGTAGAAGGTGTGATGCCACACCTTTTCCATGTCATCCCAGTTGGTGACAATGCCATGTTCAATAGGGTACTTCAGGGTCAGGATGCCCCGCTTGCTCTGGGCCTCATCACCAACATAGCTGTCCTTCTGCCCCATCCCAACCATAACTCCCTGGTGCCTTGGGCGCCCAATGATGGAAGGGAACACTGCACGAGGGGCATCATCTCCAGCAAAGCCAGCTTTGCACATCCCAGAGCCATTATCCACAACGAGAGCAGCAATTTCTTCCTCATCCATCTTGGTTTTTCTGCTTAGGGAGACAAAGACAGACCAAGTTTTTAGGTAAAGGGCATGTTGACTGCTCCTGCTGAGGGAGCATCTAGAGTCATTGGAAGTTAAGAGCAACTTCACAGCATGCAGGTTCTGCACAGATGCTTGGATAGTGATTAGCCAACTATAAGCCTGTTTGTGTCCAAGGTATCCATTGCCACTAGAGAGAGTAGTCAAAGGGGAGAATCCAGGAGGTAGGATTGGGAGCTTTTTTTTTTTTTTTTTTTTTTTTTTAATAAAGGACTTCAACAGCCCTCAACCCTGGCAGGTGCAGACAGCTGAGCTGTTTCCAAGACCTCTGGCCAAACAGGAGTTAAGTTAGAATCCAGAACTGGATTCTGAAGTGCCATTTTAAGACATGATGGTAATTAAAAAGTCAAGTTTGAGTTGAGGCTATGTCCTCTCAACTAGTTTGGGCAGGCAATGTCCCTTCAAGATGGAATTATTTCTGGGGGTTACTTAATTGAAGCATCTTAAAAACCTCACACCTGAGTGAATACTTTTGAACCTACTATTGGGGTAGGGCTGCTAGTTGAATTAGTCCTGTCCTTTTAACTTCTGGTCTGTGAGGGAGGAATGGAGTGGCAAGAGCCAGGTTTTCTAGGGAGAGCTTAGGACACTGTCACATTTGGGGGTGGGAAAGCAGCTCCATTTTTACTTTGTTTGATGCCCAGATTTTAGGGAGAGACCACACACACAGTCTGGCCTATATTCCAGCATTTCTCACCACAAGTGGGTTTGAGAAGCCAACATCCCATTTAGCCCTGATGCCATCATCTCCCTTGACAGCAAGAGGTGAGCAGGAAGCATTGGCTCCTCTGAGGACAATCTCTGTAGAGCCTATAAATCTGTTTTTGTAGAAAGAGACAGCTAAATGTAGCTAACTAGTTGAGCCAAAAAATCTAACAGCATCCATAGTGTTTCCTCTTAGCTCTGCACAGATCAGGTTACTAGACCAAACTTTGGCTAAAAATAGCAGAAGGCTCTCACCAGATTTTCATGCCAAAGGGTTTAGTTATACCCTGAGCCTACAAGGGGTCCTCCTCCCAAAAAACTCATTCACTCAAGGGGAAAAAAAAATTGCTTTTTTTACACTTCTGTTTGAGCTATTCTTCCTAACTTCTGCCTCAGAGCAGTTACATCTTGATAGTGCATCTAAATGAGGCACATTAGTTTGGGAGGGTAGAAGAGTGGTGTTGTCTTGGTGCAAGATCCTTGGATTCTTGATATCCTGCAGGTACTTTGGGCCTTTTGAGGTCCATTCATGTAGTGGTAGGATGCAAGAACATGTTTCTCCCCAACAAGAATGCAATACCTCATTATAAATACAATTTTCTCTTCCCCACCCCCTTAAGCAGACCAGAGCTCCCGCCTCTAGAACATGTTTAAAGATAGTCTTGGGAAACTAGACTGATTCCTGGAGTAAACTTGGCCTGAAGTACTACAAGGCAAGGCATCAATGAGTTTGCTAACTCCCTGCCAGTTGTCTACACCATGTGGTTGATGCTAGGCAACACAGAAAGCCACAACTCTTCTTACAAAAGTTCTTGAAGCCTTACCCCTTGTGTTTCAGTTCCACTGTCTACCATGAGATGTCATCTGAGTTTATGCTGAACTTACTACCTTCAACATATTTCACCAGCTGGGTTATTTTACTGCAAAAGTGTAGTTTGTTCTTCCTGCTCCCAAATAGTACTGGGTAATGATAAGATCAGGCCTTAGACTACCAAGCTAGTTGATTTAAATCAAAGTTTGTTCTTGCCTAGATGTGACCTGAAAGCCAAGATATATTGAAAGCTGTCCTTGTTATGCAGCCAGCTTGTCTCCTGTGTTAGAAT
The DNA here is from genome assembly GCA_007922195.1 of Podocnemis expansa. NCBI lineage: Eukaryota > Metazoa > Chordata > Testudines > Podocnemididae > Podocnemis > Podocnemis expansa. Next base: position 87,131 of record ML681963.1, on the reverse strand, counting down.
CCCAGCATCTCAAAGTTTCCTTATTAAGCTATGGATAAAGCCAGGTTAACACAAGCAGGAGGTAGAAAGTAGCAATTCTGTTATGAAGAACCTAGATGCACAGCTGGAAGTTTTCTGGCAGGACCTATGGCTGCTTACATGGACCTGGGCCACATCTTGCTTCTGGTCATGTGACTAGAAGCAGGATGATCAAGCAAGTGATGCAATAGCAGCTTTCAGACTAACTACAGTAGCCAGGTAGAGAGTTAAGCACAACTTTCTCTACTGGGCAACTTGAGGACCACCAGCATTCAGGTTATCATTTTGCTTCCAGAACTTCCTGTTTCAGGCAAGTGCTCTGATATGCTGAATGTGCCAGGCAACTGCAATGTGTGCACTGCAGCTGTGCTGCTTTACTGGATATTCAGGAGCAAGCAGCCAATGGGGTAGGCCTGCTCTCAAAGATGGGAGTGCTGGGCCCCATCTAAACCATCCCTCTGAAAGTTTAAGTCATCTGTCCAAGATTGCTTTGGCAGTCAAGAGATGGGAGTGGGAGCTTTGCTAGCTCGCATCTTCAGGTTTTTTGAAGACCTTGCCTGTATAAGTCACCCCTTCTCCAGCTGCTGGTTGAATACCATCACACTCAGCTTATGAAATTTATCAAAACCAAAAGTTAAAGAGGTACAGCTCATCTGCCATGAAAGTGTATGTCAACTGCACTGGCTTTTCTTGATAGTCTAAGATGGGGTGGCCAAACTTACAGAACTCAAGAGCCACACAAATTGATTATTAAACCTTTGAGAGCTGTGCTGAGGAATATAACCATGTTTTCCTACTGCAAGATTAGCTTAATTTGCTGTGCACTTTAATTTTACTGTAAAAATAGGGCAAATATTGATCTTACTAATGTCAGTTTCTAATGATTAAGGTTACCACTAAAACTAGGCCTACACAGAAAAAAAAAGTAGAAAAAGATAGTTGTTGCTGGATGTTGAACACTGCAGGCTAATGGCAGTTTTTAATCTGGGTAGCAACTTGTCAATGCAGTATGTAAAAGCTCTGTGTTGCACAATATTTTGATTTCACAAAATTTCATTGTGGAATACAATGCTTCACAGCAGTATCTACATTCAGTTTTAAACTTCCTTTGTATTTGTTTTAGTATTCCATGTCATGTTTAGGACTTTGTTAAAACAATGCATGTTTTCAATGAGTAAACTGAATTACAGCCTATGAGAAAATCTAAACACATCATGGCTTCCCCAACCATGCTGTGCTTCCCCCCCCTCATACCATGCTGCTGCTTATCTGCTCTTCCTGACCATGGCTGCACTTCTACCTGCCCCCCCCTCCCCTCCCCTCCATCCCTGACCATGCCACAGCTTCCCTGATGGTCCCAAACATGCCATGCTTTCCCCATGTCTCTGACCATGCTGCTGCTTCTACCTCTCCTGTCTCCCACCATGCCACCCTTCCCTGCCATACTCAAAGAAAAAGTGTGGCTTGTGGAAGAGCCACATACAGCTCATGAGCTGCTGTTTTGCCAGGCCTGGTCTAGGAGTACAGTGCTGGACAGGACCATGTGTAACCAAAGTAGACTAACCTAGTTTGCAGCTCTGGTGCTTTGTTTCCAGTCTACTGGAGTTGTATAGAGTTGCCCAGTAGATGCCATCACCATGTGCTGATCACTGTTTCATATGTTGCTTTATAGAGTGCAGAAGGAATTTATTGGGACTTTTGTCAGACATTCTTTTAGGCCAACCTGTGCTTTGGGTGATGGCAATTTCCCTGAGGCTTCTGCTACCATGGCAAACAAGTCTGCTGCCAGAAGCATGCCAAGAACATTGATGTGAGAGGGGGTTTGATGCTTTTAGCCAATGCATATATATTAGTCCTAGGAGATATGGACAGTTTGGCTGGCTGGCTAGCACTTTCTCAGGATAATTGTGTGCTGGAAAATGTTTCCCCACCCAACCTTTGTAATGTTATCTGCATCCTTCCTCTACCCTTGCAATGTAATGCTGTGGTTTAATGCAAAGTATCATGTGAGGCTGAATGACCACACTCTACATTTATTATTTAAGCACATTTCATGTAACATGATGTTGCAGGAAATGTGTCCCAAATGTTTTACATGGCTTGTTGGGGGGAGTGCAGGGGCAGGCACTCAGAGCTACATCTGACACACCCAGTGTCAGTCTGCATGGCAAAAACAAATGGAAATTAAAGTGTTTTGGCTGGAAAGATGAGTGGGAGCCAAATGGGGAGCATGAAGAGAAGAACTCCATCTTGCAAGCAGCCTCAAGGGCTGATACCTACCCAGAGCACTGTCCGGTTGGATACCATTATAACCAGGTCCATGTGTTAAGCACAACATGGCTAAAACAGTTAAGTCAAGGACATATCAAATCAATTGATAATCAGATTGTGCTCCAACTCAAAATAGTGAGTTAAGTTAATGTTTTTATTTGAGGTTGTGTAGGTTTTGTAAGTGAGTGCAGGTGTGAGTGCCTGACTTGGAGCAAGAGTTAGTGTATTAGTTTGTTAACCTGATAAGTGAGCTTGCATTGGTCAGTGAAAAGGTCCTGATCCCTGCAAGACAGATGTTCCTGGAATTGTATGTGGCACCATCCCATCTGAGAGGCCCTGGAACCCTCCTAAATTTCCAGGCCCCCTTCCTGCAGGTCTGTGCCCCCTTCCCCTACCCCAGCTACTCCAGACTCTTCCTCTCCCCCCCCCCCCCCCATGTCATCCCCAGCCCCCACCTCAACCCCAACCCCATCCCGCTGGGGTGTCTGAGAAGCCAGGCCTGGAGGAGGAAGGGAGGCTGCGGGCAGCACTGGCCAGCCAGCAAGAGATGGCTCAGGTCCAAGCTGCACATGCTGCTGGGTCCAGCAGGAAGGGGAGGGCCACCCCAGGAAGAGGGGCAACTGGGCTCACCCCAGCCCATAGCCCCTTCCCTAAGCTGGGGCTAGGGGAACATCTGGTGGATTCCTTCTAGTTTTAGGGGCTCCAGAACACAGCATTCCAGGAACACTGCTTCCTAAAAATTTGGGGCATTCTGGCTAACACATGGAAGAGCATTTGTTATACCCCTGACTGTCAGGAGCAGATGGATGGGACTTTAAGATCATGACTCCTATGTTGAGTGTGACATGATGCTATTGCCAGCCTCCTAATTAACATCTGGGTTTTTTCTGTGTTGGGGGAAAGACAAGGCCAATAGCAGGGACCAGAATCAAAATTTGCTGGAAGGTGGGAAAATAATTAAATTTCAGCCTAACCTTCCTGTACCTTTGGAGGTATTTAAACACCCACTATTCTCCCTGGCAGTGGGGACTGATTGATTGCCCCTTGGCATGCTGAAGTCCTGATTAATGTAAAGCTAACTAGTCCCTCCAAACTCTGGGGAATTAATCACTTAAATGTGGAAATTACTCACTAAACCATTCATACATGCAATAAAGCAAGCCATTAAAAATTAATTGGTTGACATGCCTGCCTTGTAAACATAGCTAATAAGATTCTGACAGAGTTGGAGGTGGAGTGGGGGGTACAGGGAGATTACCAGCTGTCCAAGCCATGCCAGGACCTGACAAGGTTGCTGAAGAGAGCAGTTTGGCTCTAGCCTAAAGAAGCCTTGGGGCAGATCTTCAGTCCTTATCTGAAAATCCTCCAGTTTGCAGCTTTGGCCTCTCTAGGGCCATATTCTCTCATCTGGAGGAGTCCATGCACCCAAGAAGGGAGAGAGCTATACAGCCAAGCATATGCCAACAGGTGCTAAGGCCTGCAGACAGATCTATACTGCTATCATAATCAATGCCTTTTATGATCCATGGATCCTATACATATCACATGTTAATATGCTGCACCACTGAAACCTTTTCATGCAAACAATATTGCAGATATTGGTAACAATATCTAGTGTTGTTGCAAGCCACAGGAAATAGCTGTAGGGGCTGCATGTGGCCTGTGGGCCACATGTTTGAGACCCCTGCTTTAGAGACCTTTAAGAGATTAGAACAAGAGTAATCCATAACTCTGCAAAACCCTGTAATGTGGTTCATTACAATCTCTAACCCACTAACCATCCTTTGTCCTATGACTGCTGAGGTTATAACTGCCTACTTCACCTTGAATGTTCTTGTGCAGTGTGTTCACTTTATGCACAAGAATCTGTTCCATCTTTTATTTAGCTTTGACAACCTGATGAGTGCTATGCAAGTTCCAATGCTTGTTTCACTGACAGAAGTCGGTCCAAAAAAGATTAACTCACTCATCTTGTCAGGCATATACAAAGATGAAAAGTTTGTTTAATTAGTCAAGTGAGGCAGAGGCAGGGAAGTAAGTTGGATATCTAATTTGAACAAGGCTGTGAAGATAAGCTCATCTCCTCCTGCAGTGTTAATGTTGAATTTGTGATTGCTTTGGAAAATGGGCTGCATGACAGACTAAATATTTAATCTCTGTGGTGCCTGTAGATATTCTAAGGACCACAGTTTGCAGGAAGAAACCAGGGTTTGCACACTGGATTCCTTGCCTGTTCCCTAAGCAGGAGTTCTGTGGTCTTGTTTTAGTGGCAGAAAGCAAAGTACTTGGCAAAAATGCAGATTTGGCTACAGCCAAACACGAGTTTTTCAAATTGTTTTAAATTTGAGTATTCAAGTTGTTTTGATATTTTTGAAGTGACTGATTTTTAATTTTAACTTGAAGATATGCTTGAAATCAAGACAAGATGTTTTGATTCAAAAAAAGGGAAGTGATTTTTGGATAGCTGCCAAAGAGCTGAAAAAATTGGTATTCGCACAGCTGTCCTCAGGAGACTGCTCTGGCAGGATTAGAGAGCAAGCCTATGGAGACTGTTTGGGAATACAGGTATCAAGATGCCTTTCCACACAGCTTTTCTACTGTCTTGCACACCACTAAAATTAGCAATACCAAAAGTTAGACAGACCTAAAAATCTCAGTACCTGGTTTTGCAAGCAACAACATTCAATTATCTGAAATGAATCAAAGCTTGCATTGGTTTTCTGGTCAAATGATTCACCAGATCTAGAGGAAACTTGGAAATTCTATTTCCTGGGAAGTCTCCTTGAGATTGGTTGTGTCAGATGTGTCTGCCAAGAGTCCTGACTGGTCCTACATTTCAATTCCAGCAAATGCAGGGAGAAGACCCCTAAAACACACCTTTAAAACCCAGGTGCATGTGTGAAAGCCTCACCTCAAAGCAGAAATGCTGGAATGGTTCTAGCGACAGATACTTGCCAAGTCAAAGAGACCTGATCACTATTCCCCCTGACCCTGAGAGGATTCTGGTGTGGACAGTGACTACAAAGCTTGCATTACCTGAAGGTTCCTCCTTCCCAGGCCAAGACTGAATACTGAGGAGAGTCAAGTGTTTTTCAGCATACCAGTTAAGCCAGTGTGCCATGGAATTTTTTTTTTTTTTTTTTTTTTTTTTGAAGAGGAAAAAAAGCTACTTGAGTTCTGGATTGGCTCATTAATACCTGTCAGTTCATTTGGCAACCATATGGTTGTGTGCCTCAAAATAGTTAAGGACATCAGGATGTGCCATGGGAGAGAAAAGGTTGCAAATCATTAAGTTAAGCACCAGCTATCTTTACCCCAGTGGAAGCTCACTGTTTGGTATGTGTGCAGGGAAAGAAAACAGGACAGATGCTTCAGATTAGAGAGCATGAGACAAGGAGAACAGAGCTTGTGTGGATGGAGGGCACTGTGTTGGCCTGCTCCTCCTGCTCAGAAATGACTGTACAAGCACACAGAGATCAACTCCCTGGAACTGGCTTCAGCTCCAGTGTGAGAAAGTTTTTAAAAATCCTCTTTCCTCCCGTGATGCATCTGACACCAATCAGGGATCCAGCCCTGTGGGAATCAACAATGATTAATGATGTTAAATATAGCAGGAGATTGCCAGGGTAAAATTAGCCACCATGCATAAAACATCACAGCTCCTCGTTAGATAGTCAAATTACTCTAATGGTTTTATGTTCATCTATTCACACTGGCACTGTAATTACTGATGGACTGGCTAACCCACTCCCTGTCTTTACGTTGATAACTTTGAAGCCTGTGCCCAGCAATGAAATCTTCCGGTCTTCAGTCGTAATGGAAACAGCACTCAATTTAGATTGCTATTAGTGCTGCGTGGAACTGCAAGTTAACAGTTTTGCTCTACAAGCTGATTGGGAGGCCTGAAAGATAAACACAAGTTCAAAGAGAGTAGTATGAGTGGAAGGTAGTGTCACCTGATTGCACCTTGTCTTGGATACACCTGCTGCCTGCTGAAGGCGATTGCTAGAATCAAATGGGTGGCTGATGTAGTCCTGCTGAGACACCAGCTGAGTAGCCAATGGGAACTTTTTGGAGATTGTCAGCCACTTTAATGCAGTCTATGAAGTGGCTCCTGGCTAATACTAGTTACAGGGGAGAGGTTAAAAGCATATTAACATGTTATCCAGCAACACTTCACTGAGTCCCAGATGAATGCATCAGAAGAGATTGAAGGCAGCTGAATATGTACTGTTTACTGCTCCTGCCTCAGCTCTGAATCCAGCTTGTGGGTGCTAGTGGGTAGGGCTGATATCCAAGTCTTGGGCAAACTGCTGCTGTCCTTTAATGCAAAGTCCATCCCATCAGCAAGAAGTGCAAGTGGAAAGTGGTTTCCCTCCCATGGAGGAAGCCTGGATGTATTCCAGCCACAAACCCTAGCCATGCCAGCCCCCAGTGACAGCAGCAAGATTAAGGTGCTCTGCAAATGCAGCTCTTGCTTCTGCACTGAAGCCTGTTGTGGCTAGCTTCTGGAGAAATTCCCTTCTCACCATCCAAGAGAAGTTGACCCTGGTCACATGGCAAGGAGGCCTACAGTTCTTGTAGAGGAAGGGCTGGTGTAGAGTCATAAGTAGATGCAAGGCTGTGTAGCTTCCCTCAAGAAGTGGTTTGTGAATGCTCACTATGTTAACAAGGCCAGTGAGTCATCTGATGGCCTGGGCCCAAGCCTGTTCAGACAGTGACCAGAAATGTGCACAGGGGGACAGCTAAGATTCCTAGAGACTTGGCAGGGGGGGAACACCCCCCCCCATACACACAACCATTCAGTGCTAGTCTCTGGCCCTCTGTTCCAGCCTTATTCCTAGGGGAGTCTGTCTGGCTAGTGCAGTGCTGTTTCCATGACAGACATTTTATTTAAATCCATGGCTGTTTGTGTACCAGCTAGCACACCCTTTGCTTGAGACACCGCTGCCGGTTGACTCTGACACCTTACTGAGCACTGGGTAACCCAGATGCAAAGTCAGCTATTATATATAGTCAAGCCCTTTGCTTAAAATCATGTTTTAGCTGTTTAAGTTGAGTGAATCCCTAACACACCATCTGACCACATTATGATGTCAGAGCTCCCCTGCAGTTTTGATACAAAGCCACATTCCTCTCTGGAAGGACCACTCATTCTAAGTACCCTTCTAGATTAGAATTAGAAGCAGAGGCAAGATTAAGCAATAATACAAAGCCAGCAAGCTGCAGCAAACAGGAGAAAGAAAGTCACAAAATGTAACTAGTTCTTCAGATATACCATTGAAGGAGACACTTCTCAGTGTAATTAATCTCATTATCTTGAAATTAAGCAGCAGAGGAATGGTTTCACTTCTTGAAAGTGCTGTCAAAATTCAGATACAGAGGGATAATCCTTTGTGAAAGGCAAAGCCTGGATAGCCACCAGCCTTCAAGAGAGTTTGTCAAAAGATCAGAGAAGAGTGGTATAGCTACAGAAAGCTGAACTACAGGGACCAGTTTAACAAGGGTCTTAATTCACCACATTTTAAGATAGTCCAAGAATAGCCCAGAGAAGTGTACTGTACTGAACCAGTCACTAATCTTACCAGCCCCACCTTTAAGGAAGCCATTCACCCCATCTTAAAAGCCCACCTTCTCACAAGTTATTCAGTGCCTTCAAGGAAGTTCAAAAGGTCAACCACCCTGGCTTTGATGGCACAAGCAATCATGACTGCAAGCCGGGGGGGGGGGGGGGGAGGAGTCAGTGCACAATAGTCTTACTGAGTCGGGCCAATGGTCCATCTAACACCAGTAATCCAGTGGCCAGTGGCAGATACTGCAAAGGTAAGGAACAGAGCAGGACAGTCAAGTGATCCATCCCCTGCTATCCCATCCCAGCATCTGACAGAACCTGAGGGATACCAGAGCATGTGGTGGCCTACCTGCCCATTTTGGTCAATAGCTATTGAAGGACCTCAGTCCCTGGAAAAGTCATGATGCAGGTACTCAAAAGAATCCATTTTGAAACACTTGGAGGAAGAGTGGTCAGGAACACACAGTCAGCATGGACTTACCAAGAGTCAATCATACCTAACCAACTCAACTACCTTCTGAGATGACTGGATATGTGGATGTGGGAATAGCCAGTGTGATATAACCAGACTTTAGCAAAGCTTTTGCTACAGTTTCCCCACAGCATTCTTGTGAGCAGGTTAAGTATGGTTTGGATGAATGGACTACAAGGTGGATAGAAAGCTGGCTAGATCACTGGGCTTAGCAGGTAGGAATCAATGGCTCAATTTCTAGTTGGTGACTACCTAGTTAAGTGCCCCAGGGCTTGGTCCTGGGGCTGGTTTTGTTCAACATCTTCATTAATGATCTGGATAATGGGATTGAGTGCATGCTCAGTAAGTTTGTAGATGACAAAACTGGGGGGTAGGGATAATATTCCGGGAGACCTAGACAAATTGGAGTATTTGGATGAACGTGGGGCCAGCTCTTGCCATGAGCCAGAGGCCCTGGCTTGGGACACTGCAGCCTTAAGGGTACTGTGGGCCAGTTCAGAAGCTAGACCCCAATGCTCCTGCCCCCCCCCCCCCCCAGCCCACAGGACAGGCTCCACTCTCAGCCCCAAGAGAGGAGTGGGAGAGCAGAGCCCAGCCTCTGGCCAGTGCAAGCCAGCCCAGAGCACATGCGGGGTTCCCCCTACCCTAGAGGGGGCATAAAAGCCAAAGCTGGCTCAGGGTGCCAGTTCTTTGAGGCAGCCCTGGCCAAATGAAATCTCATGAGGTTCAACAAGTGCAGAGTCCTGCACTTAGGATGGAAAAACAAAACCCATGTACTGCTACAGGCTGAGGACTGAGAGCTGATACTTAGCCAAAGGACCTGGGAGTTATGGCGGATGGGAAGCTGGATGAGTCAGTGCGCTCTTGTTGCTAAGAAGGGCAACAGTGTATTTGACTGCATCAATAGGAGTGTTGCCAGCAGATTAAGGAATGCAGTTATTCCCCTATTCAGGGGTTAAAGTATAATTTGGCAGGCCCCAGAACCCTCCTAAATTAGCAGGCTCCCCTTATGCCAGTGCAGGCCTCCCCTAATGCACCCTAGCTCCTACCCCCCCCCCCACCTGCCTCCCCTTTCCTGGCCACCATGGGGAAGGGCTTTAGGCTGGAGCCTCAGCCTGGTCTCACTGAGCATGCTCAGTGAGGCCAGGCCAGGGGGGAGTTTAGAGCCCCCTGCCCTGCCCACAGTAGGATACTGCTCCAGGGTTAGCTATTTTTAGGGGCTCAGTGTTCCAGCCCCTAAAGATAAGAAGATGAAGCTGGAATGCTGCATTCCAAGGCCTACTACTTTTAAATGATGGGCCCCAGAATGCAGCATTCCAGCTCCATTTTCTGTTTAAGGTCACAGAATGCTGAGCCCCTAAAAAATATTGGCCCCAGAATGGCATTCCCCACATTCAGTCTTACTTTAACCCCTGCCTCTATTCAGCACTGGTGAGGCTGCATCTGGAATACTGTATCCAGTTTGACTCAGCGCTACAGAAAGGATGTTGACAAATTAGGACAAGTCCAGTGGAGTGCAGTGAAAGGGATTAGGGGTTGGGGCACATGGCTTATGAGGAGAGACTGAAGGAACTAGGCTTTAGTCTGATGGGGGATTTGAGAGCAACCTTCAACTACTTAAGGGATGCTCCAAAAAGGAGGGAGCAAAACTGTTCTTAGTGGTGACAGAGGACAGAACAAAGAACAATGGTTAAGTGACAGCTAGAGGTTGGATGCAAGGAAAGTTTCCCCACTAAGGTGGCAGTAAAGCATTGGAATGGGTTACCTAGGGAGGTGGTAGAACCTCCATCTTGGGAAGATTTAAGGCCCAGTTAGACAAAATCCTGGCTGGGATGATTTTGGAGTGGTTCTGCTTTTAGCAGTGGGTTAGACTAAATGACCTCATGAGGTCCCTTCCAACTCTGATTCTATTTTACTGGCTGACCTCTGGTTCTTGTATTATGGAGAACAGGTAAACACTTCCCTATTCACCTCTCCCACACCATTCATATGGCGATAACATTCTGGGGTGCAATCCAGACTACTAAGTCTGTGTCAACCCTGTCCTGGAACTTTGGCTGCTTCACACTGGAAGCTACAAGAGCAAACCAACCTGGACTGGTCAGCCTGCAAGTCAGTCTGAATGTCATTGTATTGTTGTGGCCTTGGTCCTACAACTTTAACCTTAGCAACACCAGTCAGACCCCAGCCTCAGCTGCTATAGTATTTTAAGTATGCTTCCCCCCCCCCCCCACACACACACACTTGAGGTTGTGCCGTCTAGCCTCCTTGAGACATTGGAAACCTGTTGCCCTGCAGAGGGCCAATAGTCAGTTTGCTACTTTACCTGAGTTAATTGGCTCAGTTTAAATAACTGAAAAAGCCACACCACTAGATCACTTTAAAACATAAACCAAGCTTAAGCACAAAAAGGTATTTGTTTGAGTTACAAGAAAAATAAAGCTAAAAAAGTGCATCATAGAAGCCAAGTCTCAGGTTGAAAATCCATACCCTATGATCCCAGCAACAGGGCTGCTTCCTTGGTTGTCTTGGGTGACAGAACCAGGGTAGTTTTGCCTCACTTTTATAGTGTGGGGACCCTCTGAAATGCATTTTTGAGGGCTCCCCTTGAAGTTCATACTAGTTTCTAGGACAGAACCATGGAGTCTCATGAAAGATTTCTGTTTCTGCCCATCCCCCCTTGGTACCAAAGTGACCACTTTCCAAAGCAGACTGTCAGTTGATACTTGGAGACAGCAACTTGTTAGGTGATTTGAAAAGCATTTTACCTCACAAGTCTAGAGGGTATAAACACACTGCAGTCAGTTTTATTATAGGCTTATCTCAATACATACTAAATGACACCTCACAAGGTACATTTTGCATCAAGACTACCACAATAAGTTGTGAACAGGGGTGGTTTTGGTTGCAAGCTCTGCTTACTCACCCTTCCTAAAAAGCCTAGTCAGTTTTTAATCTTGCCTCACATGGAAGGTGTTCTATGCCTTGATCACTGTTGCCTCAGTACCTTTGCTAGCTATTAGATTGTTTTTTGAAAATAAGATCAGCCCTATGCACAGTATGAGATTAGCATATTGTGGATTTATCTAGTGGCATATACAATTTGCTCTCCATCCTTTTAAGTTGCCTAAGCAGCCCTTGCCTGAAAAGGATCTTTGGGATAACTATAAATTGCAGTGTTTGCCAGCACTAAATAAGCAGTATCTGGGTTGGTGCCTTGACAGATTTCCTCCTTGCACTCAGGACTGTGTATGGAATTCTGGTATTTAAGTCACATACCCCTATTTGGAGCTTTTTCATTCTGTAGATCATGAGAAGGTCTGTGGACACATGTGGCTATGGAAAGAAAAAATTTAGTCTTGTCAGGCTAAGATCAGCCTACACTGCAGTTATATTGCTCAGTATAACTGTGTTCCACATTCCTGAAGGAGGATTAAACCCACTTAAACCCAGTGTAGATAACCATGTCAGAGGGATTCTCTTGTCAACCTGGCTAGTGCCTCTTGGAGGTAGATTAAGAAGATGGATTGTAGAACCCTTCCTCATTGTAGAGAGGGTCTGCAGTGGAGCAACTGCAGCTTTAGTGCTTCAAGTATTGTCAAGCCCTTAGATATCTGCAGAACTATTAGTGCAAGACTTTGGCTTTGCAGGCCTTGAACACACAATTGGGACATAAGCACAGCTATCCCAAGACAGGTGTTTGGCATTCCTCTCAAGTCCTGAAAATACTCTTACAGGCCTCCTACCCCCTAGGAAAAAGTTGCTTTGGAATCCTGCAATTCAGACTCCAGCACTGCTCCTGTGGGCACCATGGAATCACTTGCACCCCCTTTGCACAGGGGAGATGCTATGAAGTGCTACATCCACCTTCCACTAGTGGAAGTGACCATACAAGGTGCAGGACAGAACAGGCCTGGTATGGTTATGGTCTGTAGAGACCCAGAATCTCATTTGTAGTAGCTTCAAACTGGGGACTGATCTTGACTTTTGCCATGCCAGGGACAACCAACCACCATCATAGAGCAGCAAACAGCAGCTCCAGCTCCACTGTTATGTGGGAGGGCAACAGCTGGCTGGCGGAGTAGTTTTGGAAGACTGCCTTCCCTGGGGAGCAGGGGGGCAATTGGACTGTCAGAGCTTCTCCCCATGTGAACACACTGAAAATTGCAGATGTCTATTTTGTGCAGTTTCAATGGAGAGAAAGATTGTCAATTGTTTGAAGAAGGGCAGATTATAGCCTGTCAAGGAACCTGAAACTGAGCCAGCCAAGAATCTGTGTGATGTTAAGCCCCTGAAAGCTAGTCAGCAGATTAACAAACTGGAAGAGCCTTTGCATCCCACCCCCAGCTATAGCTCAAAAATAGCTGCAGAGGGGAAATTGGAAAGGAGTATTCTTTAGCTAACTGCTAGCTATTCCTTTACACCAATTCACCTTCCACCTCATTACTGGGTACTTACACCCATCTTGCATTAGAGCAGCTTCAAGTGGCTAACTAAGCCACTGGTCATATTGCAAAAGGGCAGCAGCCCAGATGTGGCTCCAGGCACTAGAAGGATACAGAATGACCCAGGAGAGGTACAAGTGCTGTGCATCTTTAGTTGTGGATACAGCAGACCCAGAACAGGTTGCTAAGTGGGAGGAGGTGAGTTGCCAAAGTCTGAGCTGAAGTTGGGGGAAGGAGCTGGCCTGGAGCAAGAATGCCTATGCAGCCAAGCTGTGCAGGGTTATAGGCCTGGGAGGAGATGTAGCTAACAGATGTCCCACAGCTCAGAGGGCATTCAGTTTTTGCTATTTTGAGCCCACCTTTAGAAAGGCATCCAGTCTTACTGGCTTCTCCATTCCCTTAGTCCTTTATGCCAATTGTTAATGACTTATTGTAGAAGCACATGCCAAATTTCTAGCTCATGTTTGTCTGGCTTCAGCTTCCAGCCATGTTCTTGTTATGTTTCTGTGCTACACGAGTATCTTTCATTTGCACCGTGGGGTTACTTCTGTGCTAGATGTGTCTGCTCATTCTATGACAGACTTAAAGCTCTGCTGGCTTTAGTTTCTCTGCAAGGTATTTAACCCAGCCACTCAATAAGTATGTGGTGCTTCTGCCCCCTTCAATTTGTTTGGACATCTTTATGTTGTTGGCTAGGTTACTTGGCATCAGTAATACCATGTGATGAAGTTTGAAGACTCCTCTTACTCTGGTTATAGATCCAGCTTTGCATTGGCCCTTTTTGGGCACAGCTTTGTGCTGGAGGTTCATGTTGAGGTGCTTGTCCCTTATGCTTTCAGAGTCATGGCTCTGTAGGCTGGACATCACTGAACTGTGGCCTGCATTCTTAGGTATACAATGCCATTTGTTTTTAAAATGCAGATTCAAGGTAAACTTAGCCCATTAAAATTTAGAGTATTTTTAGGTTTGCTTCCAGATCACTCATCATGTTTGGTACCAGACATATTACCAATCCCTACAAAACCCCAGTAGGCACTTTCCTATGTAGAAGTACTTTGAAATGTATAAGTTTAAACCAGTTCTTAATCTTCAGTTAAAGCACCATCGTGTGGTACTAAAAAACCTTACAAGAAAGTCTTAGTTAGCCAGTTACCCTGCACAATCCCAGCTTGTCAGTTTGGAGACTCCTTTTCCATAGACACCACTGGCTTGCATTTCTAGCTGTTTATGGAAAAGTTGATATAGGAGTTGGCTATTCTGCTGTCAAGTTAGCCTCAGACATTACCCAGTATTGCATGCAGTGTTGGCAGTTTCATGATAGAAGATGAGTGAGGAAGTTTATTGGACCAGCCTTTTGGTGAGGGAAAGAAAGATGCCATCTTACCAATGATGACTGACCCAGCAAAATATTTCCTCACCCACTTCAAGATTTCCAGGGATCTTTTCAGAAGACTGAGTGGTAGTGTACCTGTATTCCAAAGGACACACAAGACTACCTAATTAGAAAGTGGTGCAATAGCTAGTTTTTGGAGCATCTCTGTTGGTGAAAGACAAGCTTTCAAAGACGGTCTTCAGTCAGAAGTGTATTTAGCAATGATATTGAGTGAGTTTCCCCAGACTAAGCTCTATAAGCACAAAAAAGGCATTTGTGTTTAAGGGGGACAAACAAGAGGCTATTGGTGTAGCTAAGCACCTCATCCATGATGCAAAGCTTCCTGAACACAAAGCATTCTGCTCTAACAAAAGTTAGCTAAAGCTGATTGTTAAAAGGAGACATCTCATGTATGCAAACAATAAATGCCTTTTAGCTGCTTAGCCCATAGGCAGAGTATAATGGATCAAGGACAGAAGCCAACTCTCAAAAATTAGAGAATTTGGTTTTTCTTAGGATGGTTGTGAGGGGAGGTAGTCAGGAGTGAACCCCCAAGCTGACCAAAGGAAGCCAAGGCCAGCCAGACCCAGCTGGGAGAGACAGCCCCCTTTTCTTTAAGGGTTTGCTAAAGATGGCCAACAGCCCAGTGCAAAGAGAATGCTGGTGCCCTGCCACTGAGCCAGCTATGTTCAATCTATAAGGAGACAACCTTAATTCTGTGTAGGTAACAAGTGTTTAGCAACTCCACACTTGGAGATACTTTCTCCCATATCAGTATTTGGATTTAAGAGCAAGCCCTTTGGTCAGAGCAAGAAGTAAATGAAAGATTATTCCTTTGACAAGAGACTGAACCAGCCTTTAAAATCTCACAGATTAGTGTTTATAGCATGGTGCTGATTTTTAAAGAGCCATGTAGATGTGGATGATGGAAATAAATATACCCTCAACATTATGAGAATCTGGATGTTCTCATGACAAGCTAGAGGGAATTGTGGAAGAACCCACACAGGGGCTCTGCTTATGCCAAGCTACAAGTTCATAGAAGATTAAGGGACCTCAGGTGGTCATCTGGTCCAAGTCCCTACCCAAAAGGTGGACTAACTCCCAATTAAGTCATCCCTGCTGGGTTTTGTCAAACCAGGCCTTAGATGAGAGATTCCACTACCCTCCTAGTGAAAAGCCTTTTCCAATATCAAACCTAGACCATTCCCACTGCAACTTGACACTGTTGCCAATTATTGTCCAAAGCATCCTCTGTCTTCTCCTCAAAACAGGAGATTTTTTTTTTTTTGCTAGACAGAAATGCTGCTTTATTTGGAGTAACTGAGGGATTGCAGCCCCTCAGGGCACATTTTGAGTACAAATAATTCAGATGCCTAATCATATAGTTAAGCCAGAATTTGTTGGGTCAGGTCATTGCTTTGAGGACAATTGATACAGCCACCCAAACTGCAGCATCTTAAATGAAAGCCTCTTGTATTAAACTAAGTGATGTTTCACAATATTACAAACCTCAGCCCTGGTGTCCTTACACATATGGCCAGTTAAGACTGGAAATCACAGCCTTGCTTTTAGCCAGAGACTTATTTAATGGGCATTTAAAAGAGCTACAGGTCCAAAGCCCCCCAGATAAAAATGCATCTTTTTTCAGAAAAAAAAGTCTCCCCTGACCCTTGTCCCTCCAATCATTTGGATAGCCAGACAGCTGTTCCACAGTCCCTTTGGGATCCAAGAAGCTAAGCATGGTGAGGTCAGGTCAGTAATTGGATCTAAGAATTCAGGGTTTTGGAAAATGGTGCTATAGTTAAAAGCAGCCATCTTCCCTTTGCAAGAATTGAGTGATTTGTCAGGAAGCAATTTGCTGTTGAGATGAGCTTTTATGCTCTATGCAAGAAGTCCAGCCTTCAGCACAGGCTGTAAGGACTAGCTGTGCCAACTCTGCCCACCTAGACTAGGTACATTTGTTCTGCCTACAGAGAGCTGGCCTCTCCCCAGGTGTTCACTGGCTTATGCATTCTGTGATGTGGAACTGACTAGTTGGTCTGGCAGTGCCTATCACCTGCTGCTTTTGTAGGAAAAAAAAAAAAGTGACAAATCCTGCATTGTTCTGTAATAGCAACCCAACCTACAGGGCATCTTCTTGCTAATTTGGATAGTAGGAAGTTTGAAAAAAAAAAATCTGCAGATAATAGCTTTATCAAAACAGATTCCTATAGAATCAGTTGATTCAAGATATTTGAGCCAGAACTGTAAAGGATATTAGTTTTGAAGCAGAGACTTGTTCCTATTTCTCACCAGCTCTATTCCTCAGTCTTATTCCAGGGGGTTGTGCTCTAGCACAAAAGCTACAGCCCTTCCTAGGCACTAGGATTTGGTTCACCTGCCATCCAGAGACTTAAATGGCCCATCCTCAACTGGACAACTTACCAAGCTCTTTGCCTCAGCAAGCCAGCAAAGCTCATATGTGAGCATCACCACCTGACACTTGTGAGCCCCCCCTTTTTGCTTCTTGCACTCTATTTGTGTGGCTAGGCTCCTTTACACAAGCCAGCTGCTTATTGGTCTGCACCAATGGGGCTTCAGTGATACTGGTGAGATTGGGCTAAGTCTCTACATGCACTGCTGTGGCTTTTTTGCAGAGGGAGAGCCAAGTATTTTCCCCTGCCAGTCAAGAGCTGGCAAGGCTCTCATGGCTGGGCCATTCAGTCTCCCAGCAGTGTGATGGCCAGATAGAAGCCAGATTCCCATTACTAGAAGCTATATTCTAAAGCCTCCTCACCACTGAATGCCTGGGGATTGTGTACATCATGTTCAACATAAGTGACCACCAACTGACTCTTAAGGCTCCAGTAACAGCTGGGAGATAGCAGCTTTGGTGAGTGCCAGAGGTCAGCTGCATTAGGAAAGCAGAACTGGTCTAAGATTCTGGGCAATCTCTGGGGTTTCTCAAGAGGGAGAAATTTACCATGCCTGGTTAGCTACAAATCTCAGTCTTAGTCACCAGCAGCAGTGTCAGAGAATGCTCTAGTGAGTTTTTACAGTGAGGTTATTTGCCATGTGTCTGTACATTTGGTAGAGAGGAGGGTGTCCTGTTGCTTCTTAAGTGCAAAAGACAAGTGGGAGAAAGAGCACCCTGCTGTAATTGCTAGATTTTTAGCAGACAGTTAGGGGACCTATCCTAATCTGCTACTGTTGGGCATGAGTTTGCCATGGTTTGAAGAGGACTTTGGTTTTAGCTTTCTCTAATGCATGAACCCCCCTGTAAATGGAAGCACTTGCATAGAAAAGAAAAGTCAAGTATGTGGGACCAAAAGGAAAAGTTTACTTACAAGTCTCTAGTATGTGCTTTCTGACCTACTGGCTGCCTCTGCTTGCATCACCCCCTTCCAGCTGCAACAGCAAGATGCTGCCTGACAGAGGAAGGAGTGCATAGCAGGTCATTGCTCCATCCCTGCAACAGGCAGGGGTGAGCTGTTTTAATGAAAAATGTGCCGCAGGCATGGTTTGGGAGACCAGTATTGATTGCATTATTTAATATTTCATAAGCAGCTGTTGAAGATTTCTCCCCATACCTCAGGATGCAAGAACTTTCACCCAGCTCCACTTCCAGGCAGGATATTCTAGTTTTTGGGGTGTCCCCCCCTTTAAAATACTGCAGTAATGTGAGCAGCATGGCTCCTTCTGTAGTGCATTAATATTGTAACTAATCTGTCACATGGTTTGTGACCTCCTTGGGGAGGAGAATGAACAGAGGAGTGTCTTGTTGGGTAGTATGTGGTTAGAGGTATACCTGTTGTGTTTGTAAAAATCTCAGCACATCCTTTTACCAGGAAGGCAATGGGTGTATGCAGGGAAGTCCAGCTTTTTGGAACAATGAAGCCTGATTAAAACAGCTGCTCAATATCCTGCTGCAGTAAATAAGCTCTTACAGTCAGCTTTAAGCTTCAGAGCATTCACTAAAGCAAAATAATTTTGCACCTCAGGCCTGACATCTTTAACTTTGTCCTATTTAGTCATACTTGCACTCCTAAAGAGCCTGCTCTACCAGATTAAAGGGCAGAGATGTTAGTGGCAAAGGTAGTTGATGGCTGTAACATCTGTGGAAGATTCTGTCATGTGAAATATTTCACTGGAGACTAGATGTTTAAGAAGCTGTAGCTAAAGTGCAAGCTTCTCTTGAGGCAGAGAATACTGAGGGTACAGAGTGTTAGGCAGAACATCAGGAGTCTGAAGTATGACTGGATCCCCATTTTTTGCTGGGCAGACTGGTCTCAGCCTAGTTGCAGACTCAAGCATGCGTACAGCTTACCCTCACTCCACAAGCAAATATTTGAAAGCAGTTAGACAAGCTACTGGGGATAACTAGAAGTTATGCCCACTTGTTTATGAACTTGCACCCGTAAAAGGTATTTCCCTCAGACAGAGTGAACTGTTTAGTAAAAGCTCTGCACAAACAGAGGTCCACTAGAACATGGACCATCTCTGGTCATAGTTACCACAGTAAGACTCTCTGAACTTAGAGCATAATTGCTGGAAAGACTGTTCATCTTGTTGATGGCAGCTGCTGCCATGTTGCAGTGGGCAGTCTGAGACAGGACAGGCAGATGTCCCTTTAATGCTTGGAGTTCTAATAGCACCCATCTCCAGGGCTGCTAAGTAGACAATGTTTTCATGGCCCCAACCTCAAACCCTTCCAGCCCCAAAATTTAAACTGTAGTGGTGAAGTAAGAATGGGTGGGCCTCAACACTATGTGCCAGGCTCCCCAAGTCTCAGTGGGCTTGTCTAACTCCTAGCTCAAAATGGTTAAGGGTTAGTATTGTTCCATGCTTTGTCCATTAGGCCATTGTCACTTTCCAAGAGAGATAGCAAGCCACTCTGTTCTGAGTGGAGCAGGAAGGAAGCAATTTACCACCAGGTGTGACCAGGTTTTTGCCCCCAGAACTAATCTTGCCTTGCATCTGAGATTCATTTTATGAATTTGGCAGAAGTACTCCAGAGGTACCTGCTACTTATTTAACAAGTGAAGGCATCTATTTGAGTCAGAGTTGTATTTGACTAATCTGAGTTTTGGATAATCCTACTGAGTCCTCCCTAGATGGAGAGGAGAAATTGCTCTCCAGAGAGATTGTGGCTTTCAGTCTAATTTAGTGCACCATGCACTATTTTTAGCCAGGGCACAATAGCATTGTGGTAGTGCACAAGAACCAGACCATGAAATTGACTGGCAGACTGGTCTGGTCCATGCAGACAAATAAGTACCTGAACAGCATGAGGGGTGAGAAGTGAAACAGCCAAGTACAATTTAATGCTTCAAGTATTGGTAATACAAGTTATGCAATGCTTTCATTTAGAAGGCATGTGACAAGGTTGCAAGATGCAGGCACAAGCCTGCAGTTGATTCGGAGGAGCTGTACTAATGCAATGGCAGTTGTTGCCTTAAAATGATGGTTTAAAGCTATGCTTGTGTGAGTACTGAGTACAGACCACCAGTACAGTTACACTATTGCTGTGCTCCATGCTTTCATAAGGAGCTCAGCCATCAGCTTCTAAGTTGCCCCCGTTATGTACCTTGCATTGAAGATGGATACATGCCTGTGCAACAGCACAAGTTTAACAAGACAGGGGAATTCTGATCAAACTAAGGAATGATTGAGAACTAGAGGCACCATGCTAAGCTGCATGTTAGTTTGGATGACTTAGTTGTAGTTACAAAGCAATGCTTCAAGTTCTAGTTCAGGAGTTAATGGGAAAGATAAGAGCCTTTTTTAAAAAAATTCCTTCAATCATCAAGTGTTAAGAGCTGCAATTGGTGTAGCCTCCTGTTGGGGGTGAGGAGAGCTAGGCCAGGGCACCTGCTGCAGGGTCCCCCAGCAAGAAGAGGGGATGCCTGGAACCAGGCATAGGCCCCACACAGGACCCCTTGGTGGTGGCAGCAGCTAGCCTGGAGCCAGGTGTGAGCTGCCTATAGGGTTTTCCAGTAGGGGGGCAGAGTCTAGAGCCACAAGGGGGGCAGCCAAACACTCATGCTGATCCTGACCTGCAGGTTGCAGACCCATGTCCTAGTTGATGTGACATCACTAGGACAGAAGTGAATCAGTTGTACAAATGGAGTCTGTGGCATCTTAACAAGTTTATTTCTTGCACAAGCTTTCATGGGAGAAAAATCCCACTTCAAAGCATTTGACAAAGTGGGATTTTTCTCCCATGAAAGCTCATGCAATAAATTTGTTAGAGTGCCACAGAACTCCTTGTGTTTTACTGAACTAGACTAACATGGCTACCCCTTTGGATCTTGAATCAGTTGTGAAAGTCACTAGGAAAGAAGTGGCTTAGCTATCATCCTCTTATCTTCCTTGTCTGAGGGGGCATCTGCCATTAGCATGGCCAGGCTGGTGGGAAAACAGACTGGATCCCATTTCTGAAGTCTTCCATCTGTGTATCCAGCTTTGACAGAGTCTCTATACAAAAGATGCCTGCAACTGGCCTGTTTGGGATAGCAGTCTTGCCTAATAACTCACATATTTAGTCATTTTAGAGCCATTTAATGGCTATTTGAATTTTTGTTTTCTGAAGATCCTTTGCAACAGATGGTATCAATGCCTACCTACAGAATATGGAGTATGCACCTCTATGAAAGGTTGTGCTGGGCATCAATGTTTGTCCCTCTAGAGCTAGATCTGAGTAGCAGCTGCCATGAAGATTGTACAAGAGAGCCTTTTGGAGCCAGGGTGTTTTGCAGAGGGCCCATAAGTGGTACTCCTGTCTGAGTTCTTCTGCCAGCTCTGTCAGACAAGATGCCAACACTTCCCCTGACAATTAACACAGCCCAAGGACTCCTAGTCTTGACTAAATTCCAGTGAGGGGGGCCTATTTTGGAGACACCACTTCTGCAAGAGATCTGTCCTTTTGGCAGACCTTTGCCTCCATAAGCCCCAGAGGAGTCTAGTACAAGAGGCTCAGATTCCCAGGACTATTAGAATGGGAACTCAGATACGGTACATTGAGGGAAGACTGCTTCTCTGGCTCCCCCTGTACCTAGGCAGCATCAATTAATTTCATCCTGAACTCTAGATTGATCACCTCACCTAATCAAATTAAGAACAAATGAAATAATGACAGCTGTGGTGGAATTATCTGCAGTAAGGCATCTCAAAATTTATGGAGTAATTAAAACCTGATCTTCAACTGTCAGTTAGAATCACATTTTAAATGCTCTTAGTCCCTTTTTCATTGAAAGAGTTGCTCAGATAGGCAAGGATGAAACCTAACCAATCTGAAAGCTCCAGGGCATTTTCTCCAGGGTTTAGGACAATACAGCTATTCAAACTTGCCACACTGGAAAGTGAGCAGCCCCTACTAGCAGGGCATGCTTTGCCGATACAAGCTTAAATCAGTTGAGATTCCTACATATTCCTTGAAAAATTCATGGAGTCTAGTTTTGGAGGTGTTATGACTCCCATTTGATTCTATCTAGGAGATTGGCCAGCCCTTAGACTGCAAAGTAAAGTCTTCTAATCACAGATTTCTGTGTAAACACCTACTGGAAGTGTTGTCCCAATAATTCAGGTAATGAAGAATGCAGGTTCTAAGTTTGAGTGGCAGAGATACAGGTCAGAAGTAGTCACCATTTGCATATTTCTGTGCCCCATAAGTTGAAGTCATGCTCTCCCCTTTTTTTGCCAAGATTTAAAATGTAGTTTGTGTGTACTGGTTAGTTTGCTTTCACTTGGTTTAGTCTTACTTGCTACTTTGAAAGCTACAGCAAAGGTGTCTAGTCAGGGCTACTACTGTAGTTTGGTGTTTAGAACCTAGTCTTAAATGACAGAACTTGTCTTGAGTTAAGTAACCTCAAGTGTACTTGAAACAAGCATCCAAGATTGTGCTTAGCCTCATACATTTTGTTCTACACTAAGCCCTGAATGTGGAGCTTCTGTCCTACTGAGTTGGTTCATGCTACAAAAAGGTAGTTAAAATTTGGTCCTTTATTTTTAGAATCCTGTACAAGCAGCAAAGCCTTGGCTAGAAAGTCATGTTCAGTGTTGTCATCTCACTGATAGGAAGAGGTGGTGAGTGTGTTTGTTCTAGCCTCCAACTCTGACTTTCTAAAGTCAAGAGCAAAGTGAGGACTAGAACACCCTGCTAAGACCTGCAGGGACATTGCCAGCTGTATCTCAGTTTTGAGCCACGTCAGGTAGGTGAAGCTTTGGCATTATGTAATCTTATGGGTTGTAAGTTCGTGTTGAATGTGGTGTGGGCAAGGAAGAAGGGTCCTTGTGCCTGTGGCTTTGACTAAAAGCCAAAAAGAGACAACACAACCTGAAAGCAGGGAAGAACATGGAAACTTAATTTATTAGGTTAGGCCCTGTCCCATCTCAAAACAAGGTTGTGTCATAGCACTTGAGTGATCACTGAACTGATATGAATGTAGTGTGCATTTCTGGTAACATCTTGAATGACCAATGTCAGATTTAGTATATATGGCCCTTTGATTAAAGGAGAGAGTTTACCATACATGTTATGCAGGACCCTTTAACAAGTCAAATCTCAGAGCTAACTGTAGAGGACACAGGGCAAGGAAGCCCTTCCAAACTATAGGAAAAGCTGGATTTGTGCCCTTTGCAGGCTACCACTGGAGGGCTGGGATGTCCCTAAAGCCATGATGTTTGCTTCTTTTTCTTCCAGTGTTCCACCTCCAAACCAAACTGGCAGAGGTTAAGAGTTCTGGTCAATCATCCTAGGAGTGGTATGTGCAAAGCCTCTTCATGGAGTTTCAAGGCTTTTCAGGGAAAAAGGCACAAGTTGGACCAGGCCAGCCAAGTGTTTGCTCCAAAGACACCACACTTCAGCTTCCCCCACACAAGCTTTAAAGAAGCACAAGGTCACAGTAGAAAAGTGAGCCAGTCCTGCACATATTACATACTGATCAAAATTCAGCCCCCTACATATGTAGGAAATGCTCAATTGCTCTAGCAGAGGGAGGGGGAATTGCACAAGGGAGGTACTAGAAACAAAGGAATGGTAGTGCAGAAATTAAGAGCTATTTGTCTAAAGATATTTTAAATAATGGCTTTAAAAGGAGACAGAAGCTGACAGCTTATGGAAGCCAGGTAGTGGGGTGGGTGTATATTAGAGACTGAGTCAAAGAGTTGGTCTTTATGCTTATTTCTGCAGTCATTTGCTACAGCACTATTAGATGTAGCCTGAGGAGGTGGGCAGGTAGCATGCATACCCACCTGCTGAGTCAGTGTGTTGCCACTTAAAGCAGCTTTTACACTGCAGCAGAGGCCACAGGTCTGCCAGCTAATCACCTCTCCTAGACAGGGATCACTTCTGCTTGGGTAGCACCAGTCCATGGCACCCAGCACACTGCTAAAGTAGGAGGCTCCCCTATAGTCAGATGAAGGGACAACTCCTGGCAACAGAGTCAAGATACAGAGGAGTACGGGCACTGCAAATGGAATTAGTAAGCTAGGGTTAATTTCTTCCCATTCCATAAACTCCCTCATCTTCAAAGCAGGTGAAGTAGGATTTTCTCCCATGAAAGCTCATGCAATATTTGTTAGTCTTTCAGTGAAATAAAAAGTAGTAGTCCTGTGGCACTTAAATAGACTAACATGGCTGCCCCTTTGGATCTAAGCTAGGCCTGGCTTTTTTGTTGTCACCATGGCATCTGAGGAGGTATGTATGGTGAAGATCATGATCATGCTTGTTACTTAACATGGAGGGTATTTCCACTTCAACTTCCTATTGAGCAGTATTTAAACCAGTTACCCAAGCTGCAATGCACCTCCAGTGCTGAGAGCAGGCTTCCATTGTGCTAGGCACAGACTCAGAACTTAATGCCTCAACAAGAGACAGGACAGAGGAAGAAGCCCTATTTTACAGACTGGGGAACACAGGCACACAGTGACCAGACATGTAGTGCTATGTAGGAGCATATAGAAACACTGGCTGCTGAACCCAGACCTTTCAAGGCCCAAACCAGCATCTCCAGTCACAAGACAAGACCATCCTCTCTCAGGAAGGAGAGCCTAGGGAAATTGCAATCCTTCTGGAGTGAATCTTTTAGAACCAGCCTATGCCAAGAGCCTAGTCTTACCCCCCCCCTTAAACAGATTTCAGCAACACTGAATAGTCATGGCTTTGGTTAAAAGAAAGCTAGACATTGGTGTTTAGTCTTTATTTTCCTCTAAAGGAGTTTCAGAGTTGCCTTTAATTCTTGGGAAGGTGTTTTTAAATGGAACTTCAAACAGTATTTTAGCCTGAAGGGCTTGGTTTACTTTTAATTATACCAACAAGCCAGAGAGCCTAGCCCTTACATCTGCATCTTGTTCTTTTCCCCACCAAGAAAGAGAAAACTTGGTGATCCAAATAAAGTTAATTTCCATGGACAAGGAAAAAAAATTACTTCAGCACAAAACCGCCATCTGATTAAAGAACTGGCTTGGATAAGATCTTGCTTTCCAGTGCTTTGGGTCATTCCCTGCATCTTCTAGATCAGGAGGGAGTCTAAAGCCAAACAAAGAGCCCACATAGCTGCAGAAGATAAGGTGGTGTGGGAAGAAAAGCAAAAGAGGAGGGAGCAGGGGTAGAGATTGCAAGTCATCTTTAAACTCAGCCCTTTCAAGGAGAGCTGAACAAGAGACTACTTCTTGGGGAGAGCAGCAGGGTCCAGGCCAATGAAACTAGGTCATTGAAGAGCAGTACCAGGAGAGGCTCAGCACTGAGGTTTGACTAGTTAAACCTTCAGGTGGATGTCTTCCCTAGTTAAGTCTAAGCACTGCTGCTAGACAGCTGTGCCATGGCCTCAGCAGTAACAAGATCACACTGGCTTCTGTTTTACATGCAAAAAAAAAAGCGCTCTCCATTGGGGTACTCACCCTCTACTCTCAGAGACTGCCATGTAGTATTTTAATGGATGCAGGCAGTTGAAGGTCCACAATTCCACTCCCTTCCTCCCCATCCCTGCCCTGGAGGGGGATGACAATGCTTGATCCCAGGCACTTCAGGAAGCTGCTTTCCCCAAAGCTCTCAAGAGGCCCAGGGAAGTCACCCTCTACACTATCTTCTGAGCAGAAACTTTTCCCCTCCCCACTGCCAGTCTGGAGCACCAGGAAGGAGAATCCTTGTTCATTTAGCTCAGGAGGAGAGCAGAAGAGCCTCCTCTGCATCCTGTCATGTGCTTGGCTGTTCCAGGTCCCTTCTCCCCTGCAGGCCCAGCAGCATGTAAATAACTCATTTAGAATAATTTGCTACTTTTCAACCCATCTTATTACAAGACCACTGCTGACATTCTTGTCCTGCCAGACCATTCAATGAAAGGACAAGCAGTACTCGGTTCTGTGAATTGTCAACTCATGTCTGCCTAGTCCTTAACCTAGACTACTGATGTTGCAGCAGTGGACAGACACAAACAGAATGGGAGATTCAGCAAAATGCTGAGCCTACACCATGGAGTCCTAATGCAACCTGAGACGCCCTTCTAGTCTTGATACCAACTAGCCTCTCAGAAGTGGGCTTAAGCGGGCCAGCAGTATCATTGGCATGCAGAGCTGGATGGAGATTTGGCTGCTGTTTTTCCTGAGCCTGTAGCTAAAAGGCTAAAAATCCCTTCTATTAAACCTATATTAGAGCAAGTGTTTTATTTACTAGGATGGTTTGGAGTGCACTGCTGAAAGCTAGCTTGTTAAAACAATGTTTCTTGCTAATACTGGAGGATTAAAACAGTATGTTACTATGAATGGTCAAGTAAGAACATCTCATTTAGGTAACAGGCAGCTACAGCTTTGTCTAGGCTAGAATTTAAAAAGGGGTCAGTTATAATGTGCTAAGATTACATACCCAACCACTGTTTTGTGGACCTAGACAACACACAGCAAGCTGGTCGTGTTAAAACCTAAGTTTCCTCATTCAGCTTGGATAGTTTCATAAGCATGGACAATGCCATTCTTATGCTAGACTGAGTCTGACCACTACACCATTCCATCCTGATCTTGACAGATCCTGATCAATGGTTTAAGGTTGTAATTCTGGCACAGGTGCCACATCAGTACTTATACCCTGCCTTTGGAGACACTTGTGGTGTGCATTCACAGAGTAAGGGAAGGACAGCTTAGTTTTAGCCATAAGCCAATACCACAAACCTTGTTGCTAGTCAGGAGCTGTCTAGGTTTATTACAGAGTGGGTGGGTGAGGTTCCACAGCCTACATTGTGTTAGAGGTCAGATTATATGATCATATTGGTCCCTCTGCTATTAGTCTATGGGCAGGTCTACACTGACAGTAGTAAATTCACCACTGTGAGTGACCTCTCTGGATTAATTGAGTGGTTACTCATGACCTGCTCAATTGATCTGGATGTTGATGTATTAAGACCATCCCCAAGACAATTAGCACCAAGTCAATGGCAGGGCATTTCCTATTCACTCAGACACCTCAGTAAGTATTAAGAAGTCAGATACATATGTAAAATTGTGCATCTTCCTTTGACTGCTACCAAAAATCTATGGCCAGCATAGACCTAGCCTACAAGTCAATTCATCCATACTTGTCCCCTTTTAGCTGTAGAAACATCAACATGTGCATCCAATTTCTGGCACACCCAGGATGGTGGCAGCTTTGCACTAGGACAGTCACTGCCAGCTGGCTGCGAGTTCAAGCATTTGTGTTACTGTTTTCTGTGTGCACTAAAACTTTCAAGCTACAGGGTGCTGCATAAGAAATTCCAAGCTCTCTGATGTGTTCTGGTTAGAAGTTACAACTAGGGAAGACATACCTTCTTTTTAGGGAAAGAAAGGCATTCTGCAGCTTTGAAGTATGGCAAAAGTCAGGGACTATTGAAAGGTTCCTAACTGTGATGGAGATATCAGCCAACCCACCATAGTTATTGGCCATTCTTTAGGCACACATACACCCAAAATTTGACCGTTCCCATAAAAACATTCTTGACAAAATACTATGTGTGAAGAAAGTGAAATTGGAGCTAATCAAGCTCCAACCTTTGTTGTCTGAATGGGGAGAAAGATACCTGAATTGGTCACGCTCATCTCCACTATACAGCACTGCCCTTAAAACTGAACTGTTCAAAAAAGTGTCTAAACCAATGTTTCTCAATCTTTAGTGGACCAGGGGTCACCTAAAGGAATTACTTTATGTGGGACATCTGATGAAAATATTCTTGAAGCTGGTAAGAGTGGTGGGAAATTAAGTGTCCTGACTGCAGCAATTTCTAGGTGTGTGTCAAAGACCTTCACCATGCTCCTAGAAGCTTTGCTGCAGTTGGGGCAATAAATTGCCCCCCCTCCCCTTTCCACTTAGCCACCCCCACCCAAATGGGGAGGGGTGAGGGTGGGTCATGGAACACTTGCACTAGGCCTGAGGAGCACAGGGTTCCACAGAGCACCAGCTGAGAAACACTGGGCTCTACTACAATGTCTGTAGTGTTTGGTGCAGGAGGAAAGCCAGATAAAGACTGAAGTGCAGCACCACTCTTGGAAAAGTTCCAAAGGGGCAGCAGTGTTAGTCTAAAGCAAAAACAGAAAGGAATCTGGTCCCTCTGTATGCTGTTTCCTAGAGTTTGAATCCTTACAAATGCTCTGATTTGCTATTGCAGTACAACCTGATCCCATGTCTTACAGAATTGGATGAAAATAAATGCAGGGGAGTGCAAGTTCTTCCTCTTCAAAGCATCTGATTAAGTTGGATATTCTCCCACAAAAGCTCATGCAACAAATAAATCTGTTAGTCTTTAAGTGCCACAAGTCTTGGAAAAGCAGCTTCTGTCTCAGCTCTGCTAACAGCAACATGTGAAAAAGATTTCCTAGTCAATCCACCCAAATCTAACTGCTCTTGTTTTCTCATATACCACCACTAATAAGTGCAGGTCAAATTATGTTCAGTTACACATGTACAAACCCATTGCCCTAATGGATGAAGGCAGATGGCCCAGTTTGATCCAGCAGTTAGAATTCAGTCTATGCTTTAGACAGAACACAACCTAGCTGATTTATAACTGTGGGCTCTCTACAGGGATAAAGCAAGCATAGAACTCCCTCATTAAAGCAATCAGAAAACTCTGAATCAGATCATTTAGTAATGAGGTTTATGGTTGGTTCTATTTTTTTTATTTTTGAAGGCAGCAGCTTTTCCAGTTGTAGTTGCATGTTAAAGGCATTAACAACTCACAAAAGCTGCAGTACACCAAGGGGTTAACCATCCAGGCCCTCATTAAAAGATTCAAATGAACCTCTCTTGTTTTGGACGGCTGCCCTTCTGCAGCTCAATCAAGTTAAATAAGCAATTGGAGCAGCTGAAGGACACTCACTCCTTGAATCATTAGGAAGGAAAACAAGTGCTGAAATGCCTTTCCTGGGCAGGATTTAAGATTTCTTTTGCCCTCCTAAAGGCTTCTCCAGAGCCACTAGGATGCAGTAGAATGTGTCTCTCAGTCCTCTGAGGACCAGCCAGTGGTCCATTTAATAACACAGTTGTTCTGACCCAAGTACCTAATTATGTTTGTTTATCTGCCACAGTAGGACTACCATCCACTTAGCATAGGCCACTATACTATACTATGGACAGGACACTAGAGCCATCCTTTAAATAGCCTGCAAATCTTAGGAGAAGGAAGCTGGGAGATCATACAAGATGCATGCTAAACTAGTTCCAGAAGCTAGTCAGGGAGCAGTTCACATCATCTCTTCACTAAACACTACCAGCCAAGTACATCCACAGTCAGAATCCAACACAACTCCATTCAAGCAGAAGTTTCCAAAGAGAAACATTCCCTGGCAGTTCTGAAGCAAGAAGACAGGGACAGATCAGTCTTAGTAACTAATATTCCCACCAGCCTAGTCTCATTTAAAGGTGAAACCCATACATCTGCAGTTAAGAAGGTAGATCAGATGCCACTAGAACAAACAGGCTAATAAATAACACACAAGCAATTGCAGAGCCACTGCTCAGTGAACAGCCTGCTCCCCAAACCTTCAGGAAACCACTACCACACCTGAAGAATAAGCTTAGACTCCATACCTTATCTGGTCAGATGCACTCACTAGGAATGGGAGGATAGATAGCCCTGCCCTACCTCAGGGGCTGCTTTTATATAGTTAGTTATCAAAGGTCTATGCCTGTTTCTTAAAGTGCCAGTGTACTGCCACCATCTCCATTGCCTACCCCTTGTGTCTACTTGTAAGGCAGGTACTCTGGTAAACAGAGTGGGGCAGTAGTGTGGCCTGGTGAATACAGAGAGCACTCAGGAGACATAGCTTCCATTCCCAGCCCTGATGCCTGACTTCAGATGAGCAGCTCCATGTCTCTGCTTTCCCCTCCCATCCTTTCTCTATTTAGACTGTGAGTTCTTCACATCAGGGACTGTCTTTTATCCTGCATACGTGCAGCACCTAGTGCAATAGGGCCTCTAAGTTTAATTGTAATACAAATAATAATAATACCAAACCCATGTTTCCATCTTCAAAGGCTGGGGAGGCTCTCCTGGACGGTTGACAGTCATTCCAGTGGGGCATTAAATGCCAGAAGTGAAACAAGTGGCAGAGGTTACCAACAGTTACCAACACCAGTTGTTGTTCCTGGTGGGGAGTGGTCCAATGCAGGGCTGGCCAGTTATTCCTTTCCCCACCCTAAAGGAGCACAACCAGCCAAAGAACATGAAACAGCTCCTTCCTTCATCTCTGAACCGCACTTGGCATGCAGCTAAAGGGAACAGCTCAACATTCCCTGCCCCTTAACTTATTAAGGGCTTTTCAGCAGATTGGAGGCAGGAGCAATGTTAGAACACAGGAGAAGAAGAGCCCAGGCTTTCAGAAGACAAAGCCCCAGGCATAAAGACAAGAAAGGATAGTGGGGGAAAGATAGGTATTTTTTATGGATAGGAAAAAAGAGGCATATACTTAATTCAATGAAGTAGAAAGTCCACACACGCACACGCACACACACAACCCCACCACCACATCTAGCTACATGCACAGGCTAAAAAAAAATCCTGCACTATTTAATTGTAAGGTACAACACTGTGGCACAGAAAAGCTTCTGTCACCAGCACCATTCAGAATGAGGCAGCTGCATTCTGCACTAGCAGAAGCCCCATGAAGCTTTCTTCACAGGTAGCATCTGCTGGAGGGCACCTCAGTACAGTAGCCTACTGTGTCAGTGACAAAAGCCTACATAAGCATGATGACCTAATAGCAAAGAGCCCCATCTCTTGGCCAGCCAAAGAGAAACTAAGGCATTGCTAAGTATGGTTGCTGTCTGGGAATGAAGCTAACACCTCTGCTTAACATGCAGAAAGTCCTGGGTTCAATTCCCAGGGGGTTGGACTTGATGATCTCACAAGGTCCCTTCCAGCCCTATGATTTGATTTGACGTGTATTTGACTGTATAAGTCCAGCAGGGCCCTGAGATAATGAATTGCTTTGACAATGGACTCACAGATGCCCTTAACTTAGCGAGAGGATATTGACTTTACCAGTTATTAAAAACCCATCAGTATCAATTCCCTCTTCCCTGAGCCTTAGCTAGGTGGCTCTCATCCAGGCCCTTATCTGTGCCAGCCATTAGCAGAGACAAGAGGAATTCACAGGAGTCATTGCTACGCTTGAAAATTACTAGTAACAAAATTAGGTGGAGAATAGTTTCAAAGACAGTGGTGGGAATGCCATTACTCAAGACGGACAGTGCAATCAGGAAGATACTGTAGGAAATAACCCTCTGCTGGCTCAAGGGAGGCATAAGAACAATTAGATTGTTTTATCTATAACTGCATTGATAGGTCAAAAATCAACGAAAAGGGCTACTTATGAGCGATTAGTGTTTCTGACCTCAGAGGTAGAATGTGATGTTCATACAACACACTCTGTCACCATGTGAGCCAGATTCATGTGGTGGTTTTTAGAGCTGGTCATGAATTTTCCATCAAAAACATCAAGCCAGCTAAACCAAAACTGGTCATAGGAAAAAGTCAGTTTCAACAATCTCTCAATTTGAAAAA
The DNA here is from genome assembly GCA_007922195.1 of Podocnemis expansa. Taxonomy (NCBI): domain Eukaryota; kingdom Metazoa; phylum Chordata; order Testudines; family Podocnemididae; genus Podocnemis; species Podocnemis expansa. The sequence goes on along the minus strand of ML681963.1, from coordinate 55,972 downwards.
TGCAGGGGAGCAGGAAGTTTCAAGATTTCCAAAACATCCCATTTTGATATTTTTGAAATAAAAGTTTAATTTTCCAGTTCAAAATGACTTCCCATTTTGAAAGGTTAATTGTTTTCCAATAAAAAAAAAGTCTTTGAAAAGTTAAAAAGGTTGAAGTCAAAACAAAACACTTCAAAATGATCAAAACAAAAGGTTTTGAATGATCCCACCTGAGGATTGTAAATTTTTTGTTTGTTAGTCTTTTCTTCAGATTAGCAATTTGCAAAACTTTAGGAGATTTAAAATTTGTAGTCCAATTCAGGCTGAGAAAAAATTTCAAAATCTCAAAAACTTTCATGGGACAGGAAAATCATGTTCTACCCAGCTCCAGTGCTGATGCAGACTCACACTTCCTATGAGACCCATCAGTGTCTAAAGCAGTAGTTTTCAAACTTTTATCCTCAGGACCCAGTTGAAAAAAATCATTTATGCCCACAACCCAACAATTGCATCTTTGAGTAATGCATTCCACTCTTTTGGTGGCAGCGGCAGGGGATGAGCAGCCTAGCACCTGCAGGTCTCAGACCCAGTACTGAGTCCCGACCCTAAGTTTGAAAACCACTGGTCTAAAGAACGTCAGCTTTCATTTAGTGTATGTCTACTCTATGAGGATTATGCTGACATAATCTCATAGCATAGACACAGTCCACATGCTGTTGTGGTGGGTATCGTACACCCTGCTCCCATAAGACTGCAAAGAAAACCATATATGTGATGCCCAGGGCAGTGCTGTCCAGCTGAGCCAGCAGCCAGACAGGCTAGAAAGGTAGTACTGAGCAATATGAATGGCCCCCACTCAACTCAAGGTTGCATTAACCCTGAAGCCTAATGCTAATCATTTAAATATCACCATTGCTAACTATTTCATGGAAGCTACTTTTAGCTTGGGACTGTGGGAGCTGTGTGTCACCAATATTATCCATTCCATTCTGAGTCCAAGCCCCTGCTTCCTCTAAGCTCAGAGAAACACAGTGGGAGATTTAAATTCTCCTCTTGCATATGACTGCAAAATGTTTATCTTTATATGCTTTTATTTATGTATTTGAATTTATGCAACTGCCAAGAAGGGCAGCTAGCCAAAATGATCTAGGCACCCTTTGATACACCTTAAAAAGACATCTAAAAATCCTATTAATATGATAAAAAAGGATCACTATTTGTCATGCAGTAGCATCAAGAGGCGCCAACTGAGATCAGATGTCTGTTGTGGAGGATGCTGCACCCTATGTATGTATCAAAAGCCAGTCCCTCCTTGGAAGAGTTGGCAATCTGTTTAGACCAGGTGGGAGGGGAAACAGAAGCAAATAGATGTGAAGTGATTGACTATTTACACAGCACAAGGTGGTGGCAGTGCCTTGCTTCGGACTCAGGTTCTCTGGAGTCCCTGTCATAGGCATGTAAGGTTTCATCTACCTGTAGAGTTTGGCTGATGTAAGGTAGCTTTCATCAACCTACCTTTGTAAGCGCCTGCACTACGGCTTTGCTCCTGCCAGTGTGACTCACTTAGTACCCCCACCTAAGAACGCCAAGAAGCCCCCCCTGCCTCCCCCCCGCTGGTACAAGCTAAAGCCTGGTACACAGGTGGAGGGGGTGTGGATTTTCCCGAGCTCATAAGGAAGTCTGTAACCTTATTTAAAAGTCACTTTTGCTCATAATTGGAGGCACTTACCCCCTCCGATACATCATTTGCCTCGTATCACTTTTATTACTGGTAATAACTCTCGTAAATTCCTCAACAGATGGAAATTTTATTTGACTAATCATTGCCATTTGACTTACTGCTGAGCTCCATACGTTGGCTCAGGGCAGAAATGTTCCAGCAGAGGTGACTCTTGCGGGGGAGCCTGGAATGTGGCATTTATTGCCAATGCCACCTTGAAGATTTGTGGAGCTGGGAGGTGGCTCCATAAAGCACCTTCTTTGCATTTCCTCCCCCAGCAACAGCAGCCATTCAAATCTTCTACAGCTGGATGCTGCTCAGGTGTATATTATTCCTTAATCCCTGTACACCTAGGAGACATCGCTCACCCTCTGCTCTCTGTTTAATGTCATTGCAATTTTTGGTTGTGTGAACACGTGTGTTTTCCGATAGATTGCCCAGGGAGTGCCCCATAAGTCTTTTTTCCTATTGAAAGGGCCTTAAGTTTCTTCCAGATATATCTCTCCCCAGACAATTCTGGGGTGCTCTGCCATTAGCAACGGTCTTAGAAGAGCTCTCAGAGCAAATCCATCCTAGAGGCAAGATGGCATCAAGAGCTGGGGAAATAACAAGATTTTTTTTTGTCCACTGACAATTCCAAAAAAATCTGGGAGAGAGGAAAATGGGGAATTGTTTTAGGTCAAGCTGCCAAAAGGAAAACAGACGAGTTCCATTTGATTGCATAAAAAGGAAACCTTTCCTTGAACAAAATGCATTGTTTCGATTTTGACCTTTTCTAATATTGTTTGGCTTTTGAAAAAATAACTAGAATTTAAAGATATTTCAAACCAAAAAATCAAAATGTTTTTGCTTTTGGGGAAATGTCTGGTTAGCTGGTTGATTGTGGTTTTGTTTTGACATGAACGGTTGGGTGAAATTGACACAACTTCAAGATGCATTTTGATGTCGCTGAACCAGTGTTTCTCACCAAAATAAAAACTTGGACTGACAAATGTTGCATGGCTCTGATCTTGATGTTTATTGACTGGCCAAATACATAGATTATATAAAGGGATAGTATATTCCCACTCCAAACTCCACCCACCAGCGAGGGCCAGGAAAATGAGGTGCTTATACAAAATGCTAGTTAGGGACACATCTACCTTTCAGTAGGGAAGTAGTTCCAAGTACGTGGGCAAGTTCCTAAGAGTTTCCAGACTCATCATCCAAGGCTGGGAAGGAGATCTCATTCCAAGACAGCAGCTCTCTTCTAGGGACTTTCTCTCCCTATCTGACCAGTTTCCCTCCATGTACGGTGGAATACTGAGTTATTGATGTGCACAGATGCCCAGGGATGGGGAGACCAAGAGCTGCCTCACTGATTCTTTCAAAGGGGTAGCTGTGTTAGTCTAATTCAGCAAAACAAACAAGGAGTCCTGTGGCACTTTTAAACATTAAGAAATTTATTTATTGCATGAGTTTTCATGGGAGAAACTCTTACTTCTTCAGATACTTTGAAGATGGGGAACTGATTCTTGGAATGGATCCTTTATCCCATGACACCATCATTTTCAGTAAAGTGGGGCTAACTTAAATGAACATCATGGGAATACTGGTCACTGCATAGGTTTGGGCCCTCAGGTTTGGTGCATCAGGTTTATGTTTCCAGTCTCTCTCCCAAGCACAGTGCCAGAGTGGGTGGGCTTCATGACTGAGTATCTGGAAATTTGGTGTCTTTATCCCAGCATGTTGGCACTTGTGCTTGCTCCAGGAGTGTATTCATATTCTGGAAGCCTGAGGGAGCCATCTGCTGTCATGTCAGGAGCCTTTCCTGCTGGAGATGTATGGATGGTTTGTGTCCTTCTCCAGAGAGGCAAGAACTGCTTGGTTTCTCAGCCTGTGAGGTTGGTGCTAAGGAGGGACACTGATGGGCAGATGCACAGGTGTACAAACTGTACTACATTGCTTGTGTCACTGGAGAAAATGACAAACCCATTATATTACTCCAGGTACCATTCCTTTCTTTCTCTTCCGCTCTTCTCTATTCTTCCCTTCCAGTTTATCCATTCTCCCTTCTTCTGTTCCCATTATCCCTTTTCTTTTGTCTCTCACTCTCTTTTCCTCTCCTGTCTGCACACTAATATAAGAATAGTTGCCCTCCCCTCATCCCAGTTATGCCACTACCCCATCTTATCCTTCCCACTAACCCACTGTCTTGTATCCAGGAACAGAACACTTACCTGGTCTGCAAGATGCTAACATCTCCTACTGCAACAAAGCATCACATCATGCATTCATTGGAATGAGAACCATGAATCCCAATTTTCTAGGCATCTTGGGAAATCTCAGGCCATGTTGCTAATTATCTGGCCATTCTTCAGTCTGGGGGGCTGGGCACAAATGCAGTGTTTCACCATCTTTCTCACCACAGCAGATGTTGGAGTGGCACTGCCTTTGTCTGTGTACTCATAGAAATGTATCATTGGAAAGCACCTTGAGAGGACATCAAGTCCAGGCCTTTGTGCTGAGGCAGGCTCAAGAAAGCCTAGATCCTTCCTGAGAGGTGTTTATCAAGCCAGCTCATAAAAACCTCCAATGATAGGGAGTCCACAGCCTCCTTTCAAAACCTGTTCCAGAGCTTAACTAACATTAGAGTTTTAAAGTTTTTCCTTATATCTAACCCAAGTCTCCCGTGCTGCAGATTAAACCCATTACTACTTGTCTAACCTTTAGTGGAGTGGACGTGGACAACAACTGATCACTGTCTTCTTCATTGATCAGGTCCCCCTCGCTCTTCTTTTTCCAAACTAAACATGCCCAGTTTTTTAACATTCTTCACAGGTCAGGTTTTCTAGACTTTTTGTCATTTTCGTTCCTCTCCTCTAAACCCTTTCCATTTTGTCCAGGTCTTCTGTAAAGTGTGGTGCTCAGAACAGGACACAGTACTCCAACTGATACCTCACCAGTGCTGAGTAGACTGGGACAATAAGCTCCATCTTACATATGACACCCTTGTTAACACACCCCAGAATATTAGCCTTTTTCACAACTGCACCACATTGTTGAATCAAATTCAACATGTGATCCATTATAACACCCCATCCTTCTGAGCAGTACTACTGTCTAGCCGGTTATTCCCCAGTTTGTAGTCATGCATTTGATTTTCCCTTCCTAAGTGAAGTAGTTTGCATTTGTCTTCACTGAATTTCATCCTGTTGATTTCACACCAATTCTCTAGTTATCAGGATCATTTAAATTCTAATCCAGGCCTCCAGAGTGTTAGGAGGCCTTCCCAACTTGATGTCTTGCAAATTTTATAAGCATACTCTCCACTCCATTATCCAAGCCCTTAATGAAAATATTGAATAGGGCTGGACACAAGACTTATCCTTGAGGTGCTCCACAAGACCCACCCTCCCAGTCTGAGAATAAATCTCTGATAACTACTCTTTAAATGTGGCCTTTGAGCCAGTTGTGCCTCCACCTTAAAGGATAGCATAGCATACTGCTGTGGAACCAAAGCTCAGAAATCCTGACCAAAAGGGACTGCAGACAACAGCTGAATTTGCCTGGAATTTCACTTCTTCTTTCAGGTCACCTGAGCCCATTTGTGGTACTGGACTTGGAATCAGTGGCTTAGCCTGAAAAGAAGTGTTTCCTAATGGTTAGTAGGGCCTTAGTAGAGGACACAGAAAACCTCGGTTTAAGTCTTGGAGCTGCCACAGACTTGTGTGACCTATGGCAAGTTGTTCATTCTGGCTGGGCCAGAATGCACCACTTTTAAAATGGGAATAATAGCTCTTTCTTCCTCCATAGTGATTAAAGAGTGTGAGATGCTCAGCTATAACATTAATGGGGGCTTCATAAGTACCTGTGATAGATTTCCACAGCTCTGGCGGAAAGATCCTCCACAATGAGAATCCATTAGTCTGATTTCAGCTGCCCACTGGCAATTAACAAGGCTGCCTTCTGTTACCATGGTTATTGACCACATTTCCTGGCTAATAACCTGACATGATATGATATCTGTGAATCAGGGACCCATTCCCCATTAAGCAAATGGCATTTAGAGAAGAGTTATAACAACATTGCTGCTTTTCTATGTTTTAATAACATCTATGTTATTATATGTATAACATATATGTTATATAAGTTGCAATAACATCCCAGCTTTTCTGTTTTTTTAAATGTTTTTTTTTTTAGATGGTGGTACAGCCACCACTGAGGGCACCACCAGTCTCTAGTTTTCTGCTACTCCTTCCTCCCACTCCTTTTTCACACCCTATTTAGCTAGGCATTTAGAATCATTTGATTTTGAAGGGACCTCATGAGGTCATCTAGTCCAACCCCTGCTAAAAGCAGGACCTCTCCCACTAAATCATCCCAGCCAGGGTTCTGTCTAACCAGGCCTTAAATGTTTCCAAAGATAGAGATTCCACCACCTCCCTAGGTGACCAGTTCCAGTGCTTCACCACCTTCCTAGTGAGAAAGCTTTTCCTAATATCCAACCTCAACCACTCCAGCTGCAACTCAAAACCATTGCTCCTTGTTCTGTCCTCTGTCACTGCTGATAATAGCCTAGCTCCCTCCTCTTTGGAGCACCCCTTCAGGTAGTTGAAGGTTGCTATCAAATCCCCCCTCAGTCTTCTCTTCTGCAGACTAAATAAGCCTAGTTCCTTCAGTCTCTCCTTGTAAGACATGTGCCCGACCCCCCTAATCATTTTCACTGCCCTCTGCTGGACTCTTTCTAATTTGTCCACATCCTTTTTGTAGTGTGGAGCCCAAAACTGGACACAGTATTCCATATATGGCCTCCTCAGCACCAAATAGAGGGGAATCATCCCATCCCTTGATCTGCAGGTAACGCTTCCGCTTATGCAGCCCAATATGCCATTGGCCTTTTTGGCAACAAGAACACATTGTTGACTCATATCCAGCTTCCCATCCACCATGACCCCCAGGTCCTTTTCTGCAATGCTGCTACTTAGCTGGTCAGTCCCCAGCATGTAGTACTATGTGGGATTTTTCCATCCTAAGTGCAGGATTTTGCACTTGTCCTTATTGCACATCATGAGATTTCGTTTGGCCCGCATTGTCCCTGGGCCGGCCAATCCATCCACAGGGGTGCAATGAGCCAGCCCACAGGCCAAGCTTTCCAATTCCTTCCCTGCCCCTGGGCCAGCCACTCTGCCTCTGGGAGTGGTTCAGCTCATGGTGAGGAGAGGTTGGTGGCAGGGCTGACTCCCATGCATGCAGTACGGGCTCCTGCATGGCCCTGTGGGCTGCACTGGAAGCCACGCCACGTTTGACAATCAGCTCCACCTCCCTCTGGGGCCGACCAGCCAGGCCACAGCTGGCCTCTGACCGCAGCCACCCTCCCTCTCCCCCTCAGTGCTGGCCTGCTGGCAGGCAGGATTTCCTCCAGTGAGGGAGGGCTCACTGGTGGGGAGGCCCAGGGGCTCTCCAGCCCCTGATCTACCACTGATGTTGCCTCTTTAACCATAGTATCAAAGTCCAAGATTCTTATGTCGACATTGCAGGCCTATAGAAATAAATGGGAGTCAGGTGCCTAAATACCTTTGAGGAAGTGAACCTATGAGCCTTGCTTACTCTAGTCCTGTGAAATGGGCATGTGCCATGATTCATGTGCTATAAATGGTGACACTGAGACACAGGGAGACTTAGTACCATGCTTACAATCACTGAGAAAGTCTGTGGCAGACACAGGAAGTGAACGTGGATTGTCCATCTCTCAGCCCAGTGTGTTCACCAAAAGGCCATCATCCTTCCTCCATTCATACCACCTTGGAGTGTTCCACTAAATAGTGAATGTAAAAGCAGTTCCCATTTCATATTGCAGTCACAATACAATGCGGACCCAAGTCAGAGTCAAGACTCCAAATTTAGAAGGTAGCCAGGCTAGCCTCAAAACCCATTACAGTGAAAAGGTGTGGGCCCATTTCTAGTCAATAAACCACATCCTCAAATGGTATAAAATTAACACAGTTCTGTTGCCTTCAACGGAGATGATGATTTGCACCATACATTGCAAAATTCAATCCATTTATATACATTCTGCTGTTGTACCTGTTGTGCAGAAAAATCTGTACAATTAATATTGCATCTAATTCAGCCTAATCAAAGAGCAAAATAAATGGTTGCATCACCTCAATAATCTGGTGAAAATGTTTCATGTTTCAGTTACATTTTTGTGACACTTCCTGTTAAATGACCAATTACAGGCAGAACGTTTCAGATTTCCATTTCAGAAACTGATAACATAAAACTTCTCCTACACCCTCACACCAAAACCAAACCAAACAACAACACAGCACTAGGGTGTGGGGTGGGGGAAAATTGTCAGAGATTTTGAAATTTTGTGCATTATTCTTTCCCCTGCTAACTCTGCATGTTCCAAAGCAAGATTTGAAAGTATAAACAAGAGGAAACGCACAAAAATCTGCTTTTACTTGTCCAATGGCATTAGCAGAGGACAATGAGTTCAGAGAGCAGATGAGATGCCTAATGTGCAATAAAGTGATTCTCACCTTATTTACCATTAAGGACTGCATATACAGTTCTCTGTTATGTGGGCCACATAGTCACAATCTATATGCCACTTGTATGGCCCTGAGGATGTCACATGGGCTGCAGCTGTGTGCTGACTGGATCACAACCAGCTCATGGGTTGAGAACCACTGTCCTGGAGGGAGGTATCCTAGCAGACTAAACTGAAATAGTATCTCACCAGTCAAAATGTATACACAATGCTATTGCTACTCCTATGAGGACCAAGAATTGCAAATCCTCAGGGTATGCTGGGAATTATAGTCTTTTAGGAGGTCTCACAGGTAGAGTGAAAGATGAAAAAACCATAAAGAAGCCGCATTAGAGAATCTACAGCTCCCAGCATCCCAGGAGGCTTTGTCGTTCTTAGTGCCAAGCAGCACATGCCAAACTGTAATCATGTGGCCAGATTCTGATTTATGCTACATCAGTGTGTTGTTGAAGTAACACCACCAGCAGTGGAGGTATTCCAGATCTAACGTGTGGTGAGATCCAAATTGGTCCCTTTAGAATCCTTCTCACAATGGGGAAATGTTATAAATTATGGATGTCATCATTTTTTCAACCTGTTTAATCAGTTTTGCTTGAGTGATTTTTGAATACAGAGCATATTACTGAAGCAGCTAATTAGTAGCGTGCATTTAACCTGTTCTAAGTTATATGCAAGGAGGCAGATTCTCAGCTGGAGTAAATCAATGTTCATAAATTGCCTTCATTGAAGCTACACTCATGTACAGGAGATGCAAACACTAGTTTTGTACTTGACCATATTCTGCTCTCAGTTGCAGTGGTGTGACTCGGGGGTCCCCTATGGGAGTCACAAACCTTCTCCAGCTTTACACCCATGTCAGTGAGATCCAAATCTGGCTCACTGTGCTTGTTACTGAGCTCTTTGGGGGAAAAGCAAATGTTGGGAAACATCTGCAATCATTTGTGCACTACGTGAGAAGTTTTAAACAGAGCTGTTTGAACTTCTGCATATATTTCTAAATTCCTAGGCCTGCCTTTCCCCTGCCCAGCTCCTTGCCTAGTCAGTTATGCCAGTGCAAAGTGTCACCTTTCTGACCCTGGAGCAGCAGCAGGTAAGGACACAAGACATGAGTAAGTTGGGGATTTTTGGAGGTGCTGTAACAGATGCAGCTGGAGGCCTTCTCCCTGCAGCCAGCATGAGGAAGTAAAATGCCTCCATGAGGGCTGTGCAGAGCAGCCATGGCTGCATGCTTGAGAAGGCTGAAGGGGGACAGAAGATGCAACCATTTAGATGAGGCATAGAGAGTACACTTATAAAAATTTGCGGATGATATCAAGCTAGAAGGGATTGCAAGTGCTTTGGAGGATAGGATCACAATTCAAAATGATTTGGACAAACTGGTGAAATAGTTTGAGATAAATAGAATGAAATTCAATAAAGACAAATGCAAAGTACTCCACTTAGGAAAGAACAATCCATTGCACACACACAATTTGGGCAATGAATGCCAAGGAAGGAGTACTGGAAACAGGGGCATCACCAGTGCCAGGCTTATGGGGCTCAAGCCCCAAGTCCCAGTGCCCAAGCCCCCAGTCTTTTCCCAGGCCAGCAGTGCTCCTGACTGCGGAAAGGGATTTGGGTGTCATAGTGGACCAAAAGCTAAATGAGTCAACAGAGTAACTCTATTGCAAAAAACGCAAACACCATTCTAGGATGTATTAAGAGGAGTATTGTAAGTAAGGCACGAGAAGTAATTCTGCTCTGCTCGCTCTGATTAGGCCTCAATCGGAGTACTGTGTCCAGTTCTGGGTGCATCATTTCAGGAAAGATGTGGACAAATTGGAGAAAATCCAGAGAAGAGCAACACAAATGATTAGAGGTCTGGAACACTTGACTTACAAGGGAAGATTGAAAGAGCTGGGTTTGTTTAGTTTAGAAAAGAAGAGATTGAGAGGAGACATGGTAACAGTTTTCAGTCACGTAATAGGTTGTGACAAGGAGCAGGGAGAAAAATTGTCCTCCTTAACTGCTGATGATAGGACAAGAAGCAATGGGCTTAAATTACAGCAAGGAAGGTTTAAGTTGGACATTAGGAAAAAAAGTTCCTAACTGTCAGGTGATTAACCACTGGAATCAGTTGCCCAAGGCAGATTGTGGAATCTCCATCACTGGATGTTTTTGAGAGCAGGTTAGACAAACACTTGTCAGGGATGGTTTAAGAGGGTACTCAGTCCTGCCATGAGTGCAGGGGACTGGACTCAATGACCTCACATGGTCCCTTCCAGTTTCTATGATTCTATAAGAAGAAGGAAGAGGTTAGGGTACCAGCCGCAAATACAAGACAGCTGGGTATGATTCCCTGCTCTGTCGTGACTTTGTCTTTCTGTGTCTTCATCTGTGGGGATACAGCACTTCCCTGTGATCTAGGGGTGGTTTGAGAATAAATACATTTACAACTGTCTGGTGCTCAGATGCTGTGGAGGTGAGGCCACGTACAAGAGGCCATGTACAGGAGGTGATGGAGATAATGATATTCTTGGAAAGGCCATTAGGCCAACTGAGCCAGCAGGACAGTTAGAATCACAGAAACTGGAAAGGACCATGAGAGTCAAGTCCAGTCCCCTGCACTCATGGCAGGACCAAGTACTCTCTTAAACCATCCTTGGCAAATGCTTGTCTAACCTGCTCTTAAACGCTTCCAATGATGGAGATTAGAATTTCACTCGTCTTTGGAACTGAAGGCACCTTTGTCCTTTGGATCAACTCGGGGGAAACCAGCACATGGCCTTCTCCATTTGCGAGACACTTTGCTGCTGCTTGTGGATTAACTGAGCCGTATGTCACAGGTAAAGGCAACTACCCCCTACCTGATTCTGTGTCCAGCAAGGGCACCCACTCTTGGCTCCAGGCTCCTTAGCCAATGTCTCTCTTGCATGAAGACCTGAGTTGCTTTCTCTTGCTCTAAACTGGAATATTTCCAGCATGCACAGTCCTTGCCTTCACTGTGTGATTCTCAGTCAAAGATATAGCACCTAAGCAGTCTCCTTTGTGTCTCTCCTCCAAGATACAACACAGGGTAGTTGCTCCCAGGTTTAAGGTACCACCCACCTCTTCTTAAGCAAGCCCCTTTATTCTTAAGGCAAAAGTGCTACAGAGAAAACATATTAAAAACCATAAGAGCACCTGCTCTTGTGCTAAAATGCTGACCAGAGATCACCCCTCCCCAGTTCCAACAAGGGCTCAGACTGTTGTTTAGTTCCTCCGATCCCACCCAGGGGTTCTGCCAATGGTCGCAAGTTCATCACAGCTTCAGCTCAGAATAAGCACCCAAGTCTTGTGGTGTTTCAGTGAGCCCATGAATTTCCAACCCTTCCCTAAGGGTGGGGGCCCATTTTGGAGCAGCAGTCTGGTCTATTAGCAGGCCTCAGTCACTTTTAACTGAGGCTGCTGAAGTAGAAGCTGTTTAGGTGGGTCCTGGAGAATCCTGTTTGACCCAGTCTATGCAAGTGGCTTTCCAAAGGGTGAGGGCTTTCAGAAGTATGTGTGACAACCTGAGTAAAATTGCCTAACCACCCCAAACACACACTGTTCTTAATTCTTCAAGGACTGTGGTCCACCATTGTCCTATCTGTCACACCCCGTTTTTACTCTGCTCCAATAAAGTCTCCTTTCAAGCCCTTGGGCAGCAGCATCACTCCTTGTTATGCATGCTGGGAATGTGCCATCCGTCTGCTGCATGTGTGCAGCTTTCTGCTATTTTATCCATGAATGACTCATGCAGGTTTTGGTCTCTGAGTCTTTCTTTGCTTGTTGCATTTAATTTTTTTTTTTAAGAGCCAAATTAAATCAATCCATTTCTAAATTAATTTGGGGGTTGGTATGGAAATCTGAACACTATCGTGGCAGCTGCTAGGGACAGGGGGAAACAAACGAGGGCTCATAGCTTAGTTTTTGGACACAGTGTGTGAGAGAAAGAGAAAAAGAATTTAGGGTCAGAGTTTGTGGATGTGTGTGTGGATATGCATGTGCATTATATATGTGTGTGTGTCATATGCATATGTTTGTGTCTAGGGGCTTATGTGTTTGATTAGAGGTATAGATGTGGGGTTGTGCCCAATGTTAGTGTGTGCATTTTGTGTGCTTGTGAATGAGGCTGCATGTGAATTGTGGGGGCGGGGGCTGTACAGATCCATGCATGTGTGCATTGTTCATACTGTATGTATTTGTTCGCACTTGTGCACACATTTGTGTGTGCATGCTCGTGCACATGCGTTTTTACATTTTTTTTTTTTTTTTTTAAAGCAAAGCCCAAAATGACCAGGCTACAACCAAACCCTCAGGTCCAGGCCAGCCCTGCTGATTGCACTAGTGTTATGCCAGGGAAGAATTTGGCCCATGATTTTTTAACCAAACCCAATTCAACTCCTAGCCCTACAAAGATCCACACAGCCAGCCTGCAGTTAGCACACCACCTTCACAGCAGCCTGTGAGGCCAAGGCTTGCTCCTACTTTCATTTCAATCAGCAGCAGATATCTCAGGGTCTAAATTCTGCACTGACTGACAAGCTGCGTGGCCAGGGATTGCCTGAGGTACAAAATCAGCACCAGATTTGGCCCTATTTACTGCAGCAAGGCCAAGCTGGACAATAAGTGAATGAAGGTGAGTTGAAGGGATCATGTACTGGCGTCCTTGATACCCTGTGGGTACTAGTCTCAGTCTTAGTCTGGCTGCCTTACATTATGCCAGTGGCACCAAGCAGCCCTGTACCAGCATCACCATTACTTGTTATTTATTAATGTTACTTGTATTACTGTAGCACCAGGGCCCCATACCAGGTCAGCTCCCGTTGTGCTAAGAGGTGTGCAAATGCAAAGAGAGTGACAATTCCTGCCTTGAAGAACTTACAGTCTAAATAGACAAAGCAGAAATGGGAAGGGAGGGGAAATAAGCAAGGTGACTTACCCAAGGTCGCACAGTGGCTCAGGGGCAGATCTGAGAACGAAGCCAGGCATTCTGAGTCCCCAGCCAGGTCTCTGGCTGCTAGATCACACTGCCTTCCTCAGAGAGCTCCCCCCGCCTCCTGTGTACCCTGACATGGCACAGAGCTGTGATAATGGCTCCTTTGTATCCTCATTTACAGAGCCTAATAGACAGGAAGCTCCTGGGGGGGGGCAGGTAATGCTTATCTGGGCACAGCTGTGTGGTACATGCCTGTGTGTGTAGACTACACATCTGTGCCAAGTTCATTTCAGCAAATCAGGTTCACTGTGTTTTGCATTACCAATGGGCAACATGACATGGTTCTGTGCTTCTCTGTCCCACCACTGGTGAGTAGAGAAGCCAAGCACCATCATAGGCACCAGTACAGAGAGGTGACTGAGATCCAGATGAGGCATTTAATTTGTGATCAGTGTAGAGATTTAGTGTTTATTTGAGCTTTACACTATGCAGGCAGCTCCTCGTCTAATCTGCCTTCATTGCCTGGTGCTCACCTCCGAGAGGCGGCAGGTTGCTGCACTAGAACAGTGGAGGGGGATGGCGTCTGTCTCTCGGCATGGATATCCACGCTTGGTTTGGCACACCGTGGTAACTTGATCCGGATAATAAACGTTGCACGTAGAACAGGCTGGGAGTGATTAAGAACAGGCCTTCCCCCCTTGTCGAGCGAGGATTCACGTAATCCGCCTTTATGATGAAAGATGGGCTCGTTTTCGGGTTAACGCTCCAGCAAACTGTCCATTGTGCTGTGAAATGACAGGTTTTAAAGGTCTTGTTTCTGCGGTAAACAACTGTTGCCGGCAGCTTATGGCTGAGCTGCCACTGGGTTTGCATCTGGTAGCAGGGAGAGAGGGATGGGAATAGAAGTGGATTAAGAGCCTCTGCTTGATCCAAACAGATCCACACAAACCCACCACAATCTTGCACTTCTGGCAATTTGGTTTCCCAGCTGGGTCATCCATTTCCCTGCAGCTGTTGTAGGTGAATGGTGCTGGGCAAGCAGAAGCCATGCTAATATCCTGACACTGGGGACCCTCGTCTGTTGGCACCAGCAAACCCTGTTACCATGGGTGGGCATGGAAGTCAGGCGTGTATGTGTGAGAGTGTTTGGGACATGGCTGCCCAGTTGGCCTACACTCCTTGACATTTCAGGAACAAAAGTAATGGCACAAACCTTTCTGTATGCAGAATGAGATGGGGTTAATGCCAGGGGCCATTATAACAAACAAGGAGTCTTGTGGCACATTTAAAGACTAACAAAATTATTTATCGCATGGCCTTTCATGGGCGTGAATCTCTCTTCATCAGACCACAAAAGCACATGCAATAAATAAATTTGTTAGTCTTTAAAAGTGCCAACAGACTCCTTATTTGTTGTGCTGGACTAGACTAACATAGCTACCACTTTGGAAAGGGGCAATTATAGTCATCTAGTCTGGCTTCCTGCATTAACTCAGTCCAGGATTTTCAATTCCACCATCACAGCTTCCTGGGGGATAAATCCAGGCTGCCTACTACCATGTAAGACACAATAAGTTCCTTTTAAAGGCTTGGGGCTTGATTCTCACTTACACCAAGGCCCCTTTGCATCATTCCAGCAGCATCAAGAGGCCTTGAAATGAGTGGCTACATGCATTGGCTGGACATGGGTTCCCGTGAACAACAAAACTGTGCTTGGAATCTGTGTAAAAGTGACCTCATCGCCCAGACAGAAATCCCCCTGGTCAGGCCTCTTTTGCACTAGTCTTCCTGCAAAACCAGCTGGGTTGCCTCATTCATTCCTACCCCATCACCTGCCGCACCAGTGAAAGCAATGAAGGAAATCTCCTTATGCCATTGGTGGGCAAAGCCCTTGCTGGGCTTAAGCAATGGCAAGAGAAATCCTCAGAGCCCAGCTCAAGGTGAAGCACAAGTGCTCCCCGCATGTTGTTAATGAACAGAGAGAAGAAACTTGGACTTCTTCCAGCACATGGGCTTCATCGCTCACACTGCCTGGGATAGGAGGGATTCAAAGTATGAAGATGGGCATGTTTTTTTTTTTAAATATCTAGCAGGAAGCCTGACCAGAGAGGAGCCAGGGGTGGATCTGTGACCCAGAAATGGACTGAAGTCAGTATTCAGCTCCTTGCACATGGGTACCCAAACACCTGTACACCATGGAAATCATATTAGATACAGACCTTGGGCTGTACATTGTTCAGAACAAGCATCCACCAGTTCTGGTGCTAGATAATTTCCAAATTGAATAATTATATTCTGCCTCCTTAAATGCCGCTGGAAGCTTTAGCAGGGTGCAATGGGCCAGATCCTCCATTGGTGTAACTCAACATTACAAGGATGATTTTACACCATGGAGCATCTGGCCTATTGTATTCTCTTACCTCCTATCCTGGGTAACAATGTGGAGTAATTGCTGTGCACCGTTAAGCAGCTTTCATCACTGAGCTGCCTGCATTTCATTGGCAGGCGAAACAATTCCTTGGTGAGGCTCTTTCTCCTGTAGTCAGGGGATAATGGAAAGTCAAGATCTTCCATCACAGAACAAGGAACTCTGTTGTAATAAGAAAAACAGATGACAACTCTAGCAGAGCATCAGCATGCACTGGCAGGGGATCAGGGATGGCTTACAAAAAAGCATGCAGCCTACTGAGCCATACACCCCTCTTCTTGCAGCAGCCTGGGGCTTCTGTTAATTATTTTTACACTAGCAACTAAAGCAGTGGTTTTCAAACTCAGGGTTGGGATCCAGTACTGGGTCACAGGTCCTCAGGTACTGGGTCACAGTGCCCCTTGCTGCCACTGCCAAAATACTGGAATGTATAGCTCAAAGATGTAACTGTTGGATCATGGGCATAAATGATTTTTTTTTTGCAACTGGGCAAAAAAGGAAAAAAGTTTGAAAAGCACTAAACTAAAGCACCAATAGGACAGCAAATTCCAGCCTGAAAATGCAGATGACTAGGACATACACAGCAGACTGAGCTGAATCGCAAGACAGGCAATGGACTGAAACCCTCAGGGCAAGAGGCAACGCGGTAGCCCACAGATAACATGGAAATGCAAAACAGAAGCAGAACTGAAAGATACCAAAATGAAATGGGAAGAAGCTAAGACTGCAGTGGGAGAGTGGCAAAGATGGTAGGCAATGGTGAAAGTCCTGTGTTCAGCATGGAATAGCCAGGCGTCCAGGAGAAAGAGAGCAGCTAAGGGTCCCAGTTGAAATCAGGGTATCTCTGAGTTAGGAGCTGAACAAACACATAAAGTACATCAATGCTGCAGTCAGAGGTGTGATGCCACACATCAAAGGCAGCAGCTGTTTGACTGTTCCCATGCCTGCAGCTTGAGTTACTCTAGTCAGATACAGCTCCAGGCGTTGCCCAGGTGACATACCCATACTCAGAGATGGTCCCTGCCCCCAAGCCCTTATGGTCTCAAGTAGGTAGAGAAGACAGAAGCACAGAAGCAACGACGAAGTGGCTTGCTAAGAGCTCTTTTACCAGCATTGACCAGGCCCCTCTGCTTTGCTAGTGAAGTGTCACAAAGTCTGATGTCAAAAGCTGCAAAGGAGTGGGTGACTGAAAAAGCAGGACAGTAAACGGATTCAGTCTGTGGCCATAAATACAACCTGCCAGGACCAGGCAGAAACTCTGGTCAAGGTTCTGAGGTCTGACTGAACTCTGTAAGGGTTTTGTTTCCTCCTGAGGTGCAGCATCCCTTGAGTTGATTAGTTCACTGCGCCCTAGCCTTTGGAAGTGGGCAAGTTCCTTTTAGGATTTTTCTCGGTCTTTGGCCCAGCCTGCAGCTAGCGTGAATCTAAATTGCTGTGCTGAAGTCAATGGCACTGCGTTGACTCATGCTGGCCGGGGATCTAGGCCTTTGCTTCTGGGATCAGTCAGGGATCCTTAATGTCACACACACAAGCCATCCTCTGTGGGGCATGAGGGAAGGAAAGGCAAGGGACAGTTTACCGAAGAAGGAAGGTCTGGTTAAGGGTTGCCTGGGTGTTGATCAGAATCAGCAGGCTGAGGGCTTGGGCAGCCCCATGGACTTCAAGGGGCCCATGGATAGGACAGGAGCAGAATTGTTCCATCAAGTCATTTTCCTGCTGTGCTTCTGGGACACCACCATGCAGGACTTTGTAGTATTTTATTTGTGCTGTACCCCCCACGTCTTGGGCCAGGCCCCTCTTATGCTGAGTGCTGCACTATCCCTGAACAAACACACATTCCCTTTCCCCCCATATTTATTTTTCTGCATTTCTGATGTGACAGGAAACCTCTCACCTATTCCCAAGAGGAGAAACAGGCAGGGGAATTAATAACTTCCCAAAAAGAGAGTCCAAAAAGAGATGTTCAAAGGGTGGCATGAGGCAGGAGGAGGGAGGATGTGCTGGGCCCTTTAGCACACTAGTAACCAGGACACATCCAGGAGTTGGGCAACTGTGAATCAAACGTACTTGGGTCAGCTTGAGTTCTCCCATGGATCCCTTAAACATCTATATCAGGCGTGGCCAAACTGCAGCTCGGGAGACACATGTGGCTCTTGAATGAAAAATTGTGGCTCCCGGAAGAACATCAGCCAGTCAGTTTAGGAAAGCAGCCCCAGCCTAGGAGTTCACGAGGGGGGTCGGGACAGGGGGGAGAGGTACAGCATGGTTGGTGATGGTGGGGAGAAGTGTGGCATGGTTGGGATTTTAAAAAACTCGCCACTAGCCTGCAGTCTTCTACATCAAGCAACATCTAAGTTTTTACCTTATAGGCCTAATTTTCATGGTAACCTTAAGTAAGTAATTATTAGAATCTGACATTAGTAGGATCAATATTTGTCCTCTTTTTATGATAAAATTAAAGTGTGCAATGAATTTTAAACTTAGTAATTTTGGGGTAGGTAAAAGTATATGGCTATATGCCTCAGTGCGGCTCTCGAAGGTTTAATAATCAACTTGTGTAGCTCTTGAGTTCCATAAGTTTGGCCACTTCTGCTAAATTAGAATGATCCAAAGGAGCCGTAAGGTAAAGGCTCAGCTCCTTCAGCTGTACCCCAGCACAGAAGTTGTGCTGAGGAGATTCGGAGTTGGGCAGGAGGAGGCAGGAGATCTCTTGCTAGAAGGGTCTTGAACCCTGGCAGTTCTCTGAACCTAGGTGAGGTAAAGCTCTGACAGTACAGTGTGCAAGTACTGTCCAAACCCTACATCTAGGGCAGGCTGCACTTGCTCACTGAGCGCTAGGGGTCTGATAGCTCAGGGGCAGATACAGACAGAAAAGGGGACATGCCCCTGACAGAATGAGTCCCTATCTGTGGCACATAACAGTGCCTGGATCAACAGTATCTGCGGCAAACTGCCCCACTCCAGACATTCGAGCTCCCTAGCTGAGCAAAGAAGAGTGTCCCAGGGCTGTCTACACCTATCAAGTGCTGCCAGCTCTCTGAGTCCACAGGGCTGGGTCTACTCACCCTGGGCTTTTCAGATGTGATGAGGGTAATAAAGCGAACCCTGACGGCATATGATAAAGGGGAGGCCTCAGCATGCTGCGCACGTGGGCTGCCATGGGACAACACTGATGGCATTTGAGATCATCTCCCATGACAGATGTGGGGTGACAGCCACATTGCGCTGCCTCTTCCCCCAGGCAAGGCAGAGGTCAGCAGACTGTCTGCAGAGGCTGCAAAATCCAGACAGTGAATAGGTTGACCTGAAGCTGCACCTGATCTCTGCTTGATGATTGTGCCATGGCTGGATCTCCTCGCCCGCAAATGGCCTGTCTGTCACCTCTTGTACTCAGAACACCCACCCTGCTACCTTCTCTGCTATCCCTTCTGCACGTCTGTCTGTCTTGCCTTGGGGTTTTATCCTGCCTCTCATTACTATAGTAGCTGGGTAACTTCCACGCAAAATCAATAGCAAGAGCAAAAGTCCACAGTGATTTTTACAGCTTCTCTGGAACATCTCCCTTTTCAGGAGCAGAACTCTGCTAAGGGTACAAGGTGTTTGGTAGAGATGGGGCATTGGAACTGTGAGCCTTCAATGGGAGGGTTTTGCAATGTTTCCAAAGGCTCTGGCTTCACCTAATACACAGCTGGATCCCCTTGACAGGGAATGGTTTATCCTCAGGTTTCATACACACCATCATGAACTGACACTGTGAATTCATGGCTGAATAGCGACTATGTGTTTTTTCCCCCATTACAACAGCTAATTTTGCTCCCCTGCCCCCACTAGTTACTGTGCTCTATTGTTTGAATCCAAACAACTGCTTTAATTCACTGTAACAGTCTGACCTGGTCAGGGCCAGATTGACAAAGGAGCTATAGGGACTGAAGCCCTAGGCCCTGCCCCAGGCTCCAGCCCCTATGCCCCTTGATGTATCCAGCCTCTCAGCACCCTGCATGGCACCTACAGCACCAGGGGGACAGACAGCAGAGAGGCCCTCCCCTGCCAGCACTGAGGGGTGGGGCCCTGGGCTAATGAAGTGGGATTTTCTCCCACAAAAGTTCATGCAATAAATAAATTTCTTGGTCTTCAAAAGTTCCACCAGACTCCTTGTCTGTTTTGCTGAATTAGACCAATGGCTGTCCCTTCAACACCTGTCATGGACATTGTAATCTACCTTGCCCTGGAGGAGAACCTGAAGCTGCACTGCAAGTACAACACTGGTAGTGTAGCATTGCTACTTACTGCAATGGCCGAGAGGGTTTCCCCACCATGGTAGTAAATCCACCCCCTTAAGAGGTGGTAGCTAGGCTGACAGAGGACTTTTGCACACCTCTTAGTGATGGAGCTGGGTTGACCTAAAGTTTTAGATGTAGGCCAGGTCTCATTCCCCATTGCCTTGCACTTTATGGGACCATTGGCATCAGGACAAGGGAATGCAAAGTAGGTATACAGTGCAACCACTTGAAAAATGCATCTGACACCCACTTAGCACTGATATAAATGGCAGCACAAGAGCCAGGGCAGTGGTGAATTGGGCCCATCTCCAGAAGAAGCTGTGCTGACTGGATGTGCTGTGCACATCCAGCACCACTCAGCAGAGCTACATCAGGTGGCCGTGCAACTGGCATCCTGACAAAAGCGTCGGCTATGTTATGCTCTCCTAGGGGTCTGGTGTGGTTTAGCCATAGACCAGGTGCTCAGAACACATGTTGCTGTAACAGTGAAGTCCTCCACTCAGCTGACAAGTCATTTCTACCAGCACAAGGTTAAGTTACACTGCATATCAACTGCTCTGGCTGCCATTGTTTTAGCTGGAGCTAAGGGTAACAAAGGAAAGAAGCTTGTGCAAGGGACGGTGGTACACTGAGTCCTGACTCAGAAGGGTAGGTACCAGGCCCAGGCTCATGTCACTGCTCATTCAATGTACTTGAGAGGTAAATGGTGCCGAGTGGGATGGTTAAGAAAGACTAATTGCAAAAGTAAACCAAAACCCCCTTACAGATTAATTTCTCATTTTAATTAAGGCCTAATCAGAGTGAGCTGACACTCCAGAGGGAGCGCATCAATCACTGCACTGGAATTACTTAAGATGAGGGGAAGGGGGGACACAAAGAGAGCAGAGACGCTGGCTGGATTTTTAACCTCTGCCACCCCACAGCTTTGATTAGCCTACCTCAGCTGGAGCCTGGAGCAGGGCTGCATCCTCCTGGGACCCTTTGGAGAAAATCCACCAGCATGTGTGCAACCCACTGACTGGGGGTTTTACACATCTCATACTGCACTCCAGCCACAGAGAAGGTGATTTAGTTACCGCCCTGCCAATGGAGGCCGGATCTTTCACTCACTGCTGTAGAGTCTCACTTAGCTTTGGAAGATGGTGGTGCTGGCCCAGAGGGTGGCCACTAATCATGCTGACAAGAGGCAGCAAACTCAGATATTTATTATTTAAATCCAGACTAGAACCAAAGACAAGGGGCCAGATTCCCCCCCCGCTTCTCAGCAAGGCTCCAGGGAATTCAACGAGTTGGATCCCCAGCTGGTGTCAATGGATACAGGCTGACTGACATTCTCCTTCGGTTTACAGAGACTCCAGGTCTGAAGACGCACGGCCGCACTCTGGCTATTCCAGGTTTGTACATCTGCCCTGCACTGGCTCCAGCCTGATCTGCTGCACCTCTAGTCCTGGGTGTGCATACCGTGGATTCACTGGGAGCAGCAGGTCTGCCAACACCCCTCACTTCTCTCCTGACCCTTTGGGAGTGTTCACTTCCTCCAGGTGGACAGAACTACGTACTGGATGTAGCCAGCCAACCTTCCAGTTCTTTAATTCAACCTGTTCCTCACCGATCTTGCCCCTTGAGGCCGGATTCACCAAAACCTAGAGGCTCCCAGGCATGCCATTTAGGGGAAGCGTCAGTTCCTGTGATCGCCTGGTTTTTATGGCTCCTGGAGTGGTACAAGGCACCTGGGACGTATTGCTGTGACCCAGCCCTAAGTCATCATTCGGTGCCATGCAAACTGAGTGTCTATGCCACCAAGGTCAATCTGGGAGAGTCTCACATCAGCCATTCTCTGCCCATGCAATGGCCTCAGGCACCAGTGACATCTGAGTCTTTCCTGGTCTATTCCCAGGGCACATGACAAGGGGATCCCTCAGAACTAAAACACTTTGGGGTTTCATTGACATGTGGATGAAGTGTGGTAGCCTCCTGTGACACACAGGAGGTCAAACAACATGATCTGGTCTCTTCTGGTCTTAAATTCGAAGAGCCTCTGAAACTGGGCTGGCCAAGTTAAGTGACTCCACAAGGCTTGGTCCTTGGTTACACCATTCTGCCAGGCGGAAAGACCTTGAAGTGGAGTAAGGCCTCTTTACACTGCCATCCATAGCTGTGCAAAGTGGCCTAGATTTAAATGAGAATCAGCTCTTTTCAGTTGCAAAACAGAGGAAAATTGGACCCTGTGGGCCAGAGTTTCAAAAGAGCTCAGCTACCAGGTAGGCCCAAAAGAAGCGTCCCAATGACTATGTCTACACTATAGGGCTCAGTTAAGTCGACTTAATAAGGTCTACTTAAAGTTGACTTTAAGTAGACCTTATTAAGTTGACTTAGTGAGGCCACATTGCATTAAGTTGACTTTATTAGGTCGACTTAAGCCAGGGGACCCATTTACAGTCAACGTAATAAAGTTGACTTTAAATGGGTCCCCTGGCTTAAGTCAACTTTATAAAGTCAACTTAAATGGCCCCACTGCACTAAGTCGACGTTATTAAGTCGACTTTAATGGCCACATTGTGTTAAGTTGACTTAATGAAGTTGACTTAACCCTTAAAGTTGACTTTAAGGGCAGGAGTTATTAAATCGACTTAAGGAAGCCCTTAAGTTAACTTAACAAACTTCAAATGCGGCCAGGGCTTTGCTTAAGTCAACTTAAGCCTCCTGAAGTCAACTTAAGCCCATAGTTTAGACATACCCAATGAGTGCTCTGATAAATACAGTCAGGGCCTATTAACTGGGGATATTAGCCCACAGCTCTGGGATACAGACAGAAAGCCTCAATCACCAAACGGGGATGCTGTGAAACCAAAAATCAGCAAAGACATTCCTACCCTCCTCCCCGGCCTATGTGCTCTCTCAACATGTCTGCATGCACACAAATTTCGTCTAATTTTCTACTCTGCCTTGTAGAAAAATAGTGCCTTTTGGATGTGCCAGAAACCAGGGAAGAAACCCAGAGCTGCACAAAGTCTGAAAGAAAGACAGAACAGGGTTCCTCCTCTTACAATAACTGTAAACTTGGCAACCACCCCTGGGGGGACCCAATGCCACAGCTGCACTCTGAAAAGTCCTTCTTCAAGATTTCACCTTCTCTTGCAAGGACCATTGCAGCTTCTCAATGGCCTCTCCAGGGGTGTGTCTACACTGGAGCCTGAGGTTGATTCAAAGAAGCTTAAGTCAACCTACAGCCCCCACGGCCACACTGGGCTTTTATTAATTCCACTTAAGTGCTTTCTTAAGTCAACTTAATAATACCACCTCTTAAGGTCAACTTAAGCATTAAGTTGACCTTATTAAGTCAACTTAAGCCAGGGTAGACACGGGAAAGTGCTTAAGTCAACTTAATTGGCCTCCAGGCCCCCTCCCAGAGTTCCTGGCAGTGTCAACCTAGCCTGCCATGTGGACAGGGGCAGTTGACAGGAGTTTTCAGTGTGGACACCCTAAGTTGACTTAACAAGGTTAACTTTAAGTCAACTTAAATTCGACCTTGTTAAGTCAACTTAAAAGAGCCTCCAGTGTAGACATACCCCATGTTTCTGCTCTTTGTCACGTGTCAAGACTCATAGAATCATAGGTTTAGAACAGACCTAATGAGGTCATCTAGTCCAACCCTCTGCCAAAAAAAGCAGGACCACTCTAAATCATCCTAGCCAGGGTTTTGTCTAACCATGCCTTAAATATCTCCAAAAATGGAGATTCCACCACTTCCCTATGTAGCCCCTTCAAATGCTTTACCACCCTCCTAGTAAGAAAGTTTTTCCTAATAGCCAACCTCAACCTCCCCAGCTGTAACTTGAAACCGTTGCTCCTTGTTCTGTCCTCTGTTACTACCGAAAACAGCTGAGCTCCATCCTCCTTGGAGCATCCCTTCAAGTAGTAGAAGGTTGCTATCAAATCCCTCCTCAGTCTTCTCTTCTACAGGCTAAATAAGCCTAGTTCCTTCCGTCTCTCTTTGTAAGTCTTGTGCTCCAGCCCCTTGATCATTTTTGTTGCCCTCCACTGGACACTTTCTAATTTGTCCACATCCTTTTTGTAGTGGGGTGCCCAAAACTGGACATTCCAGATGCGGCCTCCCCAGTGCCAAATAGAGGGGAACAATCACATGCCTTGGTCTGTGGGCAACACTTCTATTGATGCAGCCCAGTATGCCATTGGCCTTTTCGGCAGCAAGAGCACACTGTTGACTCATATCCAGCTTCCCATCCACCATGACCCCCAGGTTCTTTTCCACAGTGCTGCTACTTAGCTGATCTCTCCCCAGCCCATAGCAGTGTATGGGGTTTTTCCATCTCAAGTGCAAGACTTTGCACTTGTCCTTGTTGAACCTCATGAGATTTTTATTGGCCCACTGCTCCAATTTGTCTAGGTCTCCCTGAATCCTGTCCCTGCCCTCCAGCATTTCTACCGTTCCCCCCAGCTTGGTGTCATACACAAACTTACTGAGTGTGCAATCTATCCCATCGTCCAGATCATTAATGAAAGTGTTGAACAGAACTGGCCCCAGGACTGACCCCTGGGGCACACCACATTACTTGTTGCCACCTAGAAATGGAGCCATTGATTCCTATTTGCTGAAACCATTGATCTAGCCAGTTCTCTATCCACCTTACTGTCCACACATCAGCCCATACTTCCTTAACTTGCCGAAAAGAATGCTGTGGGAAACCATATCAAAAGCCTTACTAAAGTCAAAGTATATCTTGTCAACAGCTCTTCCCACATCCACAAATCCAGTCATCTCATCACAGAAGACAATGAGGTTGGTCAGGCATGATTTACCCTTGGTGAATCCATGCTGACTGTTTCTGATCACTCTATTTTCCTCCAAGCATTTCAGGGTGGATTCTTTGAGAACCTGCTCGATGATTTTTCCAGGGATTGAGGTAAGGCTGACAGGTCTATAATTCCCGGATCCTTCTTTTTCCCTTTCTTGAAGATAGCTACTATATTTGCTTTTTTTCCAGTACTCCGGCACCTCCCCCATTCACCATGAGTTTTCAAAGATAATGGCCAGTAGTACTGCTATCTCATCAGCCAACTCCCTCAGCACCCTTGGATGCAGTTCATCTGGCCCAATGGCCTTGTGCACATCCAGCTTCTTTAAGTAGTCCCTAACCTGACCTTCCATCACCAAGGGCCTCTTTTCTTCTTTCCAATCTGCCATACCCAGTGTAGTGGGCTGGGAGCTGGCCCTCCCTGTGAAAACTGAAGTAAGAAAAGCATTGAGCACTTCAGCTTTTTCCTCATCCTCCACCCTGAGGGTACCTGCACCATCCTTGATCCTCTTCTTATTATTGACATACTTGTAGAACCACTTTCTGTTATCCATCACATCCCTTGCTAGCTGCAACTCCAAATGTCCTTTTGCCTTTCTGATTTTATCCCTGCAGTCCTGAGCAATATCTTTATATGCCTCCCTAGTCATCTGTCCAAGCTTCCACTTCCTGTAAGCTTCCTTTTCATGTTTTAGCTCAGCGCAGAGCTCTCTGTTAAGCCACGCTGGGTGCCTTCCATACTATATTTATAGTACCAACCAACTTTCAACACCATGCGTCTTAGTTCCCCTCCACTCACCAAACACCTACTTCTACTCTGTGCCCCACTGCATGATCACCCTACAGCTGACACAAGAATCTATTCCTTCACACCTTCTGCTGCCTGGAACAGGCTTCCTGAACCATTCCTGCTGATCACGTCACTGCCACTTTCTGGATCGCAGCTGAAAACCTAACATCACCTTTGTATCAACACTTCACTCTCCCTTCCTCCCTCTGCTATTATTTGCTCTTGACTGTATCAACAGGAATATCATTTGACCCGGCCAATTGGCATAATCACCCTGTTTGCATGGATGTGCTGGGGGGCTCTACTTGCAACAGGATGGCACCTCCTTCTGGTGGCTTTGAGGACTAGCTCTGCTAGGCCAATGCCCTTTGCCACAGCTGCGCGCTGCCTCCTAACTCTACAGCCCTCACTTTCTCCTGCAGCTGCAGCTTCCTCCTCATGACAGGCCAGGTTACTCAGTGGTTTCCTTTCTGGGGTGGCCTCAGAGCTGACTTTTGCATGAGCCACTGAGGCCCTGGCTCAGGGTGCTGTAGATTTAGGGATGCCACAGTGCCACACTGGGAGCAGGACAGGCTGACCCAGAAGCTGGACCCTGCAATCCCGCCCCTCCACTGAGCCAGCTGCTCCACCTGTGACCATGGAGCAGACCAGCCTATGGGACAGGCTCTGCTATCTTGCCCCACCTCTGGGCTGGCCCACTCTGCTCCTGGGCCAGCTGTTCCCCACCTTGTGGTGGGGGTGAGCTGGCCCAGAGCAGAGGCTGAGTTCTGCCCCCCC
>ML681963.1:0-29304 GCA_007922195.1 Podocnemis expansa | reverse complement strand
CCCCCCCATCCCCAACCCCAGGGGCGCAAAAGCCAAAGCCGGCTTGGGGTGCCACAGCTTCTTGATCCAGCCCTGGGCAGCCTTTCAAAGTTTCTTGTGTTGAAGCAGCATCAAACCAGCCTGATGCCAACTGACTCTGGCAGGCCACCTTGCTGATCTCTGCCCTTAACACCACTCTGCAGTGGCTGACATGGGAACCCAGGCCCACCTGCTACATGGGGTTCCAGTCCAAGGCCCTGGAATAAGCAGCTCAGGTCTGCATCAGCACCATCTTACTGCTCTCACCCCAGACTCCTTCTCCCCTTCCCCACCTCAGGGAGGGTGACTCCAGGCTTCCTACCACTGCCCTCACAGGTAATCATAATTAGTTTCCTCATTTGCAGCCTAATTAGCTGATTGAGCCCACCTGGCTTAGTTCCACTCTTGCAGGCAGCATGTCCCATCACAGGAAGACTCTATGCAAAGTACAGGCCAGATGCCACCTTAAATCATACCCACAATGCAAGGGGGGTTGTTTGTTCAATGCCAAATCTTTCAGGGGCCCATTTGCAGCTGGATGAAGGAAGGAGAAGCCAAAGGTAATTGTTTCCTCCTGCCTGCTGATGAAAGCCGCTTCCAGAGCCCTGCTTGAAGTCTGATAAAGTCAGTTTCCCCCTCCAGGCCGGAGATTCAGCAAGGCAGGCGGTGCCCAGCAAGGTGAGATAAAGTTATTAATTTGCAGATCGAGCACTATTAAATGCAGCCGTCATTGCAATCAAATCAGTCTGCTGGGAAGCATGGCCAGGCTATAATGCGTGCCTGCTCGCCTCGGCCACAAAATCATCAGAGCAAAAAAACAGGGTGTAGCCTGAGACTGGCCATGCACTGCCTTTGTACTGCACCTAGCTCTGCTTTACACCCCAGGATGCAAGAGGAAGCATCTGGAACTGAGCGGCGGCCATGTCCAATGGTGCAAATGAAAGACAGAGAAACTTTGAAGTAGATGCTGTACCTTAAAGGCCAGGAATTGATCCCATCACTCCAGCTGAGTACATCCATCTCCCAGCGTGTTAGACACTACAGCCACGTTGACTGAGGACTCCAGAGCATGTAATTAAGCATGACATGCCCTGAGCAGACATCTCAGGTGTGGAAATCCAGCACAGACTCACTGCTCCTCTCAATCAGCTCCTTGCTGGTGCACCAGTGGCTGTCAAAGTACAATGGCTTCTGTCCCAGAGGAGCTTGATACAGCATTCAGACATCACTCCCACCAACAAGCAAAGCAGGGGCTCTGAATGGGAAGGGGTTCTCTGAAAACGATACACCACAAAAGACTGGCAAGGGCAGGGCAAAGGGGCAGATATGGTTTTTGGAGCAAGAAGCTGTGAGAGGCACAGAAATGGAGCAGAACAGCATCCTCACAGACGGCTGGGCTTATGCAGGTGTACACATATATACACTCCTGTGCTCACGTTTTACACACACACACACACACACACACACACATAAACACGGATTTATGGTACCCATGCCCCATCTGATGACCTGGGAATGTACCTATTACATGCCTGGGCAGAAGCGCACATACAGCCAACCAGCCAGCACCCCCTTCTCATAGATTACATGCCCCTGTGTGCACAGCCAGATCACTATACACAGGCAGGGTACATAGACACACATGCAAGCATACAGCCACGCATTCTTGGGCATCCACTGCTGAGCTGCTGACCCTTGTCTGTTCCGTCACAGTTAGGACAGGCAGCCATGCTGTTTAACTTGTCTGAACATTTTACAAGGACCATGTCACAAACATAAAAGCCCATTTCTGTGTTTGAGAGAATAAACACAAGCCAACTGCAGGGTAGGTGGCTGCACCTTCAATAACTGAAGTTCTACAGAAAACTAAACACTAACTGAATGAACCCTCTGCCCACCAAAAACCCCGAAGCTTCCGCACTGCAATATAATAGGTGACTCCATGACAATCACTACAACATCTTAAGGTTTAGTGCATCTTTATGTGTTTGCAAGGACTCCTGGGCCAGTTCCTCACTTGCAGGCAGGCTTGAGTCACTCAGGGTATGTCTATATTGATGGTGGCAAATTTGCCGCCATCAGTTTGGGTTTCCGGGAGCAGATTGCAACAAGTATGAACTCGCCGTGCCACTCCCAGAAGCTGACCCCAGAAGTCCTGGGGATCAGGAGGCGTAGGGGATAGCTGACCAAAAGTGATTAGCAGCTGGCTTTCCGCTAATGTGTAATGGCGGCTTAGAAAGTCACCCCTGTTTTGCAAGGACTTTTATGTTCCTTACGTAAACGACAGTAGACTTGCCACCGAAAAAGCCCTAAGGGCTCAGAGTCTGGAAGCTGCGTTGGTTCAATGGGATGTGAGAGAGAAATCTCACTGCAATTATGAGAGGACAGCAGCAGGCAGGAGGACATCTTCCCCCTTATTTCACATCCATCAAAGAGGGAGTTCTTCAGTCCAATGCATGATGCTGTTCAAACACCGCACCCACAGGCTGGAATGGTGCAGTATCTGCTAGTGCTGGCACCAGTCCTTGGGCTGGCCCAGGAGAGGGGAGTTGAGGACGTGGAGCTGGGGCAACACCAAGAGCATTAGCCACTTCTCCAGGTGCCCAGGAAGGGACAGAGAAGCCAAGCAGACCCCAGCGTGCCTTCCTGGGCTTTAACTCTCCTCTACGCCTTGGGTAGCATATGAAACTAAGTGGGGAAGAAAGCCCCTTTTCCAGGAGGCAGTTGTCTTGACCACTGCATTTCTGTTCCAGGTGATTACTGAGGGCATCCAGGGCTTTCTCACATCTGCAAGCTTTGGCTCTGGTTCCCTTCTCTCTGACCTAGAGGCTTTCAAGGGACTTGTTGCTCATCAAAACCCATGTAAGCATGCAGGGAGTGGGCACCCATCCACATATTCTTTTGTTGCTTTTCTTAATCTGAAATAAGGGCCCCAAAGTGAGAAAACCACATTTTTATCTTTCTGTGAGGGAGGGAGAGAGAGAACAAGCCCCAAGTCTCAAAGGGTGTGTGGAGCTTTAGGTCGACATTACCTTCCTTAAGTATACTTAAGGAACTCCCCATCTATGTTGCACTTTTATTAAGTTGACTTAAATGCTGCTTTAAGTTGACTTAATAACACCAGCACTTAAGGTTGACTAAGGTGTTAAGTTGACTTTTATTACCGTAAGTTGACTTCAGACAATGTAGACAGCAGGAGCATTGCTGGCCCAAGAAAGGGCTGAAGCCCAGGCCCAGGCCCTGCCCCTGCCCCTCCCTGGGGTCCAATCTGGCTCTGGGGTGCAATCTGGCCCTAGGTGCCACTGGCAAGTGGTTTGGAGCCAGATCCACCCCCTGCCTTTGCCACAAGCAGCAGGCGACTCGGAGCTGGCTCCTGCCGCCACCAGCAAGCAGCTTAGAGCCAGATCCAGCCCCTGCCCTTGCCACAATCCCATCTCCTGCCATCTACATTGCCTTAAGTCGACTTAAGGCTTAAGTCAATCTTAAGCACTGGTGTTATTAAGTCAACTTAAGGCAGCGCTTAAAGAGACTTAATAAAAGCGCAATGTAGATGGGGAGTTCCTTAGGTCAACTTAAAGAAGGTTAAGTCAACTCAGGGGTGTCGCTGGCACTGGGCACTCTGGGGCACGTGCCCCAAACCCCAGCGCCAGTGCCCTGGATCTCCGGCCCAATCGGGCCAGAGATCTGGGGCCCAGCCGCCAGCAGCTGCAGTGGCCCTGTCCCCTGCCGGGGATCCACGGCCCAGCCGTCCTGGCCCTCTCCCTGGCCAGGGGGCAGGACCGGCAGACCAGGGGCAGGGCCTGGGCCCGGGCCCATGGTCCTGGTCCCTCCCCCATCCAGCAACGCCCCCGAGTCAACTTAAGGCTCCAGTGTAAACAGACCCCCTAGTGCCCATCTATTTTAGGTGCTTTGGAGGCTCTTACCCTAGCCATGTCCATCCCCTCTCCAGCAGAGTCACCACAGGATGTCTGGTTACAACCCTGGTGTGGGATTTGGAAATGCTGGGCTCCAACTCTGACTCCAGCTGTAATCTTCCTGCATGAGTCACTTCATCTCTCAGCCTTGGAAACAGATCCTTTATTTGCATGTTCAGATATGGATTGAGACAGCTAACTTTAGAGACCTAAGGTTGGAGCACGCTTACTTGAACTGCTTGGTGCTTCAGTTTCCCACCTGTTATGTAAAGAAAGCTTATGACGCTCCTGGCATTATAGAAAAGCACTCTGAGATCTCTCTGAGGCAGGGCTTGCTCTGTTATGATGAGGATGTATGGCACGGCCGTCCCCACTGATGAAGAACATGAGGGGAAACTGAGGCACAGAGAGGGAAAGTGTTGTGCCCATGGTCACAGAGCAGGACAGTGGCAAAACTAAAAACAGAGCCAGGATAGTGCTCTGCCTCCCACTTCTCTAAACTGTCGTATTATTGCTGGGAGACTTTGCCTACATTGTAGGAGAGCTCTGGGGACTTAGCCACTTTAACAGTGGAACTAGGGAAAGGAAATCATACATAAATAGGGTCTGTTGTCAAGTATTCATTTTAAAACTAATCTCCCTTTCATCTCACTAGAACACTGGCTCCAGCTTAGCGCATCCTCGCCTCTGAAATAGGGATCTGCTGCTGCTTGGTTATTCAGTTGTTATATTTGATGGACTAATATCCCTGTAGGAATCCTCCTCACCACCCAGGCTGCATCCTGGCTTGCAGCTGAAAACTTAATAAGCGAACTTCTTAAGGAGGACAGTAACCTCATTGCTGGAGAATTAGATTCCCTTGTTATATTGCTTCTCTGAATGGGTCTTTGCTCAGATACAGTTAGGTTTGACATGCACAAAGCAAAAACCCAACTCACTTCATAGCAAACAGACATTTGCTCAGTTTAATTTCCTATTGCATTTTTGCTGCCATGGGGAGTTTTATCCTTTCTGGCCAATTCAATTACTGGAGATTCATTTTCAAAGGGCTCTTCTGTTGACTTTTATTACTGTGTATTGGGGTGAATCCTTACCTGGGATTAACCAAAGACCTCAGTTGGCCTTGGGGTCAAACTGGCAAATGCTGTGGGAATAATACTGGCTTACGCGAGGGGAGGCAGTGATCGTAGAACAGGGGTGCTACATTCATCCTGCAACAAAGACTGAAGTTTGGGGCTCAGATACTCAGCTGACATAAAGTGAGGCCTAATGACTGAAAAAGCCCTGCTGGGAGAGAAGCTGGAGTAGGCTTATAAAGAGAGGACAATGGTGGTAAGAGATGGCACTAGGGAGAAGTTCTGGAGTCACAGAGATCAGGCTATGGTCCAAAGGAGCTCAGCTAGGTCCAAGGAGGAGATCCAAGGGGAGATGAAGTCCTGGGATCATGCCTCAGACTAGAGACTCTGGCAAGCACCCAAGAGGCTGAAGTAGCCACAGGGAGTAGAGGATACGGGAGAAATGTAAGCAAGGATCCAAGGAAATACCAGCAAAGCCAGAACATGAACAGACCAGGGGTGCTAGGTATAGAGTGCTAGGTTGAAGCCTGGAGTAGTGAGTAGATCTGGGTTCCCACACTGACCACTGAGAAACTGGGCAAAGACTGGGTAGCGGATAGCAGGAAGGCTACAGAGAATTTCTCCAGTAGGACTGTTATCCACAAGGGGGAGGACTTAAGCGACTTGCCAAGCCACAAAAAGGGAGAAGTGAGTCCAGAGAAAGCCAGAGGCACTACAGGGCAGGCAACCAAGGCGGAGGTATCAGACTGGCCAAGTGCTAATCCCCAGATGAGCCACAGGGAGGCGCCTCAGCTGTGAGTAGTAAACTTTGTGCCAGGACTGGAGTCTCAGGTTTTGCATGAGCAGACTCACAGTGACACTGGTTCTTCAGTGCAGCTTCACCTGGGGCCCCTGTGGGTGTTGTGAGCCAGATTTCAGCCCTCCTCTATAGAAGCTACACCTGCCCAATGTAGCAAACCGTCCCCCTCTAGTGTTGGATGTGTCCGACAGCCTGAATTTA
Source organism: Podocnemis expansa (assembly GCA_007922195.1). NCBI lineage: Eukaryota > Metazoa > Chordata > Testudines > Podocnemididae > Podocnemis > Podocnemis expansa. The sequence goes on along the minus strand of ML681963.1, from coordinate 23,296 downwards.
AAGATGGATGTCATTTAGCTGAGGCTATAGCAAGCTCTGCCAACTCAATCTGTGGCCCAGATGCCGTTAAAGGAGGACTGAGTGCGCTACACTCAAGTGGGAGCAGTGATGTTGATGGCAGGTGGAATTTAGCTCCTGGAATTCCTCTTGTTGTGAGTGAGAAAAGAATCCACAAGTGTTTTAGAGAGCAGAACCCAATACATAAACCCAGATGAGAGACAAGTCTGGTTAAATCCAAATTCCAATCGCAGCCTAAAGGCAGGGCCATAACTGTGGCGGGGCCAATGGGCTTTGCCCCAGGTACGCTGGCATGGCTTAATGGGGCTGCTCTATTAAAGGGCACGTTTCGCGGTGCTGGCCCCAACCGCCACTAATGGGAAGGGACGCCAGATGGCCATGTTACAGCTCTGCCTAAAGATTTTGTGAGCTTGGTCCCATTAGAAAGGGAAGAGCATTTGGAGAATGCAGACCTAGATCCCAGCTTGGATGTTGCACACTCCGAAGAGGTGGGAACTGACAGGTGGTTCAGGATCATCTCAAATGCTGACCTGCATCCTGGCGATTTATAAATGCTCTGTTCCAGCGCGCCTTGTGGCAAGGTCCTTCCAGCATCTCCCTTACACAGGGCTCTCCCAAAGTCAGACCATAGGTTCATCCCAGCTGTGCAAGGCCATCTTGTACCTTCCATTATTTAAGTTGCTTCCGTTCAAGATTTTTGTCTTGGTGTCTTTCCATACTCCCTATTTGTCTCTTTGGCCCAGTTACTGGGGCACACATCTTCAGAGCATCTTCCCCGCACAGAGCCCCTCACAGCTTCCTCACAGCCCCGCTCTTCTTGGGGCCCCCACTTGCCACTAACAGGCCTCTTGAAGATGCTGTTTCTGCACCAAGTTGCATCCTCCATGGCAGAGTCACCTCTGTGCCCTTCCACTGCAGACCTTTCATCTTCAAAGCTCTCAGTCAGCCACGGAGAGCACACCCTGGAGAAGAAGCCTTTCCTTGCACTGATCAGATGTTTATACAAATGGGAGAAATAGCTCAGTGCCTAGAGATGAAAGGCTCTTTCAGGAGGAAGTTTGCTGGTGCTGTTTGATTTTTTTCACTAAGCTATGCCTGGGAGAAGAGGGTGCGGGGAAGCTGTGAGAAGTCAAGTCTATTTGATTAAAAAGAATAAAAAAAACCAGTCAATGAAAAAACAAAATGCTTTGCCTGCAGCTCTTAGCAAAGAAGAGACAGCAAGAAAAAACAGAACCTAAGTCAAACTAACAGAGGGGGTCAGGCAGAAAGCAGTGTAAAAATTCTGCCAAGATGCTAGTGGAAGCGGAAGGCTAAGGAAGAGACTCAGAGCACAATCCCAACGATTTGACAGCCTGTGCTATGCAGGAGACTGCACTAGATAATGTAATAGGGTCCCCTCTGCCCTTAAACTTTATGAAACTATGCAGTGGTTTGGAAAGTTAAGGAAAAACAACAACAAAAAAAAATTGCACGTCTCCCAGGATAGTTACAGGGTAAATCGAACCACAGCCTCATTTAAATTAATTGTTGCCATCCACGAATGAGCTCTAGCAAAATACAACCTAGATGGAGCTACTATAAGATGGGTGCACAACTGATTGGATAACCGCTGCCAGGGAGTAGTTATCAATGGTTCACAGTTATGCTGGCAGAGCGTAACAAAAAGGGAACTGCAGGGATTAGTTCTGGGTATAGTTCCTTTCAATATTTTATCAGTGATTTAGATGATGGCATAGAGAGTACACTAATAAAGTTTGTGGGTGATACCATGCTGGGAGGGCTTGCAAGTGCATTGGAAGATAGGATCACTATTCAAAATTATTTGGACAACCTGGTAAAAAGGTCTGATTTAAACAGGATGAAAGTCAGTAAGGATAAATGCAAAGAACGCCACTTAGGAAAGAACAATCAGTTGCACACATACAAAATGGGAAATGATTGCCTAGGAAGGAGTGCTGTGGAAAGGGATCTGGGTATCATAGTGGACCACAAGCTAAATATGAGTCAATAGAGTAACTCTATTGCAAAAAAAAGCAGACATCATTCTGGGATGTAGTAATGGGGGTATTGTAAGTAAGGCCTAATCTACACTGCAGGGCTAAATTGAAACAAGATGTGCAATCTGTATGCTGCAGAATGTGTTCTCTTCCATCAACTTAGTTACTCTCACTGCGGTTTCTTTACTCAGTTGAGTTGACTTGAAGAAGTGCTCTTCCTTTGGTGCAGCATTACTCCGCTTGGAGGGATGGAGTTACTGAATTGCCAGGAGATCACTTCTGTGATCAGTTGAATGAGTTTACACTGGCCGTTCATTCGACTCCAGGGCATGGATACGTGGAGATTGACACAACATATTCAGTGTAGACAAGCCCTATGACACAAGAAGTAATTCTTCTACACTACTGCATGCTGATTAGGCCTCAGCTGAAGTATTGTGCCCAGTTTTGGGTGCCTCATTTCAGGAAAGATGTGGACAAATTGGAGAAAGTCCAGAGAAGAGCAAGAAGAATGATTAAAGGCTTGGAACACTTGACTTACAAGGGACGATTGAAAGACCTGGGAAAGAGGAGACTGATAGGGGACATGATAACAGTTTTAAAGTACTACAAAGTTTGTTACAAGGCAGAGGGAGAAAAATTATTCTCCTTAACCATTGATGATAGGACAAGAAGCAATGGGCTTAAATTACAGAAAGGAAGGTTTAGGTTGGACTTTAGGAGAAAATTCTTAACTGTCAGGGTGATAAACCAGTGGAATCAATTGCCTAGGGAGGTTGTGGAATCTCCATCACTGGAAATTTTTAAGAGCAGTTTAGACCAGTGTTTCCCAACCAGTGTGCCACAGCACACAGGTGTGCCACAAAATTTTTTGAAAAACTACTCCAAGAGCTCTAGATTGGCTCATTGGCTCATGAATTCATTTGGAAACTATATGGTGGTGTGCCTCAAATTAATTAAAGGTAGCAAGGTGTGCCACAGCAGAGAAAATATTGGGAACCACTGGATTAGAGAAACACCTTTCAGGGATGGTTTAAGATGGTGTGTAGTCCTGCTATGAGTGGAGGGGAGTGGACTCAATGACTGCCCATGGTCCCTTCCAGTTTCTCTGATTCTGTGATCTTGGGGTATGTCCACACAGTCTTTAAATCGAAATAATGCAGATTATTTCGATTTAAAAGATTGCAGGTCCACACTACATTTCCTTATATAGAGATAAGAAGCTCCCAATAAGGAAAGTCATTTTGATATAATAAAACCTTGTATTATACTGAAATGACTGTTAAATCAAAACTGTTATTTCAAAATAATGCTTTAGCTGTTATTTCAATTTAACTCTTTTACCCTTCTCCTTCCCAGGGTGCTGTCCTTTTTCTATATCTTGGTGGGGAGGGGGGCATGGCCATTCTAGAGAGCCATCTTGCCATTCCTCTCATGGTGCCCCTCTTCTAAATCAAACTAGCAAGCCCTGTCCATGGACATGCTCATTTGATTTGAGTTTCTAGTGGGAATGTTAAATAGATTTAACTTACATTGATTAAACTGATTTAATGAATTTTATAGTGATTTTATTAAATTGATTTAACTGCCTAAGAGTGGACAGAGCCTTGGGTCACTGTGGATAGCTCGCCTAAAACTGCTCAACACACAGCAGTAGTGAAATAGACTAACAATGTTACAATGTTAGGAAATAACACTCTGTGTGTGTGTGTGTGTGTGTGTGTGTGTGTGTGTGTGTGTGTGTGTGCGTGCATGCATCACGGTTACAATTTCTATGACTGTATTTTATTTACATCATGGTCATCACTCTTACATCTTAGTGTGTTGTTGAAATGCCAGCTGAAATGTACAATTGGTATGTATCAAATCAATCTAGATTCCCTGCCTGTTTGCTGCGGCAAATCCCAGTGGAAGTATTAAAATAAACAATGTTACATTTGTGCTTAAGCACTGTGCTGAATCGGGTAAGGCCAAAGCTGAACCAAAACTCATGGAAGGTTTTCATGGATTTCAAGACTGGCACCCAAACAGACAGAAGCAGCCAAGAGCCAAGATCTCTTTCGAAAAAGTTGGTATTAATCGCTCCCAGTTTTCCTGTCTTAACAATACTTCTTCTTCGAGCGCTGCTCAGATGCATTTAGTAATAGGTGTCTCCGTGCCAGAGCGCCAGATTAGTCGGAAAACTTTTGTCGCAGCCTGTCAGGAGAAGGCAGGCGGCCAACGCCCCTTGCACCATCCTGTGGCTATATATATGGCTGCCTCCCAACCCCTCCTCAGTTTAATTTCTTCCACCTTGCGCGTTGGATCTGGAACGTCCACTCCTTGCAAACGCAAGCAGCCTGTCCTCTCCTTTATGAGCTTTTCGCCTGACTGGGAGCACCTCTTTGTGGGCATAGTTCCACCACAGGAGCCTTCCACCCTCAGACTGGAACATCGCTCGATCATGCCAGGGTTCAAACTCTGTGCCGAGTTCGGCAAGGCCTTCCCCCAGGATGATCCCCACGGGAAGTGCCTCAGGTGCCTGGACAAAGACAATATGGTCTCGGCCTATTCCCTGTGCCTCTCCTTTAAACCTTGAACCATCAAGGAGAGGGAACAAGGGCACCGTGCCCTAGCCTCTGAGGAGGCTCAGCACTCTTCACCCGAGGCTTCGGGTTCCTGCCCGGCACCAAGACCCAGTTTGGCACTGGAGCACACACGACACTGTACCACCGCTAGCTGCCACTGCACAACTTTGGTGCCAACTCTGGCACCCCAGCGCCAATCTGTCACCCCAGCTCCTTGGCACTGCTCAAGGTCACCTACGGGCAGCCCAGCACCACCGGTACCTGGATCACCCTGGCGACACAGATTGGTGCTGCCGATGCCTGGATCACCCCTGTGCTGCTTGCCGACATCTCCGGCACCATTGGCTCAACACAGCCCGGCCTCACCGGTGCTGAGTTCACCCCAGTACTGGCTGCAATCACCCTCAGCACTGCAAGCTCGCTATAGCCAGTGCCGCAGAAGCAGGAGTCCTCACAACCAGGCAGTCCCCCTTCCCCGGGTGAGGATTTGCCACGGGGCCACACGGAGTCGTTCCTCATACCGTCCACCCCTGAAGCAGTGGAGGCTGTTCGAGCCCTCCTCTTACTCCCCACACCACCTGCCCCAATCCCAGCTAAAAGGGGCAAACCGGCCTTTACTTCTAAGACCTGGATCCAATGTGGGCGCCGCTCTCCTTCACCATATAGACCCCCGTCTTCCACTCCATTTGGGCCCAGTACCGTAGGGTCATCCTCATGGCAACATATCACCTTGCCGTCACCAGTACCACCCCTGGAGTCTCGGTCTCCCTCCCCCACTTCCAGTTTGGAGGAAGGACATGGGCTGCACAAACCCGCCCCTGTCCCCTGCACTGCTAGTACATCGGTACCGGGGCCTACCCCTACATATCCTCGGCAGCTGCTACATCGGGCACTCACGGGATCCACCCCTCACACCCCCCCCACCTCTTTATTGGGTACCCTTCAACCAACAACCCCTGCGCTGTTCGCATCAGAATGGGTCTTGCCAGGGACGAGAAGTGCGTCTCATAGTAGCCTCAGCCACTGCTGCAGAGGCTCTGCAATGACCATATGCGGTGTTCACCTGGGCGCAGAACCATTACTGTTTACCCAGATACCCTACATCACGTAGGCCCCATTCTCAATTTCACGTTGGGGGCGGGGGATATCTTCACTAGCATACCATTGACACACCAGGTAGCAAGCTCTACTGGGGCTCTCAACACCTCGGCTCAACAAGAACCTCCACTACCCTACCCATCCAGCAGGTCGCACCTGCATCATCATGGCGGACCCTAGCCTCCAAGGAAGGCCCAGGCAGAGCGGTCCAACCCTTGCCACCCTTATCCCCCTCTTTCCGCACGGAAGCTGAGGCTCCATAACAGCCCCTTCCCTAGCGGGCAACCTCAGTCGTTAGCAGGACACCTATCGAAGGAGTCCTCCTCCTAGACCCACCCTACCTGAAGCGGTGGTCAGCCCTCCTTATACCGCCCCCCCCCTTCACTCGGGAAGCAGAGCCCTAGTGTACCTGACTGGAACCTTCCAGATCAGGGAACCTACAGGGGTGGCACCAACGTCACCTCTCCCTTGGAACAGGAACAACAGCAGGATACCTTATCTTGAGCTTGCGAACAGGGGACTGCAAACAGGGGAGTTTGCGAGGAAAGGAGTTGGTGCCAGGTGTGTCCAAGATAAGTGATTGCTGTGTCTTTTTCCCTACAGGTGATTTGCTTGTGTCTTTTTCCCTACAGGTGGTTTGCTGACTGTGTGTTTGTGTCTTTTTCCCTACAGGTGAGTTGCTTGTGTCTTTTTCCCTACAGGTGATTGCTGTTAGTTGTGGGACTATGCTTGTGTGATTGGGTGGGGGCTGTTTGCACCATTGTTCCCTAATCACCTTTAATCACCAGCTTCTAGCAGCCTTGTGATTGGCCTGCCCCTGTGTGACTAACAAGGGGCAAGGGCTGACCTAGGCAGAGAAGGCCTTTAAAAGGCACTGCTTGAGCGACCAGAGGGAGCTTGCGAACAAGAGACTGCAAACAGGGGAGTTTGCAAGGGAGGTTGGGGAGGAGTTTGGTGAGGCCAAGATGGCGAAGAGGAGCCGTACTGCTTGAGTCAGCACCCCTGCTGTTTCCTTTGCCTCTGTTTGTAGCCAGACAGACTGTCTGTCCATGGATATCTCCACCCAGATCCTGGTGTGGATTTGCAGGGAGTGTGGCCTTCATTTCCCTGCCACTGATGATCAGGCTAGGGAAATGAGCCTATGTGATAGGTGCCTTCTGGTGGCATCTCTTCAGAAACAGGTAGGAGAGTTACAGGAGGAGGTGTCATGACTCAGGGGTATCTATGCCCTGGAAACGTTCCTTGACAGTGTCCACGATCAGACCTGCAAGGAGGAGGTCCCTATCCCAATGCCAAGGGCTACTGCCACAGCTCTGGAAATGGATGGGATGCCTATGGCAGAGGAAGGACACTGGCAGCTGGTCACCTCTGGCAGTAGACAGTGCTTCACACCTGCTCACATCCCACCATCCATTGTGGTGAGGAACCGTTATGCGGTGCTGGACACACTAAAGGATGTAGAGGAGATGCCATCCACCCCAGAGGATGGGCAGATCACAGCCACCTCACCTAAGAGGAAATGTTGGGTGGTGGTTATTGGGGGCTCACTCCTGAGAGGAAAGGAGGCACCCATCTGTCGCCCTGACAAGGCCTCTAGGGAGGTAATGCTGCCTGCCAGGTGCCCATATCAGAGATGTAACGGATGGATTGTCTAAAATCATCCACCCCTCAGACTACTACCCCATGCTTCTTATCCATGTGTGTACCAATGATACTGCGAGAGGTGATCCTCAGCAGATCAAAGGTGACTTCAGGGCTCTGGGAGCGAGGGTGAAGGAGTTTGGAGCACAGGTGGTGTTCTCCTCGATCCTTCCAGTCAAGGCTAGAGGCCTGAGGAGAGACAGATGCATCCTAGAGGTGAATGCCTGGCTGCAAAGATGGTGTGGTCAGGAGGGATTTGGCTTCCTTGACCTTGGAGTTCTGTTTTAGGATAGAGGATTGATAGGCAGAGATGGCCTTCACCTGTCCAGGAAGGGGAAGAGCATATTTGGGCACTGACTGGCTGACCTAGTGAGGAGGGCTTTAAACTAGGTTCAACGTGGGAAGGAGACCAAAGCCCACAGGTAAGTGACAATGTGGGTGATCTGGGGGAAGGGATGGAACTTGGGGGGTGCTGGGACTATAGCACCAGGAGTAAAGGTAGTTGGAACATGGGGGGTGGGGAATCAAATAATTGTCTTAAATGTTCCACTGAAGCCCCAATGCGTAAGGAGAGTGGGGGAGGAGAACTCCAAGAAAAAATGAAAGGAGGTATATGTAATAGAATTTTAAATCAAAATGACAAAGTAAGGCAATCAGCCAGGTATCTTAGGTGCCTATTCACTAATGTGAGGAGCCTGGGAAATAAGCAAGAAGAATTGGTAATACTAGCGCGGACAAGGAACTGTGATATCATAGGAATAATGAAGACGTGGTGGGATAGTCTGCACGACTGGAGCTCTGCCATGGATGGGTATAAACTGTTCAGGAAGGACAGGCAGGGAAGAAGAGGGGGAGGAGTAACACTATATGTAAAAGTGCTCTATGACTGCTCAGAGCTCCATTATGGAAGTGGAAGCGTGCCAGTAGAAAGTCTGTGGGTTACATTGAGAGGGGAAAGCAACAAGGGGGATGTTGTGGTGGGTGTCTGCTATAGACCACCAGACCAGAAGCAGGAGGTGGATGAGGTTGTGTGGACAACTAGCGGAAGCTTCTATATCACAAGCCCTGGTGCTGATGGGGCACTTCAATTACCCTGACATCTGCTGGGAGGCCAATATAGCAGTGCATGGGCAATTCAGGAAGTTTTTAGAGTGTTGGGGACAACTTTCTAGTACAAATGCTGGAGGAACCAACTAGGGGCCTTGCACCTCTCGACCTGCTCCTCACAAAACAGGGAAGAATTGATCAGAGAGGTAGAGGTAAATGGCAAGCGAGGCAGTAGTGACCATGACATGGTTGAATTCAGGATGCTGATTAATGTAAAAAAGGAAAGAAGCAAAACACAGACCCTGGACTTCAGAAAGGCGGATTTTGGCTCCCTCAGGGAACTGATGGGCAGGATCCCTTGGGAAGCTAATCTGAAGGGGAAAAGAGTCCAAGAAAGCTGGTTATATTTTAAAGAAACCCTGCTAAGGGCACAGGAAGTTGCCATTCCAATTAAGAGAAAGAACAAACGTGAGGCAGCCAGAATGGCTTAGCAGAGAACTCTGCTCTGAGCTTAAACATAAAAAGGAAGCTTACAGGAAGTGGAAGCTTGGTCAGATGACCAAGGAGGCATATAAAGATATTGCTAGGGACTGCAGGGATAAAAACAAAGGCCAAAGGACAAATGGAGTTGTGGCTAGTGAGGGATGTAAAGGATAACAAGAAGGGGTTCTACAAGTATGTTAGTAACAAAAAGAGGATCAGGGATGGTGTAGGTCCCTTGCTGAATAGGGCAGGCATCCTCATGACGGAGGATGAGGAAAAAGCTGAAGTGCTCAATGCATTTTTTGCTCCAGTTTTCACAGGCAGGGCAGCTCCCAGCCCACTACCATGGGTGTGGCAGATGGGAGCGAAGAAGACAGGCCCTTGGTGACGGAAGGTCAGGTTAGGGACTGCTTAAAGAAGCTGGATGTGCACAAGTCCATGGGGCTGGACGAACTGCATCCAAGGGTGCTAAGGGAATTGGCCAATGAGATAGCAGCACCACTAGCTATTATCTCTCAAAACTCATGGAGAACGGGGGAGGTGCCAGAGGATTGGAAAAAAGCAAATGTAGTGCCTATTTTCAAGAAAGAGAAAAAGGAGGATCCGGGGAATTACAGACCAGTCGGCCTCACCTCAATCCCTGGAAAAATTATGGAGCAGATTCTCAAAGAATCCATCCTCACACACTTAGAGGAAAATAAAGTGATCAGGAACAGTCAGCATGGATTTACCAAGGGGTAAATCATGCCTGACCAATCTCATTTCCTTCTATGAGCAGATGACTGGTTTTCTGGATGCAGGAAGAACCGTTGATGTGATATACCTTGATTTTAGCAAGGCTTTTGATACAGTTTCCCACAGCATTCTCATTGGCAAATTAAGGAAGTATGGGTTGGATAGGTGGACTATAAGGTGGATAGAAAACTGGCTAGATCAACGGTTTCAGCGTGTAGGAATCAATGGATCCATGTCTAGCTGGCAACCAGTCACGAGTGGTGTGCCCCAGGGGTCAGTCCTGGGGCTGGTTCTGTTCAACATTTTCATCAGTGATCTTGATGATGGAATAGACTGCACTCTCAGTAAGCTCACGGATGACACCAAGTTGGGGGGAACAGTAGACACGTTGGAGGGCAAGGACAGGATTCAGGGAGACCTAGATAAATTGGAACAGTGGGCCAATAGAAATCTTATGAGGTTCAATAAGGACAGGTGTAAAATCCTGCACTTGGGATGGAAAAACCCCATGCACTGCTACAGGCTGGGAAACATTCAGTTAAGTAGCAGCAGTGTAGAAAAGAATCTGGGGGTCATGGTGGATGGGAAGCTAGATATGAGTCAGCAGTGTGCTCTTGCTGCCAAAAAGGCCAATGGCATACTGGGCTGCATCAAAAGAAGTATTTCCAGCAGATCAAGGGATGTGATCATTCCCTCTATTCTGGACTGGTAAGGCCACATCTAGAATATTGTGTTCAGTTTTGGGCTCCCCACTACAAAAAGGACAGGGACATGCTAGAGAGAGTCCAGTGGAGGGCAACCAAAATGATTAAAGGGCTGGAGCACAAGCCCTATGAGGAAAGACTGGAAGCATTAGGCTTATTTAGTCTGCAGAAGAGAAGATTGAGGGGGGATTTGATAGCAACCTTCAACTACTTGAAGGGATGCTCCAAGGAAGATGGAGCTCAACTGTTCTCGGTAATAACAGAGGACAGAACGAGGAGCAATGGTCTCAAGTTGTGGTTAGGGAGGTCAAGGCTGGATATTAGAAAAAACTTTTTTACCAGGAGAGTGGTGAAGCATTGGAATGAGCTGCCGAGGGAGGTGGTGGAGTCTCCATCTTTGGAGGTGTTTAAGGCCCGGCTGGACAAAACCATGATTGGGATGGTTTAGTGGGAGTGGTCCTGCCTCTGGCAGGGGGTTGGACTAGATGACCTATGAGGTCCCTTCCAACCCTATGATTCTATGATTGTGAGAGCAAATCCCATAACTAACAGAAGACTGCAACACATAAGAGAAGAGACTGAGAAAGATAAATCATTGGGAATCCTCAAACAAGTGATAATTAAAGGATGGGCTGAAATAATAAGCAGTTGCTCTCTAAGTATAAGAGATTATTGGAACTGCAGACATGAACTGACTGCGGTAGATAGGGTGATTTTCAAGGGTGTCAAGACTAATTCCATGGAGCCTCCGAAAAGATATGTTACAAAAGATCCATGAAGGTCACTTAGGAATTGAGAAGTGTAAAGAATGAGCACGAGAGGTCATGTATTGGCCGCGGATCAATCATGACATTACCAATGTGGTAAGAAACTGCTTTTCATGCTTGAAATACAGGCGATGCCAACAGGCAGAGACACGGAGACCCCATCCTGTTCCAGAGAGACCGTATGAGAAGACAGGTGTGGATTTATTTACCTGGCATTCCAACGATTACTTAATAATCACTGATTAATTCTCTTTATATCCAGAAATTTGCACACTGAACAGTACTAATAGTAATTTAGCGATCACTGGCATGAAAGGAATTTTCTCCAGATATGGAATTCCTGATGAGGTCTTCAGCGAAAATGAGCCACAATTTTCAAGCACAGAATTCAGGCAATTTGCCTCAGATTGGGATTTTCGTTATGAAACCTCCAGTCCAAATTACCCCTAATCAAATGGAGTGGTGGAAAGGTCTATACAGACAGTAAAGAACCTAATGAAAAAGACTTTTGAAAGTGGAGGTGATCTGTACACCGCATTGCTGGTCTACTGAAGTACATCCCTGGAGAATGTCTTTTCTCCAGCTCAGCTGTTAATGGGAGGAACTATCAGATCTAATTTACCTATGACTGACAGCTTGCTGTAATCTCAGAACAATGCTAACATTCGGCAGATGAAAGAAAATCAGAAGTGGAAGCAGAAATATTATTTTGATAGAAGGGCTCGTTATCTTCCATCCCTTAACCCAGGTGACAGAGTGTGCATAACAAATGACTCCTCTAATACTTGGGGCCAAAGGGGTACTATTAAAAAACAGCTGCATCTACAGTCCTATGTGGTCCACACAGACCAAGGGAACACATTTCAACGTAACTGATGGGATCTGTGACTTATTCCAGAGTGTTTCCACACTGTGGAAGTTGAGGTAGATCCTGGCATGCCTCCCCTGACTGATCCGATATCTTCAAGACATGGTAATGAAACTGTCAAGGAACAAGAGAACTCAGACTTGAATGAAGGACCTGTACTAAGATGATCTAGTTGAGTCATCAAACATCCAGAGAGACTCGTAGAGACTTGCTAGGATATGTGAGGGAAGTGGGTGGTAAAGACTCACTTGATAGCGATGTGCTAGTAACTTCTCCTCTCTAGGTAGAACAGATCCCGGGTTTATGGACTGTTCTTCTGCATGTTTTTTAGATAGCTGTTATGTTTTGTTAGATGTTAGTGCATGCATCATTAGCTAGCTTTTGTATGTATCTAAGTGTTTACTTGTTTTCCTTAGGGGGCAAGATGTAATGATATGCTTGTAGAAGGTCGTGAATTTAGAGACACTCCCTAGCATGGGCCAGTGTTGGGTGAATTGGGAGACATGCCCCAGAAAAGATCTAACATGGCTGCTCCCAGGTACACACCTGGATACCTTTGTGTATGATTAAAGTTCGATTCCTTACTCATTCAGTACCATGCTCTTTAATGAGCCCTCAAGATCATTACACTCACCCTGGGAGCTTCACTTGGGATACAAACATAATGGATTTGCTTTACAAAAAAGGGGTCTCAACGAGGCTTAGCTGGAAATGCTAGAGGAGAACCTTAAGTGAGAAACACACTTAGACAAGAAGTTAACCTTTTAGTTTAGTATAGGGGTCTCAAACTCAAATTACCACGAAGGCCGTATGAGGACTAGTACGTTAGCCTGAGGACTGCACCACTGAAACCTTTTCATACAACATTATAAGTATTGGTAATGAGAGTGCCGTTGTGGGCTGCAGAAAATAGCTTTAGGGGTGTCGTGGAGTGTGCTGCCTCCGCTGGCTCAAACCAGGAGCTTCCCGGCGTTTGAGCCACAAACCCAGCCCCTTGATTCAGGGCAAGGTGGCCCAATGGCCAGAGTCAATAGTCACCAAAGCCCTTCAGTGCACGGCAGTGTGGCCCAACGGCCCGAGTCAATAGTCACAGGCCTATCAAAGCAGGGCAGTGCAGCCCACTGGCCAGAGCCAATAGTCACAGGCCCTTCCAAGCAGGGCAGTGTGGCCCAACAGCCAGAGTCAATAGTCACAAAGGCCGACTGGCCCAGGGCGAGCGGGCCCAGGTAGGGGGGTTCAGGCCCACCCGCTCCACTGAACCCCAGCCCAGGGCCCTGGAGTTGCCGTGGGGTTTGGCCCAGTCGGCGGGGATCCAGGCCGCAACGTGCCGACCGGGACCATGACAATACCACGGCTCACCCTACTGGGCATTGCCCTGGGCTACTTCCTACCTGGGAGTCAGACAGCATTCCCCCCTTCAATTCCCTGGGCCCATCCAGTTCCACCACATCTTTGGCCTGGGTCCCAAGAGCCTCATGGCAGGGTGCACCTCACCCAGCGGCATGTCTGGCAGTGAGCATCCTCAGCCTCTCACTGGTGTACTCCTTTAAGACACAGACTGAAGCAGGTCCTGGGTAGGAGGCTCCAGCATGCATCTGCTCCCTCTGCCAGCCTGCCCCTGACTGAGGAGAACTGCAGCCTTTTATCCCTGGGCAGCTGTTGGAGCATGCCCAGCAGGGCCTAAGGGGCGGAGCTAACTCTCCCTCCCGGGCATATAGGCCTGCTTCAGTGCGGGGCGGGTCTGCCCCGTCACAAGGGGCCACATGTGGCCCACGTGTTTGAGACCCCTGGGTAGTATCTAAAAAACACACTATAACTGTGTTTTATATGTATCCACTTGTTTCCCATGTTTGCACTCTCACTGGAGTGTCTGTTCTTTGATAAAAACTTACTCTTGTTTTCACTATAAATAACATCTAAGAGTTGTGGTAATAAGTAAAGGAATGATCCTGAGCCGAATCTTGCAAGCGGTGTGAACTGTTGCTTTGGAATGGCAGGCCCAGTAATACGGAGTATGCCCAATGGCTTACGGGTGAGATCCTGCAAGGAATGCACCAAGGACACAGGTTTTGGTGCATGATAGTCAGTAACAGCCACAGAGAGAAAAAGACCTGGAAGACAGTGTATGTGGTTTCAGGCAGGGATTCCCAGCAAGCACGGAGAAGACTGTCTGCTGTGCATGACGGGGAGGTGCCACACAACGTCAGCTATCCCTGGGGAGTGTCAGTCACCATTACTGCTATTTATTACTATTAGGGGTGTGCAGGGCTGGTGACATCTGTACACTAATGAGCTCAACTAAGACAGCCACACTCGCTTCTCCTAGGCTACCAAATAGAGCACCAATGATAACAGTTGTGAGGCATTTCCAGTCTGCTCATCATTGGTGTAGTGTAGCTCTCTGCATTTTCATTCATGTAAACTTTCACAGCATATGAGACAAAGGGAAGGGAGCAGGAGAACAGATCCTTCCGTGGGCATGGGCAGGCAATGGCTTGTTGCACTTTCCTTTGTTTTAGGCTTAAATTTTGGTTAATTGTACATTTTAGTCTGTGTGCATTTCATTTGGTTTAGAAAAGTCATTGGTGTGTGACAATTTATAACTTATTGCTTATATTCCAATGGCACCAGAAGGCTCCCACAGAGACTGGGGCCCACAGTGAGGTGAAACCCCAGCATGGGCTAGAAGAGGTTAAAAGCCAATTAGTCATTTCTATCACACCTGTGCCATAATTCATTGCTGGCAGGAGGAAGAGGGTTCAGGTGATAATTTAATGGACCCCTGGGCCTCATAAAAGGGAGACAGCTCAGCCTGAGGAGGGGAATCAAAGCAAGGAGAGAGGTTCTTAGGAGACAGCCTGAAGCTCTCAATACGAGAGGGGGGACATGACTCCCAGGTAGCCGAGAAGGGGGAAATGAACACAAGAGTCTAAAGCAAGGGCTGATTTGTTGTGATGTTTTTAACCTTCCAACAAACTCTTGATATAACCAAAGAGATCTGAAATAGTCACTTCTCACTGGGATGGTTGAAAGGTGCCAAAGACAAAGGTGTTACTGAAAAAAAACAAAAAAACAAACAAACAAACAAAAAAACCAAAAACCCAAACACTCTTGCAATGCAAAGTTCTGACAGTGGGAGGTGCTGTGACAACACTTACACTAAGCACACAGTAGGGATTTATAGTAAGAAACAGTCCCTGCTCCAAACGCATACAATCAAGAAACCAGACAAAGGATACAGATGGCAGGGATAGGACAGAGGCTCACAGAATTACCCAGTCACACAGTAAGTCTTTGATCATGCTGGGAATAGAACCTAGGTCTCCCCTTAATCCAACAACTAGCTATTATATTTTAGGGTTCCTGAGTTTCTGTTTTAAATGATAAAACACCCAATTAAAAAAAAAATAGAATAAAAAAATAAATAGGCGTTTATCCACAAAACACAGGAAAATGTTGCTTATCTATACTGAACAGCAATGTGAGTCACAGGGGCATGATTTCTAACACTAACTAATGTGTTGCACCTTAAGTGGTCCATGTAGACCCTGCTGGCTTGGACTAATGGTTCCCGAATGTTCTTTAACTTAGTGCTGTACAGCACCAAGTTAAAGTGCACTAGGAAAAATTACAGAGATTACTCATATTCTATTATTATCCAGTGTTGTATATATAATATGGTACTGTAATGAGCAATCTCATTGTAATATTTCCTATTGTAGCATGTAATTGTATAATAAACATTACAATATATACAAAGAGAGAACCTCCAAAAAGCCTGATTTGACATCTGTATAAACTAAACAATTGCTAAAAAATATACTCAAATAAAAAAAAAAATCCTTGAAAAACAAATGCTCTGCTTTTATCACACTGCCTCTATACCAGTGGTTCCCAACCTTTTCTCTGCCATGGCACACCTTGATACCTGCAAATTTTTTGAGGCATAACACCATTAAAAAACCATGAATATTCAAATTAAATTACTTATGAATATTCATGAACCATGGCACTGTTTCAGAAATGCAGCTATGTGGGGTAGTAGGGGTAGCAGGGGTAGCAGAGCAGGGATGGCAAAACATGGGAGGTCAGGAGTCATGTTCAGTGGCAGGAGTGAGTGTGAGCAGGGCAGGGGTGGCAAAAGAGGACAAGGGCAGCCATGTGGGGAACAGCACAAGGGTGGCAAGAGAGGAGAGAGGAAGGGAGAACAAGAGTGGCTTTGTGTGTGGGGGGGGGACCTGGGGAGTGGGAAGGTAGGGCAGGGGAGCATGGCACAGCATCCACTCCCCCTTTCTCCACAGTGGCTCCCTGCCACCCAGGGCAAATCCTCACCCCACTGCTGCTCCCTCCCACCCCAGTGGGTCCTGTCCTCCCCTCCCCCAGCCCCCTTCTGCCTGTGATGGACCCTCCCATCACTGCAGGGGCCAGAACTAGGTCTCCAGCCCACAGCTACACCCCCCCCACACACACACACAGCCACCCCACAACCCCAGCTACACATCCATTCCCACCCACCTCTGTTTTATACACACACAACCCCCAGTAGCTCTCCCCTCCAAAGCCCTTACCTGGGCTGTTTGCAGGCTGGCTGACACAAGCCGCTCCGCCCTGCAAGGGGAGATTCACCCACTCTCAGCCTCCCACAGCTCTCTGCTGGCTGGGTTAAGGTGGAGCCACAGGAATGCTGTGTTCAGGCTGCTCCTGCTGTTTTTAGAGGGACCCCTGGAACTCCGCATTCCAGTGCCTTCCTCTATTTTTAGGGGGGCTAGAAGGCTGCCTGCCTACAAATAGGGAGCCCCAGAACTGTGTTCCGGTGCCTTCCCCTTTACTTTAACCCCTGCCTTTTCCCAGCCCTCCACAGCCCACGTGGATGGGCTGAGCAGGGAGGCAACTTTATCTCCAGCTCTAGAGGATGCTCGCGGCACACTTTGGGTGTTGCCCCGGCACACTGGTTGCAAACCACTGCTCTATACACTATATCTAAGCATGGAAAATACTTTGGACTAGAACCCAAGAAGGTCTGGCCCTAGTTACTAATTGAATGAGAAGGCCAAGACATCCCCATAGAAAAGTAG
Organism: Podocnemis expansa; assembly: GCA_007922195.1. Taxonomy (NCBI): domain Eukaryota; kingdom Metazoa; phylum Chordata; order Testudines; family Podocnemididae; genus Podocnemis; species Podocnemis expansa. The sequence continues at coordinate 6,296 of ML681963.1, read as the reverse complement.
GATCCTTTAGGAAATGGTGAAGAATTAATCCAGCAAGCACAGACAATAGGAGTCCTGTGGCACCTTACAGACTAACAGATTTCTTCGGGCATAAGCCTTCATGGGCTCCAACCCACTTCATCTGATGCAACTGACAAAGTGGGTTGGAGCCCATGAAAGCTTATGCTTGAAGATATCTGTTAGCCTATGAGGTGCCACAGGACTCTCGTCATTTTTGCTGTGCACAGACTAACAGGGCTACCGCTACCCATCTGGAAAATTCCAGCAGGTGGCACTCTTCCATCTGCAGCAATAGAAGAGCAACGCCCCAACTAAGACACAGAAGGCCAGGCCAGGGGTTGTTGGCAGGGTCATTTTTCAAAACCAAGCTCCTGACCTGTTGTAGTCAGCAAGGATATCAACAGTGCTTTTCACAAGCATTAGGAACGCTGTTAAATTCATTGTCCTGACCATGTTCTAACTGGATTTCCAACCCCTCTCCGTGCCCAAAGCTTAGCTGGGAAACATTCTTTTTTGGTTTCTTTTCTAAAAACCCATCGAAAAGTGTTGCTAGCATAAAGGGACAGCCACATTCCACAGCTTTTGGCAGGCATACCTCTGTGGTGTCCATCACTAAAGTTGCTACTCATTTTAGTGTCATTTCCCCCCATCCTACAATAGGTGGGTATAATTGCTTTGCCTTCCTGTAAATTATTGACATAAAAAACGTAGACTCAGGATACAGATTACTGAAACTTGGACCATGCTCAGAGAATAAATCACATATCACATCAAAGGTTGTGTCTGCTTTAAAAGTTGTTGGTGAGTTCTGCCTTTTTCAGGTTCTCCTCACTCCCCATTTTTCTCAAGTCTTGTGATACAATTTCTCAGTGCTGGGTAGAGAGATGAAATCTCTTCTTGTAGTTCTGTACATCCGTCTCATTCTCTTCATTCTTATTTTACCTAGATGCACATACTCCAACATATCCCAGAAAATCTGTATGAACAGCTCTGGCCCTCTAGGACAAGTATCTACCAGTTACAGAACAAAAGCAAGAACTTACTACAGATCTTGCAACAGCCAGAAATAACATTATGGTGCAATTTGCACCAAGGATCTTTCATAAGATACTATTTTCTTGAATATTTCTACCTTTTCTTCCTCTTGTGTGACTCCTTTTTCTGTTTCTTTCTTTCTTTGTTGATTGCCCATTTTTTCTATAACCTTTTGGATTAAAGTTACGCATCTATAATATTCAAGCCTATTAGCTATATGACTTCAATCGCTATTCTATCACAAGAGAATATCATGACACTGCGATATTACGGTAAGTATATTCTTGACTGTATGTTTGCATTTGGGGAGTTGGATGCCTAACCCTCTTAGGCCTTTGTCTGCGCTAGAAAATTGTACCTCTATAACCCAGCTTCTAGTGTGGATTTGGTTTTATCAGTACAAAGGAGCTAGAGAACTATTCCTGTATAGGAAGGAAATAACTTAGGCTATGTCTACACTACAGAGTTCTGGTGGCAGAAGTTTTGTCCGCAGATAGCCACTGCTATAATTAGAGAGGAAGGTAGTGTCCACGCAGCCATCCTTTTGTTGGTGGAGTGTGTCCTCAGTAGGACCACTTCCCCTGACAAATAAGGCAGTGTGGTGGAGCTGAGAGGTCAACCTCTCAGCTCCAACAGGGAGTTCACAGGCTCCCTGCTGCCCCCCCCCAGGACCCAGGCACTGTGTGGAGGGGCCCCCCAGCAGGCCCCCTGTCATGGGGACTGGGAGCCCCAGTGGCTGCTTTTGCTATTATCGGAGACCAAGGAGTCCCAGTGGCTGCATCTGGGGACCAGGGAGCTCTGGCAACTGCCTCCACTTCCCATGGGGGTGGGGGGGAGGAGCAGTCGCTGGGGCTCCCACGTCCCCAGTGGCAGGGGACTGGAGTTGTCAGGGCTCACCAGTCGGTTGGGTGGGCAACTGCCATGACTCGCAGCCCTGGCAGCTCCATCCCTGGACCCTGATGAACCTCAGGCAGCTTGCTGCTGGGGGATCTTATCAATTTTGCTGCTCTAACAGAGCAATGAAACTGACAAGTACCCTTACTTGTGAATTTCACTGCTGTGTTAGGCCAGTGAGACTGACAGCTCCGCACCAGCATATCAGGCAGAGTGTCCACACTGACACTCTTCAGTGCTACCTTGGCTGACAAAAGCTCTATGCCATTCGTTTTGGTGATATTACTTTGTTGGCAAAATCGGGTTGTTCTGTTGGCAAAGAGGGGAGGGCTGTGTGTACGCTAGGCCTGTTTTGTCAACACAAGCTGACTTCTGTTGACAAAACTTCCTAGTGTAGACAAGGCCTCAATCTATGTCTTCATCAGCATGCCTGTTAGTAAATTTTTTGTCAGTCAAGGGCATCGATACCGGGCAGACCGGCCATCTGGCAGTTCCGGCAAACGCCGGAGAGTCCTGTGCTCTCTAGAGCGGGTGGGCTGGTCTTCCTAAAACAACTACGGCTCTGCCCAGGAGCCCCTCTTCAGGCTCTCCAGCTGGGCTGGGCCAAGCCCAGCAGCCGCTGCCCCCTCTGCCAATTGCAGGCTGCCTAGCAGCGCGTGACATGCCCACGAGTGCGCCGACCGCCGTATTCGCCAAAGGCTTGGTGGCCCCAGGGCACAACGTCCTCCCCCTCCGCCAGGCCTGGGAGCGTGGCGGGCCTCACGCTGACAGCAGTGCGCTTGGCCTCTGCCTCTTTGAGGGGCCACCTCTTCCCGCACAGCCACACGAGGTGGCATCCCCCGGAGGGGCGTGTGGGCGGTCCAGCCTCTCTTCCCGCTCGCTGTGCTTCCGTTGGCCCTGCCAGCCTCCCCACCCGGGCCGGGAGGGGTCCAGGGGAAAGCCGGCAGCCCCCGGGCACCCCCACACTAGCGCGGGGCCGGAGGGCCCAGCCCCACTTTGGGCGCCAGGGGCCCCAGGCGGCGGCTCCCAGCGCCCCGCGCGCCCGGCCGCCTCGGTCCCGCCCCCGGCCATGGCGGCGGCGGGGCGGGGCGTCGGCGCTGACGGGCAGGCGGGGCCGGGCTCCCCCCCCCGTGTAAACAGGCGCCGGGCAGCAGCCGAGAGCCCGGGGCCCTTGGCCCGGCTGGAGCCGCCGCCCGCCCGCCATGGGCCGCCGCTGGAGGAGCCGGGTCGGGCCCCGCCCCGCGCGGGGCAGCCAGGTAACCGCGCGCGCGCGCTCGGCCGCCCGGAGCGGGCCGCGAGGCCCCCAAGCCTCTCAGCCGGGCCCCATTGCCTCAGGGTCCGGGGGACCGTCCTCCGGCTCCTCCGAGGTGTCGCCTCCCTGGAAAGGCGGGGAAGGGAGCGGGCGTCTCTGCCGTGCCACAGGGGAAGGGGCTGAGGAAGCAGCTCTCCCCAAGGCGCTAGGGATTTTCAAGGGGCCCTGGCCCTTCCGTGATTTAGCTGATTTGCATCCTTTTCCCGTAGCAGTCATCTGACGGCTGGGGAGGAAGGTTCCCACCCGTAGCAATAGTCAGTTTAAAGGGCGGCCTGTGCCTGATGCGACAGGGCCGGCCTTTCTCAGGCCAGTTAATGTGCCTCTTGTCAAGTGACGCGGCTGTGTGCGGACACAGGCTCTTACGGGGGACAGGGAGGATTGCGAGCAACAGGCGGCTGGAGGAGGAGGGAGGCAGCCCCGTCCCTGCTCTCAGCAGCCTCGCCAAGAATGCATTTCACCTCATAACTCACATCCAGCCAGGGAAATACAGTTTACCAAACGAAGCCCATTTACTCTTGATTGTTTTGGCTGCAGAGTTATTAATATTTTGATTATGATCCAGCATGGGCCTGTGTAAGATGCTCCACGGTTCTGCCGTTGAGCTGAATATGACACCACTTGTAGCTTGTGTTTTATTTACAGCCTGAATCTATGGGAGGGCTTGCTTGCTATTAACTTTCAGATCTTGGCATGTTGACTATCGTGTTGCGAAGGAAATAGTGAAATTATTCGTATGTAAGGATGTGAGAGCGTGGGCCCCAAATATTTTGCTGACTTACACCCTGTGTGATGGCCACAACGGGTCTAAATCGGTGCAGAATCTGGTGCTAAGGTACAAGAACTTGATTTTTATTTTTCTGAGCTTCACTGGCTAATACGGGTGCCTATAATTCCTAGTATTTTGTTTTAATGAGTGTAAGGGAAATGTTAGTTTCACGTTTCTTTGTGTGTCTATATCAGATGTGCTAGATTTCCCCACCCCCCACCTCAATCCCTTACCTGCAAACTTAGGCTATCTGTGTCTCAAACTGAATGGTATCTTTGAATGAATAAATATAACCAAACAAGGAGTGATTACTTAGGTAGGAAGGTGTTGTTGTTTTTATACAGTTGCTTTTCAGAGAACCACTCCTGGAATATTTGCAGGGAATAAAGAACAAAAATATCAGAATTTGTATTCATTGTAAAATGACTGTAAAAAACCGAGATTTATAGGAGATGAGATATACAATCATGATTATTTTTCATAACTTTAGGAACTACTTCCCGGACAGAAAGGATAGCTGCCACTCTGGGTCCCCACAGCTTGGCTGGGCCTGAGGAGCTGGGATCAGCTCCACAGAGGGCTGGTACTCCATGGTGCTGGCAAGCAGGAACTCAGATCCCACCAGGGGCAGGGGCATCTGGGTGTCCTCCTCCAGAGGGCATTGAGTACACCCCCAAGTCCTCTCATGTGCCAGTGGGTGCCCCATTTCCCAAAGATATAGGGGAGCACCCTCCAACTCTCCTAAGGTATTGGGATCCCCTGTTCTCTAAAGGGCTGGGGGAGTGCCCCCCAACACTTCTAAGGTGTCAGCCATTCCCTAAAGTTGTCCTCAAGCACAAGAGTTCATCTTTTCTTTTTTGCAGCAGATTTCAAGGGAAAAAGTTGAAGAATTGCTAACATTTACTGATTTAAAAGTGAGTGTTTTAAAACATAGCTATAGGATTTTTTTTTTGCAATTTAGACATTGTATAACAGATTTCCTTAATTCTCAACTACTGAGGATAATCAGTTTATGTAACAAAACAACCACATAATCACATAGGAGTTAAGCCACAGGGAGCTTGAGAGAGGGGAAGGACTTGAATTCAGCCTAGGATCTGACAGCAATATTGTGTTCTTGAGCAGGTGTGACATATGAGCATGGTTGTACAACTTGAAAGAGGTCCCGAGCAGTGCAAGGTTGATGATGTCTGTGGCCTTGGCTACAGTAAGACTATTGCCAAGAAAGTTTTTCTCCAGTGCATGATGCCAGAGCCTGAAGTGAGAATTCAAGCTCTAGGAACTCATTGCACATCTGTACAAAGTCAAAGTTGTTGAAACTGTGACAAAAAAGGGCAAGTAGAATTCAAAGACTAGAAATTCTTCATGTCCTGAAACAACTGCCAGGTCTAGAATGAGTGACCTGTGTCTATGGGGGTTAAATCAGGTGCACTGACAAGTCTGACAAAGCAGGATTTTCTCCCACAGGGCTCCTTGTTTGTTTTACTGAACTAGACTATCACAGCTGCCCCTTTGGAGCTACACTGATCACTACATCCTAAATTTGTAGCCGTGCTCTAGTCTTCACAGATTTGCAGGGAAATATCAAGGGCTTTGCCATTATGGATGTGACTATTTGAATGAGTAACTCCTCCCAACATTAACAGATGAGGAACTGATTCCTCCCTCACACAGCTGGCCCTGTCTGATAAGAGAAGTGTCTGGACAGTGTCCCATGGTCTCTCCTCTTTTAGCCTGCTTCCCTTATTACTGTTGCCTTATAGCAGCTTTTCCTTAGCAAGTGGGATTGGTTCTGTACTGCTGTCTAGCATCCTTTCTCACTTTCTTCCATGACAGGTAGTTCTCTCTGTCCACTCCCTCATGCCACTGTTGGCTGCTTTTGCAGGCTGACAGCGGGGTGAGGCAGCAGACAGAACTGCTAGTCCGGGGGAAAAAAACAGGGTAGGATTGTAGATGACAATACAGAACTAATCCCACATGCTAAGGGACATGCAGAAGGCATTTTTCTAGAAACCTTATTAAAATCCCTAAGGGCCTGTTGGTCCTTAAGATGATGGACAACTTTAGCCAGTATCCAAAGGGTTAATGGAGAATTAACAGGATATGCATTGTACCCTTAATCATTGGTACTGTGGCCTGTGGTGATGAGCATACAGGAAACTGTAATTAGCGATTGAGTTGTAAAGATCTTTTGTTGTTTCTTACTTGTATTATATTAGTGTTCAGGAGTCCTACTTACGCACCAGGACCCCTTGTTCTGTGTAAAAAAAAAAAAAAAAAAAAAAAAAA